>QLOH01000153.1:0-1200000 GCA_026901365.1 Sesbania bispinosa
GAAAAATAACCTTAGTCATCAAAACTACAACGACTGGTTAATTTAATTAAGTGATACACTAAGGCCTCGGTTCAAGTTTGTATATGAAAAAAAAATTACTGAAACTAGTCCTATCAAGATGTGAATTTTTCATACACGAACAAAATTGTCTATCATAAAAAATACATGTGGTTTCAAAAACAAAAACACTAACCATAATGTTGTTTAAATCTTGTTCAAACAACATGTGAAGCCATACATATGCCAAAATTCAATGGACATCTAAATCTAATTATTTATCATATGGACCATTTGATAAGAAATTCAATTAATCTCTGTACCCTTTCTGGCATGTGCAGCATAAAATTAAGATTAATACATTTTCCCCTCTGTTAAGTTATCTAAATTTTTTTATTACAGACGAAAAAAGAAACTATTAATGAAATCAGAAAATCTTTGTGAAAATCAACCAAATTACTGTTCGAATTGAAAAAAAATGATTCTATTGTCTTTTATGCTTGGTCAGCATAAAAGGAGATGTACTTGTGCTCTTTTTCTTACTTTTAGGTGTATTTCACCTTTTAGGACCTGTCAATATGGATTTGCATTGCAAGTACGAAATTTGTGTTAACATTAACATTGCGTATCTTAAGTAGGACCTCATCCTCATAAAGGGCAATTAGCAAGGACAATTAGAAGGTGAAGCAATGAACAATCAGGACAATCCTTTTTCTAATTGGATTTTTCTTATTTGACTTAGCTATAGCCATGGCTAATTAATTACAGTTTACCAGTGGTAAAGTACCAATTTTAGTCATGCAACTAATTATGTAAATTAACACTCAAACCTAAATACTACATTTTGATGATCACAGCTATGATTTTTTCCTTTATGTTGTTTCATGTTGGGTTGCCTTATTGCATTCTCTAATTTGACCTTTGAATTTTGATGGGACATATATAGATAATCACGTTTATATATATTTTATATAAAAAAGGTTTTCTTTTGGGTGAACTACATTTTCTTCTTTGATAGATAATTAAAAGCATATTATTTTTATTTATTTTAAAAAATTACTCCCTATTTTTGTGCGATCAAATTATGTTAATTTTTATATTTATTAAAAATAAGTATCTTAAAGACAATTTTTCTCTCTTTACAATTCTTACCATTATTAGTAATTTTTTGTGTTAATCCTTTATTAATTACAAGAGACAATCCTGTTTGGAGCTTAGTCACAATTAAAGCTCCCCACCCCTAAGAATGTGTTTAGTGGGAATCGAACCCAGGAATTTTTCACAATATCAATTGACACCCAACTAAGCCACAACTCTTTGGTTACCATTGTTAATAACTAGTGTTGCACTCTCATTATTAATTTTTTGGATTTTAGAGAATGAAATAGCAATTTTAGGTAAAGTTATAAAGTTGATAATATAAGTATTAAAAATCTTATTTCATCTTTTAAAATCTTAATGAACAATATAATGTTTAAAATTACCTAATATTGTTTCAATTAGAGTTTATTTTTATACTGCACAAAAATTTTATATTATTATTCAATAATATATTTACCTCGTGTTATTTTTAGCTGATAGTTATAAAATTTAAAATAATATATTATTTGATGATAATATAAAATTTATTTACATTTACAATATAAATATATATATATATAGACACACACGTTAAAACTCTTAGAAAAATTATATTTATCCTAAGAGTAAAAAAATTGAATCAAGCATACTAAGTAATATTTTTTATAAATTACATATTTAAAAGTGGATTTAACGAGTATATAAAAGTGTGTTTGGCAAGATCAATAAATTAAATTTTATTTTATTTGACTAGTTTATAAGTTAATTTGATCAACATAAAAGTGTTTGGTAAAACACAAGTTTTTAATTTATTTTAGGAGTTTCTAACTTATAAATTACAAACTACTTCAGCTAGGTTGTAACTTTTTTTCTATTTTTTTGTCATTTTACATTTATCAGCTAGTTTTATTAAATAATTTTAATTTAATTAACTATCTTATCATTTGATTTTAGCCAACACAGTCATTGTGACATTATTTATTAAATTTAATAACACATAATGTATCATGATAGTATATATAAAATTAATTTTTTTGCACCACCGTGTATATTCATTCAAATTCAACTCTTCAAAAGTAATGTCATCACTAGGAGTTAAATATATATATGAATATGACCTTCTTTACCGACACACTTCCATTTAAAATGAACTTTGCGCAAAATCAATTTCGTGCAACATTAACATTAAGGAACGCGTTGTATCTTTTTCCTCGGTGATGGAAATTGAATGCCACTTTTGTTTTATTTTTTGTTTTATAGATTTTATTTTACTTTTTATTTTTTTCTTTTGTTTTTGTTTGATAGAGAGAGGTGGGGGCTTCAACCATGGAAATTTGTAGAGGAATTGAGTATTGACATCAAATTGATTTTTTGTAGACAAAGTTGGTCCAATCCTTATCCAACCTGTTTTTGTTTTATATCATTCATTCAGATGCTCCTCGACTATGCAAAGCATTGCTCCTCTGAAAAGTCTAGATTTTCAAATTTTTTTTTTTTCATATACGCTCTTTGAGCATGGCTTGTAGACAAAGCGATATATATAAATTTTTCCCTTATGGGCAAAGCAACTTCTCATCTTGAGTTTCTTTACTATTAGAGACCTAATACATATCTTTATATAATGTACAAACCAATGAGCCAACAATCAAATTAGATATATACCAACATATGGGTTGAAGTACCCTTATACTCTTTATCAATTCATTTTTTACTTATAAAAAACAATATATACCAAATGTTGATTCTAGAGGTACATATTTAATTATCTTACCTACGTTCTCAAATTAGAATTTAGATTACATACTTATTCTAGTGTTCCAACAAATCAAATTAGAATTTAGATTACATACTTAATTACATATTTGTATTTTAAATGTATTAAGTGAAAACATAAAAAACAAAAATTAATAACTATACGTTCTCAATATAAATAAAACTATTTCTGGATTCATCCCTTATGTGTTGTCACATTACTAATTAAGTATAATAGTATGTGATTCAATGATAAACTATTAAATGATTTATCGAATATAATAATTAATAATATATAATGTGTCATATTTATTAAATAATATGGTATAACACATTATTATATAATAATTTAATCATTGAACACATGAATCAACTGATAAAGGGGTTGTTCCATATTTTAACGAGTAATCTCGAGTTCAGATCCTAAGTATGCAATGATATTAAATACTCGGAGGGAGAATTTAATTTGTCGTCCATAGAGGTCATATACCTGACTCAAACATAATTACCTCTTGTAGAGCATACATGTGATCTTGAAAAAAAAATATAACAATTTAATTATCATATGATAGTATAGAGTCATTCAACTCAAGAATTAAAACAACTGTCATACACTATAAGGTTTATTTTATTTGGGTGAATATGAAGTGAGTGTAACATAATATATTTAGTTTACTATGAAACGTATCCCAAAACTATTTTGAGCTTCACCAAAATCAAACTTTCTTGGGTGTATTCTATCTAGCCGAGCATGAAGTGATATGTACTGTTTTCATAGAGGTTGAACAGCTAGTTTTGTTTGTTCTTGTCTTTTTTCTGTCCCTAATTTCTTTTCCTAAAAGGGTAATATACTAATATAATTCAGAACATTTTAATTAGCTGAAAATTTCTTTCACAATATCTTGACTCTTCCCATAACTTCTAGTAATCGTGAATCATGATCACCAGTCAAATATGACCAATTAAAAAACAATGTGACAATGTTTCAAACTTGGACCAATAGTTACCCAAGATCCCTTTTAAATGCATAATTTTTACTTAAGATCCCCTGTTTTGTAGCCGTTTGACCACATATCATCATTTTGGATGACCAATAATGAACAAATTTTGAATGGTAAAAAATTCTCAATCTCATTTTCACTTAGGATGCTGGTTTCTTGGATTCAATAAATAAGCAAGAGACGTGCTTAAACATAGATTTTCCAAAAGAGACTTTAGTACACAAATTTCTAACCCTTTTCCAAATCCAATCTTTGAAATTCCCCTTTTTCTTAAAAAATTCAACTTTTTTTTTTTTGGTCATATGGGCAAGTAGCAAGCAAAAACACACACTTATCCCATATGGTTTGTGTCAGTTTAATGCAGATTTCAAAGGCTATATTCCCACACTTTATTTTATATATAAGAATTAAATTATTATAAGCAAAGGTT
Source organism: Sesbania bispinosa (assembly GCA_026901365.1). Lineage (NCBI taxonomy): Eukaryota > Viridiplantae > Streptophyta > Magnoliopsida > Fabales > Fabaceae > Sesbania > Sesbania bispinosa. The sequence continues at coordinate 4,261 of QLOH01000153.1, forward strand.
GAAGAGGGCACGAGTGAGTGAGGCTATAAGGGTAAGGGCCCCTCTTCCTAAGACTTTGCCTTATGGTCCAAAAGAAAAGAGAGTCTTCTTCGTTGTTTGAGATCCGAGCTTAACAGAGTGTCATTCACACCCTCTTCTTATTTTTTTAACTCATGCCTTCGGAGATTACTTTTAATTTTTCTCTTAGTTTTGCGTTATGCTTCATGCACGAGGCTTAGTCAAATGTTTGTGGCATATGAATTAACTTGTTTTCAATTGTGATATATTTTTACTACAATCGGATTCTCTACGGCCAATTCTATATATCTTCATCTCTCTCCCAGCTGTTAAAAAAATTGATCAATTCATCAATTTGATTAACCAATTTCACAGTGCTATTGATGATTTTTATTGAAAAATTGTAGCATCTCGCATTATTATTTGATGAACCTCATATTTGTGATTAATTAGCGTTAGAACTATATTGACTATGGGGCCGGGACCTATTGCCGATCTTACATTAAGCCTAAATTGGATTAGACCAATTTATTAAATAAATTAACTATTATGACCTGTTTAAAAATCTATTTAACTAAAGCGAAGATTTCTGGCCTAAACAACTTATTAAGTCTATCAAACTGGTCTAATTAAATAAATATTAATAATATAATAATATTTGTATTTTTGTTATTATAATTATAAAATTATTTTTATTATATTAATTACATTTTTCCATCAAACTTTTATTGAAATATCTTAAAATTATGTTACTCTACCTAAAAAACTTTAGTCTATAAAACTATTTAAAATTAGGCTCACGACTTATTCAAAGACCTTAGTCTAAGAGGTAGATTAAGACTGAATTTGGATCCTCTGTACAAGAACTTTTAGAAGAAAAAATAGAATGAATAAAAAAGGTAAAATGAATTCAACTTCTTCCATTAGTTGAAATTAATTACTGATAGAAAAGTTAAATGAGAGAGCTTCTAGAAAAGTTGAGTTGCAAATACTAATTTCAACTTCTAGAAGAATTTGAATTCATTTTATATATTACCTTATTGATTCATTGTATATTCTTCTCCTAAAAGTTCTTCTAATAAAATTGATCCAAACTGACCTTAAAAGATTAGATGATTAAACTTGTGTCTTATAATCTCACACAATTGAGACTCAGTTTTTTTCTCCATTATATGGGACAAAATCAATTTCTAATAATTGAAAACAATCGCGGCTTTTCAAACATGGTTGGGATTTGCGTAAAACTCAATTACGACTGCTCCTCGTAACGTTAGCTTCGTCTATTTTCACCCTTAATTGACTATTACAATTGACCATTTATTAATTTGTTACCTTAATTATTGTGAACCATATTGAATGTAAAAATGTATTGTTATGATTTTTGCCCATTTTGCTAGAGAGAGGGGGGATGGAGAGAGATATGCTAGAAAGGATTGAAATTGTATTTACTACCATTAAGTAATGAGTGTTGATAGCTAGGAACCAACCATTCATTCATTGAGATGAGTACTAGTTCATGCATATGGATATAAATGCTCTGTGTGTGCATGTTGATAGACACAGTTCTATTCTTATATTTGTCGTGCATGCGTGGTTTCACAGCTTATCATGTGTCCAAATATGCGACCGTTCATTGGGTACCTTTGCTCACACAATCACGTTTCATCCTCACATGGATATCAATAAACTTGTCACATTTCAAAATTAATTAAGAAAAGAAAAATATCTGCATCTAAACTCAAGTTAGGTGCATATATATGTGAAATTGGATCTAATTAAGTTGTTTTTAACCACAAATATATCTTATTACTAGGGGTAATCATGTTCCTAGCTTAGTTACAGTTAAGGTTCATCACTCCTCCCTAAGAGTTTGTTTAATGGGGATCGAACTCAAGAGTTCTTCCCCCAATCCCAGTCTGTATTGCCAAATTAAATACTCCCCCCGGTCCTTTTTATAAGGCACTATTAACCGAATTACACATACCAATTAAAGTGGTTAAAGTTGGTTAATTTTATTGGAGTTTTAAAAAATACTTTAACTTTCTAGTTTTATCCTTATTTAATATCATTAACTAACTCCACTACTCCCTAAGAGTTTGTTTAATGGGGATCGAACTCAAGAGTTCTTCCCCCAATCCCAGTTTGTATTGCCAAATTAAATACTCCATCCGGTCCTTTTTATAAGGCACTATTAACCGAATTACACATACCAATGAAAGTGGTTAAAGTTGGTTAATTTTATTGGAGTTTTAAAAAATACTTTAACTTTCTAGTTTTACCCTTATTTAATATCATTAACTAACTCTACTACTATTTGATAGTTGCAAAGACATTAAAGTTACTAGGGGCAAATAAGGAAAATGATAATAAATATTTTCTTGAAATTGTAAAGTGCCTTATAAAAAGGACCACAAAAATTTGTAAGAAGTACCTTATAAAAAGGACCAGAGAGAATATCAGCCAACACACTTTGGTAGGATCGAATTGAGTTATATCCCAATATTAATGACATTAAAACAAAAAACTTGTTATATTTAACCATCGGTATGATAAATTTTGAGATTACTCTTCTTAATTATAACCATGTCAAAGTCAATAAGGGAGACCTCTTCAGTAGAATCCAAATTAACCATAATTTTAATTTCAATTTGTTCCCCTCACCAATGCACGAATACTTATAACGTTGCTAGGTACACATATGTAGACTATTGTTTTATACATTTATTATTATTGAGTCCACAATAACAACCATCCAGAACACACTTCTTGGTGGATATTAGACAGAATTTAATTCCCGTCAACAAATGAAAATAAATTCCAATTAGATGTAGAAACAAACATGGCCACTAGTTGAGATAGATTGGATTCGTTTTGTTTTTAAACAATCAATATGATATGTATTCCAGCCAATAGATCAAGTTCTTGAGATTCACTACCACATTAAAGTATAAATACCAATACCACATCCCATCCCATCCATCCCCTATAATTCTATTGTGATCTAAAGAAATGGCTACTAAGAGGAAACAAATAAAATTAAGATTTTGTTTTATTCGAGAGGGGAGAAGGAAAAAAAAAACACAAAGAAGACTAAAAAGGGTGGAAGTGTCACTCCATATTTTGTAGTTAGAAACAATATTTTTTGTGTGTTAATAATAGATGCCCCTATTATCAGGGCAATTTTGTTCGGAGCTTAGTCACAATTAACACTTCTTACCTCTTCCTAAGAACGTGTTTAGTGGGGATTAAACTCGAAGAGAGCTTTTCCCACCATTTCAGCCTGTATTGCTAATTGAGTCACAATGTTTTCCTAGTAGTTGAAATAATATATATAGTATGATCAAATTGGGCATATGCAATAATGCAACCAATCCAAGGCCATGGTAATGGTATGGCACCCACAACATCCGCCGTATCTTCTGTGTCTCCACAAAATGCCTAATTCTTTGATTGACTACAAGAGACGCTGTAACATTATAAAAATAAAATCAAGGTTAAACTAAACAACTAGCTAGGCACTATTGTTTTTTTTTTATCTAATTTGAATTTGAAGTTTAATTCCTGAGAAACTATAAGTGTTAATTCTTAATGAAAAATAAAAATTAACTAATACTTTAATAAATACAAACATGGGGACTAGAACACAAGTAAATAATGTAAGGACCAAAACTTTAACGGTAAGAACCAAAATTTAAAAAGTAAAGATGTTGAAATTAACATAAAAAATAACTATAAAGATCAAAATTAATTTAAATAAGTGATATAATATTAATGATATAGTGGTTGTAATGAAAATGCATTGTAATATGACTATATGAGCATCTATAATGTTATGAGTTTGAATACTAGAGACATCATTTTAGGGAGAGATCATTAGCTCAGTCTGATTAAGTTTGCTATCCGATGTGGCCCGATTTAGCCCAGCTCTACTAGTACCTGTTAATTTGTATTTTTAATATAAAAATAAATTATAACAAATAGTGTATTGATATATTTTTATTTTTAAATTTTAAATTGAGCAATAAAATGTATTTACAACTTCATACTATTTCTATTTTTCCTTTAAATAATCAAATGGGTAGTTAATAATAACATTTGAAAAAAATATAAATTACTAAAACAAGAAATTTCCTTTATTATAATAATATAAAATATATTAAAAACTCAAACTCAAGTATTATTGATTAAACTAAATTAATCTCTACCAATTGATCCATACGCTCAATGTAGATTTATATGAATATAAATAAGAGAATAATTAAAAAGTAAGAACAAAATCAATAGCAATATTAATTATTGTTTTTTTTTAATATGCACAATATTATACAAGATAATAAAATAAAAATAAAAATGTTTTATTGAAAATTACAACTATCACAACACTCAATGCATTAGTAATGTTAATGGTTGTAATTCTCAATAAAATATTTCTACTCTTATTTTATTATCACGTGCAATATTACACTTATGAGAAAAATCGTATTAATTAATTGTATGCATTAGTAATAACTATTATATAATATACGGCTTTTATTGATTGTAATTTTCAGAAAATAGGTTCCCATATGCACGTGGATTGGGATTGGGTGAGACCTCGAGTCTATCCATCCCTCGTGCATCTTGAGTCTTTTAAAGTCGTTTTAGTTGAGGATTGAATTGTAACTAAGCCATAATCAAAATCATCAAAATTAAAAATTACTAGCACTAGTTTAAGGGCGGCTAATTAAGATCAATTGAGCTGGCAAAGTCACTTGTCTTGGCTTAAGTAATGTCCTCATCAAAATCCTCGTACAAATCCATACAACAACGAAAGGGGTTAATCAATTGGTGATTGATTCAAGTGATACATGTTTGATTCTTATTAAATAATGTCTCGAATATGAGTTTTATATATGGAAAAAAAACCACGTTGGGAGATATAGCCCCGACCCACAGGATGTGGATGTTCCGGCTCAAGCAAGATTGACTCACGTGGATGATATAAATTACAAAAGGGTCTTGCTAACGAGTGTCCTAAGAACAATGAGCTATATATAGTAGGTCATTATTGGAAATCACAACATTGATTATATGTGTAGTATTAAATACTGCACAGTCTGTAACGCCCTAATTTCTAAACATAGAAATAATGTCCGTTGGAGACACTATCCCTGAAGTTCTTGAAATCATTACGTTAAATTTTCAATATCACCACACATTCGCTTAAACTTTCCAACGATTAACTTAAGCAATTTACAATACAACATCAATATTTATAAATAAGAGTAAATCTTACTTAAATTTAGGGACGAATCCACACTTGGAGAAGTGTGGTTCAGTGAACTCATACCGGAAATTCGACAGAGTCTCCCCTAAAAACCGGACAATTACCAGAATTCAGCTTAACCTGAAAATCAGCAAAACCAGTACATCTCAATATTTAAACCTATAAAACTAGGCCTCAGTGGCCAACTAAGAAATAATTATATTTATACAAGATACAACAATAGACTTAAATGAATAACCAAATAACAGTTACAAATACATTAGGGACTAATCCTATTAACGAATCTTCCTACTGAAGTAAGATTCATCTTCATTCTCACCATAACTGCCTCAACATCAACAAAAGTACCTGCACAACTAAAGTAAATCCCCGAAACGTGGGGTGAGATAATAATATCAGCGAGTATAGCTTAACATATATAGTGTGAGGAAAAACAACCATCAAGCATTGAGATACACCTAAAGCATATTTATAGATAGTTAATGAAAGAATAATTAAGACATGTAACTCATGTAACATGAACTAACAATGATGCAGAACATGATGCTCATGATGCACTCACTGCTGTGCCCAGCAGGCATGATCTTATCACTGAAACTGGAGTTAGACCTGAGCTCAGACTACGGGAAACGTCTTTCCCGGGGACGTATCCCACCCATTACTGGACCGAAGTCATGTTTTACTTAGTTTACTTAACTTTTTACTCACAGCACAAAGGCCGACTTGAATTACTCACGGTCGAAACCGGCTTAAAAAGGTTACAATGCTAAATATGCTTCATGAAAACTTGATTATCAAATATTTACACTTAAATGCACTGAAAACTGAGTAGACAATGTATTTCGAGAGTTTCGTAACTTCGTAACTTCGAAATTCAAGGGTTTTACATCAAATACTAACATCACTTACTCAATTCCATTACAAACATCACAAATCCAATTATTTTAATCATATAGAAAGGGAATCAAAGGGGTAGGGTTCATACATTGATCATTTCGACAATTTCGTAAATCTCGCTAGTTTCATAAATCTCGCTACCCTAAGGTTTTCATTGAAAATCCTAACGAAACTACTCAATCTCATACAAACATTACTAATCTAACCACAATAATCACATAGAAAGGGAATTAAAGAATATGGTTCATGCATTGGAGAGAAATCAAAATCAAAGGGAAAAGTGTGTGTGTGAGTTATACTCACCAATTTCTTGAAAATCTCAAGAGGAATTGATGGATTGGAAGTTCCATTGATGAATCCTAGCTTTGATTCTCCTTAACCACCTCGAAATTCCACTTTCTCTCTCTAAAAGCACACACTCTCTCTCTAGGGTTCGAAGGGGAGAAGAAAAAGCAAGTGAAGTTCTGATTTTGCATGTCCGTGTATTTATACTGGACAGCTGGTAATCGATTACCATAGTGCTGTAATTGATTACCAGAGGTAAAAATTACACTAGAAAACGTTTATGGGAATCTGGTAATCGATTACAACCCTTGGTAATCGATTACCAAAAACTCAGCTCTCAGGTAATCGATTACCACCCTGTGAGTAATTGATTACACAAAATCAGCTCTCGGGTAATCGATTACAAAATACCTGTAATCGATTACCAAAAACTCGGCTCTCAGGTAATCGATTGCAGCCTGTGAGTAATCGATTACCTAAAAACTAGCTCTCGGGTAATCGATTACAAACTCCCTGTAATCGATTACCAGAATCCAAAACTCTTCATTTTAACCTGAAATAGAATTCTAAGTTAATTCCCATAATCCCCACTCAACCTTTAATTACCAAACACAATAATCTTATTTCTAACCTAATGAGTTATTAAAACTTCTGGTTAAGGCTAACACTTGGCCTTATACTTGAGTTTTAAATCATAGCTCATCAATTAACCTTAATCTCTTAACTCATTTTCCTTTAATTACTAATACTTAACCCTCTTATTTTCAGCCTAATAAGTTGTTTAAAATTTCTAATTTGCGGGATGTTACACAGTCTAATTTCGTTAGCATTTCCCATTAAAAAAAGGGTTAAATTTTTTAAAATCAGATTATTTTTAAATTAAAAAAATTAAAGGGGTAGTATTTTTTAATATTTACTTTAAATTGTATATGGTGATTTTATCTCAATAAAGATTATACTACTATTGCTTGTCCACATCAGAATCAATCTCGTGTTAAAGAAGTTAATTCTCATTAAAAGCCAACTGGGGTATTAATGGGGATGAAATGGGACCAAGTGGCTGGGGAAAAGTGTGAGCAATGTGAGAGAGTCTCTGTTTTGTTTGGCACTTTTGCAACCGAATTCTTTTGTCCCCTACCTTGTTAATTAATTAATTAATTAATTAAATTACTACTAATCTCTATTCTAGCAGTATTTTGCATTAGTCAAAGATTCAAGTCATGAATGCACACTAACTCACACTAGTTCTGTGTGGACGGTGCATAGAAGAGAAGAATAACAATGAAGAAAATCAGTTAAGAAAATGTTATGCCATTGGTTGCTAGCCAAGCATAGAGGTCAGGATCCTGTGTCTCATAAGCACCAAATAAACACTGACAAATTGTAAGTTTTAACTTGTGCACGCTATTACATGCCTTCTAGTTCAATGAGCCAAATCATTACTCTATGCTTAATTTGTCTTTCACCATTTTCATTTCATTAGAGAGTTGATTTGGGGTGTTTACAAGTTTTTAATTTTTGATTTTAAAATAAATTTTAATTAAGTTTTTATAATTTAAAATTAAAAAATAATAGTTTTTAAAACGTCTATTTAAAAAACCAAAAAAATAGTTTTTAATTTTTAATTTGAGTTATAAAAATTTAGTTGAAATCTTTTAAAAATTAAAAATTAAAAACCCGTGTATTTAAGAATTTTTGTATTTGCTAATAAATCTACCTTCAACTTTTTTAGATGAATTCAAGAATTTACTTTAGCTTCAAAATTCAATGTCACTGGCTAGTGATTTCAATTTAATTTATTTTAAAACTTGTTATTTGCAAATTCTACCCTCAAGAAGTCAGTAAGAGTAAGCTATGGGTCAAAGATTAATTAAGATAATTTATTTATAAGAGATTATAAATTTATATTATTGTATGTCATAGTAAAAAAATTGTAAAATTAAATTGGCACTCTCGCAAGTTAATTGACTCAATTTTTCAAAGACATTATAATTTATAGTCGAGTAGTCACGTTTATATTTTCAGTGACTCCATATGCATATCGAGTCCAATAGCAAAAAATAATATTCATAATATATTTATTTCTTACAAATAGTACTTCTCACACTTCTCACCCCATGTGCTCTGTTTTATATTACTTAACTCTCGTATTTTCTGTCTACAATTTTTTCCCCTTATACAAATCACATGGGATCTAAGCTGAAATTGGATTATTAGCTCTTAATTTATATGAGTTTTTCAATAAGTACTTGAATTTGAAGTTATAAAAAGATGTTATAATTTTAGAAATGTTTATGGAAAAATTAAATTATAAAAGAAGTTAAATTTATTTCACTTTCTTGATTTACTTTATTTTCTTCTCTTGTACAAGTTTTTTTTATAAATTTATTCAAACTCACTCCTATTCTTCTGTGTGTGTCATTAGCGATGTTCATTAGTTTGGTTCAATCCAATAAACCCGATAAACTGAACTGAACTAGAACTAATCTGATTGGATTAGATTTTTTAGCTCAATCGGATTGGACTCGAACCGAAGCAATCAAACCCATTAATGATTGGTTGGGTAACGAATTAAAGACACTAGACCCATTACCAGAACCGAACCACCCCTAAATAAAAAAAATAAAAAAAATTGGAAGAGAGGAGAGAATTAACATCAACATAATTTTTATCATGAGGAGAGATTAAAAATCAACATGGGGTTTAATCATAAATTGTCTTTTTCTTAAATGAATTTTTCTATTATTTTTTAAAAAATTTAAAAAATAATTTTGACTGTGTTAACATTATAAAGTTTATGATCCGATTGAATTGAACCGAATCAACTCGTTCTTGATCAGTTCGGTTTGGTTCGGGTCACTCACAAAAAAAATTTGAAAAATCCGAATCGAACCGACCAATTTTATTTGGTTCGGATTTAATTTTCCTACAGAACCGAACCAAACCGACCCGTGAACACCTATATATGTCATTAGCATCACATAGATGAATAAGTTCTTGAATATTAGATTTAGTTGATAAGTTATAGTGTTTGGCATAACGCAAAAAACTATAAGATCGAATCTTTGCCAAATATATATAAAGTAATTAATATATTAAAGCATAATTAATTGGTTGATGGGTTCAACGGCCATGAGAATACTAGAAAGGGTTATAAGTATACAAAAAATGGCAAACGGATATATTCTCCAATAAAGATGAAGATAGCTGGCTGGAGTAGATGCAACTGAATGCATATTTTGTCACAAACGGATATATGTATATATGTTGTAGCTATGCGCTGAATCAGATTGTGGCTGGACACAAGTGCACAATTATTAATTACTATCACATGAAAGAAACTTTAATATTATTTCATTACCAGCACCAATTAAGACAACAATAGAATTCATGGTCAATTTAATTAAGAACCATAGCAAGGAGATCTTTAATTTGATTTATCTACGGAACACTTTGGTTGTTGTTGTAAGGAACTTAAACAAAATCTTTTTGTTTAAAGTATAAAAGTTATTCTAAACATTTTACCCCATCTATTATGGGTTTAAATTTTAAATATAAGAACATTGGCGTGACCTTCTTGCTTAGACACAACACTATGTGAATGTTTGGTACCCGATTCATCCAACCAAACTTACGTTTAAAGTTCCGTTTTTAAAAAATAACCCATTGTTACTTTGTTAAAATGTGTTTTAGAATGATAAATCTTACATTGGGATTTGCAAACATAAGTTTGCAATTGCTACCCAAACATGCTAAAGTCCCAATGTAAGATTGAGTAGCATTTGTAAGATTGGCTAAAATCCCAGGCTTCATGTATGCATAATAGTGTACACATGTATGCAATTTTTTTTCTTTACTCTTTAAAATTGGGTATGTATCAAACTCAGAAATATATGTAATAAGATGAAGTATCAATACGAAACTACTAAATAATTGTAAATGACGGATTCTGTTCCGTCTCTAAAAGCGAAAATTTGTAAAAAAATATATATTTACGGAAATTTCTAAAAATATACATCCGAAAGCTACTTTTTTCTGGTAATTTCCAAAAATATATGTCCGGAAGCTATTTTTATCGTTAGTTTTTGCAAATTTCCGGAAATGTTTTTTTTCCAGAAATTAATTTCCAGAAGTGTTCTTTTAAGAAAAAAAATTTTAATAGTTATGGGGGGTGTTGGGAGGTGGAGGTGGAGGAGGTGGGATAGGGAGGGGTAGGGGTGAAAAATTTAAAAGCTACAAACATTATTGGGGGTGTGAATAGCAAAAAAGGGGCGTTAAAAGCAACTCCCCACCTTGGTCTCAACTTGATTGCCCAATCATCTGCACTAAATCCACCTGGGAACTGAAAACCTAATCTAAATCAAGAATATTCTCATCAACTGCACCTCCTTTAATTTTGTTTTTTTTTTTTTAAAAAAAAAAACTCTTAAGTAAGCATGTTATTATACCATATGCTTTAAAAAAATTAAGATGTGTATTAAGGTTATGTGAAACATGCAAAACTTATTTAATTTGTGACACCAAAATTTGAGGTTATGTTGCTTACATGGGCTGCATGGGCCCTGCCCTTGGTGTAGCCCAAAGCTTCTTCACCCTGGGGGTTGCTTTTAGCACCCCCTTTTGATAGTGTGAAGGGTCAAGGGCGAATAGCAAAAAGGGGATGCTAAAAGCAACCCCCTTCACCCTTCTCCCTATCAAAAGATAATGATCCTTTACAAAAAAAAAAAAAAAAAAAGACCATGATCCGTTTGCATGATCTCAAATAAATACATCAGACTAAATAGAACAAAATAGAAGGTTGATACTGACATACAATTCAGCTGATACATAAGATTATTTTGCTTACAACAGGACGTTTAAAAAAATAAAAATATTCTGATGGAAACATAACTCAAAATCTAGTAGTATAGGTGGTGAAATAGATTCGAAAATCTTGTGGATGCTTGAGAGATGCTAGCAATGGAAGATATAACAAACGTATTTTTGTCTTCTGAATTGTACTATTTGATACAAGATGAATTATATGAATAATTGACATGAGAGGGTATTAGATTTTGGACCTGGGCCTAACTCAACCCCAAAAGCTAACTTGTAAGGTGAGAGTTGCCCAATGTTTATATATCACAATATGGACATATCTCTAGGTAATGTGGGAATCTAACAGAGAGAAAAAAGTGAAAAGGAGAAAAAGTAAAAATTACTTTGAAACTAAACGTTTGTGCAAAAGTTACAAATTGTTTTTTTATATTATTCGGCATTATCCTTTTCTTATATAATTTCACTGAACGTTTGGTTATCTGAGTCAGAAGTTTATGATTGTAAAACACTTGTCAAGCCTTGTATGAAAATTGCTTTTTACACCCCTTTTTACTAAGCACACCATCTACCTTATTTTTATTTTTATCCAAAAAAATCCCCAATGTTACAAAAGGCCCCTCCTTCACAAATCATAACTAAGCATTCATTGATTTTTTTTATGACGTGTCACGTTTAGTGATACTATCACACTTTGTCATCGTGTCACAAATACAATGTCATTTGATACTAGGGTAAAAATAAAAACAAAATTACATTTTCATGTTCACTGAATTGTGAACATCTTCCCAATATTGCTACAATTTTGGAGTCGATTTTGTGCCACAGTGACAACAGTGTGACACAGTGTCACTAAACGTGACATGTTATCAGAAAGTTAACAAGAAACTTGCAATTGGACCATACAGATAGACGAAGCAAGAAGTTAGGAATTATATTTCGTTCATCTCTTTCTTAGAGACTAAACTGCATGATAAAAAAAAGTCAAGAATCAATTTAATAGTTTATTCTAAAAAAAATACTTAACTTATCGAATGTCGTCATCACATTCAAGTTGTTGGTAAGTTTTTTTTTTTCTTTATTTTTCTTTCTTTCGGAATTATAAGTTTTAAAACTCTATAAATTTGACTTCCAAAAATAAAATTCTAGGCATAATTTTAGAGTTCTGATTTTTTTTTCTAGAAGTTTGGATATGTTTGATTCTATTTTTTAAAATTTTTCAAAACTCTTTTATAAAATAATTTTTAAGATTTTTTTATAAATGAAATGATTTACTTAAAATATTACTACCACAAAAACAAAAAATAAAATAATAATTTTTTAATAACATTCTAGAGTAGTTTCAATTTTTTAAAAATATATAATCACATTTTTTCAAAAATATTTTTTAAAATTATCTGTTAAATAATTTTTTTATTTTAAAAACAAAATTATTTCTTAAAACTGTAAACAAATATTACCAACGGGATTGGTTCAAGTGGTACATGCTTGATTCCCCTTAAGCAAGGTCTCAGATTCGAGTCTTGTGGATGGAAAAAATCCCCGCTGGGAGAGCTAGCCCCACCATGATGTGGACGTTCCCGGCTCAAACTGGATTGCCTCCAGTGGAGGATATATGTGGTTAAACAAAAAAAAAAATCTCCTTAAACCACAAATTTCAATTAAAATAACTATTCACTAACCTAATCACCAATTGTTCAGAGAGGAACAAAATGAGTGGGAGATGAAGAGTGTACCACACAATATATTTTAGAAGTGATAAAACGGGCTACTCGGCTTGATGCAAACAACGGGCTATAACGGATTGAGCCGAAAAAAACTCGAATTCAATCCAGGTTAAAAAATGGTGCCCAAACCTGTCAAAATATGAGTTAAGCCTAATATTTTAGTAGACTTTGCAGATTAAGCCCGCCTGTTTAGTAAAAAGCTCTGGGCTAAAAAGGCCTGAGCTTAAAATTTTAAAACCAAATCCTACAATTTAACAAAATTAACCTGATGACTTGACTCATTTTGTCACCTGTAATATGTTTCATAGTTTGGGGATTTAATGTTTTTGAAAATAGAGATGGGATATTTTTGTTTTTTAAAAAAAAAGAATACTGGTGTTTACGTAAAACGGGGGTGTGAAAAGTATGGACCCCTTTACCGCCTTGACCTTTTTTTACCCGTCTTCTGAGCTCATCTTCTCATCAACAGCGAATTGTTCTCCTCAGTTGCGATCCCATCGCTCACTAATTAGTTATCATTTCGTGCAATTTAAGAATAGTGAAACAAATTTTCATCAACATGAGAAGATATAAATACAAAATTTGAAAAGCAGGCATAGAAGGCGAGAGCATTGGACGTTATAAAACGTAGAAATCCCATTGTGTCTTTGTTTCTTTTATACAATAAGCATGAAACTAGCTCTCTAGGACATCATAAGCAGGTGTCTTCATTACTGAGCATGGCATGCAGTGCCAGGTACTTTCAAAAACTGTCCCAGATGCACTGGAAGGTGTCTCTGATGTGATGTTGGTTTCATTTACCATATTGAATGCTTTATGCCGAGGCCATTGCATGTCAATATGAGGCCCTTGTAACGGTTAAGATAATCCTGCAGCAAACAAAAATGAAAAAATCAAATAAAACAGAAAGAATCATTCTTGTAAACAAAACATTCTTTTGAAACACTCCCTGTCAGAGGAAGACAAATATTGCTTACAATGATATTGTAATCATATACGAAATGCATCCCGTTTTTGTCATATTCTCTCCTTTTGACTGGATCACTCAAAACTGTTAAATAAAGGCAAAACCATGTTAGATTACAATAACATGACAGAAGTTCATACTGCTATTTTTATAGTCTCATCCATTTAGTTAAGAGAAAATAATCAGGGTAGGCAGGTAATAGAGAAGAAGAAGAAGAAGAAGAAGAAGAAGAAGAATATATAATCTGCAGAATATTCAGAACTCACTAGATCCAAATAAGTTCTACAATCAGGGGTATACTAGACTACAATTACAATATCATATTATCCTACCACTAATCTAATCCCTTTCGCTAGCTGCTGTCTCAACCATAATTTATCTTCTTGAAGCCTTAAATGGGCCATCTTCATTATCGGTTACATGCCTAATAGACTATAAGCATTGGGTAGGTTGGAAGGGAATAGGGGGCTAAGCTTGGGAACCTGTTCCTCTTCTTTTCTTTATCTTTTGCAAGGGGACGGACTAGGAGAATACATTCTTTTACGCTTATAGCTTTTGCAGCCAACAAATTCAGCACAAGCCATCAATGTTGTCAGCAATTATGTTTATAAATCTCCTAGAAGGCTAGAAATGATATTGGAGCCTATTGACCAATCTTTAATAAGGATGATCATTAACCCAAGCATGCAAAATGGAACGGACAAAGAAAAAGGCTGCAACAATAATGTAAAGACTAACTGTTTAATTTTTTTGATCCAGAGCTTTGGGGAAGACAATTTATTGACAGCTCATAGTCTGGAGGGAAGGGAAGTTCTATTGAAAAATGGCTAACGTCAATGCTTAAATAGTCTTCTCTTCCTATTAATTCTAAATTGATGAGCTCCAAAAGTACTAAGGAAAGATTTTATAAAGGGAAAGAAAACAATCAAGCTATAAATAAGCTAAACAAGCTCAACTCAAGCTTCATACCATAAAACAAGTCAAGCCCCACTTTTTCAAAACATATGAACACAGTTTGGGTAGATTTTTTTTTTTTTTTTTTTTTGCAAGTCAAGCTTGAGCATTTGGCTTGACTCAACTCATTTACAATCCTAGCTGTATGGATCAAATGATGTCATTGTGTTACAACAAAAACCATCATAAAGGCCATTTAGATTAAGGACTTCTTATTGAGACCTGTATTGGTCTTCTTCTCACAAGGCTAAACAATTTTAGGTGAAATTTTTTTCCATATTTTCTTCAATAGGTGCTATTCCAACTTTCTCTCTAATAGACTCATTCCTAATCTTATCTTCTATTGTAAAATGACCCATCCAACATTTGATACCATATGCATCACTAGTCTTATGGTTGTTCAAATTTTAACACAATGCTATGCTTGTTCAAGTTTCTTTCATGATTTTGATTTCTGGAAACTCTGGAAAAGTCAGTAAAAAGATGGCTACATTCTAGGTTTATGGCAAACAATTGATTCCCATAATGTTATTTGAGCATCCAATATATGCAGCAATTTCACTGAATATAATAAAATTATAAAAACATTAGTGTTAGACATGTTTTTATACAAGAAAATAGTTTCTGAGACATTAGTATGAGACGAACTCATGGATAGCGCGATTAATCATATAAAGCAATCCTTGATACACCACTGAAACAACAGGCAAATTTTGCTGCTTTATCTAAACTAACCTCAGCGCATATAGAAAAATAAAAAAGAATTACTTCTTTAGAAATATAATTTTAATCATCCTAAGCACATAGAAAAGCTCATTTCTAGTGAATGATAGTTGGCACTAGTTGACTACTAACAATTCCAAAATTTTCCTACCTACCTGTTGGTTCTCAACAAAATTTCCTAATTCTGCAAACAGATACAGCGACAAACGTGACCATATTATTTCAGAAAAAGTTTCCACCTTGATAGCCATCTTGAGGCCTGCCCCCTTTGTTCTTCTTCTTTGTTGGGGAGGTGGAAGGAGTGGCAATCAAAACCTATATCGAATCAAATCATCCTGACTTTTATCACACAAACAGGACAATGCCCATCACTTTTTGCATCTTTTCTCCTTCAACAAATACTCCTACTGGCTGCATGGCATTATGGCAAATTCATACGTAACAAATAAGAAAAAACCACCATTATTCATTACTCATTATTATTTGTTATGACCCAGAAAATGTTCATCCCTTTCCATAATCCTCACCACAAGTTCATACCATTATCTAAGACTTAGTTTTGATCAACCTTAACGTACTTTTGTTATATAACCATCAATCCACCACTACATATTAATTGAAGTTCTTCTTCACTTGAAAGTGAGATACTGACTCACTAAACTCTCTCTCCCAAACGACCTTTTAAAAACCCTCCACGTGGCCTCACTTATTTTTTATTCTTCTCATTTTTCTATTTCAAATTCAAACTAATTATCCTTTCATATTTACATGTCAAAATTCATTATTCATTGTCTCTATCTATATATAGATATATAGCATTTATATATAATAATATATTACACTTAAATATAATTTATACATACACGAAAATATATTTACTAAATAAAAATTTAAATATATTATAATTTAATAAAAAAAAAGTTACACAAACATAATTAACATATCCTATCCCTTGAACACCAAACACAAACTTATTAGGGCAACAAAACACTATGCATTCACTAGAGGCAATGAAAGAGAGGAAACCAAAAATACAAATAAGAGATTAGAATTCTACAAGTAGAAGCATAAATCGTGTAAGAAAAATTCAACACAAAACCCTAAAGAGCACACATACCCTGATAAGCCTCGTTTATCTCTTGAAACCGTGAAGTAGCGGAATCTTGGTCTTTTTGCTTATCCGGGTGCCATTTCTGCGTGCAAATTCAGAGCGAGATTAGAGCCCCGAAAGTCCTCCAGCGAATTGGGAATGGAAACACGAAAGCGAAGAAAGAAAAAGGGCACACACACAGAAGGACGCACCAGAGCAAGACGAATGTAATTGGAGCGAATAGTATCATCAGTAGCATCATAATCCACTTCCAATATCTTGTAATAATCCTGCCCAACCAAAGGTTTAGTTACTCAAAAGTAAAGCAACCCCAATTTGAACATTCAAAAGTAATAAAAGGAGTTTTTTTTTTTTTTTTTTTCTTTTTTGGGTACCTTGGGCTTGGAGAGAGCAGAGAAGAAATCGAAATTGAGATAGGAATCAGGGTAAGGTTGTTCTTGTTCTTGTTCGGGGTGTAGAGGTGGAATCGTCGTTCAATTCATCTTCCCATTCCCACATCATCGTTGAGTTGAGAGGTCCTTTGCTGTGTACGTCTGATTTGTGACTGACGATATTGATATTGATATCCCTTTCCCCTTCTCAAACCAAGATCATAATAAAGAATAAAAAAACAAATAACATATTTTCACAGGAGGAAAATATTCTAGATAATATTTTTTTTAAAAGAAAATTCTAGTATGAAGAGGACTAGAGGAGAATTAATGTGCAAAACCAAAATTATAAGGTTTTGGGATCTTGATGTGACTTGCTATATTGTATGTGGGCACGCAAACAATAATTTAAACATGTTCGGTTGATTGAAATATTTTTTTTATATGGAATGGTAATATAAATGGAGTAGTTTATTTTCAATATTTTTCTCATTTATTTAAAAGCAAGTCACTGGAATTAAATAATTTGCAAAAATATGTAAATAAACTGCGATATTGATTCTTAATTTTTAATGCACCATGTTCTTTATACGCTCATTTGTTAAAAACTTCATTTTAATCTATGGCATTATTTTTCATGCGGTACTTTAATCTAAAGTGGTAACTTCAATTAAGTTGGTATTGATATAACATGTCAAATAGGATAAAAAAAAAGATGTCATTTTCCCTATTTTTTAAGTGTAAGACACATAGCCCTATCAATCACTTCTTATTCTTCCGTATTTTTTATTCATCTTCCCTAATGCCAAAGAAGAAGAAATGATTGTTATGGCTAGTTGTCTCACACTTAAAAAGAGAGACGAAAATGACATAATTTTTTATCGCACTAGGCAACCTATGTGTCACGTATCAGCACAAACTTAATAAAAGACTTTGGGATAAAGTGTTGGATGAAAAGTAACATCACGGACTAAAAGGAGAATTTTTACAAGTCAGCGAATAAAATCATGGTACCCTAAAAGTTAGGGACAAATCTATTAGTTTACTCAAAAATATTTATTATGATTTAATTTAATATTGGAGTAATTCTTGTGTAGATACATGCTTAATACATTATATTTAGCCACAACCAATAAAAAAACATACAACAAATTAAAATCAAATTAAAACTCTAGCGTGTAAAATAACTGTTGGTCCCAGAGGGAATCTAGAAGGGGGTTGAATAGATTCACAAAACTTAGTCCTTTTTAAAAAATCAGAAATTCTTTTACCCGTTTCTATTTTCCTTCAAGATTCTTTCAAATTGAATTTTCAAAAACAATTGTTAGAGTTCAAAGTTAATGTGTAACTGATCAATTCACTTGAAAGAATGATTAATTAACAAGATTGATTCCTCAAGCGTGGCAATTCAATATTCTTACAAACTCAGTTTTCTATAGTATCAAGAACAAATTTAGAACTCTTAATTCAAGACAAATATACAGTTCAATAAGCCAATATTATCAAATTGAAATACAGTAGGGATAAATAAATTGACACTGTTGTTTATACTGGTTCAACCATAAAAAGGTCTACATCCAGTGTAGATTCAGCACCCCGCTAAACCTACTTTCACTATAGAATTGATTACAAACACTATGCACTGCAATTCAAAAGAAAGACTTAAAACAACAAACAAAGGTTAAACTCTTGCAACCCACAAGAGCATGTTCTTCAATGACACCCCATCATATGAACATTAACCTTACTCATGACACCCCGTCACAAGATTTCAACCAATCTCTATGAACACTCCATTCAAGAGATTTCACAATACAGAAATTAAAAAGAAAATAGGGTTTCGAACAATAACACCTTGATTGTGTAGATTAACCCCACGAATAAGATCAAACACCTTCTTCCATTGTCAATTCTTCTTTGAGTGCAGAGTTCTTGGATTGAAAATTTCTGGGTAAGTTCTTGATTTCTTGCAGAAAATTCTCTTGTAGATTTGTTTACATTTAGAAAATTGATCCTTTCTATCTTTTTCTTCTTTTTTGAATCTCAAAATCATGGTGTATATAACAGTTAGTTGTTAGTTAAAACTGAATTAATCTGCTACTTTTCACATATAGTCAGTTACCATGTTTTAAGAAAACAACCTAGAAATGTGCAGTCTCTGTGGTAATCGATTACTGACTTGGGTAATCGATTAAACCAGAGCACGTTCATAAAGAACTCTTCTCAGGTTCTGCAGGTAATCGATTACCAATATCAGGTAATCGATTAAATCGATCCTGAACTTGAATTCAAGCAGTTTTCCAGCTTGAGTTAACTTGGGGTCTATTACCAACTTATGTAATCGATTAAACCAGAGGCAAATCATACTAGTTGAGTAATTTAGATACCAAGCTATCCAAACTTGAAAACTTCACATTGAATTCAATTTGCACAAAGAAAGATAAAAAAGAAGGAATAATCAAACACATACATATGCCTAATTCTAAAAACAATCAATACAAGTGTCACACCTGTAGAAACATGTTTGGCACGGCAAAATGAATTGAAGCACCTAATTTCTACAACAAAACCAAAACCTTCATTTGATGAGAGACTTGAGAAGTGGCTTGTGTTACTTCATTGATAGCTTAAGTCCAACATTCTCCCCCTTTTTGGTTTTGATGCGCCAAACACTTTCAATGATAATTAGGGTGAGCACATAGGCAATTGCTATTCCTTTGATCCTAAAAGAACTTGAAAACACTTGTAGAACAAGTAGGATAAGGCATAGCATATGTGATTGTGATGTATATCAAAGCAAGTATGCAATTATGCTTCATTATTTCCATACACATTCATCGTTCATTTTTCTTCAAGGCAAGTATACAATTATACACATTTAATATTTCCTGTTCATTTCTTCTCAAAGCAAGTTCAATATTTCCTGTTCATTTCTTCTCAAAGCAAGTTCAATATTTCATGTTCATTTCTTCTCGAAGGAAGTATACAATTATACACATTATAATATCTCCTGTTCTTTTTTCTTCTCCCCCTTTTGGCAAATAAAAACCAAAAAAAATCCAGAGAGATCAGTAATTAAGATGTGCATTTTAACTAGTGAGATAACAGAACATGCAAGTAGTCATTCACATAGACCACCATCATCCAAAATAAAAACATAAATTCCAAATGTCATGTAGTTATCATCCATAATAGATAAGATAGAGTGCATATAACAGTAAACCAAGATAGAAACATATAGATTCAAATTACAATATCAAATCCAAATGAAATGCATCCTAGATGATTAAGAAGAAATAAATCCTAAGAAATGGGTAATGATCCTACGCATCCGGAAACGGAACATGAAGCTCATCCAACCTCTCAGAGATATTCTCAAGACAATCCTTCAATTCTTTGTAGTCTCTCCTCTAAGTTTATGAAATCTCATTGAGCTTGGCTAGGACCATTTGTTCAAAGTTTGTGAGTGGCTTGGGTTCAACCATTTCATTATTTTCTTCAACATTTCCAGAAGTATTCCCTTCAGCAGTAATTTCTTCTTTATTTAGCCATCCATTCTCTGTTTTTACTAGCTTCATCATCTTCAAAGCTTTATCCTTTACATCATGTGCTTCCCTTGTCATATCCCTTGATTCAGATGTTGTATCAACTCCATAGTGATCAAGAATTTTTTATACAAATACGACATAAGGACATTTTTAATCAATTAGTCTTCTGGTCTTCAGCATTGTGTCACAGATCAATTTCATCCAATTGACTTTCACATTGTTTTTAATAGCACAAATCATCATTATATCTTCTTCGCTGACTTGAGCATGATTACTACCCCCCTAGCAGCTATAAATCCATGCTAAAGTGTAATGGAGCAATCTATCATCTACTTTCATTCTACCAGTATTAAACACATATTTTCTCTTCTCTGTTCTCTTAACAGCTTTATCTTCTTCCAGTCAGTTGGACTAACTAACATAGACTTGTACATATCAAGTTTATTATACTCTATATTCTGCCTATTGAAGTCTCCCATACTTATGCTAATTCCTTCAGCAGAAATTCCACCAATGTTTCTAAAAATTGGTTCAGTTAACCAAATCTTAGTTCTTTTAACTTTAGAGAACATTAATCCATCTTCATCATAATTAAGGTTGGAGTAAAATACTTTAATCAAATCAGGGTAATATTTTCCTTTAAGTTGAACAAAATTGCTTAACCCTTGAGACTCCAAATCATTATGAAAGGTAAAGTTGTTCTTAGAAAGTCATGGAAAAGAAAGAACCTTTGGAGAGATTATCTCCTTTCCCGAAAAGAAACTGAAATGTGCAGTGGCTTGAGCTCCTGAAGAGAACCATGGTGAGTGTAGTTGAGAGCCCTGGAGGTGACTCTTGTGCTGACGTTTGGTGGTTATGGGTTTTCTGATTGGAGTAAGCTTTGGGAGGACGAAAATCCCTTCCCCTGTAATGGTGTGATTCACGTCGTTGTCCCTTGTTTCTGCTTGATTCAGCCATTGTTGATTGAGAGAAGGTAGGTGATTGAAGGTGAGAAGAGAATGAGAGAAAGTTCATAGGAGGATTTTGACTTAGGGGTTTCAAAAATGTGTTTGAAGTGAAGAAGGAAAAGTTAAAAAGTCATCACTAACGTCTCTGGAGAGCTTGGTGCAACGCTTCAGTGCCGTAGGTAATCAATTACAGGTTGATGGTAATCGATTAAAACAACAACAGATGCTAGGAATTCATTACTTCAGCAAGGTAATTGATTAACTGAAGGGGGTAATCGATTAAAACAATTAGTTTGTATTTGTGCTGAAATACAGGCTTCCTGGTTTAGTCGATTACTTATGCAGGTATCGATTATCCTTTTCCTAATATGTTTAAAAATGAGTTTTGATGCATTCTAATGAATAATTTCCGTGATGTTATGCTTCTAATACATGAAATGCACAATTATACACACAATTCAGGATAAATTTAAGTTAGCAAACATGAAATTATAGATTAGTTGAGATCATACTCACTAAGTATACCAAGTTTCCTTCTAAGCTTGTAGAACCTTTCTCTTGGCAATGGTTTGGTGAATATATCTGCTAGCTGTGATTCTGTGTCAACAAATTGGATATCACAGTCTCCTTTCTCAACGTGAACCCTTATGAAATGATGACGTGTCTCGATATGCTTAGTCCTTGAGTGCATATTGGATTCTTTGTCAGGTTGATTGCACTTGTGTTGTCACATTTCAATGGTATCTTGTCCACATTTAGTCCAAAGTCTTGTAGTTGTTGCTTGAGCCACAATGATTGAGCACAGCAGTTTCCAGCTACTATGTATTCTGCTTCTGCAGTCGAGAGGGCTACACATGCTTGTTTCTTATTGTGCCATGATTCAAGACTGTTTCCAAACAAATGACATGTGCCACTTGTACGTATCCTGTCTAACTTGCATCCTGTAAAATTAGAGTCAAAATAACCAACAAGAGTAGGATTTATACCTTTAAGATACCAAAGACCAGCATCCAAAGTCTCCTTGAGATATTTCAGAATTCTCTTGACAACATTCAAGTGTGATTCCTTAGGTGCTGCTTGGTACCTGATAAGTGAAAAATATATGATAATTTACTGCATAATTATTGCACTTATCAAGGGTAAAATAGTAAATTTATGTCCCAAATTACCTCTTTTAGTAATAAATACATATTTTTGTAATTATTTGATTTGAATTTGAATATGATGCTATTTTGATAGAAAATCTGTTGATTTTGCAGATAAAAGGGCAAGTTTTAAATGAAGAAACAAGATAGCATTTATTTGAAAAGAGAATCTGCAAGATAAGGATTTAAGTGGCAGCTGATTAGGATAGGATCAGCAATTAATTGGATAAGGATTCTGCAGATTAATTCTAAATTCAAATTTAAGATCAAATCAGCACAATATCAAGCTGAAAAGAGGGAAATAAGGAAAACAGATCAAACAAGGATAAGATCAGGAAGAGATCAAGCTGAAAAAGAGGAAAATCAAGGAAGCTGGAACGTGACTCACGCTCCACCTGCGCTAGCGTAGGTGGAGCGCAACATTTAAAAATTGCATTATGGATCCTGCGCTTCAACGCGCTGAGCGCAGGATGAAGCGCAGGAATACGGATCAGTTTTTCAAAGGATTTCAAATCAGATTCCTTCTAGATTTCAGATGGCTTTCCAACCTCTATAAATAGAACCTTTGCAAAGATCATAGGGAGAGACGGCGGAGCAGAGCTGGAGCTGGAGAAAAAGTGTGACAATCTCTCCATTGGTTTGTAATGGCTACCATGAGTAGCTAACTCTCTAATATGATTGAATGTAGTCGATTCATCCCCAATTGTATGTGAATTATCTTTATTATTTATGAATCCCCCGTTTTTATAATATTGGTGTTTCTTATATGTTCTCAATGCTTAGCTTCCGCCTTTGTGTCGGAGTTATAGATTGGTTTTGTGGGGCACATTCGAGAGGTGGTTCTATAAAATCAATAGCGAGTTTGGGGAGCCTAGACGTAGGGAAACTTGAATTCTGATTGGTAAAAACACTTAATTTGCGACTGTGGAGACCATGGTGACTTAATAGCGTAAACAAATAGATCTTTAATCCGGGGTAATTTATCACTGTGGAGACCAGGGTAGATTATTCTGAGTATTTTATCACTGTGGAGACCAGGGTAAAATAACTTTAATTTGTGCTTCAATATTATAATTGCATATTCATAAATATTATTGGATTCAAATAACGAAAGGGGTGCGATAGACGAATTTCAATCCTAGTTCAAGTAACTTGCTCAACCTATCTCAATTTTACTGTTTTTATTTATTATTGCAAATTACACTCATATCAAATATATTCTCTCACTTGATAGTTTGTGACCACTAGTATTTTAAAATTGAAACCGTTCCCTGTGGATACGATACTCTTACTACTATTATATGCTGAGGTTTGGTACGCTTGCCAGAAACTCAACATGTATTTTTGGCGCCGTTGCCGGGGAACGGTTTAATCAATTTTTTAAGACTTAGGAGGTCTATTCTATCAAGTTGTATATATTTTATCTTAGGATTTTTAATTTTAATTTTTTATTATTTTTATTTTTTTAGGATTTTTAGGAAAATATTTTATTTTATTTTTATACAGTATCTTAGGAATTTATTTTTCTAGATTTTTATTTTTTTAGGATTTTAGGAAAGTTTTAATTTTTATTTTTTAAAAAAATTCTCTTCCACACTTACCCTT
The DNA here is from genome assembly GCA_026901365.1 of Sesbania bispinosa. NCBI lineage: Eukaryota > Viridiplantae > Streptophyta > Magnoliopsida > Fabales > Fabaceae > Sesbania > Sesbania bispinosa. The sequence continues at coordinate 28,619 of QLOH01000153.1, forward strand.
TTTCCTAGTTTCTTGATCTATGCTTTTGCGAGGACAGGTGTCCCCAAATCAGTTGCAATTTGATCCAGAAATAGAGAGGACATATAGAAAGAACAGAAGCAGAAACAAGAGAAGGAGACAAAGGAGAGGTGAAGAAGAAAACAAAAATATGACTGAAGAACAACCAAGGAAGAGAGTCTTAGGAGACTATGTCATGCACCAAGGACCTCGTCATTACTCAAGCATAGCTCTATTAGCTACAGCGAAGTCCTTGAAATAAAGATGGCACATTTAAACCTCATCAGTGCCCACCAATTCAACAGGATTGGATCACGAGGATCCACATACACATCTTTCTACTTTCTATGAATTGATTGGTGTTATGAAATTTGAGGAAGAAGATTTAGAATTAGCCTACTTACGATTGTTTCCCTTTCTTTAACAAGTATGCAAAGGAGTGGCTGAAATTGCATCCTAGCCAGAGTCTGAGCAATTGGAGCCGTGGTAGAAGATAAATTTATGAAAAGATTCTTTCCAATATCACGCTACATTCAAGCAAAGACAAACATCTCCACATTCAGGCAAAGAGAGGACGAACCACTATGTGAAGGAGTTGCTAGAGCTAAAAATCAATGATGCACTATTTGCAGAAAACAAGCTCATCAAGCAACAACTAGAGGCACTCACCGAGCAATTAAAAGCACTTCCTCAACAACTACAAACGTGCAATCTCAACCTTGTCAAGCCCAACAGTTGATTTGTGACTTTTGGCGGGAGGCGACCACCCCAATGGGTCACTGCTCTTATAGGATATTCAAGTAGAACAGGTCAACTATGTGGTAGCCCAGGGAAGGAAAGATAACTTTTCCAACAACTCTGGAGAAGCCAAGATAGAGAAGCTGCAATGCATGACATAAATTCAAGAATTGAGGAAAAGCTCGATAGACTCATGCAGGATATGAATGCCAGTCAGAGAATCATAGAGACAACATTCAGAAACCTGGAAACTCAGGTTGAGCAAGTAAGGAAGCAATTCACTGCACAAAAAGAGAATTGCAAGTCAATATCCACCAGAAGTGGTAAGGAGATAGGAAGAGGAATTGGTGATAATCTAGTGGTGGAAAGAGAAGTTCTAGAGAAGAAAGAGCAAGATGATGAAGACAAAATTGAGAAGGGAGAAACAAATGAAGAAGAGGGAGAGCCTAAAAGAAAGGAAGAAGAAGAAGAAGAAGAAGAAGAAGACGAAGAAGAAGAAGAAGAAGAAAAGAGAAAGAAAAGGAAATTGAGGTGAAAGAAAAGAAGAAAGAAAAGAAAGACACACAGATGCCTCAAGATAGGGAACTACCATACCTAAGAATCCCTCTGAAAAAGACATAACAACCAATTTATCAGATTCATGGACATTATGAAAAGATTTGAAATCAATTTTCCACTGATGGAAGCCATGGAACAGATGCCTACATATGCCAAATTCATGAAGGAGCCTCTCACTAAAAAGAGAAAGTTTACAGATGAAACAGTTAAGCTTGAATCTGGATGCAGTGCCATAATTCAAAAGTCATTGCCGCAAAAGACCAAAGATCCAGGGAGTTTTACCATACCAGTTACAATTGGAGTACTACTAGTAGGAAATGCATTACTTGACTTAGGTGCCAACATAAACTTAATGCCTTTATCTATGCTCAAGAGGATTGGAGATCTAGAAGTGAAGCCGACAAGGATGACACTACAATTAGCTGATAGATCAATGAAATATCCATATGGGATTGTTGAAGATGTACCGGTCAAGATAGACAAATTCGTGTTTCCAGTTGACTTTGTAATCATGGATATTAAGGAAGACACTGAAGTACCCCTTATCCTTGGGAGGCCCTTTATGAAGACTGTTAAGGTCATCATTAATGATGATGATGGTAACTTAAAGGTAAGAGTACGAGATGATGAGGTGAGTTTCAACGTGTTTGAAGCAATGCAACACCCTAAAGTGAAGCAACAGTGTCTTCAATTAGATGTGGTAGATGAAACATCTCTAGTTGTTCAAGAGCTATTAACAAAGGCAGACCCTTTAGAAAAAGCTCTAACAGGTATGGACAATGACTTTGATGAAGAGGAAAAGAATGAAGTTGAAGAATATTCAAGGCAATTGGATTTGGCTAATACAGTACCACCAGATGAAAAAGATGCTGAGATTTTACAACAGGACAAGAAACTGAGAGTCAGAACCTGGAATTAAAGGTATTACCATCTCATCTTAAATATGCTTTTCTTGATGATGATAAAAATAAACCTGTTATTATAAGCAAAGCTTTAACCCCATTCGAGGAGGAAAAGCTACTTTCTATTTTGAAGGAAAATGAAGGAGCAATATGTTGGTTTTTATCAGATCTCAATGGTATCAGTCCATCGTATTGTATGCATAAGATCCACATGAAGGAGGACTACAAGCCAGTCACACAACCTCAAAGGAGACTAAATCCCACCATGAAAGAGGTAGTAAAAAAGGAAGTACTGAAACTCCTTGATGCAGGGTATGATCTATCCTATTTCTGATAGTGCTTGGGTAAGTCCAGTACAAGTTGTTCCTAAAAAGGGAGGTATGACTGTTATAAAAAATGATAAAAATGAATTAATTCCAACTAGGACAGTTACTAGATGGAGAATGTGCATAGATTATAGGAAATTAAACCAGGCAACAAGAAAAGATCACTTTCCTTTACCCTTCATAGATCAAATGTTAGAAAGATTGGCAGGACAAGCATTTTACTGTTTTCTGGATGGGTACTCTGGATATAACCAAATAGCGGTGAATCCAGAGGACCAAGAAAAGACTGCTTTTACTTGTCCCTTTGGTGTTTTTGCTTACAGGAAAATGCCTTTGGATTATGCAATGCACTAACCACTTTCCAAAGATGCATGCTTGCAATTTTTGCAGACTTGGTGGAAAAATGCATTGAAGTATTCATGGATGATTTCTCAGTTTTTGGGTCTTCCTATGATGATTGCTTAAAGAATTTAGACACTGTGCTGAAGCGGTGTATTGAAACAAATCTTGTGCTAAACTGGGAGAAATCCCAATTCATGGTGACTGAAGGTGTAGTCTTAGGGCACAAAATTTCTGCAAAAGGCATTGAGGTGGATAAAGCAAAAGTAGAAGTCATTGAAAAGTTACCACCCCCAGTAAATGTAAAGGGCATCAGAAGCTTCTTAGGTCATGCAGGGTTCTATAGACATTTCATCAAGGATTTCTCAAAGATAGCCAAGCCACTCAGCAACTTGCTTAACAAGGATACTCCATTTAAATTTGATGTTGATTGTCTGAATACTTTTAACTTGTTGAAACAAAAATTAATGTTTGTTCCTGTCATTATTGGTCTTGATTGGACGCTTGATTTTGAACTCATGTGTGATGCTAGTGATTATGCCATAGGGGCAGTTTTAGGGCAAAGAAAATCTAAAGTTTTTCATGCTATACACTATGCTAGTAAAGTTTTGAATGAGGCATAAATTAATTATGCTACCACAGAAAAAGAATTACTAGCAATAGTGTATGCTTTGGAAAAATTTAGACCCTATCTTATAGGATCAACTGTCACTGTGTATACTAATCATCCTGCAATAAAATATCTATTGACCAAACCAGATTCTAACCAAGACTAATCAGATGGATTTTATTGTTACAGGAATTTGATCTGGTAATGAAAGACAAAAAGGGAAGTGAAAATGTTGTAGCAGACCATTTATCGAGACTAGTAAATGAGGAAGTAACAACTGCACATGATGAATTGCATGAGGAATTCCTCGATGAGAAGTTTATGATGATTCATGAAAGGCCATGGTTTGCTGATATGGGCAACTTCAAAGCAGCAGGAGTATTACCAGATGATCTCACATGACAGCAAAGGAAGAAGTTCTTAAGTGAAGCAAAAAGATATATGTGGGATGATCCTTATCTTTTTAAGATGGGAGCTGACAATCTGCTAAGAAGATGTATTTCAGGAAAAGAAGCTCAAAACATCTCATGGCACTGTCATAGTTCAACCCTATGGAGGGTTTTTCAACAAGACAGAACTGCTGCAAAGGTACTTCAATCTGGATTATTTGGCCAACTCTATTCAGGGATGCCCATCAGTATGTTCAGCAATGTGATAGCTGCCAAAGAACAGGAGGATTTATAAGAGAAATGAGATGCCACTAATAACATTCTAGAAGTGGAGGTATTTGACTGTTGGGGGAATAGATTTGTGGGACCTTTACCCTCTTCTAATGGAAAAGAATACATTCTGGTAGCTGTCGAATATGTCTAAAAGTGGGTGGAAACCGCTGCAACAATAAAAGCTAATGCAAAGATAGTAGTGCAGTTCTTAAAGAAAAATATCTTTTCCAGGTTTGGTTCACCAAGAGTTCTAATTAGTGATGAGGGGTTCTCACTTCAGCAATGAACAACTACAGAAGGTTTTAGAGCACTATGGGGTAAGGCACAAAGTAGCATCACCTTACCACCCACAAACAATGGACAAGCTGAAGTATCAAATAGAGAAATCAAGAGAATTCTTGAGAAAACAGTAAGTTCATCCAGAAAGGATTGGTCGAACAACTTGATGATGCACTCTGGGCATACAGAACAAATTACAAAACTGCCACAGGCCTCTCACCTTTCCAGTTAATTTATGGAAAAGCTTGCCACTTGCCAGTTGAATTAGAGCATAAAGCATACTGGCTCTAAAGGTCTTGAACATGGATACAAAAGTAGCAGTGCAAAGAGAATTCTGCAGTTGCATGAACTAGAAGAAATGCGGTTAAATGCTTATGAATCTTCCAGGATTTACAAAGAAAAGACCAAAGCATATCATGATAAGAAGCTTATCAAGCGAAGGATCTACCCAGGTCAATCAGTTCTGTTATTAAACTCTAGGCTGAAATTTTTCCTGGTAAGTTAAAATCAAAATGGTCTGGTCCATTCATCATTAAGGAAGTCAGACCATATGGAGCTCTAGAATTAGAAGATCCTGATTCAAAGGAGCATTGAGTTGTGAATGGACAAAGATTGAAGCCCTATTTGGGAGATGAAATTGACATATCTTACTCTGTCATTCATCTTCAAGAACCTCCTTGAAGGAACATGTGTCAAGCTATATGACGTTAAACGAGCGCTTTCTGGGAGGCAACCCAGTGTTTTTATTTATCGTTTTTTGCATTTTTTGTGTGTTAGTTAGGATTGTGTGTTTTTAGTTTAAGAATTATTAGGAATTGGTTGAGTGATTGTGAGGGAAAGAAAAGTGGTAATATTGATCATTGGAGACAGCAAAAAATTTGACTAAGTTTGGTAGAAATTCAATTCTGTTTTCTACGCTTCACCTGCGCTCAGCGCAGGTAAACCGTAATAGGACACTAACTATGTTTCTGTTTGACTTTTTCTGCAGTTCCCAACATATCTGCATTGGCCTGGGGACAGTCCCATTTTCCCAAGGGGGAATGGAGCTGAACCAGCTCATGATTCTGCAGCTGCAACCGACCATTGTTTTACACGGTGTTTTTCTTTCTTTTACTCTCTGATATTTTATTTTCTTTGACAATTTTATATCTTATGCAACTTAGGAATGAAAAAAAATTAGGGATCAAAGGAATTAATTGTAAATCTCAAAGTTAGGAAGTCTAACTAACTGAATTAGGAAAGAAATAGGAATTTTGTGATTAAATCCATAATTAGTTAGGATTAGGATATTGTGCAGGAAAATATATCAGGATAGTCAATTAATTTCAGTAAGTGCTTCATCAAGGAAGTTAGCCAAAAAGTCGGTGAGTTGTGAGAAACTAAACACTTAAATTGAGAGTTTTCACCGCTGCTTGTCAACTGTTATTGCTTGAGTTTTTGGATTTTATTCTGCACATGGAAAATATGAAAGTGATAAAGGCTATTTGTGATTATGAATTATTTGCTCAGTGCCAAAAAGTCAACCCATGAAAAAAATTTTCCAATTTGTTTTGGTAACCCATTTGAGCTTTATTGTTTCTTCTTACGCACCCCAGCTAAAATTAATGTCTATTTCTTGTCCCTTACACACTTGTGATAGAGAGCAAAGGTGTAGTTTGATGAAATGGGTGAATTGGTTGGTTACTTGAAAAGTGAAGAAATACAAAGAGTAGGCACAAGAAAGCAAAAGAGGATCACTCCCTCAAAAATTAAAAAGAAGAAGTGAATGAAGTGAATAAGTTGGGGGGAGTGAATCATTAAAACAAAGAAAGAGGCCAGCTGAATGATACAAATCAAGAATCAAGTGGAGAATGGAGAGAAATTCCAAGTTCAAGAAAAGATTGAAAGATGCTCTCTATTCCAGTGTTCTCTTTGCATATCCTGAAAAAACCATAATTTCTTGATAGCTCAGCCTCATTACAACCAAGAAAAGACCTTTTGATCCATGTTTACCATGTGCATGTCTAGAAACCAGAAATGACTATCAATTCTAGTTGTTCAAATGCTGTGAAAAATTGAGGTAAACACTTACCCGTGAGCATGAGAGAATTCCTTGATTTATCACTTATTGTTTTGGTTGCTATTTCTGAAAAAGTTTGATTGTACTTTTATCTTGTTCTGATTATGTCTTGGTAATATCACTTGATTCTGATTTTCAAACTGACATTTGGGATGTGACAGTTGCCTAACTAAAGGTGATGAAATTATTTCCTTATTCTTTTTGAGAATCTTAACAAGGGGGATTGAATCCATTTTTTATTGCAAAAGGTTTTCTTGCTTGAGGACAAGCAAGAAGCTAAGTTGGGGAGAATTTGATAAGTGAAAATTATATGATAATTTATTACATAATTACTGCACTTATCAAGGGTAAAATAGTAAATTTATGCCCCAAATTACCTCTTTTTAGTAATAAATACATATTTTGTAATTATTTGATTTGAATTTGAATATGATGCTATTTTGATAGAAAATCTGTTGATTTTGCAGATAAAATGACAAGTTTTAAATGAAGAAACAAGATATCATTTATTTGAAAAGAGAATCTGCAAGATAAGAATTTAAATGGCAGCTGATTAGGATAATATCAACAATTAATTGGATAAGGATTCTGCAGATTTAATTCTAAATTCAAATTTAAGATCAAATCAGCACAAGATCAAGCAGAAAAGAGGGAAATAAGGAAAGCAGATCAAACAAGGATAAGATCAGGAAGAGATCAAGCTGAAAAAGAGGAAATCAAGGAAAACTGGAACGTGACTCACTCTCCACCTGCGCTAAGCGTAGGTGGAGCGCAACATTTAAAATTGCATTCTGGATCCTGCGCTTCAAACGCGCTGAGCGCAGGATGAAGCGCAGGAATACGGATCAATTTTTCAAAGGATTTCAAATCAGATTCCTTCCCGATTTCACATGGTTTTCCAACCTCTATAAATAGAACCTTTTGCAAAGATCATAGGGAGAGACGGCGGAGCAGAGCTGGAGCTGGAGAAAAAGTGTGACAGTCTCTCCATTGGTTTGTGTGGCTACCATGAGTAACTAAACTCTCTAATAGGATTGAATATAGTCGATTCAATCCCCAATTATATGTGAATTCTCTTTATTATTTATGAATCCCTGTTTTTATAATATTGGTGTTTCTTATCTGTTCTTAATGCTTAGCTTCCACCTTTGTTCCGGAGTTATAAATTGGTTTTGTTGGTTGCATTCGAGAGGTGGTTCTATAAAATCAATAGGGAGTTTGGGGGAGCCTAGACATAGGAAACTTGAATTCTGATTGGTAAAAACACTTAATTTGCGATTGTGGAGACCAGGGTGAGTTAATAACGTAAATAAATAGATCTTTAATTCGGGGTAATTTATCACTGTGGAGACCAGGGTAGATTATTTCTGAGTATTTTATCACTGTGGAGACCAGGGTAAAATAACTTTAATTTGTGCTTTAATATTATAATTGCATATTCGTAAATATTATTGGGATTCAAATACGAAAGGGGTGCGATAGACGAAGTTCAATCCTAGTTCAAGTAACCTGCTCAACCTATCTCAATTTACTATTTTTTTATTTATTATTACAAACTACACTCATACCAAATATGTTCTCTCACTTGATAGTTGTGACCACTAGTATTTAAAATTGAACCGTTCCCTATGGATATGATACTCTTACTTACTATTATACTGCTGAGGTTTTAGTACGCTTGCCAGAAATTCAACAGCACCTAACACACAAACACACACTAAACATGATATCAAGTCTACTTGCAGTTAAGTACAAAAGTGAGCCTATCATTCCTCTGTATTTAGTAACATCAACTTGTTTTCCTTGAGAATCAGCATCAAGATAAGAGTTAGTTCCCATAGGTGTATGAGAGCTTTTGCACTTTTCCATTCCAAACTTCTTGAGAAGCTATTTGGTGTATTTTGACTGATGTAAGAAAAATCCTTTCTCCATTTGCTTAACTTGCAAACCAAGAAAGAAACTAAATTCTCCCATCATTGACATATCAAACTCCCCCTACATCTTCTTCACCACATAGAGAACTTCCCTTCTTACGGGGGTTAGATCCATAAAAAATCACATGAATAGATTCTTCCACCATCAAAGATTTCTTATTAAAGATTCTATATGCCTTACTTGATGCAGAATATCTTAAAAACACACCTTCATCAACTTTAGCATAAAATTTGTCAATATTGTCTTTGTTATTATCTAGTATGAAACACCTACATCCAAATACTTTTAAATGAGATATTTGGTTTCTTACCCTTGAAAAGTTCATATGGAGTCATTTTAAGAAAATGACGAATCAAGATTCTATTTAAAATATAGCAAGCAATGCTCACAACATCAGCCCAAAAATATTTAGGTAAATCATTTTCATTGAGCATTGTCCTTTCTAGTTCAATAAGTGATCTATTTTTCCTCTCCACAACTCCATTTTGTTGAGGGCTTCTTGGAGCAGAAAAATTATGATCAATACCATTTTCATCACAAAATTTCTCAAATTCGTCATTTTGAAATTCTCCTCCATGATCACTTCTCAAAGACTTAATTTTCAAATCCTTCTCATTTTGAATTCTTTTGAAATTTTGAAGAAAGCTTTGAAAGCATTGTTTTTAACAGATAAAAATGCAGTCCAAGTAAATCTAGAATAATCATCAACTATTACCAAGGCATATGCACTACCACCTAGGCTTATAGTTCTAGAAGGGCCAAAGAGATCCATTTTGAAAAGTTCAAGAGGTCTAAAGGTGGAAACAAAACTTATTGATTTAAAATAGGCTCTAGATTGCTTTCCCTTTTGACATGCATAACATATTACTTCTTTAGAGAACTTAAGATTAGGTAGTCCTTTAACAAGTTTCTTTGATACAAGCCTATTTATTTGTTCTAGATTAACATGTGCAATACGTCTATGCCAAAGCCAAGACAAATCATCTTTAGATGTTAAACATGCAATGTTTGATGAGAAATGATCAATGTCAAGCACATAGATGTTATTCACTCTCCTATCAACAAACATTATGTTTTCAGATGCATCACATATGGTACAACATTCATGATTGAAGGAAATCATGTAATTTTTATCACACAGTTGACTAATGCTCAACAAGTTAAACTTTAGATCATCAACATACAGGACATCATCAATTATAATAGAGGAATTTTTACCAATACTCCCAGTGCCAAGAATGCGACCTCTATTATTGTCACCATAAGTCATAGTCTCCATCTTTTGATTGTAGAGAGACAAATTTGCTCTTGTCCCCTGTCATGTGCCTAGAGCATCCACTGTCCAAATACCACGGGGACTGCCTTGCCTTTAGGCACACCTACAAAACAAACAATGACTTATTTTGGTACCCAAATGGAGTTGGGTCCATTTGGATTAGTAACAACACTTGTTCCCTTGGCAATCCATGTGTAATTCCCACTAGGAACTCCAAATATTTTAATCATGCAATTATAGGATGCGTGACCTTTGTGAGAACAGTAATTGCAAGTGATAAAAAGGTGTACTAGAAGCTTTTCTAAAATTGAAGAAATTTTTAAGAGATCTTCGCTTCTTATCACAACTATAGCCAGTTCCAGCTTTATCAATCATGCATTTTTGTTTACCTAAAAGAGCATCAAGATTAGCTCTTCCCATTGTGAATCTAGATAATGCTTTAGTGAGATAAGAAATTTTAGATTCAAGCACCATGAAAGTTTCACAATTGCAAGGGGAAGCTATATTACAAGAAGGAATGTTTTTCAATTTTCACTTTTATTTTTCAAAACATCCATTTCCTTTTGTAAGTCATTTACTCTAGCTTCAAACCATTTGATTTTCTTTTTGTAAACACTATTGAAGAAACTCAATTTCTTAGCTTCTTCATGTATCTCAATAAAAGCATATTGCAATTGGTCATAGTTAGTGTCAATTGAACAGTCACAATCACTTACCTCACTTTCCAAGTCATTCTTTGTCATAACGCAAAGATTTGCTTCATGATCACTTTCACTTTCACTTGATGTGGTTGAAGCATTGTCTTCCCATGCAATGTAAGCCTTTTTCTTTGATTTTGACTCATCATTGCCTTGCTTCCATGCTAAGCTAGGACAATCCACCTTCATATGACCGGCTTTGCCACATTCAAAGAAAGTGAACTTTGGTGAGGAAGTTTTAGCTTTCCTTGACTGTTTCCATGCTTGGAATTTCTTGCTCTTACCATTTTCTTCTTAAAAAATCTCCTGAATTTCCTTACCATCAAATTCAATTTTTTTGGTTTAGAAGCTTCATTGTCAGTGTTATCATCATCACTTGACTGCTCATTAGTTTTTAGAGCCAATCCTTTCACCTTCTTGTCTTTTTGCTCTTCTTCCACCATTCTATTCATATCCATCTCATACTCTCTCAGTTTCCCAAACAATTCTGCACTTGTCATGACTACCAAGTTTTTTGATTTGGTAATTGCTGTTACAATCGGCTGTCACTTTCTGTTTAGAGACTTGAGGATCTTCACATTCAGTTCCTCTTCATAAAAAAATCTTTCCAAGACCCTTAAGATGATTGACAATGTGTGTGAGTCTTTTCTGTACATCTATAATGGTTTCTCCTTGTGCCATCCTAGACATTTCATACTCCTCAATTAATGTATTCTTTCTAGCTCTTTTGACTTCAGGTGCTCCTTCATGTGTCACTTGAATCAAATCCCATGCCTTTTTGGTTGTTTTGCATGTAGAAATCCTGAAAAATTCATCACTATTCAAAGCAGAATGTATGATATTTGAAGCTTTAGAGTCATTTTCAGCACCCTTAATTTCTTCTTCATTCCATTGTTCAAAAGGTTTTTCAGATATTGAATAATTCAATGCTTAGTAGGAATCTTGTAATCAGTTACCACAGCTTGCCAAATACCCCGACTAACAGACTCCATAAAAATTTTCATTCTAACTTTAAAAAATGGATAGCTATCTCCATAAAATAGAGGTGGTCTGTTAATTGAAGCACCTTCAGCAAAAGGCAATTGATTCCCTGCCATTTTCGCAAATGATTTGCTAAAATCTTGAATACCTCTCAAGATTCCAGCTTTGATACCAATTGTTGGTCCTAGAGGGAATCTAGAAAGGGGGTTGAATAGATTCACAAAACTTAGTCCTTTTTCAAAAATCAGAAATTCTTTTACCCCATTCTATTTGCTTTCAAGATTCTTTCAAATTGAATTTTCAAAAATAATTGACAGAGTTCAAAGGTAATGTGCAGCGGATCAATTCACTTGAAAGAATGATTAATTAACAAGATTGATTCCTCAAATGTGGCAATTCGATATTTTTACAAACTCAGTTTTCTATAGTATCAAGAACAAATTTAGAACTCTTAATTCAAGACAATTATACAGTTCAATAAGTCAAGATTATCAAATTGAAATAGAGTAGGGATAGAGAAATTGACACTATTGTTTATACCGGTTCAGCCATAAAAGGCCTACATCCAATGTAGATTCAACACCCTCCTAAACTTGCTTTCACTATAGAATTGATTACAAACACTATGCACATGCAATTCAAAAGAAAGACTTAAAACAACAAACAAAGGATAAACTCTTCCACCCCACAAGAACATATTCTTCAATGACACCCCATTATATGAACATTAACCTTACTCATGACACCCCGTCACAATATTTCAACCAATCTCTATGAACACTCCATTCAAGAGATTTCGCAATACAGAAAATTAAAAAGGAAATAGGGTTTAGAACAATAACACCTTGATTGTGTAAATTAACCCCACGAATAAGATCAAAAACCTTCTTCCATTGTCAATTCTTCTTTGAGTGCAGATTTCTTGGATTGAAAATTTCTGGGTAAGTTCTTGATTTCTTGCAGAAAATTCTCGTGTAGATTTTGTTTACATTTTAGAAAATCGATCCTCTTTCTTTTTCTTCTTTTTTGAATCTCAAAAATCATGGTGTATATAACAGTTAGTTGTTAGTTAAAACTGAATTAATCTATTACTTTTCACATATAGAAGAAAGGAGTGTTGGAACTCAACAATAGTGATGTTATTCTAGCAGAAAACAAGCTTATCAAGAGCCAGATAGAAGCACTCACAAAATAGTTGAAAACACTTCCTCAATAGTTAAAAGTTGTCCAATCCCAACCTATTCAAGCCCAACCTTTAATTTGTGACTTTTGCAGAGGCGACCATCCCAATGGTCAATGCTCTTACTAAGAAAACTAAGCCGAACAAGTCAACTTTATGGGTAACCAGGGGAGGCAAGGAAATTTCTCCAACAATAACAACCAGTACTCATAAGGATGGACGAAAAACCAAAACAACTCTGGATGGGGGCAGAATGGAGGGAACAGACAGACACCTTACCAGCAACAACCATCAACGTATGACAGATTGAACAGGTTGGAAGAGAAGATTGATGCATTCATACAAGGATTTGATGGATTCAAGAAGAACACAGAAGCATCAATCAAAGCATTAGAAAATCAAGTGGGCCAAATAGCAACAGAGATGACAGAACACAAGAATGACCACTTTACAGTAAACACTCAGACAAATCCAAAAGAGCACTGCAATGTGATTACTACTGATGGCAACATTACAGAAGAAAGTGATGTAGAAGAAAGCATCACATTTGAAGAACAAGTGCCCAAAGAGGAGATCGGCAAGGAGAGTGTTCAATCAGAGGATAAGCCAGAAGAGATTTTGCAAAAAGAAGAAGGAGAACCAGAAAAGGTCTACACCACAGGCAAGTCACTTGACCCAGGTAAGTTTACTATACCTCTTTCTATTGGTAATCAACCAGCTACATATGCTTTATTAGATCTTGGAGCGAGCATCAATTTGATGCCGCTATCGTATTTTAACAAGATGGAAATTGTGAAGGTCAAGCCTGCCAACGTAAAGTTACAACTTGCAAATAAGTCCACTCAAAGCCCATATGGGATGATTGAAGACTTATCAATTAAAGTGGACAAGTTTGTATATTTTGTTGACTTTTATGTTGTAGAGACAAAAGAAGAGGATACTGATGTCCCCTTAATTTTGGGAAGACCCTTCATGAAAGCTGCTAAGGCAATAGTGGATGTTGATCGGGGAAAATACCAATTAAGCTCTAAAGATGAAAGCATTGTGTTTCATATTGACAGAGGAATCCCCAAATTGCAGAAAAAGCCAAAAAAAATTAAAAATAGATCCTACTGATGGGGTCTATAAATTTGAATCCAGATCACAATTGCCAAAGATGAGAAAGAAAGAAGCTCCAGACATTGTGAATCAAAAGAAGAAAAAGGTTTCTGGATTTCTGAGGAAGCCAAAAATAAGAGTTAAGCAACCAGAAAGCATTTTTTGTTTTTAACTTTTCTTTGATTTTGTTTTTGATTTTTGTTTAGAGTCAATACCTGTGTATATTAAGAAATTGTTAGAAATTGGATTGATTTCAATGAGTAAAGGATGAAAAACAATTGGAGTTAGGAAACAGTAGAAAACAAAAAATAGAATTTTAACTCTGTTTTCTGCGCTTCACCCACGCCTAGCGCAAGTGAAGCGCAGATTTGAAAAATAGTCTCTGTTTTCTGCGCTTTACTCTCGCTAAGGGAAGGTAAAGCGCAGAAATATCAAATTACTCTTTGTTTTCTACGCTTCACCTGCGCTAAGCGTAGGTGAAGCGCAGCGCCATGCTTCATATTCTTATGAAGTACGCGCTGCACTCTCGCTGAGCGAGAGTGTAGCGCAAGCGCGCGCTGCACCATAAGTTTGAAATTTGAAAAGAGGAAAGGTCATTTCAATCTTTCCTCAACTCCTAAACTCCCATTTTCTCTGAAAACTCATCCTTATATTTGACCTTTTAACTTCCATTTCCACATCCTTCCAATTTCCGAGGCTACACCAGGTATGTTTTTATAGTTTTAATTAGTTTGCACCGATTGAAATTTTCAGTTTTTCATTTATTTGAGCAAAACCTTAGGGTAGAAAACTTAGGCTCTTAGGACCTTTTTTAAAATTAAGAAAATTGTCAATAAAGTCTTTGTTTAGTATGTTTGTTGTTTTGGTATGTTTATTGGTATATTTTGGTGTACATAGGTGGTAGTTTTTGAAGTGCTCAATGAATTTTTGCAAGTTGATCTGTTTGGTGCTTGTAGGCTTAGATTGTTTCATATTTTTGCATGCCCATGCATGCATAACTGTGCCTTATTGCATGTTATTGATAACATGATTTTTTAGCTTAATTTTTGTTACCAATCTGTTATGCCATGTTCTTTAAAATTAATTAGGACTACTTTAATTGATCACTTTAGCATGCTCTTAATAAATTAATTAATTGGCATATTGGTAACTTAAAAATCAAGATTGTGTGCACAAGTGCTTGATTGAATGATTGCTCTGATTTTTGAATTAATTTGGCCACTTATTTCATTAATTATGAGTAATCTATGAATTGCTTAAAATTATCTTGGTTTGATTTTTGCAGATGGCTTGCACCAAAGTCGTCAAAGGAACTGGCACCTCTAGCAGAGGCAGAGGGGGTGCCAAGAGAGCTAGGCAAGCACCCCAAGAGGACCCTGAATTCGACGCTCAACGTTTCAAGAACGTTGAAGCCTTTGAAGCTTATAGTTCACTGATGAACTGTAACTTTATTAAGGAGAGGCCGGTAGTTTTGGAGCCTGATGAGTACGAGGACTTCAGAGCGGAGATAGTCAAAAGGAACTGGGTTCGCCTCAGCCGCCTAGATGATTACTTTGACCCTAACATTGTTAGGGAATTTTATGCGAACGCTATTGAGGCCAATGGCATTCATACTAGGCGAGAGTATTATGTTCGAGGGCGGGTGATTTCTTATGGTTGCAATGCGATCAATGTTCTGTAACAGTTCTCATGGCCCGAGGATAGAGGACTTAGGGTATGCCAGCACTGTCAGAGGATGAGAGCAGTGGGGATCCACAGCAATGATCCCCTGGATATTCAAACCGCAGAGTGTCTATGCCTGTGAGGTCGTTCCTTCGAGAGGAATGCATATAGAGAGGCTGCTCGCATTCTTAGGCGAGACATGACAGTAATCACACGGATGTTGACAGTATTGGTACTAGCCAACATCACCCCTACAGGACATGTTTCAGATGTCATCATGCCAGTAGCACACCTCATCTACAGCATCATTACTGGCGCAGACATTGACATTGCTAGTGTCATTTCACAGAAGATAATAGATTTTATATCTTCTGTAGAGCAGCACAAAGAGATCTCCAGGATCAGTCTAGGCTTCCGATCACTTATCACAGCCCTCTGCAGGTCTGGGGGTGTTGAGGTGCTTCCTTTGGTACGCATCTTGAGACCCATGACTAGAGGATACATAGATGCCCACTGCTTCCCTGTGGAGGAGGTTGAGGATGAAGAAGAGGATGAGGATGAGCAGCAGCCAGAGGCACCACCACCACCACCAGCAGCAGACATGCAGACCCCAGTCTGGGCTCAGCAGCTCCTTGCCAAGAACACACTTATGCAGGCCCAGTTGTCTAGTCTCCACCGAGTAGCAGTCCATTTTCATGATCTACATTATCAGACTCGCTCGAATCCATACCCAGGCATGCACCCTGATCAGTTCAGAGATTATTTACAGTGGCCTGGGGACAGGCCTATTCTTCCACGGGAAGGTGGAGGAGCTGGAGATGGAGCAGCTGACATGGAGGACTGATTTTATTTTGATTTGGTGCTTTTCTTTTCTTTTATTTCTCTTTTATTCTGATATGTACTGTATATATATACCCATCATTTTGTTATGCAGTGCATCTTCAACATTTTTCTTTGTTTTTCTTTTTTTTTAGGATTTTTAAAATTTTTAGGATTTTAGGAATTAGGATTTAAAGGAATTTTTTCAAAAATCTCTAAAATTAGGCAGTTTAACTAACCAAATTAGGAAAGAAGAATGGTTTTGTGATTAATTCCATAATCAGTTAGGATTATGATACTTCTCACGAGAATCTATCAGGATAGTTAATTAAAACCAGTAAGTGCTTTATCAAGGAAAATTAGCCAAAGAGCCGGTGAGTTGTGAGTCTAAACACTGAAATTGAGAGTTTTCACCGCTGCTTGTCAATTGTTATTGATTGAGTTTTTTTATCTTATTCTATTCTTGGAAAATGTGGAAATGATAAAGGCAATTTTTGTGTTACATTATTTGCTCAGTGCCAAAAAGCCAACCCTTGATTAAATTTTTCCAAATCTTTGGTAGCCCATTTGAGCTTAAATTTTTCTTCTTATGCACCCTAGCCATAATTGATATCTATACCGTGTTCCTCACACTTGGGATAGAGAGCAAGGTGCAAATCTTAAAAATGGGAGAAAAGGGTTGGTTACTTGAAAGGTAAAGGAAATACAAAGAGCAGGCACAAGAAAGCAAAAGAAGAGCACTCCCTCAAAAATCAAAAAATGCATGAATTGAATAAGTTGGGGGGGAGTGCATCTTCAAACAAAGAAAGAGGCCAGCATAAGAATGATACAAATCAAGAATGAGATGGAGAATGGAGAGAAATTCATAGTTCAAGAAGAATCAAAAGATGCTCTCTATTCTAAGTGTTTATTGCTTATCCAGAAAAATCATGATTTCTTGATAACCCAGCCTCATTACAACCAAAGAAAAATACCTTTTGATCCATATTAACCAATTGCATGTTTAGGAACTAGAAACAACTATCAATTCTAGTTGTTCAACTGTGGTGGAAAAATTTAGGGAAACACTTACCCGTGAGCATGAGAGAATTCCTTGGTTTATCATTTATTGCTTTAATTGCTATTTCTGAAAACGTTTGACTGACTGATTGTATACTATCCTGATTGAGCATTGGTAACATCTCTTAATTCTGATTTTTTCTGATATTTGGAAAGTGACTTCTGCCTAACAAAGAGATGATGAAAAGTTTATCCTTATTTTTGAGAATTGTACAGGGGGATTGAATTGATTTTTGCTTGCAAAGAGGTTTCTTGTTTGAGGACAAGCAAGAAGTTAAGTTGGGGGGTATTTGATAAGTGCAAATTATATGATAAATTCTTGTATTTTGACTGCACTTATCAAGGTTAAAATAGTAATTTATGCCTCAAAATAATCCTTTTTTAATAATAATTGTAATAATTGTGATTATTTGATTTGAATTTGAATTTGATGTTATTTTAATAGAAAATCTGTTAAATTTGCAGATTTATGAGAAGATTTGAATGAGGAAAGAAGATAGCATTATTTGAGGATAGGATCTGCTAATTTGAAGTTTAAATCAGAGCAAATAAAGATAAGATCAGCTGCCATTTAAATAAGGATTCTGCGGATAACTTCCCAATTTAAATTCAAAAAGCAAAATAATCACAGATTCATATCAAAAAGAGGGAAACAAGGAAAGCCAAGCAAACAAGGATAAGATCAGGAAGAGATCAAACTATTAAAAGAAGAAACAGAGCAATCAGTTACGCGTTCCACGCTTCACTCGCGCTTAGCGCAAGTGAAGCGCAGATTCAGAATTTGCTTACTATTTCCTGCGCTGCAGATGCACTGAGCGCAGATGAAGCGTAGTTGCGCGAATTAGTTTTAGATCTGTTTTTTAATCTATTTTCAAATCGGATTTCTTCCAGATTTAAGATAGATTTCCTTAGTCTATAAATAGGACCCTTTGTAAAGAAGTAAAGGAGGTTAGCAAAGGAGCATTTAGGAAGGAGATTAGAGAGACGACAAAGGCAGAGCTAGGATTGGGGCAAGGTGACAGCTTCTCCATTGGGTTGTAATGGCTACCATGCGTAGCTAAACGTCTCGACTGGATTGAATGTAGTTGATTCAATCTCCAAAGTGTATGTGAATTCTCATATTTATTTATGAATCCCTGTTTTATAATATCGATATTTTTATCTTTGCTTAATGCGTAGCTTCCGCCTATGTGCCGGAGTTATAGGTTAATTTTAGGATTCAGGTGACAGATGTTTCTATAAAATTAACAGTGAATTTGGGGGAACCGATACTTAGGAAACTCAAAGTCTGATTGGTAAAAGTACTCATAGTAGTTACTATAGGGTTATAGAAGAAAGTGACCATTGAAGAAGAACTAGGCAATCTCTTCATAGCTGACACTATAGGTCTATAGGGCAAATTGAAAGTATTAAACAAACGGAAAAGTAGAGCAATCAAGTCGGGGTAATTTGTCGCTTGGGAGAACCCACATGAATTATCTTCGAGTGGTTTACTACATGGTAACTCGGGGTAAAGCAATATAGTTTGGCTAGGATATTATAAAAATATATTGATAAATAATATAGGGATTCACATGCATAAAGGGGTGCGATGATACGAAGTTCAATCTTAATCCAAGTAAAGTATTTTATCTTCTCTTAATCGTCTATTTCTTTTATGCAAATTTACTTTCCTCACCACAAACTCTCAAATACCATTTTCTACTTGATAATCTGATCACGAGTAAATACAAAGTGAATCGTTCCCTGTGGATACGATAAACTCATACTTGCTATTATACTATTGAAATTTTGGTACGCTTGCCAGAATTTCATCAACGGTCATATTCCACAAAAGAATAAATATATGATGTAGCATAATTCAATCATAAATAGGTCCTACCAACTAAAACATAACATCCGGGGCCAAAAAACAAAATATAAATGAAACAACTCCCCGAGCTCCATGCTCACTGACCGATGCGGGGAGGAACCAGTGCATCTAAAATGTGGTCCATAAAACGTGTGGTGAGAAGGATGTCTCAGGGAATATAACTATGCTCATCCAGTGTAGGAAAGACAGACAGATGTTATGCAACGAATAAGCAAGTAATCATCAGATAACACAATCTTTCTCAACTCAAGTGACTATAATACCCACGACCTACTTTTCCCGGCAGACGGCGTATTTTCACTAATTCTAAGGCTAGAACTGAGCTCAGACTATAAGGAATATCTCCCTTGGGGACTAATACCCGCCACTTATTATGGACCGAAGTCAAGTTTTCATATACTTTTCTGGGCCGAAGCCAAATGTTCTAGGTCGAAGCCAAACTCATTTTAGTCTTATTCTGGACTGAAGTCAAGCTTGATTACTTAGGGTTTGGTGGCCATAGGCCAAGTTCATTTTTCCAAGCTTTCAATGTGCAAACCAACCATGCCAATAATATACACATGCACTGTGAATATTCAATCATAAAACAATTTAGAGAAACCTTAACATACAAGCCCTAGCTCATGCCTCATATCACCATGTTGATTCAAAGCCAAAAATATGATAACAACCATTACACAATAACATTCAAGATTAAAGAAAGGGAGAAGAGGGATTAAAGCTCATTCAATAGATTTAAGCGAGATTAAAAGTAGGCGTTGTAAGGTCCAAGAATCCCTTCAAAGTGGTTTTAATTATGACAAACAAATCAAATGCAACTTAGCATAATTCTGATTCCAAAAGATGATGATTCTGCTTCTTTCCATACAATTCCTTTGGGCCTTTTGATTGATGACAAAGGGGGAGAAGTAGTACCAGGTAGTTTAGGCTGATATTTTAGGGTTTAGGGCTGATATTTGCTGATATCTTTTGACTGTGACTGTTTATGATTATGACTTTTTGGTATAATCCTTTTGATTAATGATGAATGACAAATGATGATGTTTGCTACATATTGTTTGCTGCATATTTCTAAATTTACTAAATGATCAATTTAAAATTTGAATCAGTATTGAATCATACAATTTGCTGCAAATGAATTATAAATCAGTCTTGAAATCATATAATCTGCAACAATCATTATTCCCCAAATAAATGCTAAAATTAAGGGGAGTTTGGTATTAAAAATCAGAATTATCTAAGTGATCCTTGATTAGGTTGTCATCATCAAAAAGGGGGAGATTGTAAGGTCCAAGAATCCCTTCAAAGTGGTTTTAATTATGACAACCAAATCAAATGCAACTTAGCATAATTCTGATTCCAAAAGAACTAACCATTTCATTTGAGAATGTGTCCAGAAGCAACAGGTTTCATCTTGCAGAAGGACAACTATGAGAAGCTTCATTTTAATGGATAACAGAAGCAATAAGTTGAAAGAATGACAAATTTGTGAAGGAAAACTTAAAATAAAAATGAGTAAATTGAAAGTAACTTATTCAAGCATTCAGAAGCTGACAAACACACTTCACAGACTACAGAAGCATGAGGAAGCAATCTAAAAGCTCTTAATGAAATTGTTTTAGAAGAGAGATTCACTTTTTAAAAGAAACTCTCAGAAGATATCAAGTACAGAACATGGAACATGTCACAGAAGCATAAGGATCATTTGCAGTTGACCAGAAACAATCCTGCAGAAGGAATATGTAAAAATGAGTTCTGCAGAAGCAGCAAATCTCTCAATGATCCTTAAATAAATTCCTTACTAAATTGGCTGAGTAACACGAGTTGAAATACACTTGGATTTATCCAGAAATCATCCTCAGATCATTCACAGAAGGAAGGGTGAAGAAATGAGCCAGTTTTGCTGTCTGCAGAAGCTGGTTCTGCAGAAGCAAGAAACCAGTCAAATAGACAGTTGTACCTGTCAGCTTTTGCAGCTGTACCTGAAAGGGACTTGTCAAAGCATCACAGCTGGATCATTTTAACTGCATTCCAACGGCTACAAGGCTCCTCAACTATAAAAGGAGGTGCTCTCTTCACCATGGAACACACCTCTCTCTCCAGAAGCATAAAATAATCTCTGCTCTTTCACTGCCAGCTTCTGGAACCTTTTCTCTCTCCTCAAATTCTTTTTAATCTGCTTATACAAGTTGTTGAGGGGGAGTTTTGCTCACTAGGAAATTCTGATGCTGCTCTGATTGTTAAATAGTGAGCTGTTTGTACTTTACCTTGCTGTTTCTGTGCTTTTGTAAGGTCAAAGAATTTGGTTTATTGTAAAATCTCTTGTGACACATTAGGTGAAGTATTTGGAGAGGTTGTAAAGGCTCTGGTGTGAGCCTGTAATTGTTTGGAGTCTGCAAAAGGAATTTCTGCAGATTTCTGGACCCGTGCTTCTGCAGAAAGACCTGCAGTAAGTCAGGGTCTATTTTTGTGAGTTTGGTAATTCTGTAGAAAGCCTGAAGAGGCTGTGGAAAAAGAATACTAGTGGTAGTGTGTACCCAAAGGTTGTAACTGATTTGTTAGTGAGAAAAATCCTACAGAAAGTAGGGACTGGACGTAGCCTCAGGTTGGAAGAGGTGAACCAGTATAAAAACCTTTGTGTTTTCTTCTTTCCCTTACTTTGTTAATTTATGCATGTGCACAAAAAGCTTTCAAAACTAATAATACCTAAGTAAGTGGCAACTAAATTGATTCCACCAAAGGAATCCTATTTTCAGCATAATAAGCATTAATACTTACAATTCTACTTGTGGAGATCCATCTTCTAATAAACAGCCAAGAACTTATCTTGAGCAGAATTTTATTAGAAGATAAAATTGCAGAATTTTAAAAGAATCACAATTCAACCCCCCTTCTTGTGATTCAACATTATACTTCAGGCGTGTGAGTTATACTCACCTCAAGAGAGCTCTAATAGAAGAAGGAATGAGTTTAGGGAGGTTTGGGATGAAGTCCTTGGCTTCCTCTAGCTCGAAAGCTTGTTTCTCTCTCTAAAACCCTCTCTTTCTCTCCCTAAGGTGGAAAGGAAAGGAAGAATAATGGGTAATTGAACCCTACAAGTGTTTTTAAAGAAAACTACCCATGCCCTCACGCTTAGCGCTAGCTTGAGCGAGGCTGAGCAAGAATGATTTTCTCGCTCAGGCGCGCTCCGAGTGAGACTTAGCGGAATTTCAACCAGAGAGCCTCATTTATGACTTTGTTTTCTCACTCAGGGTGCGCTCAAGTGAGTCTGGGCGAGGAAACCAGAGTAAAAAATCTCTCTGCGGATACCCTCGCTCAGCGTGCGCTCGAGCGAGCTGATAAGTGTTAAGTTAATGTAAAAATCATATTTAATTTCAATACTTAATAAGGGAAAAATAGTAAATTTATACCCCAATTTATCCCTTTTTGGCTAAAAGTGAGATTCTTGTAATTATTTAAATCAAATTTGAATTTGATGCTATTTTGATAAAGATTCTGTTAATTTTTGCAGATAAAAGGCTTAAATTCAAATCCAGCATCAAGATAGCAGCAAATAAGGATAGGATCAACACAAGATAAGCTTAAAAAGGAGGAAAATCAGGAAAGCAGATACGGAGGTCTGCGCTCCACCTGCGCTGAGCATAAGTGTAGCGCAAAATTAGAATTTCAACACTGTTTCCTGCGCTTCATCTGCGCTGAGCGCAGGAACACGGAAACCTAATTTCTTATGGGCCAAGCAAGGTTTCAACAGGCTTTCCAAAGTTATATTTAAAGGACCTTTTAGCAGTCATCACGTTAGGAGACGGCGGAGCAGATCTGGAGCTAGAGAAAAGTGTCTCTCTCTATTGGTTTTGTAATGGCTGTCATGAGTAGCTAAACTCTCCCATAGGATTGAATGTAGTTGATTCAATCCCCAATTGTATTTGGATTCTCCTTGTTATCTAAGGATCTCTATTTTTATAATATATTGGTGTTTTTACTCTGTTCTTAATGCTTAGCTTTCGCCTTTGTGCCAAAGTTATGATATGATTTTATGGGGCGCGCTGGGAGGCGGTTTTTTGAAATCAGGAACGAGTTCTTGGGAGCCTAGGAATAGGGATCTTGAATTCTGATTTGGGTAAGATCACTCTGTAGGTTGAATGCCTAGGAATAGGGTTTAATTTATGGATAGCTATTAACAACTGATCTTAATGCTAGGATTAATTTGTTAAATTGCCAAGGAATTGGGATTTAGGGAATTAATTCTAAGGATTTCATAGTTGAGGGATCTTTATGAATGACATTTATTGGGCTTCAATAATTATAATTATAAATTCTTAGATTTCATTGGTTTCCAAATACAAGAAAGGTGCGATAGACGAAGTTCAATCCTAGTTCCAATAATTTGCTCAACCTTATCCAAATCTCTCATTCTTTTATTTACTATTGCAATCTACACAAACAATCATCTTCCCATACTTGATAAGTGTGACCACTGAAGTTTATATTGTACCGTTCCCTGTGGATACGACAACTCTCTTTACTTACTATTATACTGCTGCGATATTGGTACGCTTGCTAAGATCTCAATACGAGCCCTTAGCGAAAGTGTGAGGATTGAAAATTTTGGTTTTTAATCCTTTTTACTTCTAACTTAGTTTTTGCTTCCCCTTTCCTAATTCCTTTTATAAAAACCTCTTCCATTACTAATTTGATTCATGAAAATAGTTAGAATTTAGGTGTTACAATAACCATGGACATCAATACAATGATCGATTGGGATTGTTAAATTCTATTTAATATTCTCAATTTTGGTAGTTTGTTTAATTCTTTGTTCCTTTTTTCTACATGGGTATTCCAATTTCCATTCTGATACAGCAAAAAGTGTTTTTTTCCTTTTTGGTTTTTCTTTGACATTTCTAAGAATTGTCGGTTAATTTTTTAGTTGAAATTGTATGTAATTGAATTTCAATGCGTTTTATTTAAGTTGAACTTCTGATTGGGAGATGCCATTACTAGCTTCATGCATAGGTATTCCAACTTGTGGAGAAACAGATAAAACATAAATACAATGTAAGAACAATTCCAGAAAATTGCTAATGTGTAGGGGGACATGGAGAACAATGCATTATAGGCACACGGTTTATAATAAGAGTAATTCTTGTGTAGACACATACTTAACATATCATATTTAGGCACAACCTATAAATTTTACAACAAATTAAAATAAAATTAAAATGGTGTAAAATTAAAACAAAAAAGGCACGTAAGCTTTTTTTACCGAAACTGGGAACAGTTCTTCATCATCATCTAATCATGCAGAAGGGACCCTTGCCATGATGTGATGGATTTTCGGCCACTGTCGCAATTCCAAACTGTAACCGTGGACATCTATACCATGATCGACTTGGATCATTTAATTCGCTGTAATTTTCTCAACCTTCCGTTGTTTATTTAATTCTTTGTTCCTTTTTTCTACATAGGTATTGTAATTTTCTTTTGGATACACCAATTTTTTTTCCTTTTTGGTTTTTCTTTTATACTTCTAAGAATTGTGTTTTATTGTTGATTGAGGTAGATTTAGATATTTTGTTTCTTTTGGTTATTCTCGGTTAATTTTTAGTTGAAGTTGTATGTAATAAAATTTCTATACGTGTTATTTCAATTGAAATTTTGAATGGGAGATGTTTTTGTAAGGTCAAAGAATCCTCTTGTGATGTTTTCATAATGACAAACTCTCAAAATACACTTTATATAATTCCGACTGAATGCATACTAATGTTTTAATTGAGTTTATCTTGAGAACGAACAAAAAAAACCCTATAATTCATCAAAAGGAATCTGTCAAGAAGACGCAATTAGATAAAGCATCAGAAGGAAAACTTCTGCAACCAATATATGCTCAGAAGAAACAGCTTATACTTAAAATCTTAAGGGAATGGTCTGCACTAGCTTAGACTTCAAAGTCATTACCAAAAGGGGAGAAATACATTATTCAATAAGCAAGAAAGTTGTACAGAAGATTATAGAAAGCAAGAAAGCTGTTGAGAAGAAACTGTCTTCAACACATCGGATTGCCTCAGAAGAAAGGAATTCTGACAGTAAGCTCCAATAGAAACAAATTGACAGAACACACTTCAAATTCAATTTAATGGAGATACAATATCATCTGCTAAAAATACAAATATACCCAGTATTCTTGCATGTCTCAAAAACTGCTCCAGAAGAAGGAAGCTCAAACAGAAAGAAATTCTTGACTCTAGAAGATATGATCAGTCAAACCCGATGAAAGAGAAAAGTTGCCATATGAAAGTGACAACTTCTACAAGTCTAGCTAGGAGATTAACCCCTTCTCCAAGGCATTCCAACGACTAGTTGAGCCAACCTTGCCTATAAAAAGGAGCCCCCCCTTCATCTAAAAACACACAACACCAAAAGAAACATCATGCGCATCAAAATTACCATTCATAACTTCTGGAGAACTTCCACTTTCTGCAAATCTTTTTGTTTTGTTCTCAAATAGTTAGGAAAGTGAGAAAGAGTGTGTGTAGGCTCATTATAATTCTGTTGTGCTATTCATATTGTAATCTGAGCCTTTTATTTATAATTTTCTATTCATATCATTGATTGTAACTCTTAATATTAGCAAGGAGTTGTTAGTTCTTCCTGAGAGAGCTATGTAAAATCTGCAGAGATTAGGTGTGCTCTTTTGCTGTAGATTTCTTGCTGAATACAGATTGTAAAAGCCTACAGAGGCTATAGAAGAATACTGAATCTAGGAGCCTGCAGAGGCTGCAGAAGAATACTGACTGGTAGAGCCTGTAGAGGCTATAGAAGAATACTGGGTAGAGCCTGTAGAGGCTGCAGAAGAATACTAGGTGGTATGCTACACTAAGAGGCCTGGTAAGGCTGTTTGTATCACGGTTGATGTAGTGAAAATCCTACAGAGTGTAGGGACTGGACTTAGCCCTAAGGTTTAAGGGGTGAACCAGTATAAAAATACTGTGAGCATCTTTCTTCTTTCCCTATACTCCTTATTCTTGAAAGATTTATTTAATTACTCATAAGATAGGATAATTTTAATACTTGCATAAAATTGTTTTCAAACCTATCTAATACCTAAGTAAGTGTGACTCCAAGAAAGTCCTCTCAAAGAGAAGAGACTATATTTTCTACATACTAGATTCATACAAACAATTTGTATTAATACATATTGGTTCATCTATTTATCTAAGCTTCTAATATCAACCAAGAAAATCACTTTAGCATAATACATTAGAAGTGTTTTGCAGAAATTTAAAAAGGTCACAATTCAACCCCCCTTCTTGTGACTACAATATTTACTTCAGTTATTACTAGCTTTATGCGGAGGTTTTGTAACTCGTGGAGAAACAAATAAAATGTAAATACAATTTAAGAAAACAATTTCATAAAATTACTGATGTGCAGGAGAAATATAGAGCCTTGCATTATAGCATGAATTCGTCCTGAGATTCTGCAAAAAAAAGCTTATGTGTCTTCCTTTTGTTATTATTTTATAAGTTGGCATTTTAATTTGATTTAAATTTGTTGTAATTTTTCTTCTGGTTGTGTCTAAATATGATGTGTTAGGTATGTATTAAATATGATGTCTAAAGCGTATGTAGTTTATAATATGAGTAATTCTTGTGTAGACACATACTTAACACATTATATTTAGAAAACCCCAATAAAAAGTTTACAATAAGTATGTGTCTAAATATTTTAATTTGATTTTCTATTGATTATTTCTAAATATGATGTGTTAAGTATGTGTTAATAATTATGATTACGTTTCTGACTATAATTCATTTGTCATTGTGTTAGAGCTCAAAGCCATAACCTTACCCTCTTTGTGTGGCTTTTGCATGTCATTCTTGGCTTTACATTGCTCAGCTTCTGATTGCCTTTTATCTGCTCCCAAGTCCCAACTTTTCATCGTCTTCGAGAATGTTTTACTGTAGTTGCCTTCAATCCACACAAGAATTTAGACAATTTTTTTTCCATTTAAGTTCTTCATTTTTTATGAGATCCTTTTAGGCTTCTTCTCATCCTAAACTTTGCTACCATCTTATAAGATCATTTGAGGATCTGGATTCAATTTCTAGAGATAGTGGGTCGAACATTTGAAGTTGCTATTCGCCCATGTCACGTACTATCAATATTTTTTATTTTGATTCCTAATTTGTTCACAATAATTTTGTCGTTATATTTTTAATCGGAGTTCGTTTTATGTTTATGTATAGGATTAAGTGAAAATCCCTCAGAGATTTACTCATTATTGGGGTCATATATTTAATGTTGTGACTCTCGAAGATGATAGAGGCAACGACTTTGAATTTTATGTGAAGGAAGACTGAGGGATCTACTATAACATCCCGAATTTTATAAATAATTTCATAATTCAAATAGATATTTTTGCAAAAATAAATTAGGAAAATAGGGTATGAATTGGTAAAAATGGCTAGGAATAAAAATATGGAATTTCCTTTCTGAAGCAATCTCGCGGAAGCGAAAATAACCTCGCTTGAGCGAATATATCAGTAAAAATGGGAAATTTGAGTTCTGGTTTTTTCGCTTAAGCAAAAACAACCTCGCTCGAGCGAGAATGGCCTCGCTCAAGCGAGAACAGGGGGGTAGCATCAGGGGATGCTCTCTGGAGAAATTTTGCCCAAGCAAAATTGCTCCAATTTTTGGAGTTGCTCTCTGACTTTGTCTCACTCAAGTGAGCAGATCTTCACTGGAGCGAGGACGAGAAAAAAGAAGGCACTTAGTGTTCTCGCTTGAGCGAGAATACGCAGATTTGGTTTTAAACGCAGAATTAATTAGGGCTCCACTTATTTATTTATTCCACCCCCTTTTAGAGAGAGAATCCTGGAGAGAGAAAGAGCTCTTTCTTGAAGAGATAAGGAGAAGAAGAGGAAGGAGGCTTGCTCATCTACATCTCCACCACCTTCTCCCATCACTTGGACCACTTTTTGGTGAGTATAACCCACACACTCTCACCCATTCTTGCTTGATTTCCCCAAATGAACCCTATCCTTTTATTTCCTCCCTCTTTTGTGTTATATGTGGTTGTTTAATTGTTGTCCTCTATTATACTCAAGTGTTTGGTTGTATTGGTTAAAGAGATGAGTTATGGTTATTGTGAGTTGGTTTTTACCCAAATCCTTGTTTATGTATTTATTGATTATGATTTCAATTCAAATAGCCTTGATAGTGTTAAATGCTTTCGGGTTCAACCCTAGTTATCTTGAAAAATGAAGTTGGCCTTAACCCAGAAACCATAAGTTAAAGAAGCTTGACTTCAATTCAAAATAAAACGAAAATGAGTTTGGCTTTGGCCCATATTATTTGGTTTCGACCCAGATAGTGAGTAATGGCTTCGACCCAGTTAATCTTATATTAAAACTTGACTTCGATCAGAATAATTGCAGTGTTTATGACCTAAGGAAGACGTTTCTTGTAGTCTGAGATCGAGTTTAGCCTTAGAAATAGTGAAAAAAACCTCTTCTGCCAGGCAATGCAGGTCATGCATATCAGGAGTCATTATTGAATGAGATTTAGTATTTTATGAATTTATATGTATTTTTCTTGCTACATAACATCTGCTTGTCTTCCCACACTGCTTGTCACATGGTTATGTTCACTGAGACACTAGTCTCACCACATGTTTTGTGGCTATTATTTAGATGCACAGGGTCCCCCTCGAGCTGGACAGTGAGAGCGCCGTAGCTTGGATATTTAGATATATGTGTTACTTTAGCTGTTATTCTTTTGTGGGATATAGTTGTACATGTGTAGCCTTCGGGTCCTTCTATTTTGCTGAGAGCACGTGTACGGTAGTATCCCAACTATGATGATGTATATTTGACATTGTTATTTTGAGTCACTGATAGTAATCATATATTTATGTCAATTCAGTTCATGGTTATGTGAGAAACTTAAATAACGTTGGATTGCCTAAGCGTCGTTTGAGTTGTGTATGTGATGATATCGATAATGACACGAAATAATTTCATAAACTTGGGAATATGTCTCCAACTAACATTATTTATAGGTTCTCAGAATTAGGACGTCACATGTACTACTTTGAGCATCGGATTAAGGAAATGTCGAATTTTATAAGATGACTTCTAGAACCATTGCTTGTCTTTCTTTTAATGGGCATAAGAAATTTTGTATTGTGCAGTCTCTTTCAATGGGATCAACTGGTAGAAGGGTTCTACCAAGGAAACAAAATGCTTCAACAGGGACTTCTTCTTACACTGCCCTAGGTGGAACTAATTTTGCTAACATTGTCCAGGCACAGATAATGTTGTTAAGACTCCTCGTAGTTGATCTGATAACCACAATAACAATGAAATTTTAATATGGGAGAACAATATATCAAAGGCCTTGAAGATTGGAAATCAGCCACTGGTTTGACACTTTTATTTACTTGATCTATTTTCTACTGTTCCATATCACTTAAATTATTTTAGTTTTTATTGTCTCTTTTGTAATAATTTTTTATTGTGTTATTTTCATTATGTGCAAAATATTCCTGCTAGAATTGTTAAGTGTGGATGCTTCAAGAGCAAGGAAGGAATTCATGTGCATTTGCCTAATGGTCATTGTAGTTTTTGGAAATTCATAATCACTGACTACAGGACAAATCAGTTGATGTTTGGCGATGGATGGTATGAATTTTGCAAGACATTTCCACTGATGATGAATGATAAACTACAATTCTAGAAGAAGGAGAACATTGGTGACCTATCTATTCGTGTTATCAACAATTAAGCTTTCGTAATTACCATAATCTCTTACTAATATTTTAGTTATATGTTTTCTTAAAGTATGTTTTCTTTTAAGTTCTATATGTAATGGACTTAATATGAGGTTTCCTGATTTGTATTTTTCATTTTTTAGTATTTATGCACAATACTTAGTATGCAGGCTACTTAAACTTGTGTTTTACTTGAATTTGCTATCGTTTACGCATTCTTCATTAAATTTCAATAAGCATGAATAATAAATAATGTGAAAATAAAAGTAAAAATCGAGTAAAATGATCAAAGAATAAAATGTTTTACACTATTATTATAGAATCGTGTTAACATCATGTGTAAGGTGTAAAAAATGATCTTGAAAAGATCAATCTGGGACTTAGAATCCAGTCCTAAAAAAAGGGACTCTTATGAAGTAGGTTTATAATGTCTTTTATCTGTTAAAATTCACTTGAATGATTATTTCATGTTATGATTACATAATAGAAAAATCAAACAAAGGGAGAAATAATGTAATTTATTCTTATAGTGTCTTTTGGACATCTGAGTCCTCTCATCCAAACCCCAGCTGGACATCCTGCATAACTAAATAAGCCCACAAACGTGTGGTGAGACTAAAGTCTCAGTGACTGCAACCGTGCAAGCAGGTAGGGTGTCATACAAATGGAATGCATCGATAAACACTTATACTTTCATTCACAATAAAATAATATAAAGCTAGACAATCAAGCACACAACAATATGTGGTGTTTAACCTAGCACCCGAGGTTTTTTCACTATGCCTCTTAAGATCTAAGCGCTCAGAACCTGAAACAAGGAACGTCTTCCTTGCGGCCATATAGACCTAACATCTGCCTTATTATAGAAATCAAGGAAGCATTGTTTTTATATTCCCTTTTCCTTTCCTTTGTCCTCTTTGGTCCAAAGAGCAATGAAATTCCTTTTCCATATGTACATGAGATTTGTAACATGTGTGAAATCATGATGCATGTGAGAAACTTAGATAAACATGCTCAATTCATTCATGAATGTTAAAGAATGATAATGCACTTGTAATAATTTCCCACATATCAAAACCCTACAGTCTAAGAATTTTCAAGACAATCCAAGGCATAACCTTCAAACAATCACTAGGGCAATTTCACACATCATCAAATAGGCAAATCACAAGCAAAATAAGAAGGGAATAGAGGGTAGGGTTTCGATTAGGGTTCCATACATAAAATGAGAGTGAACGGGTGGATCACACTCACCTCCAACCAAGAAATCTGAACCAACAAAGGCAAGGGACACTAAAAAGGGTGTGGGATCTTCATTCTTCTCATCCTTCTCCTTCAAGATCAACCTATTGGATCCTCTCTCTCTCTTTCTCTCTTTAGGGCACAAAGGGGTTGGGGAAGAGAATTAGAAAATGAGTGATAATGGCTCTTAAATTTGTTTTAAAAACTTAACTCGCAAATTTTCGCTCAAGCGAAACATTTTCACTTGAGCGAAAATCAGACAGTGAGCTTCTGTCTGATTCTCGCTTGAGCGAGAACCCTGTTTTCGCTTGAGACAAGCGAAAATAAGGCAAAAACAACACCCTGCTCTCTGCCTTATTTTAGCTTGAGCGAAAATCTCCCGCTCAAGCGAAAGTATCAGAAAATTTTTACCCAACTTTTGCTAATATTTTCGCTCAAGCGAATGAATTCTCACTTGAGCGAAAATCTCAGAACTGAATTCCTATAATTCAATTCCCACTCGCTCAAGCAAGCTATTTCTCTCTTGAGCGAAAAAAGGACAATCTTATGCCCTTTTTAATAGTTTTAACCCTCTTTAACCCAATTCCTTTTATAAAAACCCCTTCTTATTATAATTTCACTTATGAAGATGGTATTTAACTTCTCCGCTCATTTCCTCACCTATATAAACTTTGTTTCTCACATCCTAGCTTGATTTCTTCTAAGTTCATTTATGATTCAAACTTGAGACTTAATACTTGATCTTCCCTGTAAAACTCCCTCTAAAGCTTTAAACTTTTATTCAATTCCTGACCTTCTATCTTAACCGAGTTCTTAACTTATGATTTTTCTATACATCATAAAGCCCTAATTTTTGGTATTTTACAGAAACGACAACCAAAACTAACGACAATGACAATAATTTAAATGTCAATATTTTGGATGAGAAATAAGAATGAAAGTGAAGATGATGGATTTCATTATATTTTGTGATGAACTTTTATGTTAATTTGTGATATGATGAGCTTTCATGTTTTATTATATAAGATCTTATAATTTTTTTTGTGATATGATGAGCTCTTATGTTTTTTTGTTAAGAGCTCATATTTCTTTCATATGATGAGTTCATATGCTTTTCGTGTTGAGCTCCATTAAGTATTAAATGTACTAATTATCAAATGTTTATGTTTGGTGAATAAACATTATAAAAAGCCCATGAACATTAAGCTGTAGTAAGGTATTTATTTTCTATAAATATTATATATTTTATTAAATGTTATATTATAGATATGATTAAAAAAGTTAAAAAAGAGCCTATGGGCTAGCCTATTTGGCCCACAATTCGTAAAGGCTGGGATGAGCCAACAAATTATCAGCTCGTAATTAATTTGGCTGGGCAAATTTGACCTGAAGTTATCCTAACCCCTAATGCATGGGCCTGATTGGGTCGGGCTAGCCTGAATTGACAACAGTGGTTTCAAGGGGAAGAATGAGTTCTACAGATTTCACTGTTTTAGTTTCTAAAAGATAAGGGGTTGGCCAAGTCTTACTACATATGAATCCTATATGGCACATAACTTGCCACATAAGTATCTCTGTTAACGTTAACTCACTCCAATCAATGTAGGGGCCAATTTGATAGATGAACCAACTTTCCAAAGGAACTTTAAGCAATATTCATCAATGTGGGGACCAATTTGATAGACAAACTAACTTTTCAAAGGACTTTAAGCAATATTCATCATTTTGGAGACCAATTTAATTGAACCTTTATCTTTTAAGGACTAAAATAACAATTTAGTCATTGAAAAAGATATTCGAAAGATAAAAGAAACAACAATAACCTAAAAGGAATTGAAAGAAATCAACAAAAATAAATATTAATTATCTAATATAGAACAAGGAATTGATGTAACAAAACAAATAAATCTAACAATAGAATAAACAAAAAAGGCATTGTAAAATAAGTGGTGTGAATAAGAGTTACAA
This sequence comes from Sesbania bispinosa, assembly GCA_026901365.1. Lineage (NCBI taxonomy): Eukaryota > Viridiplantae > Streptophyta > Magnoliopsida > Fabales > Fabaceae > Sesbania > Sesbania bispinosa. The sequence goes on from QLOH01000153.1 coordinate 61,648, forward strand.
GATAAATAGAAAAACAAATTAAGTTGCATTCATGGTAGAGAAAATGACAATAAAGATGGAGATGTTAAGATTATAAGTGATAGTCAAATATTTATTATTTTGATAAAAAATAGAAAAAAATCAATGAAAATAGAGATTAATGTAAACATGTACTTGATACCAATAAAGATAATAAAAATTTTGAGAATAAAAAAAATCCAAACCTAAGTTAGGAAATGCTGAAGAGAACAAATTGAAGCATTATTGGAGAGAATGAGAGATTGAGGACCTAATATTGAAGAAAAATACACCAAATGGTTTTGTTTTAGTTAGAGAATGAAATAAAAGTTGATTTATGATATTATGAAATTAAGAGACTTCACTTTGAGTGATGATTAACAAATACTATAAAAAATAACCGGAGAGAATTGTATAAAAAATACAAAAATAATAAAAAAATGGTCTGCATAAGAAATAGCAAACAATAAAAAAACAAATTAGTAAGAACATGGATGATAATAATAAATGAGTCATGATCCGTTGATACAAGATGTCAAACTTTAAGAGTTATACCACTTGATAACTTTTTGTAAAATATGAACTTAACCAATCCAACAATTGAATTGAAAGTTCTTATAAAATAGATTAAGCTTATAAAATTTCATAAAACTAATTGATACTTCATCAAACTAATTTATTTTAACATATAATATGTTTTTAAAATATAAGTAAAATTCAACTTAGATAACATACCTATAAATGTCCAAATTATCTTAAATTTGATATACATGATCATGAAGGTAATATAATATGATTCAATAGTTAGATTGATCAAATTCACATTTCACAAAAAGTTATTAAGTGGTGTAACTCTTAAAGTTTGACACCTGGTGCGGTCCTGCCTCTTCAGCAGGTTTAGCTACGGAATAGCTAGGAAACAACTATGAATTAACTACAGAATGTTTTCCGTAGCTATTCAGTAGCTAAACTTGCTGGAGACAGTTGCACAACTGGAGAGGATCCAGATCCGTCAACGGATCCTGACTCTAAATGAATAAATTAACCTATAAAAATAAAGAACAATACTAAAAGAAGTAGTTTGAGTTATCAATGGGGTTGATTCAAGTGCTACATGTTTGATTTCGCAAGGCCTCGGGTTCGAGTCTTGTGGATGGAAAAAATTCCCGCTGTGAGAGCTAGCCCCACTATGATGTGGATGTTCCCGACTTGAGCAATATTGTCTCTCGTGGAGAATACCTATGGTTAAAAAAAAGTAGTTTGAGTAAAGAAATCGATCACTATGTATTAAATTTGAGTGTTTATTCCTGGATATTATGAAACGATGTCATACTCCTTTTTGTAAGGCATTAATCAAACCATATAGTGCTTCAATTAGACTTGTGAAGACATTCTATGATATCAACTAATTTCTTATGTTAAAGAATATTCAAGTAAATAAAAGTTTTATATGTATAAATGAAAAGGCCGCTAAAAAATATAAAAGTGTAGGAGCAATACCAGCTTTCATTAACCACATTTTTTAACATTTAGGCCACAACAGTAGAATATTTTCGAATTCTTTCATTTGATGTCTGGCAATTAAAGTAAACTAATTAAAATGGGTACTTTGGAACATACACTCAATAGTTCTTCCCTTATTAACAATGCACACACTACCCACTTATGTAGCTTTAACACAAACGGTCCTCCCTAAAAAAGTCCTTATCAAATAACACAAAAATAAACCATAATAGAAGTATAAAAAACCAGAGCCTTTATATCGACAAAAAAAACTAAAAAGCCACACATAAAAATAGAAATTAAAACAATAATAAGCACAAACCATATCATTAAGTATTAGTGGTAATGTTGTAAAATAGAAATAAATGAAGTTGAAATTCATAGAAAACTTGGAATCTTGAGGGATTACAAGTAGGGATGGGAATAGGTCGAGCCGAGTTAGGATTTCCAAAGCCTGAGCCTGACCTGCATCTTAAATCCATGGCTTGAGCGTGACCTGTTACTTGACATAGACTTTATTTTATGGTATGAGTCTGGCCTATTTAAAGCCTGACAAGGCATGAAAGCCGGTTTAAAAGCCTATTTTATAGTAAGGTACTTGAATATATCATAAGCATATATATGTATAGACTTATAGGTTCAAGTTTTTAACATACTTAAATGTTTATACAAGCTAATAAATATATAATTATAAGGAAAAGTAATAACAAATCTTTATAATAATAATAGCAATATAAAAATATTAGTATTTTATTTATATTTAGTTAAATAGACCGGCCTGATAGGCTCAAAAGGTTTTTTCGATGGCCTGAAGCCTAGCCTATTTTGCTATATAGGCTTTTGAAAAAGCCTTGACCTGCTCTATTTAATAAATTGGTATGGCCTATAGGCCGAGTAATAAGCCCCTAACGAGCGGCCTGACCTGTTCCCACCCCTAATTACAAGAGAGGAAGGGACCAAAAAGTTCACAGAGTAAAGCTCTGCATGTAGAAGGAATAGCAAAGATAAGGTTAATATTTTCTTATAAGTGATTGTTGAAATATAAATTCCTCCTTTAATTTTACAATAGTTAAACACAAGATGTAAAGGTCAAGTTGAATACACTTTTGTTGAAGAACTTTTAGAAAAAAAAAATAGAATGAATCAAAGAGGTAAAATGAATTTAACTTATTCCATAATTTGAAATAAATTACTTATGGAGAAGTTAAATAGGAGAGCTTTTGGAGAAGTTCAGTTGTAAACACTAATTTCAACTTTTTGAAAAATTTTAATTCATTTTATGTTATTAATTCATTCTATTGTCTTCTCTTAGAAGTTTTTCTAAAAAATTTTCTACAGAAATTCATCCAAACTGTCGCAAATGCTTTGATTCCAGCTTCTGTTTACAACACAATTGCCTTCAATGAAATGTGGTGAACGTGAAATCAAATGAAACGTTACCAATATTTCTCCTCCTTTGACATGTGCTTGGTGTTCCAAATGTTAAAACAAATGCAACATACCTTCACACCTTTAGAACAGAGTTTGAATTTAGGAAATTTTACATGAACCAGTATAAAAAAACATAATGCTAGTTTAGGCAAAAAAAAAATGACCTTTACACCATAAAACCTCATTTATATATAAAGACTATGGGTGTGTGATAAGTGCCAAATATTAGCAAAATTCCACATGAAGTTATGGCACTTATGGTTTTAATTGTATTCATTTGATATTGATTTTCTCCCAATTTAAGAACCGTGAATCCAAATAGGTGTTTTTTTGAGTATTAACTTAATTGAAATCATTTGATCTCATTTTGTGCTTGAATTGCAGGAAATCAAGAATTCAAGAAGGAAGGATACTTAGAAGAATCAAAGACAAGTCAAGAAAAGAAAAGAAGGAATAGCCTCTGCCTTATTCTCGCTTGAGTGAGCCAATCTCGCTTAAGCGAGAATTGTCCAGAGAAGGTGGGTTTTGATTGCTATTCTCGCTCAAGTGAGATGATTTCGCTTGAGCGAGATTACCTTTCTTCTCCATGAAGTATTCTACTCGCTTGAGCTAGAATTTTAGCTCAAGCGAAAATCCACTTATCCAGGGACAAAACAGAGTTAGTAGGAGAGTTCATTAGTTGGTCAATCTCCACTTTCCTTTTCTGGAAACTCTCTAAACGGACGAGAAGAACGAAAGGCTGCGGAAACGGATTTTTTCACTTCTTTTCCAAATCTTTGATTGTAATAGCTACCATGTGTAGCTAAACTCTTCTCTTGGGATTGAATGTAATCGATTCGAACTCAGATGTATTCTGGTGATATTTATATATAGTTATTTCGTTTATATTCAATATTGGTATTTTCGTTCTGTTCATTATCCCTGATTCTATCTGATCAATAGATTCTTGATTTCGATTTTTAGATCTGACTGGAAAGTATTTCTGAAAATCCGATCTGAATGAAAATACTCGATGTATTGTAATACTAGGAATAGATTCAATATATCGATTGCTTATACACTTGAACGTAATGCTAGATGATATGTTGGATATTTGAGGAATCAATATTCAGGAGATTAATCTTATGAACTTTATATCCGAGGAATCAATATAGATGACTTTTGTGTTGCATCAGTATTGATAGTTTCGAATGCTATGTATTTATATTTATCCAGAATACAAATGAGTAAGATAGATGGAATTCAATCCCAGTTTCCTCGACTAAATCTTCTCTTAAACTTTTATATTGTCTTTACTACTTTTATGCAATTTAGTGTAGTGTTATCAAAACAATCATGACTCAAATTATTTCCTTTGTATATATTTACTTAATGAGCATAACTTTGAATTTTAATTGAATCTGTTCCTCGTGGGATCGACACTTCTACTTCAAAATCATTATACTACAGTTGGCTATTGGTACGCTTGCCAAGAGTCTAACAAGTATTTTTGGCGCCGTTGCCGAGGAACGATGTTCTTTTAAAGTTTTTAGTTAGCTTATTAAGTATTGTGAATTTTTTTTATATAGATAGTTCTTATTTAGATTCTTTATCCTTGTGCTAATCCTTGTGTGAGTTGTCTTGATTTATGTTCTTGAGAGGTCAGGTACCTAAGGATCAATTGGAGTTTGACCCTGAAATTGAAAAGACAGCTCGGAAAAATAGAAGTAAAAATAAGAAGAAAAAGCGAGGACAGACCACAGGAGAATCTTCTAATACTCCCAACACACCAACTCCAACAAATCAAAGGATTGAAAACATGGCTGGTGAAAGACAAAATCCACCGAGGAGGACTCTGGGAGATTATGCTATGCAACAGGGTCCCAGACATTTTTCCAGCATGGCAATACCGGCTGCTACAAAATCATTGGAAATGAAACCAACATTCCTTAGCTTGATTAGTGCCCATCAATTCATTGGAATGGATCATGAGGATCCATACACTCATCTTTCAACTTTTTATGAACTGATTAGAACAATGGGATTTGAAGAAGAAGATTTAGAAAATGTTTATTTACGTTTATTTCCTTTCTCATTGGCAGGAAAGGCTAAGGAATGGCTCAAATCACATCCAAACCAAAGTCTAACCAGCTGGAGTGTAGTAGAGGAAAAGTTCTTAAACAGATTCTTTCCACCTTCCCGTTACATCAAAGCTAAGTCGGATATTTCAACATTCAGGCAGGGACCAGATGAGCCATTCTGTGAAGCCTGGGAAAGATTCAAATCTTTGTTAAGGAGATGTCCAAACCATGGATTTGAAGATATAGCTCAGCTGAATATATTTTGTAACGGTCTACGGCCTGATACAAAGATGATATTGGATGCCGCAGCTGGAGGAACTATGTTGTCAGTGGATGCAGAACAAGCAACCAGAATAATTGAAGCTTTAGCAACTACTGATCAATAGGCTCAACATGGGAGACATACAGTGCAAAGGAAGGGAGTGCTTGATCTGAACACCACAAATGCTATTCTAGCTCAGAACAACATATTGACTCAACAGATTGAAGCACTTACTAAACAAATGTCTAAGCTTCCTCAACAATTGCATGTTGTGCAATCCAATCCTGGTCAATCACAACAACAGTTAGTATGTGATTTCTATGGAGGTGATCATCCAAATGGTCACTGTTCTTATCAAGGCAATCAACAAGAAGAACAGATTAATTACATGTCTAACCAAGGGAAAGCAGGTTATTTCTCCAATAATAATAATAATAATTATGCTAACAATTTTTCGCAGGGTTGGAGAAACAATCAAAATCAGAACTTTGGATGGAGACAAGAAGCTGGTCCCTCTAACAGGCAGCCTCCTTATCAACAACAACAGCAACAATTTGGAAACACAGGTTGGACAGTTGGCGAGACAGTTATCAGATCAGCAGGCAGGTCAATTCTCAGCCAACACTCAGACTAATCCCAAGGAGCACTGCAAATCAATTACTACCAGGAGTGGTAAAATTGTGGGAAGAGGGATTGGTGACAACCTGGTTGTAGAGGAGGAAGTCTTAGAAGAAAAAGAAAATAAAGAAGAGAAAAATGAGTGTGAGGGAGAAGAAGAAAAAAAATAAAAGAGAGGTTATAAATAGAGAAAAGAATAAAGAAAAAGAGAAAGAAGGAGAAAACAAAAATAATGAGAAAAAGAGGGAGAAGGCTGAGAAACAGGTACCACAATTGAAGAACTTACCATACCCTCAGAATCCCTCCAAGAAGGACAAGGAAAGGCAGTTTGCAAGGTTCATGGACATTTTAAAGCGACTGCAGATTAATATTCCATTTGTAGAGGCTATGGAGCAAATGCCAACTTATGCAAAATTCATGAAAGAGATTATAACCAAGAAAAGAAGATTTAATGAAGAAACATTGGAGCTGGAAGTAGGGTGTAGTGCTATAATCAAGAAATCATTACCTTAGAAATCAAAGGACCCTGGAAGCTTCACTATTCCAGTCACAATTGGAACATTGCCAGTAGGTAAGGCATTGCTTGACTTGGGTGCTAGTATAAATTTGATGCCTCTATCCATGTCGAAAAGAATAGGAGATCTGGAAGTAAGGCCTACAAGGATAACATTACAGTTAACTGACAGATCTATGAAGTATCCATACGACGTGGCTGAAGATGTGTTGGTTAAAGTTGATAAATTCATGTTCCCAGTTGATTTTGTGGTAATGGATATTGAAGAAGATGTTGAAGTTCCTCTGATACTGGGAAAACCTTTCATGAAGACTGCTAAAGTCATGATTGATGTAGATGATGGCAAATTAAAGGTCAGAGTGCAAGATGATGAAGTCAACTTTAATGTATTTGAAGCAATGCACCACCCTAAAGACAAGCAACAATGTTTCAAAATGGATGTGATAGATGAAATTTTTCTAGCAGCCAGGAAATAACTGACAAAAGCAAGCCCGCTAGAAAAGCTTTGATCGGTGTTTGTAATGAAATTGAAGAAGAAGATGAAAAAGAAGTTGATGAATATCTGAAGCAAATGGATTCAGCAAAAGAAGTCTCATCACTTGAAGCAAAATCTGAGAAATTGCAGCAACAAGTTAAAACTGAGAGTCAGAAGCTGGAGTTAAAGGTATTACCTCCTCATTTAAAATATGTTTTTCTTGCAGATGGAGGCAACAAACCAGTGGTGATCAGCAATGCCCTGACCGCTTCTGAAGAAGAAAAATTGATCTCAGTTCTCAAAGCCAATGAGGGTGCAATAGGTTGGACCTTATCTGATCTCAAGGGAATTAGTCCATCCTACTGTATCCACAAAATTCACATGGAGCAGGATTATAAGCCTGTAGCACAACCTTAAAGGCGATTGGATCTGACCATGAAAGAGGTGGTGAAGAAAGAAGTCTGGAAATTGCTTGATGCTGGTATGATCTATCCTATCTCTGACAGTTCCTGGGTCAGCCCGGTCCAGGTAGTTCCTAAAAAGGGAGGTATGACTATAGTTTATAATGATAAAAATGAATTAATACCTACTAGGACCGTCACAGGTTGGAGAATGTGCATAGATTATAGAAAATTAAATCAAGCCACTAGGAAAGATCATTTTCCTTTACCTTTCATGGATCAAATGTTAGAAAGGTTAGCAGGACAAGCTTTTTATTGTTTTCTAGATGGATATTCAGGTTATAATCAAATAGCAGTAGATCCAGAAGACCAAGAAAAAATTGCTTTTACTTGTCCATTTGGTGTGTTTGCTTATAGGAAAATGCCATTCGGGTTATGTAATGCACCAACAACCTTTCAACGGTGTATGCTTGCAATTTTCTCTGACCTAGTAGAAAAATGTATAGAAGTTTTCATGGATGACTTCTCTGTATTTGGTGCATCATTTGATCAATGCTTGGAAAACTTGAACACCGTACTGAAGCGGTGTGTTGATACCAATTTGGTTTTGAACTGGGAAAAGTGTCATTTTATGGTAACTGAAGATGTGGTGCTGGGCCACAAAATCTCTACTAAAGGTATTGAAGTTGATAAAGCAAAAGTGGAGATTATAGAAAAGCTCCCACCACCAGCAAATGTGAAGGGTATCAGGAGTTTTCTAGGACATGCTGGATTCTATAGAAGATTCATCAAAGACTTTTCAAAGATAGCCAAGCCACTAAGCAATTTGCTTAATAAGGATACACCTTTTAAATTTGATGTTGAATTCTTGCATGCTTTTGAATTGTTGAAATAAAAATTAATTTCAGCTCCTGTAATAATTACTCCTGATTGGAATTTAGGCTTTGAATTAATGTGTGATGCAAGTGATTATGCCATAGGAGCAGTTTTAGGACAGAGGAAATCTAAAGTTTTCCATGCTATACACTATGCTAGCAAGGTTCTTAATGAAGCACAAATTAATTATGCAACAACTGAAAAGGAATTGTTAGCTATAGTATATGCATTGGAAAAATTTAGAGCTTATTTGATTGGTTCATCTGTGATTGTATATACTGATCATGCTGCAATTAAATATTTATTAACCAAGTCTGATTCCAAGCCAAGACTGATTAGATGGATTTTATTATTGCAGGAATTTGATTTGGTGATCAAAGATAAAAAGGGAAGTGAAAATTTTGTAGCTGATCATTTATCCAGATTAGTGAACACTGAGGTGACCAACACTCAAACAGAAGTGCAGGAGGAGTTTCCTGATGAAAAATTGATGATGATGCAAGAAAGGCCATGGTTTGCTGATATGGCAAATTTCAAAGCTGCAGGTGTCATGCCTGAAGATTTTAATTGGCACCAGAAGAAGAAATTCCTGATAGATGCACAACATTATGTTTGGGATGATCCTCATTTATTCAAAATTGGAGCTGATCAATTATTGAGAAGATGTGTATCTGATGAAGAGGCAAAAAGTATTTTGTGGCATTGTCACAACTCTCCTTATGGTGGACACTTCAATGGAGAGAGGACTGCTGCAAAAGTCCTCCAATCTGGTTTTTATTGGTCCACCTTATTCAAAGATGCACACAGATATGTTCAACAATGCAATAGCTGTCAAAGAACAGGGGGAATTTCCAAAAGACATGAAATACCCCTGAATACCATTTTGGAAGTTGAAGTCTTTGATTGCTGGGGGATCAATTTTGTGGACCACTGCCATCCTCTTTCTCCAATGAATATATTTTGGTGGCAGTTGATTATGTGTCAAAGTGGGTTGAAGCAGATGCAGCTTCTAAGGCTGATGCCAAAACTGTTATCAAGTTTCTCAAGAAGAACATTTTCTACAAGTTTGGAACTCCAAGAGTGTTAATTAGTGATGGAGGTTCCCATTTTTACAATGTTCAACTTCAGAAATGTCTGGAGCATTATGGTGTTCGACATAAAATTGCATCACCTTATCATCCACAGACCAATGGACAAGCAAAGGTGTCAAACAGGGAAATTAAGCGTATTCTGGAGAAAATAGTGGCATCCTCAAGGAAGGATTGGTCATTGAAGTTGGATGATGCACTATGGGCCTACAGGACTGCATATAAGTCTCCCACTAGCCTATCTCCATTTCAGTTGGTATATGGTAAGTCATGTCACTTACCGGTGGAGTTAGAACACAAGGCATACTGGGCCTTGAAGTTTCTCAATTTTGATCCTCAAGCAACATGAGAGAAAAGAAAACTACAGCTGCATGAATTGGAAGAAATGAGACTCAGTGCATATGAGTCCTCTAAGCTCTACAAGGAAAGAATGAAAACTTATCATGACAAGAAAATTCTCAAAAGAGAATTTTATCCAGGCCAGTCAATGTTACTGTTTAATTCCAGGTTGAGGTTATTCCCTGGAAAACTCAAATCAAAATGGTCAGGACCGTTTCTTGTCAAAGAAGTTAGACCTTATGGGGCCATTGAGTTAGAGGATCCTGAATCGAAAAGAAGCTGGGTTGTAAATGGGAAAAGGTTGAAGCCTTATCTGGGTGGTGAGATTGAAAGGTTCGCCACAGTCATCCATTTGAAGGAACCATAAATGAAACAAGCGTCAAGCTATGTGACGTTAAACAAGCGCTTCCTGGGAGGCAACCGAGTGTTTAATTCTGTTTCTGCATTTTAATTTCACTTTTGTGTGTTGATTGTGATTTTGTAGATATTTGTGTGTTTGTGTGTCAAAAAGTCATTTTTAGCATTTAAGTGTCTCAATAGGGTTAAACATGCATACTTAGATATTTTGAAGCAACATTGATGTGTTATGCATGTGAATCGCTTTTGGTAGCAATTTGAGATGATTGAATGCTACAAATTGCTTTGTTTTGGTCAAATTGTGTAATTTGAGTTTGAAAACATGATTTTGAGTTTAATAATGTGAAACCTTGTGGAATTGTAGAAAATTGATCAAGGAATAGTTGATGTGTGTATTTGAGCTTACTGGATTGAAATCATCAAGAAATGATGGAGTGAAAGTTGAAGAAAATTGTGAGAAGTGTCAAAAATTCTGCATATGCAATTCTGGAAAAATTTCGCTCAAGCGGAATGAATTCGCTTGAGCGAATTATGCAGAAAAGGTTGAGGATTATTTTTCTGATAAACTCACTTGAGCGAGTATATTTCGCTCAAGCGAAAACAGGGGTGAAAAAAGGTAAGTTTCTCTAGACAAATTTCGCTCAAGCGAAATGGGTTCGTTTGAGCGAAAACGAAGTGCAAAAATTGGGGTTCTCTGGACTATTCTCGCCTAAGCGGGAATAGTTCGCTTAAGCGAGAATTTTAAAACACGATTTTATGTCAGAAGAACTGGGGGGAATGATTCATAATCTCTTCACCCCCAAAACAAAGAACTCACAGCGCGCGACTTTTCTCCCCTAGGGCACCAATTCTTTTCCTCAAATCATCAAATTTCTTTTTCAAATCTCTTCTCTTCTCTTCCAATCACGATCCAATGTAAGTTGCTCCATGAATTTCATCATTTTCACCGATCAATTTCTCTAATTTTTCACATTTTTGCAAACCCTAGGTTAGAAAATCTTTTCATCTATTAAACCTAGGATTGAAATAGGAGTGATTAGTTGACTAATTGGAGTGATATTGTGTACTTAGCATGAAAAATGTGACAAGAACAAAACAAACCTTGGGTTTTTTATTGAAGCAATACATGGTGCCTATGAACTGTTTGATAAAATGCCTTAACCAACTATTGGTGTATTGAACATATATACAATGGCCTATTGTTGTTACACTGAATGTTTTTGTGCAATACTTGTGCTTGAAATGCATACAAGTTGTTTGATATAATGTTTCAATGACTTTGAAATGTTTGTATGCACATTCTTTGTTAAATTGTCATTGTGATATCATGGTGTGGCTATTGGGAGTGTGCATTGTTTATAATTTTTGGAGCATTGTAATTCTAGAAACATGGTGCTGTTCAATAAGGTGTATAGTTCTGTAAAATTGTTGCTCACAATGATGCATAAAATTTTACACTTATTGTTAGAAAGAGGGCATTGAGTGGTTTGTACCTTTGAGTGTTTAATTTTGAGCATATCAATGTTATAAAAGTTTCATTTTACTAATGATCCTGTATTGATAATCATTAATAGGATATTTTGAATTTTACAGGATATGGCAAGAACAAAAACCACAACTGGAGTTAACCCCACCAAATTTAACAAAGGAAAGAGAGCCAGAACTGCCACACCTTCTCCTGAGCGACCCAACAGAAACCTATTTAGAGATGAAAGGAGACATGAGAGGTATGAAGAGATCAAAACTTGGTCCTTCATACCTGAGAGAAAGGTGAACTTGCAACCTGGGGAATATGATCTTTTTCTGGATGCACTGATTAGGAGGAACTGGAGGAAGCTGGCTGATCCTCTATCCAAGTATGATCCGGAAATTGTATGGGAGTTCTATGCCAATGCTTATCCTATTGATGGACCTGGTGACAAGAGGTCCAAGGTGAGGGGTAGATGGATCCGTTATGATAGAGACTCAATAAGTGAGTTCCTTGGCCACCCATTACAGCTACAAGAGGGAGCACAATGCACATTCACCAGGCTGAGGGCAAGAAGGAATTCTTTTGATGAGAGAGAGGTTGTACGAAAAATTTGTATTCCCAACCGTGGTTATTAGTTGGGGCAAGCTGAGAATCCTCTCCAGATACTTAGAGCAGACATGAAAACTATTGCACAGGTATGGATGACATTCATATTAGCTAACATAGTGCCAATAGGACATGTTTCAGACATGAATGTATCCATATGCCACCTCCTTTACAACATTATGAAGAAAAATTTCACTGTTGATGTGGCCACCGTCATATCTAAAGAAATGCACAAGTTTGTTAGATCTGATGTGAATACAAACAACCAAAAGGCAAAGGGAGCTTTGGGGTTTCCAGCACTGATTACTGCATTATGTGAGGATCAGGGGGTGGAGGTCAACCCAACAGCAAAAATCAGGCCCACCATTGACAAAAGGTACATTGAGCTATATTGTACCAACTCAGCTGATAATCAGCAAGCTGGACAACAAGAGCCTCCCTCACCTCCACCCGCAGAAGAGGAGCCAATGCCACAACAACCATCAGATAACATTCAGTACATGATGTTGGAGGAACTCCGAAGACTTCAATGATGTACAACCCCCTAAGTATGATGGGACGAGAATCGGGCCTTCATACTTAAAGTTAAGTAAAAACATTATGGACCTGGATTACCAATATTCCCTAAAAATCCTTCGGGCCCAACGATGTACAATATCTATAAAAATACTTATACTAATATAATTTTTATGATTTTATTATCTAATATCATGTTAATATTTCTAAAAATATATCAATATAAAACTAATTTTAATTTAGTTTACATGTCTCATGTCATTCTTTTTATATAATTTTATATTAATTTTAATAAATATAAGTTCCAATAAGAAAATATTTACTATTACTTCATTATTTTATAAATTTTATCAAATATTTATTGTCGCTTTAAAAAATAAAAAACCGATCCAATCTAATTTAAATTGGATTAAATTTAAAAAAATATCAAAATTAATTGAATGATGAAATGATAAAATCACAATAATGAAATAGATGATTTCTTATCTCAAAACCTACCTAAATCAAACCGCAAACGCCCTTAAAAGAGTGCTAGACTCCAATAGGTATAGGAATATGCGAGGGCATAGAGGCAATACGAGGGAGAATCCAGACCCATTTTGGTAAGACAAAAGATACAGTTATTCCCACCAACCAATCAAAAGCCGCTTCTCTCTAATATCATCGCCGGCACAAGCGCCAACAACACAACAACTCACACACAAACACAATCACACAAACGCAACTCACTCACTCCCTCCTCTCCTACCCCCAACACACATCAACCAAACAAAGCCTTAAAAAAAACAAAAAACTTTCTTTAACCTCTCTCTCCCCTTCCACTTCCTTACCTCATAACATAACATATTCAATTCAGTTCAGTTGAGAATCACACTTTGAAGTTTGATCTACAAAATGGTCAACGCCTAAACCCTCTTCCCTTTCACTTCTCTCAACATTCCTAATCCCATGGCCTCAATCTCAGGCATTTGCTCTTCCTCCCCAACTCTCAAGTACCAAAACCAAAACCAAAACCTTTCCCCTACTTTCACCAACCCAATACGACGTCGCACGCAACTCCCTTTATTCCCGACCCGACTTAAACTCCTCCCGACCCGCTCCGTCGCCCGTGAGGCTCCGGCGGACCTCTCCGCCGTCGCCAAGGGGACAAAGGAGGGGCTCGAGAAGGATCCTCGCGCACTGTGGCGGCGCTACGTGGACTGGCTCTACCAGCACAAGGAACTCGGGCTCTACCTCGACGTGAGTCGGGTCGGGTTCACAGATGAGTTCGTGCGCGAAATGGAGCCCCGATTCCAGGCCGCGTTTCGCGCCATGGAGGAGCTCGAGAAAGGTGCCATCGCGAACCCTGATGAAGGACGCATGGTTGGACATTACTGGCTGAGGGACTCGAATCGCGCTCCGAATTCGTTCCTCAAGACGCAGATTGACAACACACTCGATGCCATTTGTAGCTTCGCGAACGACGTCGTCTCCGGTAAGGTCAGTTCGTAGATCATGGTTTGGTTGGTTGGTTGGTTGGTTCTTTTGTTTCTTTTCTGTGAATCGGATTTGTTTGGTTTTGTGGGGTTATGAATGCGGTGATTTGGATTTGGCAGATTAAGCCTCCTTCGTCGCCGGAGGGTCGTTTTACTCAGATACTTTCCGTTGGGATTGGTGGTTCTGCTCTTGGACCACAGTTTGTTGCAGAAGCACTGGCTCCTGATAATCCTCCACTCAAGGTAATTCAATCCAATGAAATGAAATCGTGCTATTTTTGTGGAATATGACTCTTTTAAAATGAGGGAGTCACTTTAGAGAAATATAAGTAGTATTCATGCTATCATGCTATTACAATATTAACTGATGATTTTTTAATCAATGGCTATAATTGCTTATTGACCTGTGATCTGTCTAAAGTAAGTGAAGGAACTAAAGCCATTTTGGTGAATGGAATGTTGAATTGTTTGTTAGCAATGCCTGCTATTCCTTCCATCAATGATAAGTGAAGGGCTGTTTTACGGTTTTACTTTACCCCCTCAACTATGGGAATGGAATTCAAGTCATATTACATTTGTTGTAAGCATTTTGTTGGTATTGAAGAAGTTAGGAAAAAGCTATTGATTGTTTTGTTGGGGTGGTGGTGGTGGTTAAATAAATAATGTGGCTGGCATTTTGTTTTCTTTTTACTAAACTGAGGCAAACTTAGGATCCAAATTGTGCTATCTGTCTTACCTTGATATACTAACTTACTTGCCATTCTATTGTTTAGTTCTCTATAAAATATCTGAGCAATAGTAACCAGTGTTATTGAGCATAGAAATATAATTTTTTTCGGCCTCATGGATGCTTTGGACTTTTGACAGATAAGATTTATTGACAACACGGATCCTGCTGGCATTGATCATCAGATTGCACAACTTGGCCCTGAGTTAGCTTCAACGCTTGTAATAGTGATTTCAAAGGTTTGCATTGAGTTTATACTTTTTTTTGGTTGATAAGATGTTAGTGGAACATGCTATCGTATGTTGTTGGATTGAAAGTTTTGATTTATCTTCAGAGTGGAGGTACTCCTGAGACTAGAAATGGCTTATTAGAAGTACAGAAGGCCTTTCGTGAAGCAGGATTGGATTTCCCAAAACAGGTTTAATCTCAGGTTTTAATTTTCTTAAAAATTTCCTTTTATATATGATAAATACATTTAAATCTTAAGGGGGTATTTTGGATCACTGCTATGCCTCCTATTTTTATAGATTTGCTTACCTTGTCTAGAAATAATTGAGCGCCTTGAGTTATTTCAAGTAACTTTTTTCACTGGTCAATTGAAGAGTGAGGCCAAGTCTTGGTTTTGAGTATTTATCGTGGTTTTTAGTTATTAGCAATATTCTTTTTGTTTGCACTGTTATGAATTTCTCAATGATATTGGTACTATATCACTTGCACATCTGTGGTGAGTTTATGATCACTCATGATAATCTGCTAATGCATGGTATAATGCAGGGTGTTGCTATAACACAAGAAAATTCTTTGTTGGATAATACCGCAAGAATTGAGGGCTGGTTAGCTAGATTTCCCATGTTTGACTGGGTGGGAGGTAGAACGTCAGAGATGTCTGCAGTTGGCCTGCTTCCAGCAGCTCTTCAGGTTATTGGCCTTAAATGTAAAGTCAGTTTGTTGTTACTTTGATGTTTTGTGCTCAATTGTAATGTTTCTTGGTTCAGAGCATTGACATTAGAGAAATGCTTGCTGGTGCATCATTGATGGATGAGGCAAACAGGAGTACTGTGGTATGCATCTGTTTCCTAATATTCTATCCAATGTTTTATTTGAGGATTACTTTGACTGCTGTGCCTATTTGATGAAGTTTTCTGTATCTGTATGACAATGCAATGATGACACTCAATCTACAAAGAGTTCAGCTAACAGCATGTTTGGTTTCCTGTTGGGAAGCTACAAGAGAGTAGCTTTACCCAAAATATGGCTTTGCGACCTTCCCAGCAGAAAACCAAACATGCTAGAAAAGGAACAACTTTTTTACCTGATGATTTATTGTGTCCATGTGTCAGTAGTTTTGATGCTCTGTGTGCTAAATACATGACTGTAAAGTTTCACAGGCATATATAGACAAGAACCCTTACTGAACCATATGTTAATTTTTTCCCAGTCCCATTAGTTTCCTACTTTCCTTCATCATCATGACTGTAAAGTTTGATCCAACTTCTTCTTAAATATCTTTTCTACTGGTCTAGCTTCATTTGATACAAGCAATACAAGTGCTTGGAATTCAATAAGGTGTTATGGTCAAAGTAAGGATAGGAAAGGTTGGTTAAGGGTTTATCTTGGGTAGGTTACTGAGAGGCATGTGCAAACAATAAAATGTAGCTTTAGGGTTCGATTGCTGGCTATTTGGGTGCTGTACAGTACCCCTGTGATTAGTGTCTGGCATTTAATGGTATGAATTTTTAATGAGCCTGCCAAAAAAATAATAAATAAAGAAAATAAGGTAGAGATTAAAAAGAAGAAAAGAAACCTAGTCATCATCATCACTAGGGTTTGAAACATCAGACAATCAAGAAGGTACTATGCTGAAATCTCATAAATATGATCTGACCATAAGTCTGAAAAAAGCACTAAAACTGAATAACTTCTAATCCCATAAGGTTTAAAATCAGAAGGGTATACTTATATATTAAACCAAAACCTAATAACAACTTAGTTACATAAACCCAAGCCTAGATAAAATCCACTACCAGAAATTATATAATTACTAAATACCCCTAGGATGATAATAATAAAATAACAACTTGCTAAAGTTAATAGCCTAAATATTTGTCCTCTAGGTTACAATCATTGCTAAAATCAATGCTAAGCTTAATACTGAAATGATTTGATCTTTTGGCTTATGATCACTTGATGTTAGTGTCCTGTGTATGTTTTTTTCTTGAAATGATATATCTTTTTATCATTATGGTTAAAAAAAAACTCAATAGTGTGAGCTAATGCATGGTTCTCTCAATAAAAATACTAACAATTCACAATAAATCTTCTTCTACTCCCCTCCTACTATTTAAGCTAACCACCTGCCCAATTCTGTAACTAACTACTACTCTCAATCACCTAACTAATTTTGTATCTCTAACTAACTGCTTTGCCTCCACATCTTTCATTCTTGTGTCCTAGTCCTATCAAACAAGGATGTCTCATTCAACCTATAGCATGCTTTGTGGCTTTGCAAACTATTATTTTCTCCTCTACATGGTAGAGTGTTCACAAATATGTGAATGAGGCAAAACTGAGAACATTAAGGTTGATATTCAGAAATTGGAAAATCTATGTAGTATGGCATGCTGGTTTTATCTACAGCAAACCATTTTTTAGAAAACCTTGCCTTCTTCAAGGTAGTGTGATTGATTGTGGAATGGAAATCAGTTGTATAGTAAAATTCCATTTTAACCTTTTGATTCTACTCTACAATATTGTTTGATTAATTTTGACTCTCTCCCCAATCACAAAGACAAAGCACCAAAGGATCTTATTAATATATACTTTTATGCAGCTAAGGAATAATCCTGCAGCTTTGCTGGCTTTATGTTGGTATTGGGCTACAGATGGTGTAGGATCCAAGGTATGGATTATATATTATATGAATGATTAGCAACTGTTTCTGTTTCATGTCACTATTGCTTATTGTGCTCTTTTCCTCCTTTTTATTCCTAAGGATATGGTTATCCTTCCATACAAGGACAGCCTATTATTATTTAGTAGATACTTGCAACAGCTGGTCATGGAATCTCTTGGCAAGGAGTTTGACTTGGATGGTAATCGGGTATGTTAATATGACATATGTAGAAAATCTGAGTAGCATTATTTTTGTACTTTGTGCTGTATTTTTGGGTGAATTGCTAGAAGATTTTCTTTTAATCAGTTTACAGTGACCTGTACAAAGAAACAGCCAAAGGGACTCTATAGTCTACAGTTTTCTGATTGATGGTCACTGTCTTAGTATGTAAACACTTGCATCATACCAGTGATATCATTAACTTGCTTGACACACTGTTGATGATGATTTCATTCTACATGTTGTTATCTCAAAATTTACAAGTGTTTAATCTTAAATATTTGAAACCTTCATGTGTTAATTTTATATCTGTATCTGACTTTTTGATTCCACAGGTTAATCAAGGAATTAGTGTCTATGGAAATAAAGGAAGCACAGATCAGCATGCGTGAGTATTCATTCTAGTTTTAAGTTGATTTGATATAATTTTGGGTTTGAATAAATCTGATAAAGTTTTGACATGAAACAGCTACATTCAGCAACTGAGGGAAGGTGTACACAATTTCTTTGTGACATTCATTGAGGTGCTACGTGATAGGCCACCTGGTCATGATTGGGAGCTTGAACCAGGTGTCACATGTGGTGACTATCTGTTTGGTATGCTACAGGTCTGACATACTAATCAAATATATTTTTCTCATTGCATTTGGTGGTTCTATTGGAAGTTTGGCTGTGGTTAGTTGTTGTGTTTGCATAGTACTAAAAGTTAGATTTTCTACAGGGAACAAGGTCAGCTCTGTATGCTAATGACCGTGAATCCATCACAGTCACTGTGCAAGAAGTGACACCCAGATCAGTTGGAGCCCTTGTAGCACTTTATGAACGGGCAGTTGGGATATATGCCTCACTTGTCAACATTAATGCTTATCATCAACCTGGTAAACATGTGATCTCTTTAGTCCACTTTAGGATTTTCTGGATCTCTGTAAAACAATTAAAATTTGCTTTTTACTGTCTTATATTGTGTTTAGCGCTCTATGTTGGTCTGGAAGCTTGAGTAATGCAAATTAAATTATCTAACTCCTGTTCTGTTAGTTTCATCACTATCATTTAACTGCTTCTGAATCTGGTAATTAGGTGTGGAAGCTGGTAAGAAAGCAGCAGGAGAAGTATTAGCACTTCAGAAGCGGGTGTTGGCAGTGCTAAATGAGGCAAGGTATGATGTATCAGGCTTTTCTGTGTCTTAGCTAGAAATATATTTGAAAATATCAGGCATGTCTGGATCCTCATGAATGCATGAGTTTTCATATTGAGTAGGTCCCACCATTATGTATACTTAGGATGCATCTGGGCCTATCTTATAATAAGAACCTGGTAGTGTTGGACCTCTTGGTATTGCCTTTGAAATTTTTGTTATTAACTCAACGACTACTCTACATGGGGCTGAGATTCCAAAGACGTCCATGATGTATGTCACTAGAAATATTTTGCTATTCTCTATTAAAGATAATAAAAGAGGGATAAGATAACATCTATCTGTAATTTATACTTGCCTTTTGTACTTAGCATCTTTATTCTTTACAAATATATTGTCAAGTTAGGTCCATCACTAATTACTATTTATCTGTTTTTATTTTCAGCTGCAAGGAACCTGTTGAACCATTAACAGTTGAAGAAGTAGCTGAGCGTTGCCATGCTCCAGAAGATGTAAACACATTTGCCTCATTGCTCTCTTCTCTTCTCTTCTCTGCTCCTTCGATTTAGTAACATATTTACTTTTCCTGCAGATTGAAGTAATTTACAAAATTATTGCTCATATGGCTGCCAACGACAGAGCACTAATTGCTGAAGGTAGCTGTGGTTCTCCACGAAGCATCAAGGTTTTTCTTGGGGAGTGTAATGTTGATGAACTGTACGCTTGAGTTAGATTAATGAAATCCTCATTCAATAATGTTATAGATGTGTTTGAATACCCATCAAAAGGAAGGAAGCAGCTTACAATAAATTATTTTGGTTGTTGGATCTCTCCATCTTCAATGAAAATGATATTTCTTTTGTTTAGACAAACTTGAAAGTTGAAAGGGTAGTTGAGTTTTTGATGATCTGAAAAGGAGTCATAACATTTGAATACCATATAATCAAGGGGGAATAAGGGAGGTAACTTATAATTAAATAAGCTGGTCTTTATGGAACTGTTGACCTTTTTTACCATAATTTGTTAGTGAAAGAATCATGATGAGCCTTTTCTGGCATGTTTGTATATTCTCAAAAGCAAGTTTGGATGATAGAAACTTGGTTTTGTGCATAAATTTATGTCTGGTTTTGAGTGTTAATCACATGTATCTCCTATTACCAGGGGCAATTCTGTTCGGAGTTTAGTCATAGTTAAGACTCATCACCCCTTTCTAAGAGTGCGTTTTGTGGGGATTGAACCCGAAAGCTATTTTCACAATCTCAGCTTGAGTTGTCAATTGAGTAATAACTTTTTGGTATAAATTTATGTCTAATTGTTATTTGCTGAAATTGAGTTTATTTTAAAAGTGTGTTTAATTAAAAATAAAGTATTTTGTGCATTTTTTAAATGTCATTAAAATTTACTATAAATTTACTTTATAATGAAAGTTTTTAGAGATGAATTATGTAAAATTAAATTTATTTTAATCAAATTAACTTTACAAAATTATGATCCCTTGACCCTGATATAAAGGCACATGCAATTGCAGTGCATAACAAAAGCTTCATGTGACTCAGATCATGGAATACATTGTAATGTGTGACACAATAACTCAATTTCGTTCCTTTACGTGTGTGCACCCTCATGCAGTCATGCTTTGCTGACGGTGTCACCGTTGTTCGTTTCTGAGTGCAAAGTTAATTAGGAATTCCCTGGGCTTACTGAAAAGAGTCTTTTTTTAATACAAAATTAAATTTATTTTTAAATTACATAAAATTAAAACGTTTCTGAGTGCAAAGTTAATTAGGAATTCCTTGGGCTTACCGAAAAGAGTCATTTTTTAATACAAAATTAAATTTATTTTTAAAATTGCATAAAATTAAAACATTTTATAATGCATCTACGTAGTTGTAATAATAATAATAATAATAATAATAATAATAATAATAATAATAATAATAATAATAATAATAGTAAACGTATACACAGGATCCATAATTTTTTAGTTTAGTATGTAACCCAACAAAGCAGCCAATGAAGGGGACAATAATGTGTATACGTTTCTATCAGACAATAAGTATAACAATTGAGTCAATTCAAGCATTTTTCAATCAAATTGTCTCAATGTTTTGTCCTTGATTTTTTATTCTCGATTATTTGTCCCTTCGCAGATGAAGCTTTCACATGCAACTGTCAATTGAATTTGAACACTACAATAGCTGTCTCGGGACTACGAAGTTCAAAGTTTAAAATAACAAATAAAAACGCGTTCACATTATTTATCCAATCCAACATAAATGGTCTCTCTCTTTCACCTTATTTTATGCTGAATGGATGCTCAGGTGTAACACACCGCACCATGCCCATAACATGACCCATCATCTCTCGTACCTAATTTTTGCTCTGCCATTCTTCCATTGTTATTATGGTAAGTAAAAACGTGATGGGTTTATTCTATTGCTGTAAAAGAATAAATGTTGATAGTTTGTTTGGTACGTTTATTCAAAGCTAAAATTAGTAGGTAAAATTAATTCAGTTGTGTTTGGTAAGGTAACATTTTTTAGTAGCTACTAGCTTTTCTTGATAAAGTTACTTGAGGTAGTTTTTTTAAAAAAGTTTCCATTTTCAACTATTACCTAAAAATTTATTATAAATTTATTCCTCAATCACCCTAACTCATCATTGTTTAATAACTAGTTATGTCCTTGTATGTCATTTTATTATTTTCAGCTAGTTTTGTCAAACATCTTTAATCAAATCAACTAGTTTTTTTAACTTTCAGCTAACTTTTCAGTTAGTTTTACCAAATACACTCTCAATTTGGTCCCTAAAAGATTTGAGGTTGATCACATTAGTCATGAAAATTGCATTTTCGTCTCTAAAAAATGAAAAATTCATTCAATTCAGTTTTTTAGGGATTAAATTGATATTTAGAAAAAAAATTTATTAAGGTAAATGACTTTTCATCATTTAAAGACTGAATTAAATTTAAGGATAAAAAATGCAATTTCATATTTTCAAGTACCAATATGACCGACTGCAAGTCTTTTAAGGATCAAAATGAGAGTTTAATCAATGGTGAAAATATTAAGGTTATGTGAGCGTGTAAATAATTCATTTTACTAGCTTAATGCATAAGATACCAACCTAGTCTTAGTGGGATTCATATGTAAAAATAATAGTGTCATGATTAAATATTTGAAATACTAAATGTCAAATATCATTAAAAAGTTTATCGTTACATTGACATTCAAATTTTTTCAAATTAAAGACAGTTCCCTTCATAGCCTAACCCACCTTCATTGATTCATGACTTTAGCCGTCAACATGAAGCAATATTCCTTATGGTTGTAACAACATATTCCTCCAAAGCTGCTCTCAAAACCATATAGATCTTCCTTTCAAAAGCACTATCACTCAATCACCGTCTTAACTAAGCTCAGTTATGTTAGTAGCCAACAAAATAAACATAATAACAAAGAAAAAAAGGGTAGGCGTAAAGTGTGACCCACCATCATGTGCTTGTGCCACTTGTGGGGACGCTTTTGCTTATTTTTCCTTGTCACAAGCTGGGAACTCTATAGGAAAAAACAAACGACCGTAAAGTGTCCCCACTTCAACGTTCGATTTTCGATCCAATCTTTTGTCTTTGTTTGAATTAATTAACTAAAAAAATTTAAAAAAACTAATAAAAATAAATTAAATTAATTCCACCCCACTGCCACTGCTTTTACTTGATCATTTGGTATATTATAAACTACGTGCGCTTTATTTTCGGACCCGTCAGGGAATTTTTCCTTTTTCGTCGGTGATAATCATCGGTAAGTGTAAACATAATTGCCCTTTTGCCTTGAGCAAACGGCGTCGTATCATCATTTGTTTAGTTAAAAGTTTTTAAAAATTGTCACAGCCGACCTCCTATTATAATAATAATAATAATAATTTAATAATATATAATATATTATTTTTGACAGAGCTACAAAGAAAACAATTATGTCCTAAGAATTGATCAAATCCAAACAAAACAGGTGGATAATATGGTTTATTTAAGTAGTTAGATTTAATTAATATATAAAGTGTTATTTAATAAGATTGACATATTTTATATATGCAAATAATAATTTTTTTTATGTAAGATTACAAGTGAGTAGGCTTGAGTTTAACAGCGCCTCTATGTGTCAAATTTAAATTTGAGCATTTGTATATTAAAACTATCCAATTAAGAATTTTTTATTTAAAAATTAATTGAATAAAAGGAAAAAATATTTTACAAACAGAATGGAGTAAGAAAGTAGAAAAAAATTATGAAAAATTTGCACAAGATTTTTCTGCTTAAATATTACAATGGTCATATATTATTGATGTTGATAAATAAAAAAATGAAAAAGGTTAAATATTAATTTGATCTTTTAAATATTTTTCCTAATAATTTGATTTTTTAAAAAATTTGACATGAAATTAAAATTTAAAAACTCAAGAATCACATTAATATTTTAAGACCAATGTTAGGATTATATTTTTCTGAAGTAATGAATAGATGAAATCCGATTTCAATCTCACTAATAAAAAGTAAATTCAAGTTATTAATTATTAATTAAGTATAAAAATCTACACAAATACTATCTAGCAATAAAAAGTATATTAAATAATATGGAAGTAACCCCGTGGTATTTTATTTAATACTATATGCTATAAAGAAAATAAACGGTCATAATTGGAATTTATTGAGATCATAAAAGAACAACATTACTAAGACACAAACAGCAGCAGAAGAGAGGGTTTTGCCTTTTTGTGGGTCTATTGTTCTCTTTGAGTCTCTCTCTGAGTGAGTGAGAGAGAGAGCTAAACAAAGAAAGCTTTCTGAGTAAGCAAGTCCCTTTTTTCTCTCCCTCAAATCTCGCACCCCATTAGGTTTCGTTTCTACCCTTCCCTAAACTGATTCATACATTTCTTTCTTTCCCATTTTCTCTGCCATTTCCTTCTGTTTGTTTAGTACCCTCTACAGTGAAAAAGAAAAACCCTCAACTTCCATTCACATGTCACACTGCCATATTTTCTGTCATTCCTTCTAGTACACTTCCTCTGTCCAAGAAAAGCTTCTTCTTTTTTATGTAAGGCCTCCCCATTTGGTACTGCATTTGCATCAAGGGGTTGGTTATCTGAGATTTGGTTAGGTCAAGATGTTCACTCAAGGCCTTGACAAAACCCAACTTCGATGGGTTAGAGAGGTATCCGTTAATTTCTTTTTCCTTTTGTTTGTTTTTTTTTTTTTTTTAAATTTTCCAGTGTCAATCTTTGATTGTTTTCAGGGTATGTCAAAATGGGTTTCTCTTAATTTGCCTAAATACTTGTAAAGTTCTGTTTTTTTTTTTTTTTTTTTTTTTGCTTCTTTTCGTTTGTGATTACAAGGAAGTTCCGTTCCGGAACACCACTACCTTGAGATCACATTTAGTATTTGTAAAGTTCTGATTTTTTTTGTTTCCTTTTTTGTGCTTTTCTTGGTTGGCAATTAGATGGAAGTTCAATTCTCCAACACCACATTAAAATTAGTGAACTTTTGATTATTATTATTATTATTATTATTATTTTGGGTTGGTGATTAGAAGGAAGTTCCATTCTCAAATACCATATCGAGATAACATTAATATTTGTGAAGTTCTGATTTTTATTTTTATTTTGTGCTATTTTTGTGGTTAGAAGGAAGTTCCATTCTCAAACAGCACATTGAGATCTCGCAATGATCCCATCACTGGAATTAAGGGTGCTAGTGGCAGAGGGTTTGGGCTACCACCCCCATCAAAATTCAGAAGTGGGCATCTTCCTGCTAATGCAATCCCTGTATCAACAGTTATACCGGCTGAGACCGGCGATAGCGCTTCGAATTCTGGTAATGATGACAGCATTGAGTCAGAGGAGGAAGTTTATGGTGGCAGGTATTCATTGGATTCGTCACCACAAGACCACAGAGCCCCCAATGGTGCTGCTAGGAGATATGGGAACCTTACTCAAAGGGGACCACGATATGCGAGTGATTATACATACTCTGAGGTCAGTTCTTCCAGGGAAACACTGGTTGGGAGACCTGGTCCTGTGCGGGATCCATTGATGAGGGCGGCTGCAAATGTTAGGCAGAGTGGTTTCACAGAGGATGATTCATCGGATTCTGCGGCTAGCTCTGAATTTTCTACTACACATGTAGGAGGAAGTATCAATGGGCCTCTGCCAAGAAGTAGAGCTTATGTGTCAGAAGGGTATGCTTCTAGTGTGCCTTCAAGAATGAATGTGCAAAGTGCTGTAAAGAAGGTATGAAATGGTAGATATAGTATAACCTATTGAAGTGCATGGCAGTAAAGTGCCTAAATACTACTAAGGATGACATTTACACTTAGATAGATGGGGGAGGGATATGGCTGAAATTGTTAACCTTGCACCGTGTTATATATAATTACCAAAATGGCTAATTCAAGTGTTAAACACTGTCTCTATGTAACTCATAAGCCAGACATCATCTCCAGATAATGGTTGGAAATTTGCTGATGGAACTTTAGATGGTGATCAGAGTATTACTTCTTAAATAGCAGCTTCTTTATACCAATCAATACACATCTGTTCATGCAAACTGCTGCTTACTGTAATTTAAAACTTACATTTGATAAGACAGATGCTGCATTACTCTCTAACTATTTTTTTGTGGGCAGTTTGTCTCTTCTTCACTCATTATTTCCTAATAAGTTTTCTCATCTTTGGATTTTAAGTGCTTACTGCTTACCCTCTACAATTGCATATCTCATCTGGCTGAAATTAGTCTAACATCCTGATTTGTACTATGAAAATTCCCAGAATGGAAGATTATCTGATGATGATGATGATGACATTCCCAGTGCACCCCCATTTTGTGGTTCTACTCAAGAGATCAGGCAAACAAATGAGAAAATTCCCACCTCTGGAGTACATGCTACTCCAAATGAAGCAGAATCAAGTATTTTGAAATCTATGTCTGGGGATAAGATGGAGAACCATGTTGGTGATGAGAGCCATGACCAATTTGTTAGGTTAGTATATTTGGTAAAATAAGTATACCCCCACAGCACTTGAGTTCTTAACCTCTTTTCAAATACACAACCTCCTAGTCAAACAACATATACAAATATACAGCAATTCAATATCATCTTAATCTTGATGTATTTATGTTCACAGAACTGCTACTGGTTCAGAGCCAGCTGCATCTTCAAATTCAAACCCACCCCGCCTTCCAACATTTCACGCTAGGTATTGTCCCCTTGATTGTGCTGAATACTTTTCTGTTTTCTCCTTAAGTATGTGCTAATATTACCATGTAAATTCTTTTCAGTGCTCTTGGGCCATGGCATGGAGTGATTGCATATGATGCTTGTGTGCGTCTTTGCCTTCATGCTTGGGCAATGCAGTGCATGGAAGCTCCAATGTTTTTGGAAAATGAATGTTCTTTACTTAGGGATGCATTTGGGTAAGTTAAGACTTGATACTCTCTTCATCTGCTACTCTTTCTTCCCTCTCCTTCCTTGATGTAAAAATGCCCTTTATTTATCTTGTCATGTATTTCATGAATAAAAACAACTGCTATTAATTGCACTGTATCGTCCAGTGTCAATCTTGCTTTAGCACTGTGTTATGTGTTGAGTTTTGACTCTTAACATCCTGATTTTTAGGAGCTATATATAATATATGCCAATTCAATAGCTTAGGACTTCTCTTGATACACATCATTTATATTTTACTTCCATTGGAGTGTTATACCCCATCTAGTGGGGCGGTTTGGTTGTTGTATAGGATTGTCGTATGCCTCAGCTAACAATGCTGTCCTAAATTCTTTTTCTTATGGTGTTATTCTTTTAGGAGAGTTGGTTCTTAATATGGTATCATAAACTCTGGCCAAATGATCAGGAGTTTGATCCTTGTCATTCTCATTCTTCTAATTCAAAATTGAATTGTAGCACAAGGAAGTGTTGGTTTGTGTGTTGTCTTCAATACTCAAAGGACTCTTTGCATGAGGGGGGCGTGTAAAATATAAAACTGTTCATGTGTTATTTAACAGCTTAAACTTTTTAAGTGGTTGGTCCTTGACTGTTATTTCCATTCTTTGATATATATATTTTTTAAATCTGTAGATTGAGACAGGTGCTACTACAATCAGAAGATGAACTAATGGTCAAGTGCAATCAAGAGCTTTCGAGTGAGGGTGTTGCTCCAAAACCCAAAAAACTTATTGGGAAGATGAAGGTGCAAGGTACATTCTAATTTTATCTTTTGCTATTCAAATTATTTAACCTTTCACTGTGAGTCTTTATTGAGACATTCTTCACTTTGCAGTACGTAAAGTCAAAATGGGTCTGGACCCTCCTACTGGCTGTAGTATGTCATCATTAATGACAAACAAAATTAAAATGGAATATGTGCGACACCACTTGTCCCATTTGCAATCAAAACTGTCTTCTGGGTGGCAAGCTCTCAGGAGAATTCGATTTGCACCACATTTGCCCGCAAATGGTTCTCTGGCACGACAAAGTTTGGCATATGTGCATGCTAGCACCCGCTATCTACAGCAGGTGTCTGGACTCCTGAAAGTTGGTGTAACAACTCTACGGAGCAGTTCATCATCCTATGAAGTTGTACAAGGTATGTGAAAATGCAACCTGCATTATAATTATTCATTATCACTTTCCAATTATCCATGCTAAATAGTGTAGGAAAAAATTCTTTTCTCAATATTTCAATTAATGATTATTTATGAAATATCTAGACGTGTGTTTAACTTAAGGAAGCAGTTTGGATGAATTGAATTTTGGTCCTCTGTGTAACTAATGCTAATGCACTTGGTTCTTGACATTATTATTCGTTGTTAGGTGTGTCACTACTTCTTAAAGTTGAGTTAAAGAGTTATGAAATTTACACTAACATCAGGATCTTAATATACAAGCTGTCTTTGTGCACTGGGATTGGGTAATTTTTAAGTAACTTGTTTGGATGTTGATGCTTGTGTGTGTAAATGTAATTTTCTAATAACCGCTTGAACATTTGAGATGTTACTATATGTAAACCCCTTTACTAATATTTCACTATCATCTGTTCATAGCTGTTATGATTTTGTAAAAAATTACATGTACTTCTTTGGTGTACTTAGAGTCTTAGACAGACTCATAGCATGTAATAATATATCTCAATAGTTGCTACTTGGTAGCTAACAACTTTATCACAATTAAAATTGTACTTTAGCTGTAGAGATCAACATAAAAGTAGGATCAAATACTGCCAACATAAAG
Source organism: Sesbania bispinosa (assembly GCA_026901365.1). Classification (NCBI taxonomy): domain Eukaryota; kingdom Viridiplantae; phylum Streptophyta; class Magnoliopsida; order Fabales; family Fabaceae; genus Sesbania; species Sesbania bispinosa. The sequence continues at coordinate 89,889 of QLOH01000153.1, forward strand.
GTCTTGGGTTCATTTCCTACTTTGGTCTGTATGCTCTCATTGAGGATTGTGGTATGTCCTGACCTTAGAATGGGGAAACCTTCCCTCCCCATTATCATTTTTTTTTACCGTAAGAAAGAATTGTGTTCTAGCTATAATGTATACTTCCTATCTGGGATTAACCTTAACAGTGGTTATGAGACAGTCCTTTGGTTTGGAAGCTATTCCTGTTGCAGCTGGAGTTAAAATATTTTATTCCATCTCATATTTTTATTATAACTAGTTATTGGAAAATAGATCGACTTTTACACTTCCTTACATGTTTATTACTTGTGTCTATATGATTTATGATACTTCAGTTCTAAATATACCCGCGTTATTCTCATTTCACTTATGAAGGTTTTCACTTGAGCTTGTTTGTTCTATTTTTCTTTCTTCCTATGCATATCATCAGAGACATACTCGTGTTTTCTAAGACTAAAAAGCTCAGTTGAAGAAGATGCCATTAGGTTGCAGCCTGGATCTACTGAAGTCCATATGTTGTAAGTTCTTTTCCCCTAATCTTTTATGATGATACTGGTTGAATATATTTCTGACTACTTTACAGTTTTCCAGATAGCCTTGGAGATGATTTGCTTGTTGAAGTTCAAGATTCCAAGGGAAAGCACTTTGGCCGTGTTCTTGTCCAAGTGGCTACTATAGCTGATAATCCGGTAATATTTTTTTCTTTGCATTATTTTTCAGAGAGTTATTGGTGCCTGTCATAAGTGATGGTCCTTATGATAGTTTTCATGTTCAATCTGAAAACAGGCTGACAAAGTACGCTGGTGGCCTATTTATCGTGAACCAGACCATGAGCTTGTGGGTAACATACAACTTTATATAATTTATTCAACAAGTGCAGATGACAATAGCCATCTTAAGGTTAGCTTCTTTGAACATTAAGTAGTTTTTTTTTTTTTTTTAAACATATAAACTATAGCAGTGAAAGCCTCAAATCTTCTATCCTATTCTTTCTTAAGCCACAATCATACTATCATGGGATCATAAAAAACATGGGGTTCTACTTTCTTTTGTGTATTTAAAAGACTTAAGAAACTGCTTGAAACTAAAAAGATATGCACATGGCATGGTAATTTCTCAGGGCTTCTTATATACATATTCTGATTTGAGAATCTGTGTTAAGATCTCTAGAACTGAATTTACTTGATTAGCATTACAAGCCATTAACTTGTGGGAACTTCAAGTAGAATACTACAATTTGATTAAGTATTTTGATTTTTATGTTAGTGTGTATTTCCCTTCATCAGATGTATCCATAACATGACTCAATTCTTAAATACAATGTAATGATTTCAACTTGTAAGGTGTAGCTCTTCCTCTCTTCCATCGGTCTACCACAGTCAGACTTTCCCCCACAGAAAACCGAAAAATATAAGATAGACATCCTTATTCCTTGACAACACATCATAAATTGGAAAATAGATTAGTATGTGTTTTAGGTTAGACTGTTAGAGTATTCATTTGCGAAATAATGGGGCACTAACTAAATTCTTTTGAGTTTCCTAATACATTGTTCTTCATGTTATTACATTTTATTGTCTCTTTCTTGTATTCCCAGTGTGGCTCTGTAGCAGAAACAGTTGCATACGACTTAGTTTTAGAGGTTGCAATGAAAGTTCAGGGCTTTCAGCAAAGGAACCTATCGTTGCATGGTCCATGGAAATGGCTTTTGACAGAGTTTGCATCATATTATGGGGTATCTGAGATATATACCAAGCTGAGGTAATGTGGAAGTCTATATACTATTTTTCAGAATATTTAATTTATTCAACTTTATCTAATTTATTACATTAGTGGTGTTCATAATGTTCTGCTTAAATAGGTATCTATCTTATGTCATGGATGTGGCTACACCAACAGCAGACTGCCTTAACTTGGTGTATAATCTGCTTGCACCTGTTATCATGAAGGGAAATGGCAAGACTTCTTTGAGCCACCAAGAGGTATCATTGACATTTTTTTTTATTCAAGTGATGTTACTATGACTGGTTAGTGCAATATATTTCTGCAGTTTTCCCAAGTTCTGTTGTAAAATCAACTGTATTTTGGTCAACCTACTTGAACTGTTGTTTTGTTAGCATTTATTTACTTTCAAATAGATTGACTATTTTGTCTTGTCTAACATGGTACAATTTTGGTCATCTCAACAGAACCGAATACTAGGAGAGACCAAGGATGAAATTGAACAGATACTCACTCTTGTTTTTGAGAATTACAAGTCACTTGATGAATCACATTTCTCGGGTATCTCAGAGGTTTTCAGACCAGCATCCGGTCGTGCAGCGCCTGCGTTGGAACCTGCTGTTAAACTTTACAAGCTTCTCCATGATATTTTATCTCCTGAGGCCCAAACTGCTTTCTGTCATTATTTCCAGGTTGGAGAAACTTGAGCTTTTCATGATGACAATTGCTAAGTGAATACACATCTGTTTAATTGACAACTGATGTCTTCCCAGGTTGCTGCAAAAAAGAGGTCAAGAAGGCACCTGAGTGAAACGGATGAATATATTACACAGAATAATGAAGGCAGTCTGATGGATAGCATGGCAATGTCTACTGCTTATCAGAAGATGAGAAACCTTTGCATAAATCTTAGAAATGAGATACATACTGATATCCAGATTCATAATCAAAATATACTCCCTAGGTATTATTCATTCCTCAAACCATCCTATATTGTATGTATTTAGTTTGCTAGAATTTTAATACAGATTACGTATTGCCTCTCTATAAATATATACCGTGTTATGTATCACTTATCATCTTGAAATGTGCCTCTCTGTAAATAAACTTTCTCTTATTCTATTCAGTTGATAGTTACACAGTGGAACACATGTCTATTATTGCAAGGGTTAAAAGTATGGTATTATCACTATCAGCTTCATGAAGCAGTCGATTTCTAAGCTTAACAGTATGTATTTGAATGAATAATATGATATTAATATACGGGTGTTGGGAGATAACATGGAAGCTAGTTATTTCTTACCAAGTCTGGTGACTTGTACTGAAGTCCTTCTCAATTAAACAAAATAGGCTTTTTGTTACCTATTTTTAACTAATATTTTCATTCTTCATTCTAATCTGACTGGATGTTGCACCAATTCATTTTAGTTCTGACAAAAGTAAAGCTAGTAGCCTAGCATTACAGCTGATAATGACTGATTAAGCATACAACCACAGTAACAAACTAGCTTGTACCCTGTGTAGTTCATAAATAAAAAAAAAAGTGGAAAGCAACAGAACATATGGAATGTTTTGTTATGTTAACACTGAAAGCATTTTTATTTGGTCTTTGTTCCTCTTTACTTCATGTTTGTCATTTTAACCATATCTATTGTCTAGAATCTATATCTATATTCACATGCAACAATATACTTTTTTTTGGTATAATAGTTACTTTTGTTATAAGCTTGACTCATAGGAATCATCATATGATACACTTTATTAGGTGCATTTTGAACTTATATCTTCCTTGTGTGTTAGTTTATTAAGCTACTATTGTAGGTTAAAGGTTCTAATATAGCCGGTTCAATATTTTCCACAGCTTTGTAGACCTGCCAAATCTTTCTGCTTCCATATACAGCACAGAGCTTTGCAATAGACTACGAGCCTTCCTCATATCTTGTCCACCAACAGGCCCATCATCACCAGTAGCAGATCTTGTTATTGCTACATCAGATTTTCAAAGAGATCTTGCAAGCTGGAATATTAGGTAAGTGCTGTACTTCTGTTAGTAGGAGACTAGGAGTATAGCCTTTAGCCAATTAGCCCTAGTTTTATGGTCAAAGAATGAGTCCCTACTACTACGTAGGTCTAACTTCTTTCATTTCCTTCAGTCCTATCAAAGGTGGAGTGGATGCAAAAGAGTTGTTCCATTTATATATCCTTGTCTGGATCCAAGATAAACGCCTGTCTTTGCTGGAGACATGCAAACTAGATAAGGTACTTATTTCATTATATTGCAATTTTTGTCATATTCCCTTTTGTGTATCTTCAGGACTTGGTCATATTCTCTTGTTTTTTGTCAGCATTTTGTCATTTTGAAAAACCTCTTGAAGGATACTTTAAACTGATCATTTGTTGGACTGAGTCCCTTCAATGGTAAATTATCTTGTACCAACAGGGTTGTCTTAAATGCTTTGTTTTTGTAGGTAAAATGGTCTGGAGTTAGAACACAGCATTCTACTACTCCCTTTGTTGATGACATGTATGAGCGGCTGAAGGAGACATTGACAGACTATGAGGTCATCATTTGCCGCTGGCCAGAATATACCTTGGTTTTAGAGAATGTATGCCAGATCTTGTTACTCTCCTCATCCTGCATCTTTCTTTCCCTCCTTTACCATGAATTTCTGGTGCTATCAATTTCCATTTTCATGCTTTCATCTTCCTATTTTAGTCATCCTTTTACTAAAAAATGAGAATCTATTTTGAATTAAAATTTGTGCTACAATTTGGTCTGGGGTAAAAATACTTATTATTTGGCAAGATTTCTTCCCCTCTTTTTGAAAAGGGGTCAAAGGAAAGGAGGCTTATATTAGTAGTCACTACTACTACTACTCACTACTATAATGCCCTTATACAGTCATTAGTTCAATTTGAAATTCATATATTTCAACTTCTCTATCATCTATTCTATAAACAAATAACCATTCTGAGGAGTTTTTGTTAAAAGAAAAATTAATTGCTTTATTGACTTTTTTCAGCATAGGAATTTTTATTTCTTGATCATGAATGTGTTTTTGCATTAGATCAACAAAAGTAAGCTTCAATATGAGTTTTGATTAGCTTTTTCTTTTTAAAAAAAATGACTACAGGCCATTGCCGATATTGAAAAGGCCGTTGTGGAAGCTTTAGACAAGCAATATGCAGATGTATTATCTCCTCTCAAAGAAAGCATGGCTCCTAAGAAATTTGGGCTTAAATATGTGCAGAAACTTGCCAAACGGTCTACATGTGCCTATGTGGTTCCTGATGAGGTGAGTTAAATTTCTGAAACAAATGTAAATGTTCCTCTAGACATGTACACTTTGATTAAACTTATGTCACCTTTTCCAGCTTGGAATTCTTTTGAATTCCTTGAAGAGAATGCTCGACGTCTTGCGTCCCAGGTTAGAATCACAGTTCAAGTCATGGGGTTCTTGCTTGCCAAATGCTGGAAACTCAGCACCTGGTGAGCGACTTAGTGAAGTGACAGTGATGCTGAGAGCGAAGTTCAGGAATTACCTGCAGGCTATTGTGGAGAAACTCGTGGAGAATGTAAGTAGCTTTTCAAAAGCAAATTCACTGTTGTTATGACATAATACTTGATGCCCTTGCTTAACTCATAATTAGAGCTATCTGTTTGGAACACCAAATACTTGTGACCATGGTTATCAAATCGAGATTCGAATCATGAATCGGAACACCTATTTTTCGAATTGTGAATCAAATCTTTTTATGAATCGTAAGATACATGATCAATGACATAAACAACATAAACATATATGTTTTCATATAAAATACATTGAAAAGATAAAATTATTAGCATTTCTCATATAAATAAGTGAGCAATTCATTGCATAAACTAATATATAAGCTAATATAACATATGAAATAAAAATTAGAGAAAAGTAGAATAAAAAAATAGAGAAAAGTGAGGGGACAGAATACAAAAAATGTTGTAGTGGGTGTGGGAGTGTGGGACAATAAAACAGTGGAAGAATAGAATACACAGCCACAAGAGATAGAAAGCGTACAGTGGAACTTGGGAAGACAAACAACTATTATTATTTGACCTAAATCAAACAAAGCAGCTTTTCAGCCCCTTCCCCTTTTTTTTCCTAAAAAAATAGCAAGAAGAAAATATATTCTGCATGTTTTCAAAACCAGGTCGCACGACCGGACCCGGTTTTGTGGTGCGCGACCTGTGTTATTGTATCTTTTGAATCGGAACTGGAATCGAGATACAAGCGATACTCATCTGTATCGCAAGATTCAGCAACGATTCATGACAAAAAAGGTTCAACGTGCGATCTGTATCGCTGAGTTCCGATTTCGTTGCGTTTCGGGAGTCGTAAGATACTAACTACCATGCTTGTGACCTATAATACATATAGTGTCGACATGATGTTCACTTGTGGGAGAAAATGAAAGTTTTAAAGTCTGATGAGACTTATGTAGGTAGAGCAGCATTGCAGTCAGGCTGTTTATGCACATATAACTAAATACTAATCACGATGTTTCTAATATTCTGAAATTTATTATTAGTTATTTTTAGGGAGTTATACTAACCAGAGATTGTCTATGATCACAACACTAGGATATTACTAATGTCCACATTTGAATAAAATTGTGAATGCTACTAACCTCGGTTGCCTATGAACTTACTGAATTCCTATATTTATGTAGTGCAGGATATCTTAAAATTTGTTTTTACTCATCTGTCTAGCAAAATGTTAATATGCTGATCCAGTATGTGTCCCTGATATGCATCTTTTATGTTGTTCCAGACAAAGTTACAAAATACTACAAAATTAAAAAAGATTCTTCAAGATTCAAAGGAAACTGTGGTAGAGTCTGATTTAAGAAGTAGAATGCAGCCACTGAAAGACCAGTTGGCTAATACCATAAGTCACCTTCACAGTGTCTTTGAGACCAATGTTTTCATTTCCACCTGTCGAGGTTATTGGGATCGAATGGGGCAAGTAAGTGCACTTTCATCTGGATTTCTTTATCTTGTCTTACATCATCTTTGGATTTACTTAATTTTTATGGTAAATTTGCTTTTTTTTTTCAGTCTCTGGGATATTAATTGCATATTTTCATATTCCTTATTTAACAGGAAATTTTAAGTTTCTTGGAGAACAGAAAAGAGAATAGATCGTGGTACAAGGGTTCAAGGGTGGCTGTTTCTGTAAGTAGCAACCTATCAGCTTAATCATAAACTACTTATATATTGCTTGTTTAGTCATGAAATAAAAAATGCATCAGTTTATGTCCATGAGTTTGAGGTGCTGAAAAACATCACTGCAGATTGATTACAGTATAGTTAACATAATGTCTATTATCTGAATAATAAGAACCTTATACTCCATTAATTTGTAAATGTAAGTTTGGTTTATGTAGTCTTTTCTTAGATTTGGTCTGGAAACCAGCTTGCTGGGCTTTCCAGCTTCTACCAAGAGATCTCTGTAACTCAAGTAGGAAGGCCTGTCTTTTGCAACTGATTTTAATCAAGTTTTCTAAATCCTAAAATTAATAGCCCTAGTTTGTTCCAAAGCTTGCTAACTTCACTTTAACCCTCCAAAGTTTGTTCTAAATCCTGATTTTGTAATGTGTTGGTCCTTTCTTATAACGGTTTTTCTAACATGTGCAATATTGCACGAGATAATAAATCAAAAGTGGAAATGTTTTATTGAAAAATATAACATTTCATATTACCAATGCATTGAATGTTGTGATAGTTGAAATTTCTAATAAAATCTTTCTACTTTTGATTTATTAACCTGTGCAATGTTGAAGTTACTGATGACTGTTTCCTCTTTGTGTGCTTTTGATTTATTAGCCTTGTTTTATGTGCTTGTGATTTCTGACTTGAAGTCATGTATGCAGATTCTGGATGATACCTTTGCCTCACAGATGCAGCAGCTTCTAGGAAATGCATTACAAGAGAAAGACCTGGAGCCACCAAGATGCATCATGGAAGTGCGCTCCATGCTCTGCAAAGATGCTCCCAACCATAAGGACAACGGTTTTTACTATTAGGCCAATACATGTAAATATGATGAGGGAAATACGGGACAGGGTAAACAAAGATAACAATCAATGGATCGCCAATTTTGTAGCAGGAGCAAGCAACTCAACTGCTCCTAGTCCTAGGGGGGAAATTAATATGCTCTTTGTTGGGAATAGTGCCTTTTTCAACACATGGTATATAATCATTCTTTGTATTACTTGGTAGTAATATATAGTTTTACTAGCATTCTGCATTCTATCAATCAAATCTCAGCGTTCTGGTTAATTTGCAATCTCTAACAGCATTAATATTCTGTTTAACTTGTTCATTGTCAATCATACCATATCACCTTAGAAATTTGGGCGGTTTGTAGGGGTGTTGAAGACCCAATCTGTCCATTCGGCCTGTCCCAACCTGGGGTCTGTTCATATCTTACAAGAAAGAATAGAACCAAATTGGGTTTATCGGGTCTTATTTGTTGACCCCACATTGGGTTGAGGACGGGTTCGGGTTAACCTTCGGGTTACCCGGTCCGACTTTTATATATAAATATAATATTTATTACTTATAATTTTTTATTATGTAAAGTCCTAACCTTATTTTTTTTCTTTTAAAAAGTGTTTGAGTCTAAGTTTCCTCTATTTACCTTTAAAAATACATTTTATACGTAAAGTTATATAGTGATATAATGTTATTCTTATTTTAGTAATGTTCCAAACTTTAAAAAAAGTAAAAAATATTGCACACATTAAGAGAAATTTTATTGTATACAATATATTTACTAACTGTATGAACTATTTTATTTCGAATATTGTTATATGATTATTTTATGATTATATTTAGCTTATACATCGGGTCAATCCGGTCTTGTCCTACTTTGATTCGGTCTGACTTGGACCCGTACATCATCGGGTATTTTCGAGTTTATGGACGGGCTTGGGTCCATAAAATTGGCCCGATAAAAAAATAAGACTGGGTTAGGGACAAACAAAACCTGTCCCAACCCGTCCCATGAACCAAAATTAGTGGTTTGTCTATTATACGTGGTTTATTCAGGCCATGATACCGTTGACAAGCATCTTGAAATTTGCCACCACTTGTAATTAACCAATAAAATTTGACTATTATGAAATGCTCCCGCTGTTACTTTTTATCTCTTCACTTCAGAAGAAAAGTTTTGAAGTTTTTTATTTGTCCATTCATAATTTTGATAAAGTATAATTTATTTTTCTCTCAGTTATACCCCTATACTTACTATCTTCCATAATTTATGAAATAAATGAACAACCAAATGGTATAATAAGTGCAAAAATAATTTTGAAGAAAATAAGAGTACTAATTGTTAAAAATTAATCTTGGCTTTGCTTATGGTGTCGGAGTTCTAGAATTAGGGATGACAATGGGTACCCTCTGGGTAGGGTACTATAGTGCCCGTCCCTATACCCGCACTTTTAAAAAAAACCTGTACCCGCGTCCGTACCCGTGTGAGCAGCAACTTTAATGCCCGTACCCGCTAGGCACCTATATGTCCATACCCACACCTGTTCCCCGCAATTTATTTAAGTGAAAAATTAATAACTCATTAAAAAATATTAATTAAAGAAAATTATAACTCAATTGAGAAATTACTCCAAAATCATCTACACATATTAATTAAATATCAATGACATAACAATGTGGTTAAATCGAAACACAATACGTTAATATTCTAAAACACAACACACGACTAATGTTCAAATTTTTTATTAAATATTACAATATACTTTCACATCACACTATTTTATAAACTTGGATATAATGTATTAGCATTCTCCATGATGTGCAAAAAATTATTATTAACACTAATTAGTCATATATTATAAAGTAAAAAACACAAAAAAGGTAGTTTTAAAAATATATTATTAATCTGTAATATTAAATATATACCAATTTTAAATATATGTATAAATATATTAGATATTTTAATAAAATTATTATATATATAATTATATATATATGAGTGCGGGTATGGGGCGGGCTGGGCATCATAATGCCCGTACCCGCGCCCTTTCCCGTTAAAAATTGCGGACACCCGCGCCCGTACACGTTATGCGGGTTTTTACCCGGCCCATTACGGGTACCCATAGGGTTGGGCTCAATTGTCATCCCTATATAGAATTATCCCTATAAAAGCTTAATAGTTAAGTTTTCAAATCGAAAAAATTTGTTGCTCATTTTAGTTGGTTTATGAGATGTATAGACATGGTTACAATATGTAAAATTATCACGTGAATGTTTGCCAAAACTTGTGTAGAAAAGTCCAAATTATTAGTTATTTGTCCAAGTTGGTCTCTCAAGCATGCAATCGACCTTCATCAACAACGACTTTCACAGAAATTCATATGAGCATGTTTTATATGTCAAAATTAATCAGATTGTAGACACTATAATTGTTTATTTGTACGTGGATGATATCTTCATTGGCAATAACTCCAAATTGTTAGCAAAATTCAAGGAGAGCATATCCACACAATTTGAAATGGCAAATATAGGATTTTTTATTTCACAAAAAAAATGTAGCAGATGTTTTGAAGAAGTTTAAGATGGAATCCTGCAAACCGATACTAACATTGGTGGAAGAGAGATTGAAGCTCGAAAGAAAAAGTGGTGATGATATTGTCAATTCAACTAATTTTAGAAGATTAGTGGGAAGTCTAAGAATTAAGATACTTGACAGCATCAAAACCTGACATAGTTTATAGAGTCGGGCTCATAAGCAGATTCATGGTTTCACTAAGACAATCTCATTGACATACTGCAAAGCGAATTCTAAGGCATATTAAAGGTACAATTAATTAAGACATCTTTTATTCAAGTTCTTTCAAGCCATAGTTGGTTGGATACATAGACAGTGATAGGGTAGCGATACTGAAACACGAAAAAGCACTTTGAGTTATTGTTTTCATCTTGGTTTAGGAGTATTTTCTTGGTCCTCCAAGAAACAAGTAGTTACTTTGTCAATAACAAAGGCAGAGTACATAGCAACAACAAATTGTGTTACTTAAGTAGTTTGGTTGCAAAGAATATTTGAGTTACAACACCAACAAGGTCCCACAGAGATATTGTGACAATAAGTCAACGATTGTTTTGACAAACAATCCAGTTTTTTAGGGGCGCAACGAACACATTGACATCAAACGTCATTACACTCAAGATTTTATCAGAGATAAAGAAATTACAGTTGAATATTGTACAATAGAAGATCAAATAGCAGACATCTTTATAAAGCCACTCAAAGTCAATTTGTTCTTGAAGTTGAAGAATATAATTGAGATGATAAAACCAAGTTTGAGGGAGGGTGTTAGAAATTAATCTTGCCTTTGTTAGAAGGTACTGGAGTTCTAGAATTATCCCTATAAAAGCTTAATAATTTAGTTTTCAAATCGACATATTTTGCTGCTAGTTTTATTTGGCTTATGAGTTGTATAGATAAGGTTACAAGCTGCAAAATTATCATTTAAATTAAATGCCATCCAAAACTTGCGTAAAAATGTCCAAATTATTAGCTATTATTTGCTATCCAGGTTGGTCTCTCAGACTTGCAACCACCTAGAATAATTATAAATAGGGGACTTGTATTAAGTGTTTATGGATTGTAATGTGAGGTTGAGTGAAAATAGAGAAAATTAAGAAAGCTCCAATGAACTTGAGTTGTTTATTTTTAGTGTGTAATTGGCTTATAACAAAGCTATAAGTTTTGTGTATTTTTTTCTTCAATAGAAATATTGTGAGACTAAATTTATTTTGGTGTGTTAATATTTTTCTATAGTATAATCTAATTTTATCGAGGCAATTATTTTAATTGCCAATAAGAACTAAAATGACCGACGTCAAATTTGAGGGATCAAAATGAGGGTTTATCCATTTACATCGACCTGATCCAAATCACACGATTTTTTGTACCTCAGTAAACTAAAATTGACACTTTGAATATATCCATTGAAACACACCAGGACGCTGAATTACATTACACTACAACTATACCCTCGACAAAAACACTATCATGTTGCACTTAGGTTTACAAGAGTTTACTTCTAGCTTATTTGAGCATAAGCGCTTATAAAGCATTATAGTAACTACTTACTATCCGGTGACAATTAATTACAACTCATTCCTATGAGGTCACAAAGGTTTCAAACATTTTGCAACGGTAAAATATTGCATTAGGTTTCATCCTGCCCAAATCACTATATTTAAATTAAGGGATTGCCAAACACTAGGTTAGGGAGGAATGCAACTTATATCATGGAAAAAGAAAAATATTCAAACAATAGAACATTCCACAAATCTTCAACGGGGTAATATACCAGAGTTAAAACGAATCGCAGAAGTTGGCAAAATCCGAGTATTGTTGACCTAACTATATTTAGTGCATACACTTAGATTTTGATATGAATCTGAGCTAGAAACCATCTGATCTGGGCATATATGAATCCAAGGTGGAAGCAAAAATAAATTATGTGGACAACGTTCCTGGCTGGAAGCTACCTGAGGCGGCTAGTGATCAGTCGAGGTGAACTTCTTCTGAGGTGTCCATGTTGTGATCAGCCGACCAGTTACATTTGAGGCGACCAGTGATCAGCCGAGGCGAACTTCTTCCGAAGTGGCCATGTTGTGATCAGCCGACCAAGTCATAACCGAGGCGGCCAGTGAAGCTCCAGCCGGCCAAACCTGCTTCTAGTCGGCCCGGTCTTTAATTCTAGTCGACTAGACATGAGGCAATTCCAAAACTTCTTTGAAAATTGGTTTTTCATTTCTTGTAACGTTCTTTTAATTTAGGAATTAATGTAACATGCAATTAACCATACGTGGTAATTGCATGATACTGGACTCTTTATTTCAATTTTAAGAGTTACAATTTGGAACGACCACTTCAGTTTATATATAAAGGTTGAATTGTATTCGAGAAGAACAATTATTGAATTAGTAAAAATTATTATTGATTCTTGCCCTTTTGTGAGAGATGGATTTCTCTTACCCTGCGTTTGGATGAAGCAATTAAGAATTCTAGGGAATTTAAATTTCTAGGAATTTCAATTGCTTCAATTGGAATTCCTTTATTTTTAAAATATGTTGTTTGGATGGAGAAATTAAATTTCTTCATTTTTAAAATTCTTTGTTTGGAAGAAGAAATCAAATTTCCCTATTTTCAAAATTCTTTATTTTTATTATTTTAAATGAAATAAATTTAAATTATTTTAAATAAATAAAATAATAATAAAATTTAAATAACTTATAATAGAATTAGAAAAACTATTATTTTTATAAAAACTAATTTTCTTAATTATTTTATATACATATATAAGTAAATGAAAAAAAATAATTATATTATTTAAAAATAATCATTTTTCATATTTATAAAGATATATAAAAAACATATGATAATCTTTATATATAAAAAGATAGTAATAACTAATATATTAAAATCATGAAAATCAATTAGAAAAAAGAAATAATTTAAAAGATCATTTTTAAATATAACTCCTTGTATAGTATAATATCCAACAAGACTATAGACAACAGGGCTGAATATTACTCCTTTGGGTTATACAATATCGCCTTACCAGGAAAAAGAAATATTAGAAAAAAGATGCATACAGAGATTATGTTAATGTTATTCATATCAATTAAAAAAACAATTTAGGTAGTCTGTTATACAGCTAAATGTTAATGTTAATGTTCATAAGCATGGGTTGCATATTAAAAAAGAACAAAAAAAAAACCTACTATGAATGCAATCTAAACCCTGCTTCACTACTGGTTCAGATTTTGATCAAATTCTAGTTTTCTTCCAAGCCTTCCAATTTTGATGCATGAAGGGTGTATATTAACCAATAATGTTTTACACTTTGATACAGAACAGAAGAAAATAAGAATATAACTAATGTTATATAACACAGATATTATGCTATACCACATCATCTTAAATTTAATAGCTAGTCCCCCAACATTAAGGATTGATTATATACCTTACAATTTAACTTACTTTATAATCATAGACTAACAATGGTCAGCATGTATAAAAGAATAGCAGCATATGATCTAACCACGTGAAATGCAAGCCATTGCACAAGAGCATCTGTTGCTTCATGTGGGAGTTGAAAATTATGACAGCAAAGCAGAAAACAATAACATTCATTCTTTTTTCTAACAATCTCTCATATCATATTCAGGATAGTATCTAGCAAAACATTTAATTTGGATTAGTCATAGGGGGAGAGTATTTTTTTCCTTTTCTCTCTGCTCAATCTCTCCCAAAAGCATTTCATATATAGCAAAATTAAACATAACATAACAACTTCCTCTCTTAAATCCTTCCTTCATTGCATGCGCTTCCTTGCTCCATACAAAAGTTTCCACTCTAATTTCCCTCTACCTAGCTTTTGCCTTAATTCTCATAAGTGGCTTAATTTACTCAAGATTAAATTGAATCATAACATGTTATATTTAATCTGCTGCAGTAGCATTCTACAATGATGCACTCTACAATAATATTTACTACAATGAAGAGAAACAGAGTAATGAACTTTCTACAATCAAAAGTTGGTAATACTAAAAATATAGCAATTTCAGATACTTGAATGCTTGAATGGTGAATGCTGGATTAATACTGATAGTTTAGCCTAGATTCACGTGAATTCTTGAATGTTGAAGTCCATAACAAATACTACCCAATCTTTCAAGCTCATTAAACCATCCATCAATAAACATTATTCACAAAAAAGGGAAAAAAAAAATCCCCTGCTCATGAGATGGTGAAGTGAACCAATTTTGCAGAAGAGATTTACTCATTTTAGCTTAAAAAAATAAACAAGGAATCCTTGCAAAAATCATAAGCATAACTGAATCAGAGATTGCGCAGAAAAATCAAAAGCAAAACAAACAAGGAACCATCTCCAAAATCATAAGATGAAGTATCCAATCAATGTACAGAAAAATACTGAATCAGAGAATCAAAAACTCAAAATCAAAAAGCAATGGGAGGGAGAGATTCAAGATAGTGATAGCAAGAAACTTACAGAGAGTAGATCGAGAGAAAGCACGGAACAGAGAGAGCTTCACAGAGAAAGAGATTATCGAGAGGAGAGAATGCTCGAGGGGTTCACCGAGAGAGAACGAGTCGGGAACGCAAAAGAATTTTGAGAATTCCGTGTAAAGAATTTTGATAAAAGTATTTTAAATTCTTTAAAAAATTACATTCCCTTCTTAAAATTCCTCATCCAAACACAGGGTAAGAACTTATAAAGAAATTCTTTCTTGTGGCGTTCAACTCCTGAACTTAACATGGACTTAACAAGGGTAAAACACCACCCTAGTGGCGCCCCATAACTTATCTTCCATCCTTGGAAGTGGCATCATCCATCCCTTCACCAAATCATCTTCTTCCTTTCCATTTTCACTTTTAAACAATTCCCCATTTTTGTTAACTAATTAATCTCCAACCTGGATAAATCCGTAAATCGAATCCACCCCTGATTTCCCGTCACTTGGAGAAGTAAGAAAGGAGAAGTAAGAAACAAAAGAAGATGATCTACTTGTGTGAACTAATGCTCTACCAAAAGTGTATTCAACAATTGTCCTTTCCAAATAAATCAATAACAATTAAGGACAGATAAAGACAGGGTGAAGTTATTTAAGAAGCGTGACGATGAGACGAGATAGGGAGCCAAAATAGTTTTTCAAAAAAATGAAGAAAACATAGATTGGTATAGATAGCTGATACTGGGATAAATGGCAGGTTTCGTTCTGAGATGGAGGGAGGGAAAGGTTATTTTTAGGCATGAATAGTGAATAAGAATTTGAATTACACTCAACATTTGAATAGAGATATTTACAAGATCAAACTACATTAAGATCAATTGATCAGTTGTGCAAACAAATTGAACTGTACATCAAACGGAGTGAAAAACCAAGCTGAATTGCAGCAGCACAAGCAAAAGTATAACAGTTAAATTACTACATCACAACGTTTCTCCTAGCTGCATTGCCAAATCAGAGTAGCTTTGATATAACATGACAAGAAGTCCAGAATGCTTTAGTTGCAGCCCTTAGAATAACAGGGTTTTGATATATCCTGTCAAGAATGAAAAATGAAAGCAATCAATAAAAACAAAACTATTAGCTGAAAAGAGGGAAACCAATTCCATTGATCTCTATTGTTACATGTAAAAACATATTGAAAACAGGACTAAACTCAGAATTAGTATCCATCCCAAGACATTATTAAATGTAAACTAGCAGGCGGTAGCCAACTGCATAGGCAAGCATGCCACATAGTTAATTCAGGTTACGAAGGTCTTGCATTGGGTGGATTATACATCGATTGATTCCTTAATATTTAAAGACAAGAAGAGGAAGGGTGTTTGGTATGTCCACTTACCCAATGGCTGTAGCCCCCCATGATGCAACGTTATAAATAACTTTGCTCCCATCCCATGCCTTTCGAAGCTTTCCCTTTTTCTTTTTCACGGAAAATGTCTTGCTGAGCGCTAATAAAAATGCACCCAAAAAGAGTCAGAAACCCCTTCCCATTTTTTTTATCTAGCTGGCAATAAATTGTCTGAAGTAGAGCACAATAAATTATCTGGAATGAGGAAGGTAGCTAAGGAGCTGTTTCTTCCTCGTCTTTTACTGATATATACGGATGGCTAACAAAAATAAGATATCATAACTAGGAGGGAAGCAATCGGGCTCACCTTCCTGAAGTTGATTTGGGGTCAATTCCTGAAAAAAGCAAAGCAATCAATTAGAGAGAGGAGTGAACAAACAGATACATAAAATACAATGTTAACTGTTATTGATCATAGTAGACATTCTTCAAACCATTTTCTTCACTAGCAGAGAAGAGGAGAGGAACAGATTATTCAATAGGAATGATTGTTATGCTACAGAAGCATGAACAGAGCTTTTAAGTTCAAACTAGAAATCATATCACCTACAGAGAAACATACAATTGTAAAGGCATAACATATATATTACATGAACATGATTGTGCCTCCTCTTCAATGGGATAACTTTATAAGCATAAGGTTGCAAGAAGAATCTATATCCATATCCCCAAAAAAGACCAGGAACTGTAACATGAAAGCTAGAGAAGAATAGAAAATGATATATACTCTCTCTCTTTGTTATTTGGAGGTTGTTGTTAATGCAATATTCATTTTGCAATGTTTTTACTGATATTCAAAGTGCAAACATTACCAGTCTCCAAGTGGACATCTTTGCAGAGAAAATAAGCATTATAAACTTAAACTTAGCCACTAAGGGAAGAAGTTTCCAGTTTGAGTTGGCAAACAAGAAATAATGGCATATAACTATCCTAGTAATCTCAGGTGACACTATGTGCAAGTGATTGTGACTGAACTCTTTTATGTGCAAACCACTGCAAGAACATCAAGCGTTGCTTGCCACTAATATACAGAAATTATAGCATCATGGAAAAGAACAAGGAGAACCTCAAGTATAATTCAGACTGTACCACAGTGAATCTATTGTATACCAAGCTATTGAATTCACAGGTAAGGCAGAGCCTGCAGTATAACAAGAGGATATACAGACAACATACCTTGGTTTGCTTAAGGGACAACAGATATGCAGCCATGAAGCAAGCAACTCCCTCCACTATATCTTCTTGTCTAACAAGGACATAATCTTCTTGGTCTGAGTCATCACCTTCCCAAAGATCATTTTCGCTGACCAAATCCCAAGAATTGCCTTCTTCTACAATAACCCAAGCATTTTTTTTCCATTATCATTCCAAAATCAAAACAAGGAGAACATTTCGAAAATATGCACCAATCCAAAGACAGGAATACATTCAGACGTATAGCATACCAGCTGTGTTCTGTGAAACTGACGCCTGTGCACACTGTAACTTCTCAAGAAAGTCAGCACACTCAACTCTAGATTTGAGCAGGTCACATAACTGCACCAGGGCATACAAAAAGTTACGTTATGAAGGATAATCCCCAACAATGAAGCAAAATTTTTCTAATCAAATCATCAAGCATGCACAATACATTTTGCGTGAAGATCGACAGAACAATAGCATCAACCGTTTACACCACAGCACTACCAAACACTCATATTTGGATCAGCTAATGTCTCAATTATAGATGCCTATTTGGATCAGCTTGCTTATTTGAGGTAAAAAGAAGAGTGAACCACCATTTTCATCCCTAACTTTGCAAGATCTTTCATATTAGTTCCTCTACTAAAGAAACACTAATAAAAATACTAATAGGTCAATGACTTTTGTTCACATTTCTTCAGTATAGAGACTAATATGAAAAATCATACCAAAGTTGGGGACAAAAAAGAGTTTAATTTCTAATCAGAAACTTTCACAAGCCGATAAGATAAGAACACCAAGGTAAGAGCATCATTCACTAAATGTCCCACAAAATGACAGATGCACTAGCTGGTCTCACAAAAACGCATCTAGAATCAAAATTCTCTTCTTTAATCAAAAGAAAACTCTATTAAGTCATCGTAAATTTGCAAGCTTCCTTCAGTTTCTTTTTATTTCCCCAAATTCACGATAAGCATAAAGTACACGTAATATCCAAAACGCTTAACCTAACCGAACAGAAAATTCAAAATTCAAATTTTTTTTTTCAATTTTAAAAAGCAAGGGTTATTACCTGATCAGTTTCTGGATCAGGTCGGGTAGAAGAGCAGGGTTCGTCACGGGATTGATCAGAATCATCGTCGTCTTCATCGGAAGCGTTGATGAGTTCAAGGGCTCTCTGACACTGTTCCAGCACGGCTTGAAGGGTCTTCCTCTTCACCCGAACCGGGTTCGGATCGGATACCCCAACCTCCATTCCGGTTCGGGGAGAATCGGATCCACGCGACGAAATTGGCCTCTCGTTGGTTTCAGACTTGGGAACCCTAAGCTTTAAGGAAACAAAGGTTTTCTTTTTCTTTTTTTTTTTTTGTTTTTGTTTTTGTTTTGTGTTGGCGCTGGGGGAGAGGAGAGAGAAGAATTATTGGTGTGAGGGTGAAGAGAAGAAAAGGCACGTGGTTTTTTGGTTTTGTTAATTCTGATTTGAACGTTGTGTCGTGTGGGTATTTTGTTTTGTCTCTTGGGGAATGGGAAGGAAGAAAAGGAATAAAAGAGGTGGGAGATGATGCAGCCGTCAGTATATGGGGCACATGGTCCCAATGATGCAATTTGCAAAGTTTCCAAGGCAAAGACATTGGTTTCGTGTCAAGGGATTGTTTCTCTTTTTTAATTTTTACCCAGATCATGATTTGAAGATGTTAACAGAAAACTAAACAGTACATCCCCTCCCCATTATTTGTGAATTTGCCTAATTTCTCATTTACTAAATATAAAAATCATGTTGTGTATTGAATCATTGATGCCAGGTAAAAATTTTACATCATTATTATTATCATTATTATTATTATTATTATTATTATTATTATTATTATTCCGGTCCCAATATTTTAGCGAGATTTTTTTTAGTACTTGTCCACTTTTTTTATACTTTCAGTTGCTACTTAATTTTCTGTTTATGAAATAGGTCTCTGCCATTAAGTGTCCGGTTAACTTTGCTTATTTGGACAACAAAGTTAGAAGATGACGTGGTAAAGTTAGTGTCAACTCAGCTAAGAAAGTGTCATGTCATGATAGAGTGTCATGTCTGTTTTTTTTTTTTGGAAATGTAAAAATAATTTTAATGCACATGAACCTTTTTTGTTCTATTCTTTCTTTGTCAAATTAATTTGAATGTTGGTTGCACCCTGCTAGGTACAAAATCGAAGCTTGCAAAGATGGGAAGAATTGCAAGCGAAAGGTGTGTTTCTTCGCGCACACACCACCTCATCAGCTTAGAATCTTGCCAGTGAGTTCCCAAAATTCTTCAAATGAAATAACTTGCAATAAGAAAACCAATAAGCTTTTAAGCCATGTTTCTAGATCAAACAACTGTTGTTTATTTTGCCATAACTGTGGCGGTGGTAATTCCACTGCCTCACCAACTTCCACGCTTTTCGGCTTGTTGCATTTCTCGCCGCCGATGTCGTCATCATTGTCGCAAACCTCGCCGCCTTTGTCTCCTCTGAAGTCGTGAAATGGGGTTTCTTCCATTCCTCGCTATGGTGCTGCCATGAATCAACATGGTGTTATGAGTTACAAAGATGTGCTTACTGAGTTGATGAGTTCTTTTGAGGGGATGAGTTTCGGTGATGGAAGCACCAAACACCTGCCATGGCTTGATGTTCCTTTGAATTGTGAGGAACAACAACAACAGTTCATTGTTTCACCTTTGGCTTCTTCGTTTAGCTGTGATGATCAACAACATTTTATTCTTTCACCTTCGACTACTACTCAAACACCAACAAGCTTCAAAGGGAAATATTCAATTGCAAGCAGCAAATTCTTCGATAACGACAATAAGGTTGTCAGTGCTCACGCTAATGGGACTTCTTGCCCTGCCTCTAATCTCGGGTGGGTGAATGAGTTGCTGATGTAGAAGGTGAAGATCAATGATGAAAAAAATAGTGATGAATGATTTGTGCAACTGAAGTGTAAATACAATGGACGAACATAACATAACCACCTTGGCCTGTGTCTATTGTTATTGTTGATTATTGTTTCAAGTTCATTGCTTTCTGAATTTGCTATCAATTTTGTGACAGCTCTTTAACAAAAAAAGAATATAATAGAAAAGAAAAGGCTCGTCTGCATTAAAATTATTATGACATTTCCAAAAAAAACTGACATGGCACTCTATCATGACATGGCACTGTGTTAGCTGAGTTGGCACTGACTTTGACATGTCATCTTCTAACTTTGTGGTTCAAGTAAGCAAAGTTAACAAAGCACTTAACGGTAGGGACCCATTTCATAAATAGAAAAATAAGTATGGACTGAAAGCTTAAAAAAAGTGGACATGCGGACATGCGCTAACTTCTTCTTCTTCTTCTTCTTCTTCTTCTTCTTCTTCTTCTTCTTCTTCTTCTTCTTCTTCTTCTCCTCCTCCTCCTCCTCCTCCTCCCACACTACATGAATAAGCCTAGGAAATGAAACTCCCCTAACATCTTCCAATAACAAAGGTCTCAAGGATACAGGACATACATTATACACTGTAGTACCCAATATAATATGATGGCCAAGAGCCGCCAAATGATCTACGCATATATCAAAAGCATGAATCAAATGTAAGTAGGATGAAGTCTAAGACATTTCCTACTCTTTCTCACAATATCGTAGCAATGATATTGGGTGAACTTGTAGGATCCTTTGATCAGTTGAATAGCTACCTGAGAATCAATATTAATAACAAGGTTGACCACCCCCCCAAACTATCAGCCAAGCGCAATACTTCAAGCAAGCCCCATAGCTCTACCTTAACAGTAGTACATATATCCAGATTTGATGAAAAACTAACAATAAACTTCCTATCAACATTCTTGATAAGACCCCTATAACTTGCAAACCCCACAGAACCAATTACAGAACCATCCACATTTAATTTTTCATACCCCACAAGAGGAGGGACCCAACCAATGAGAGACTCATGCTTAAACACCCTATGCACAATTGGACCTGGAGAAGCTGCTACCACAATGATTCTACACGTATAACGTACAATGTGAAAGAAAAGGTTGTCAAACAATTTTGTTTTCCTCTGAAAGACTAATGAGTTCCGATCTTGGGTGGTGGATTGTAGGAATCTAAGACCAAGTCTCTAGGTCTTGGGTTCGAATCCACGGAAGGTTCCATTCGGGGAATAATCCACCTTAGGAGGGGTGGATGGAACTTAGTTAACACGCTCAGTGAATTCCTGGGCCCCAGAAGTTGAGTCTCAGGTCAAGGCTGAGGTGTTACAAAATAGCTCAATTGGTAGTGGATTGTAGGAATCTAAGACCAAGTCCCTAGGTCTTGGGTTCGAATCCACAGAAGGTTCCCTTCGGGGAATAATCCACCTTAGGGGGTGGATAAAGCTTAGTTAACACGCTCAGTGAATTCCTGGGCCCCGGAAGTTGGATCGCAGGTCAAGGTTGGTGTGTTACAATTTTTTTTAAGTTTATCTTTTTAACTTTTAGGGATGTAAAATTACTTTTTTTAACTAGTTAATGTTTATAAGAGTAGAGAAGATTATAGTAATATGAGACCTACTTTAATGAGAAAAATATTTAATTGTTATTGGTATTACTTAACAATTATTCACTAATTTTAATTTTTTTTATAAAAGTATATATATTAACAAGTAAATATTTTTGGGGGCCTAAACCAAGGGTTTGTCTAACTTTATGCTTAGGCCAACCCTACTTGCATGTCACTATGGATGGCAATCTTGATCGTCGTCTTCTATTATGGCTCACAATTGTTTCAAAACCTTCTATGGTTAATTTTAAGGATAACGAATTTTCCAATCAAACTTAAGAATTTTCATTTTTAAGTCACTAATATTTTGTGTGTGAGTTTTCAAAAAGATAGGAACCTGTGTTGAGTAAAGAACTTAGAAAAAAAACTAGAACATTGATTTACCTGGAGCTGGGTATATAGGTTGTGATTTGCGGGTAAGCCCAGACAACCCACAACATGTGCCAGCAAGGGCCACTAAATTTTTGACCCATTAAGTTATGAGCTTATGTAAGTTGTCCAGCATAACTCGCGAGTTAAATAGGTTTGATCCATAGGTTTGTGGGTCAGCTCATTTACCCACATAAAAAATAAAAGAACATGTTTTCAATAATTTTTTACTAATTCAAAAATTTCTTAAAAATAAATATAAGTAAAATATATTTCATAATAAATAAAAATATTACGAGTCGGTCTGCGAAAAAACCCGTTTAACTTGTGGGCCTGTGCGAGTTAATGTAATATTGGCCCGTTTAACCCGCGGGCCAATATGGACCAGGATAGACCAGTTTGCATCCCTAGCTTTAGATGTACCACAAGGATTGGACTTTAGAATCCTCAACTCAAAAAATTCTTAAAGGTAAAAGTTCAAAATGTTCCACATATTAAATGAAATTTCAAAAGATGGCTCTGTTAAATGAAAAGTCAATCATAAGGAAGTCTTCAAATAGATCCTTGATAAAAAAAAATGACAGAATCAAAAGAAGTTTGAAGATAAAAATGGTTGCATTAAAACACATAATTATTGAAAGATCCATCCAGGAAAAAACATGTTCAATCAAAAGGAACAATAAAAGAATCTTACTGTTTATTTCCCAGTTAGACACAATGCAGAATCAATTCCACATAATTGATTTTAAATCACTTTCGTTCAATATGTTTTTTGAAACATGCATCACTATTTTACAACCATTGATTCTAGAATCAACTCTACTCGATAGTAAACCAAATGGACACTTAGTATACTGGAATGGTACTCATATTAGAAAATTTTTAGCACCATTAGAAAAATATTGTCACAACAAAACTTACATTGTTTTCTGAAGAAACAACAAAATCTAACATAAAGGTAGTTAACTATATCATACCACGCCAAAACATCAAATATTCCTCCACATAACCCAAGAATACATCCTTGAAGATTTTCAAGTTGAGAAAAATCCAAAATGAACATAAGAAAGGTTCTTTATTGAAAGAGCCATAGTTTAAAGAAAGGAAAATATTTGTATGTTTTACTATGAAGATTCTTAAAATTACAAGTATTAGACTACTATAACAAGCTAAAAATACTACTTTAGCAAATTATTCTAAGAGAAATTGGCATGGAGTATGAAGTGAATTAAGAAAGACTAAATTTGATAAGAATTGCTACCAATTATAAACTTGAAGTCCAAAGAGAAGAAGTTTGAAAATTTGAAGATGTTGGGTCACTTTCAAAACTTAGAAACTCAAAAAGTACCTAAAATACAAACTCTAGAAACATTTCAAAAAAAAGCAAGAAGAGAGGTAATTTCAAAAAGTACTCAGGATGTGTTGGGGAGAAATTTACAAATTTTACTAAGTTATTACAATACTGGTATCTTCGATTTCGATGTATACAATGAAAGATTTGAAAAGCTTATTGGGAATCGAAAGACTCTAACTTAGTGAAGTTTTGAATTTGTATTTTGAATTCGAAATGTAAGGCATCCTGTTATATGTATTAAAAAATAATACAAGATTCTGATTAAGTGCCTATTCAAATTCGAAAAGTATTTTGAATGCGAAGGAGAGGTAAAGGAGTTCTATAATAGAAAGTCTGAAGTATAAAGAGATAACAAAATATTTCTTTTATTCATGTACAAATGGTGTTCGAATTACATTACAGATTCGAATTGGAAAATACAAAAGAAATACAAAAAGTACATGAAGTTAAAAGCTATTCTAAATCTTCAGGGAACTTGACTCTGTCTCTCTGTTCTTCATCTGACCCTACCTGTCCTTCATTTGACCCTCCTCGTTCTTCTTCTTCTTCCACAAGCTTTGATTGAACCAACAGGGCAAGGGCATTGTGCAGCTATGATCAAATGGCCCTGCGATTCAATTCAAAAATGAGAAAGATGGGGTGAAGACGAATTGAAATAAAATTTGGCTATTACGTTCAACCCAAGAAAATCCTTATAAAGGATTGAAGAAGCTTATAGCTTTGGCTATTCCGTCAACCTCATCAAAGATGAAATCAAGATAGATTAGGTTGGACGTAATAGCCAAAGGAAGAAACTTCGTCATTTTGAACAGTGAAAGGAATGAATAAGAACGTCAAAGCCAAGGAGTATTTATACTGATAGGATTGATGGTGCCATCAATGTGCCTGCAAAATGGTCCAATCAGTTTCAAGGTCAAATCCACGTGTGGTCGGTGGTCAAGTTCAACATTAAATTGACCAATCAGGATTTTAAACACGTGAAACTTAAGGAAAATTAATCAGTCAATATTTGGTTAAGTTTCCTGATATAAGTTGATAGTTAATCAAAATCGAAATCAGGTTCGATTTTGAAAGAAGTCCAATAACTTAACAGAATTCACGAAGGCAGAATCAGTTACTAGAAGTCATTTCGAAGGAAATTTGAATTTCAAATGGAGCGGTTATTGGAAGATTGTTCAGAGAGCGTTGAAATTTCGAATAAGCAGTTAGTGAACGTTGTTGTTTGAAGACAAGTGTCAAAAGCTCAAGCAGTCAGTTATTGAGAGATTGAAGATGGTTGCTGATTTGAACGCGTGGCATACTTAGAAATTTGACACGTAATCTAGGCCTGTAAACGTGTCAAAATTTGGTTAAGTGTCTATTAGGATAGAAGTCTATAAATAGGTCAAAATCTGATGTAACAAAGGTTGGATTTTCATTTACTGAAACTTCTCTGAAACACCCAAACGTCTAATATCGAAAACGACTCCGTGGTTTACTAAGGAGAGTGCCCAGTATGTGTATCCATACCAACTTTCAATTAATGTCATTTAACATTCTGCCATTTTCTTTTCTTTGATTTACATTTATGTTCTTTACATTCCTGCAATTTTTCTTTTCTTTGTTATTTTCTGTATTTACTTTTCTGCAAGTTTTTCTTTTCTTTTATTTAAATTCTGCACTTTCAATTCCTACACTTTGTCCTTTAAATCTTCATCTCTTTGAAATTTTGTTTATTTTTCAAAATTGATTTTCGAAGTTATTTTCTTTTAGAAAACAAGTGATTCAAAATTCTTTTACTCTTTGAATACAATTTATGAGTAAACCTGATTTTAAAAAGAACCTTTAGAGGATTCAGATTCTAGTCCCAGATTGTACTTTCAGAATCAAGAGAGTTTTCGATTTAAATTGAAAATTTTCATAACATACAAATTGGCACGCCTGGTGGGACTAAGTGCTAAATCAGTTTTAGAAAGTGTATGATCTTGAGAAGTGGTAGAACCATTTCTAATTCAATGGCAAATAACAGAAACAGAAACACTTCAGAAAATGCCACTGCAAACACGTCTGCAAATCAAGGAAGTCCTACAGACCAGAGGATTAACAATGAATCTGTCAATAATAATGAAACCAATGGAGTGGAAAATAACAATAGTGTGAACCGTGATCAACGTGATCCACATATGAACACTACTCAGGCTGAAGATCCTTTAAGGAATCAGGCTATGAGTACAATTCTACCATCAAGTGGGGGCATACAGGTCACAAATGCAAGTGCCAGGCCTCCCCCATTATATGGACTTCCCTTTGGTTTTGTTCCTCCTGTTCAAGGAACAGCCCCAGTCACGTACGCAAGTACAACGACACCTGCATTCAATCATGCTAGTTCTTCAAATTTAGGCATTTTTGGAACTGGTTTTTCTGGATTGAATTCTGGGAAGATTTCGAATTCATTGACAAATACTGCTTTGAATTTGATTAGACAACAAGTGGACGAAAGTAACCATGGAATGGTTAATATGTTGTCTACTCAATTGACAACAGTGATAAATCCACTTATTGAAAACACTAATCAAAATTATAATACATTGGCCAGGCAAATGGCTAGAATTGTTGATGTATTTGGTGCACCCCCAGATCCTGAAAACCAGCAACATGGTAATATTGGCCTTGATCAAAACCAAAACCAAAATCAGAATCCTGGAAATAATAATGGCCCAAGGGAGAATAATGAACATGTTCTTCGAGAGCCTGTTCAAAATGGAAATGCTCAGCTATTTGTTTTGAATAGGAATCAAAATGTTGATGAGATTTTAGAAAGAATAAGGCAAAACAATATTGGGGGAGAATAAAATATAGCAAATATAGTTGAATTAGTGTTGAATAGACATGGATTTGATGTAGGTCAAGCTACTAGACCACGTTTCGTTTCTCCATTGACACCTTATGTGTTGCAAACTGAATTACCAAGGGGACGGAAAGTCCCAAAATTCACTACGTTTGCAGGAGAAGCTAATGAATCCACTGTTGAACATATTGCAAGGTATCATGTAGAATGTGGGGACTTAGCTAATAATGAAGAATTGAAAATGAAATATTTTCCAAGTTCCCTAACTAAGAATGCTTTTACATGGTTTACAACCTTGGCTCCTGGTTCGATTCACACTTGGAACCAGTTAGAAAGACAATTACATGAACAATTCTTTAGAGCTGAAACGAAAGTTAGTCTTATGGATTTGGTTACAGTTAGACGAACTGCAGATGAATCTGTTGAAGACTATTTGAACAGATTTAGACAAATGAGGGCTAGATGTCTTGTACCAATTCCTGAAAATGAATTAGTTAAAATTGCAGCAGGGGGATTTGACTATTCAATTCGAAAGAAACTGGTTAATCAACAATTGAGAGATATGGCCCAATTGGCTGAAAGAGTTAGGCAAATTGAGCAGTTAAAACTTGAAAAAGAAAAAACATAGGAAGCTCGAAAAGATAGGAAGAAGAGATAAAATTGCCTATGTTGATGTTAATGAAAACTTTAGTGATGAAAACTCAGATTTCGAAGAAAACGAAATTAATGTTGTTGAGTTAAAACCAGGACCTCCTTATGCATGTTAATTCCTTAAACCATATAATAGTTCAGGGAACCAAAATTTACAAAGTAAATATCCCAAAAAGACATATGGTTTTGATATATCAAAAGCTGAACAAATTTTTGATATATTAGTAAAGGATAAACAAATTATCCTTAGTGAGGATCATAAAATTCCCTCTTTCGAACAAAGAAAAGGAAAGAAATATTATAAGTTTCACAATGCATTTGGACATTGGACTAACAATTGTATTCGTTTCAGGGATCTCATTCAAGAAGCTGTTCAAGAAGGTAGATTGAAATTCGAAGAGAAACAAAAAATGGCAATGAAGGTTGATACTGACCCTTTGAATGTTAATGCCAGTTATGTTGATACTGTTGAAATCAATATGGTAGGAGCTGAACCTGCTATAGATTCAAAGACAGCAATTGACATTGCAATAGAGGAGTTTGAGAAAGAAGTGAAAGATATCTTTCCAAAGAGTGATGAGACTTTGGTTGATTTTCTGCTTCGAAAGAAAGAGGAAAATACTGATGTTTCCCTTTGTCCTCGTTGTAATGCAGTCTTTGATCAATCAGTGACCAAATCTTTGAGTCATCTGGAATCAAGAAGCATTATCAACAAACTTTAAATCAAAGGTTTCAGAAAGCAGCAAAACCTGTCTCGAATATTGAGGTTTGGAAACCTTCTTTTCAAAAGAAATATAAAGTTAACAAAGTACCACCTCCCATGTTCCATAAGCCTAAATCATATATGCCTCCTTCGAACGTTCCTCCTAATAAGTGGGTTCGAGTGACGGACAGTCAAGAATACCGTCAAAATCCACAACTCCTTTAATGGAAAGTCTTTTATGACTAAGACGCAATGGAGGAGAAACCAACGTTATCGAAAGGCAGCAATGGAACAAGGGGGTAGTACTTCGAATTTTTCAAAGAATTTGAATGCCAAGAATGCACAATTGATTCAAGTGCAAGGGGCTTCTAGTCAACCTACATATTCCCAAATCCTGCAAAAAGATAAGTTAAGTATTGTCCCAAAGAAAAAGATTTTGGTTGAAGAAGACTTACTTACTGGTGACTTTGAAACTGGATTCCCAGATAGAATCAAAGATATTTGTGGTGTAGTTTCGATTCTACCTGCAGAGTTCGAAAAGGAGTATGAAGAAGGTTTGGAGGATGATTTCATAGAAGATGAATCATTAGAGCCACAGACTTATTATACTTGTTTATCACACACAGGCTGTTAAACAAGATTTGGCAGTGTTTGATAGACCTTCTATTGGAATGGTGTCTCACATAAAACCTTTTTTCATTCAGGCTCAAATCGAAGGAGTCATTGTAAGTAAAATATTGGTTGATGGTAGAGCGACAATCAATTTATTACCAAGTTCTTTGTTGAAAAAATTCAACAAAAAAGAAGTGCGATTTGATGCCACATAATATGATCATTACTGATTTTAGTGGGAAGACGTCAAAATCTGAAGGACTGTTGTGTTTTGACGTGACTGTTGGTTCAGTCAAAAGGCCCATTGTTTTTGTGGTTGTTCCGTCGAAGGCAAATTATAATGTGCTTCTTGGGAGAGAATGGATACATGGTGTAGGAGCAGTGCCTTTGACTGTTTATCAAAAATTATGCTTATGGAATGATGATGACATTCCAGAATATGTTGAAGCTGATCAAACATATTACAAGGTTGAAGCAGACACAGTCAATGCAAGAAACTGTGAAAAATGGATAATGAATCAAACACCTTGTATAATTGAAAAGCGTGGCTTTGTGCCTGGTAAGATTCCACACATGGCGTTTTTCAATGTTGAATATGGTTTGATCATTCAAAGTGCAACTGGTCCTTCTGGGACCACCTCTACTTTTGGATGGATTTCAGAAGAAAAGTAATTTTGAGCTTCATTGCTCGAACCTCAGCATATACTGCTGAGAGAAAGTTTGAAGCGGCCTTAGAGGCCGCAGATTATAGAACGGTCTTCGAGACCAGAGTTAATGTTAATCAAGAATTTGAAAAGAATTTTGAAACGACTTCAGCATCCGTACAAGATGCTTAATGTATAAGTATAGAAAATTCAAACATGAGATTCAAAGAGGAAGAAGTATCTTTTGAAAGACTTGATTGCATCTATGATGATACTCCTTTTGGGTTCGAAAGAGCTTTATCTCATGGAATTGAAAAGGTGGAGGCACAAGATCCTCTTGAAGAAGTAAATTTGGGTGATGTTAAGGACCCCAAGGCCAACTTTTGTAAGTAAAAATCTATCAGAAGATTTTAAATCGAAGTTGGTTGAATTACTTAGAGAATATAAAGACTGCTTTGCATGGGATTATCACGAGATGCTTGGTTTAAGTAAAGAGCTTGTTGAACAAAAATTGCCTATGTTTCTTGATAGGAAACCTGTGAAGCAAGTACCTCGAAGATTTGCACCTGAAATTATATTGAAGATCAAAGTGAAATCGAGAGGTTATTAAAGGCTAAATTCATTTGAACTGCCAGGTATGTTGACTGGATTTCAAATATAGACCAGTTATTAAGAAAAACAGTTCTTTAAGAGTGTGCATAGATTTTAGAGATTTGAATAAAGCAACTCCTAAGGATGAATATCCTATGCCAATAGCTGATATGTTAATAGATTCAGCAGCAGGTAATGAAATACTAAGTATGTTAGATGGTTATTCAGGATATAACCAAATTTTTATTGCTGAAGAGGATATTTCGAAAACTGCTTTTCGATTTGTCCCCGGTGCAATAGGCACTTATGAATGGGTAATGATGCCTTTTGGACTTAAAAATGCTGGTGCTACTTATCAAAGAGCCATGAATTCTATCTTTCATGATTTAATAGGTAGATTCATGCAAGTTTATATTGATGATGTAGTAGTAAAATCCAAATCAAAAAATGATCATCTTTCGAATTTGAAAAGAAACATTTGAAAGGATGAGAATGCATAAATTAAAGATGAACCCTATTAAATGTGCCTTTGGTTGTATCTGCAGGTAATTTTCTAGGTTTCTTGGTTCACCAGAAAGGAGTTGAGATTGAATAAAAGTAAAGCAAAGGCAATTCTTGAAACCTCTCCTCCTTCGAACAAGAAACAATTGCAGTCTTTATTGGGTAAAATAATTTTCTTCGAAGATTTATTGCAAATCTTTCAGCCAAAACCAAGGTGTTTTGTCCTCTATTAAAACTCAAGAAAGAAGAGAAATTTGAATGGAAAGAGGAATACCAGGTGGCATTCGAAGAAAATAAAGAGGATTCTCACAAATCCTCCGATTATGACACCTCCAATTCAAGGAAAGCCTTTGAAATTGTATATCTCTGCATCTGAAGAAACTTTGGGAAGTATGCTTGCTCAAGAAGATGAAAATGGAGTTGAAAAGTAGTGTATTATCTAGTAGAACTCTGAATGATGTTGAAACTCGATATTGTGCTATCGAGAATTATGTTTATGTCTTTACTTTTCTTGTACTAAGTTTAAAGTAATATGTAAAACCTTTCGACGTTTATGTAATTTCTCATTATGATATAATAAAGCACATGTTATGGAAAACCTATTCTTTACAATAGAGTAGGAAAATGGGCGTTAGCTTTGACTAAATTTTCGCTAACATATCTTCCATTAAAAGCTGGTGAAAGGCCAAGTTATGGCTGATTTCTTAGTTGATCATCCTCCTATTCGAATTAACGAATTGGACTTCATAGGTTTATAAACCTTGGAAGTTTTATTTCGATGGATCAAGCATAAAGATGGTGTTGGGATTGGAAATCCTTTTGATTTCACCTGAGGGGTACCAACAAAAGTAATGTTTCGAATAGGAATGGATCGTTCAAATAATGATGCTGAGTATGAAGCTTTATTACTAGGATTAGAGATTTTGATATCATTTAAAGCTAAACAAGTTTTAATTCGAGGAGATTCACAATTAGTGATCAAACAAGTTCACTAAACAATATAAATGTTTGAATCCCCAGACTATCAAAATATTTGCTAAGAGCCTTTAAGCTACTAAGATATTTGATGAAGTTGAATTCGAACACATATCTTGAATTGATAATGAAATTGCCAATGAATTGGCACAGATTGCTTCTGGTTATAAAATTAGTGAGTTTCAATTCGAATAATTGATTCGATTAGAAAAGAATGTTTCAATCTTGGAGTTTGAGATTTTGGACATTGAAACTTTAGATATGAATGATTGGAGAAAATCTTTGATAGAATACTTGCAAAATCCAAGTATGCCAGTGGATTGAAAATTAAGATACAGGGCTTTACATTATGTAATTCTGGCTAATCAATTATATAAGAAAGCACCTGATGGGAACTTACTTCGATGTTTAGGAGAATCAGAAGCGTATCAAGCTTTGATTAATATTCATCAAGGGATTTGTGGAGCTCATAAAGCAGGTCGAAAAATGGAATGAGTTTTGAAAAGACGAAATTTATATTGGCCTTCAATGGCCAAAGATTGTAATGATTTTTCGAAAGCTTGTGAAGAATGTCAAAAACATGGTTTCATTCAACAAATCCCTGCAAGGGAATTACATTCAATTATAAAGCCATGGCCTTTTAGAGGATGGGCAATTGATTTGATTGGTCAAATTCATCCTATGTCATCTAGGGGGCATAAATATATTATAGTGGCTATAGATTATTTTACAAAATGGGTGGAAGCAATCCCATTGAAAGATGTAACTCAAGAAGATGTGATTAAGTTCATTCAAGAAAACATAGTTTTTTCGATTTGGTCTTCCTGAATCTATTTCAACTGATCAAGGAACTGTGTTTACAGGCCAAAGGGTTAAGAGGTTTGCACAGGAAATGCGATCAAACTTCTTACTTCAACTCCTTACTATACACAAGCAAAGGGGCAAGTTGAAGCTGTAAACCAAAACAATTATTTATTTGATTAAGAAACATATTGATCAAAGACCTCGAAATTGGCATAAGACTTGAGTCAAATTTTGTGGGCATATCGAAATTCTCCTCGAGATGCAACAAGATTTACACCTTATAAGTTGGTATATGGTCATGATTCAGTTCTACCAGTTGAAATTCATTTGCAATCACTTAGGGTACAAAAACAATTTGATTTACCCACTCAAGATTATTACAACTTGATGTTGGATGAAATTAAATGAATTGGATGAGTTTAGATTAAGAGCTTTAGAAAATATCATCAAGCAAAAACAACAAATGTCTCGAATTTACCAATTGTAAATTAAAAGCTAAGTCTTTGATGAAGGAGATCTGTTTGGAAGTTGATATTACCTATTAATAAAAAACCTAAACGATTTGGAAAATGGTCTCCAAATTGGGAAGGACCATTCGAAGTTAAAAAAGTATTTTCGAATAATGCATATTCGATTCAAGAGTTATCAGGTGATGATTCGAATTATAAGTATAAATGGAAAAATACTTGAAACAATACACACCAACTTTGCATGAAATTAAGATTGTCTAAAGCATTCAAGGATAATTGGTGACTCCAAGGCACCAATCAGAAGTGTTTTACAAAAGTAGAAATAAAGCAAAGTTAAAATGGAGGATTCTTCTTCATGGGTTCATAAGTCTGGTTCAGATTTTGGTATTGCTGCAACAAGACTTTATCCTTTGATTAAGCTCAGTCAGAAGCTCATTCGATTTGACTAACTCACTTGAAACGTACTTCACACCCTTCAAGGAGTTCGAGCTTTCTGCTTTCGAGTTTGGACATTGAAGTCTGCAGTTATTTCTTCTGTAACCAAGACTTTATCATCTTCTGCAGGTTTCTTATCTGTTCTGCATATTCTGATGTTTTTTCTGCAACCGAAGATAATTGGACATTCAGAATCCCCATATTTTCATTTAAATTGGACATTTTTAGTCCTGGAATCCTTCAACTTTTCCAACATGTCTTCATTTTCAACTCTAACTTCAGAAACCTTGGTGGCATTTGACTGATGTTCCTTTAGGAATGTCTATTACTTTCACATAAATGTTTTTTGAAAGCATTCAAACCATTGAGTTGTGATTAGTAGAGAGACTGCTTTGCTTAGCATAATTGCTCCATTTTCTTATCCACCTTATATTGGTATTCAACATCCTTTCAATAGAGATCGAGAAAGTCATCAAGGAATATTAGATTCCTTAAACCTTCAATTAAATCTTCAATAGACTCAGTTGATGGTTGATAAGATCTCGAATCTGATTGAGCAGAGGACATTGAACCTTCACCTGTTAAAAGATCTAGAACAGTAAAAGGGGTTCTCATCCAATACATGTAAGTATTCTTGTAAACTTGAAGGTGTTGGAGATCTATTGGAAGAGCTGGGCATAGTTTTTGAAGTGTTCAAAGGAACACTTTGAGGGGGCAGCGGTCAATCTCACTCTGAATTTCTGAAGGATTCTCAGGAATTGGAGTTTTCTTTGAATGGAGTCAAAGAGATGTCAACTTTCGATTGATCGTGAGGGGGATCCTTGGTCAAAGGTTTTACATTAGTCAGATATTCTGTTTCTTTCTCTTTCGAATGAGAGGACTCAGGAATAGACTCTTCTTCAACTTCTCCTTTGGACTTGGTTCAACCCCTTCCATGGCAGTACCTTGGACATCACCTTCTTCTTCTTTTTCTTCTTTTAGTTTTGATTCTTGTTGAGGATTTTTATCTTCTGGTTGAGTTGATGGAGGAGAACTCATACTTTGTTCTTTTTTTCTACACTATTTTCTTTGAAGATTCCTCCTGTTCAAATTCATTAGATGTTTGTTCAACTGTTGATATTCGAAGATGAATTTATAGTATGAACCTACATATGGTAAATTTGATAATAAGAATCATATTAAAAGAATCCACAAAAATAAGGAAGGAATTCGAAGATTCCACCTCAACGTTCTTCTGGAATTAATAGTTTCTTTGGCCTTGGCCTCTTAGGAGCAATATGGTTCACTTGAAGTGCATAATATTTTTCTAGCGACCTATTTGAGATGAGAGGATGTATGAATGGATAAATGAAAATATTGAATGTTAATGATCATTTTGAAAGGAAAATTTTACCTGAGAAGCATCAACTTTCTTTTCTTAATAACCTTTGAAGATCCCGTTTCAACAGTTTTGATTTGAAGGAAGTTTGGGATCTTCTTCATTAGCATTTTCATCTTTTCATCTGAACCCTCATTAGCTTTAGAGCTCTTCGAATCAGAACGAGCTTTAGATCTTTTTCAGCTCTTGGGTTGGAAGCAGGAAGAGGAGAATCTGAAGAATCATTCTCTGATTGAGAATTTTTCTTAAGCTTCACAAAAACAAGAGATTCGATTAAAAGGAAATACAAAAGTTGATTTAGAAAACAGATTCGAAACTGATAATACCTTTGGATCACTATGGGTAGCAGAATCAGAAGTCTCTTGGACTTGTTTTCTCTTACTTTTTCCAGCAGAGGAACCTGGTTTGACCTTCTTAACTTTCGAAATCTCAGGAGAAGCAGAAGGCTGTGTAAATTTTAAAAGTCAAAGACTGGTGAGAATATTTCATATAAAGTCATTGATTGAGAGGTATTCAAAATCGAAGTTACCTTCGATTTCCTCTTTCTGCTGGATTGTTCCTCATTACCAGATTCACTTTCTTGACTGGTATTTGTTTTTTGATCTGAATAAGACAAGAAACAATAAAATGTAATGTGTTAAAAACAGAATACCAGCACGATTTGAAAGAAAATGAAATGAAGTAATAAAGCCTGTACCTTTATCTTTTTTCTTTGAAGTTTCCTTTTCAGATGGAGGCGACATCCTACTTAAACAAGTATCCAAAGATACTTGAATGGTAGAATAATAGGATGACCACCAATCTTGAAGGAAACTGTACTGTAAAAGGAAGGCTCAAAGGAACAAGGAGTGAGGGTAGGACTGATCTCAGAAAAATGATTGGCTAGATTCATTCATTGTTCAATCCAGGAGTTCGTCCTCGAATAATGTCTTCAGTATAACGACTCATAGAGTAGGACGAAACTGAGAAAAACCAAACTGTCTTGCCACTAAGTTTGGCTGGTAAGAATATGCTTTCATATCCTTCATTGAAAAGCCAAAGAAAAGGAGACCCCAAGTTAAGAATTCTTCCCACACATCAAGGCTTTCAGCCTGATCACCTGGGGAGTCACAAGGGAATTTCCTTAAACCAGTCTGGTCCACGGGATCGAGAGGCAAAAGGAGCAAGAGAAGGTTTGTGTTTGGTAAGGCCAAGGAAAAGAGAGAAATAACTTTTGAAAGAGGCAAAAGGGTCCCTCTTCCAAGATGTGGAGTATAAAAGGATAATCGAAATCCTTCAATCGAATTAGGAAGTTTGGAAGTTTTGGGCTCAACACTTGTAAAATTTTCTTTGAAAATGGATTAAGCCATAATTGAAGGAGCCAAAAGGACCACTCAAAACTCTCAGAGGCTCAGATTTTCGAAGAGCAGGACAGCTTCATTCAAACAGTCATAAAGGCTGCCCAAGAGAAAGCGTGAAGTTGATTGATTGAATTTTACTTTGAGTCAAAGCAACAGCAAGACTCAAGAGAGATTTTGGGATTGAAGTGAAGTGAACGGGAACAAAAACAAAACCAGAGACCAAAACATCAGAAAAGCTATGTGTTCAGTCCTTGAAACTGAACCAGTCACTTTGTTATTATTTTGAATGAAATGAGCATGAGTGAATTTTTTCCAGTTTGGTTCTAATTCTTTATCTAATGGAAATCAGTAGGAATGAAGACTTCACCTTCAGGCTTAACACCTGTTATGGCAGCTAAGTCAAACAGAGTAGGTGTAATCATACCATAAGGAAGGTGAAAAGTGTGAGTGTCGATCCCAGAAAAAGCAAGAGGTAATAAAAGTACATGATCATATGAAAGATCATGTCTACTTAATTGGATCAAGTCAAAAATTCCTAACTTTTTCCAATGGTTTCCCTTACTAGCTTCTACCCTATTCAACCAGCTTAAATAAGCATTTTTCTTGACTGGAGGAACAGTTCAAAAATAGAAACAAGGTTTGGGAGAAAATCTGTTCTGATAGGGTCTTGAAAGCAAGCAGTTTCTCATCAGGAGGACAAGGAAGAAACTACTATACCTATTAAGTCTGGAAGGTCAGAAATAAGGCCCTAGAAAACAATGGTCTTTGTTTTGAATTGAAAAAGGAATTAAAGACTGATTTCTCCATATAGGTAGATTATCAGAATCTTCTATCGGCTCAGGGACATAGTTAATGTTGTCTAATCCAATTAATTTCCCTTTGTTGAATGCCTTTGGAACTGGCTCAGAACGTTCAGAAGTATCTTGAGAAGCCATTTAGATGATTGCTGAGATGTCAAAAGAACAAGAAGTTGAAGTGAAAGACTTAATAAAGAAAAGACATGTAGAGGAAGATAGAACAACTTTCAAACACAGATTGAAATATTTGAAAGAATAGTGTTTATTTGCGAAAAAGATTGTTCATTTCAGCAGAATCATAGCATTGGTTGAAAAAGAAAAGCTTCTTGAGTACAAGATTCAACATTTAGGGCAAAAGATTGAAATTGCTCAAAGGGAAATGTTCTTTGTAAAATGTCAGAAAACGCCGCAGTAGAAAGGATGATTAAACTAAGAATGAGAATATAACAGAGATTATGAAGTCTTACTTTGAAAATGAAGCTTGAAGTTGTAGAAATCGCAGCAGAAAAGCGATATGAAAGAGACGATGAACAGTACAAAGGTCGCGTACAAGAAGAAAGAGAAGAGGCTTGCTTGCAGTTTTGAGGCAAGAGAAAACGTGGAGCTATTGATAACTGTTCACATTCCTTTATATAGTTGAGAGTGAGTGGGCTCAGTCAGTTACAAAAGTGATAACTGCAAATTTAAAAAAAAAGTGGCGCGCAGTAATGATCCAATAATAATAAAAAAAACTGCTACTGCCAACTTTATACTATTCAAAATGAAAAGGAGTTTTGAATTGAAAGAGATTACATTTAAAAAAAAACTACCTCGTAATTAAAATATTAGCTTCTACTGAAGTCAACATATTCCTCGAAACTAATATTTTAAGGGGGCATCTGTTGGGGAGAAATTTACAAATTTTACTAAGTTATTACAATAATGGTATCTTCGATTTCGATGTATACAATGAAAGGTTGAAAAGCTTATTGGGAATCAAAAGACTCTAACTTAGTGAAGTTTTGAAAATTATTTTGAATTCGAAATGTAAGGCATCATGTTATATGTATTAAAAAAGAATACAAGTTTCTGATTAAGTGCCTATTCAAATTCAAAAAGTATTTTGAATGCGAAGGAGAGGAAAAGGAGTTCTATAATAGAAAGTCTGAAGTATAAAGAGATAACGAAATATTTCTTTATTCATGTACAAATGGTGTTCGAATTGGAAAATACAAAAGAAATACAAAAAGTACATGAAGTTAAAAGCTATTCTAAATCTTCAGGGAACTTGACTCTGTCTCCCTATTCTTCATCTGACCCTACCTGTCCTTCATTTGACCCTCCTCGTTCTTCTTCTTCTTCCATAAGCTTTGATTGAACCAACAGGGCAAGGGCATTGTGCAGCTATGATCGAATGGCCCGCGATTCAATTCAAAAATGAGAAAGATGGGGTGAATACGAATTGAAATAAAATTTGGCTATTACGTTCAACCCAAGAAAATCCTTATAAAGGATTGAAGAAGCTTATAACTTTGGCTATTCCGTCAACCTCATCAAAGATGAAATCAAGATAGATCAGGTTGGACGCAATAGCCAAAGGAAGAAACTTCTTCATTTTGAACAGAGAAAGGAATGAAGAAGAACGTCAAAGCCAAGGAGTATTTATACTGATAGGATTGGACGGTGCCATCATTGTGCCTGCAGAATGGTCCAATCAGTTTCAAGGTCAAATCCACGTGTGGTCGGTGGTCAAGTTCAACATTGAATTTACCAATCAAGATTTTTAACACGTGAAACTTAAGGAAAATTAATCAGTCAATATTTGGTTAAGTTTCCTGATATAAGTTGATAGTTACTCAAAATCGAAATCAGGTTCGATTTGAAAGAAGTCCAATAACTTAGCAGAATTCATAAAGGCAGAAGCAGTTACTGGAAGTCATTTTGAAGGAAATTTGAATTTCAAATGGAGCGGTTATTGGAAGATCGTTCAGAGAGCGTTCAAATTTCAAATAAGCAGTTAGTGAACGTTGCTGTTTGAAGACAGGTGTCAAAATCTCAAGCAGTCAGTTATTGAGAGATTGAAGATGGTTGCTGATTTGAACGCGTGGCATACTTAGAAATTTGACACGTAATCTAGGCCTGTAAACGTGTCAAAATCTGGTTAAGTGTCTGTTAGGATAGAAGTCTATAAATAGGTCAAAATCTGATGTAACAAGGTTGGATTTTCATTTACTGAAACTTCTCTGAAACACCCAAATGTCTAATATCGAAAATGACTCAGTGGTTTACTAAGGAAGTGCCCAGTATGTGTATCCATACCAACTTTCAATTAATGTCATTTAACATTCTGCCATTTTCTTTTCTTTGATTTACATTTTTGTTCTTTACATTCCTGCAATTTTTCTTTTCTTTGTTATTTTCTGCAAGTTTTTTTTCTTTTATTTAAATTCTGCACTTTCAATTCCTGCTCTTTGTCCTTTAAATCTTCATCTCTTTGAAATTTTGTTATTCTTCATAACTGATTTTCGAAGTTATTTTCTTTTAGAAAACAAGTGATTCAAAATTCTTTTACTCTTTGAATACAATTTCTGAGTAAACCTGATTTTATAAAGAACCTTTAGAGGATTCAGATTCTATTCCCAGATTGTACTTTCAGAATCAAGAGAGTTTTCGATTTCAATTGAAAATTTTCATAACAAACAGGATGTAGGACAAAGGTCGAAATGTGTGAAGCTTAAGAGTTCAAGGTTGACACCAGAATATTATATGCATGATACAATACTTGCATCCTATGAAGAATTCATAGTTCATAGTTCAAGATTATATGACCACTACTGGATACGGACCAATTATTGTAGAATTGCTAAATAAAAGTTCAAAGTAATGTTACTTTCATAATGCATAATATTTCTTCTATGCCCAACAAAATTTACAGTATTTTGTTATAGTATTTTATAAAATAATCTTTATGTTTGATTATTATTATTAACGTTATAATTTTATTAGATGTGATTATTTGATTTGAAAGTTTCAAACATGTGCAAATTAATTTGTTAACGTGCAACTATTAAAGGTATAATTAGTAGCCAATTTGAACTGATTCTGCATAATCAAATTTAATGTTAACATGCAACTTATAACCCGTTTGAATAAAAAAACGTTGATGCTGCAGGTGCATAATTGTGTGCAATTAGTTTCGTTTTATAGGTTTCAATTCTAAACTTATTTAGATTTAAAATCATATTTATATTTATAACCGTTACAATATTTTATAATATCTCTAATTAGACTGTAAGAGATATTATGAAATCCCGAACGTATTGCCCAAATAATCTCCAAATTCCCAGCAGCTTTGACGAAGTTCTCTTCATCTTCGTTGTTTCCCTTTGCTCCACCACAACACCACCACCTTTTTCTCATGACAGATCCATAGCCTAGCCATCATGGAAGAAGCTTCACTGAGTTTCAAATGTGCAGAACAGTTCAATGGCGCGACCCCCATCAGCCCCAATTTTCGGCTGCCAAGCGCAGCCGCAGGCACATCGTTGATGGCCCCAATTCAGCTACATAAGTTAGGGTTGAAGGCAATACAAAATTTAGGGCGCTAGACCTGCAACCGCATTCACTCGATCTACGACTTCGAAGACATCACAACTGAGGAAGAACGAAAACGGATTCCTTATTTGCTAAACTTTAATATAAATAGGGGAGTTAAAGTCTCTCAAGACTAAGCCAATGCTCCTTCCACGACTAAGACACACACGAACCGTCCCACTAGGGGTTCTTACACGAGAATGGATTACCTGAAGGCCGACTAGTTGCATTAGTCAAACCTACACGCTACCTCTCCGCTTCCTCATGGAAGAAAAGAAGGAATAGCAAATTAGGCAATTACCGATTCGCAAATCAGGTACAGGTTGAACTGCTAATAGAAGGCTTGCACGAGGAGAGAGCTAGCCATCAAAGGTGTATGCTAGGGGAATGTGGCAAAGGCTGCTGCTTCATCAAGGAAGCGATAAGAGGAAGGAAGAAATCCTTGATGAGGGGCAAAGCTAGAAAAGAAAAGGCCCTCGCTTCAACGAATATGCGGAGGGATAAGTTAGCCTACGGGGTTACCTGCGGGACTCTTAGAGGATTTCTGCCCTGCGGGGCCGGTTACACTGAGACACTACTTCGAATCCTTACGGGATGAAGAGCTAACGGAATGATTATCGAATCGACTGATATACGTAATGCAAAGCAGGCAGAGAAGCTTAGACCACTGAAGGAACTTTTTTATAGAGTAGGGAAAACAGTAAACTTAATCAACTCCCTATACGAAAGAAATGAAAGAATGCGGGAAAGAAAAGAGTAGTCAAATCAACTTAAAGGAGGGTAATGCGCCAGGCAAGAAGCCGCTTACCAAACATTAAGAAAGAAGATCGATAAGGGTTCACCCAACGGAAACCCGCGCTACAACCCAACCAGAAGAATCCATTACAAGACTTCAAAGACTAGCCGCTTAGACGGGCATACGGAAAAAACTACCATACATACGTAATGGACTACTTTTCAGACAACAATCTTTCCTAATTTGACTGATAGCCCTCAAGGATTAGGCCAGGACTCATACGATTACAAGGAGTAGGATGCTTGAAAGGCTGGCTGATGTGCTTTTCCCCAAAGATGGAATCTTCCTTGGGGGCCTAAGAGAACGGAAGATGGAAAGATAAAAAGATGGGAATGAATGCAATACGGATAGAGGTAGAAAGGCAAGCACTGCACGGGGCCTTTCTGATGCCTACACTTCCCCTTAGGGAAAGGGGGAGAGGATGATTGGTAGGTCCGATGAAAACAAAGCCACATACCTAACCTAATAGAACAAGTCAAGCTAGAAGGAAAGCACTTTTAGATCGGTCGTGATGCTTTGATTGTCGTCTTTCGAATTAAGGATTTGAATAGATTCCGCTTTTGAAACATCTGAGATGATGATTTCTCCTCCGTGGAAGCTATATTCCAATCTCTCTCTATACGAAAAGAAAGAGCAGCAGATTTTGAAAGTCAAGTTTGGATTGAATCAATTGATAGTTGTAGTCCCCTCCTTTCATCTTTCTTACTAAGCGCTTTCAGTTCCGGATCTCTCAATCCAGTAGGAATAGTGGTCGGTAAGGGCGGTTCCCTGCCCCAAAGCAGGAATCCACTCTAAGATCAGAGTCAGCAACAGCCTCCGGTTTAGCTACATCAGTGGAACCGGCCTTTACTTTCTTTCCATTTTTTTTTTCCTGCTGATGGTTTAAAAGGCCTTTCCTTTCTTTTTATCTGCTTTGTTTAAATAAAAAGGGGCCTTTCGCTCGGTCTTTAAAGCCTGGCTTTGCTTGAGCAGGAGCCTATCTCGGAATCAATGAGTCAATCAATGTCCGGCTTCAGACCTGGGACTGGGGGAAGCCTGTATCGGGAAGTTCGTCTAGCTAATTAGGTAGGTCGTCAAGCCTTTGTCTTTCTGTGTACCCAACCCGCGAGCTTAGGGTGCGCATTTTCGTTGAAAGAGGAAGAAAAGGAATATCTTCCCCGTCCATTGGCTTACGAAAAGGTTTTCCAAACACCAGACATTGGTAAAAAAAAGTACTAATCGTAAGACTTGGGTTTACCCATACCACTCATACGGACAAGCTTCGGATTAGGATTCTGATCGGGTGACCTTCAGGTGCTCCTTATTATATTAATAGTGACACGTGAGAGATCTTACCTTTATACCCGAAGGTATACAAAAGGAACAACTCCCATATTGTCACTAGATTCTGAGCATTTCTCCCTTGCAGTAGCGAGACAGTCAGCACAGGCTTTAGACGAAGTAGAAGAGAGAAAGTCCTATCTTTCGAGTTACTAAGCATCTCGATCTAGTAAAATAGCAAATTAGAAACTTGGGGGAAATCTTCCTGAATAGCTAAAGCCAAAGAAAGACCAGTAATGAAATACTCTACAACGAGTAGAAAGAAAGAGCCTTCTTCATTACACGGATTTAGCACTTTTCACCGACAGAACAGGCTAGGAGGTATAGCTTGGATTCGGATTCTAAGATGGATAGACATAGACACAGGCCTTACTTCTGACTCTTACCCAGGCCGGGGAAAAGATGCTCTATCTTTCCCGATCGACATTGTAAGATAGCACTTTCATCTGAAAGTGGTGAGGCATCAAAGGTGCATGATATTTTTAATTAATGAATTCAACGCCATTGAGCGTGTGAGAGAGGCAGGTAGCTCACCCACAAGATGCTCGGTCAACATCTCTCTTTCTCTTTTCTCTCTTTGTTGACTGCTTTACTCATTGTGTGTGTGCTTAATGCATATGTTGGGTAGGTTTTGCTTTGTTCACACAAAACCACCTCACCTTACTTCAGAGGAAGAGTGGCAGGGTTAGATCCTATCTAACGTTGCAGATGTCAAGGTTGTTTCACGTGCGGGGTCTCAGTCTTTCTTGAGCAATTTTTCTTAGTTAGGATTTCAGTAGCACAAGAGAACCTGGGAGAAGAGAGAAGTGAGGTGGATCCCACCACGTAGGGTCTGATGCACTTCATCATGAAGCTGGACAACATTCCTCGAAAAAGACTTTTTATGTTCGTTTTTCACAACTACATTATTTAGTATCTTCTTCATATACCTAACAATATGATTTTGGCATACCACATATGATAGTCTTTGAGTTTGGTTTATCCTAAAACTTATATGTGATTTAATTAATTAATAAGTAGACTCACTAAAGATTTTTACAGTATATTACTTGCACCTTGCTACATTAAAAAGTGTGGACAATCATTTCTCTTTTTCTGTTATTTTAGAAAAACTTTTACAATAGGAACCAGTTTGAATGGTTATTTATTCTCCTACTTTACTTTCTTGTGAGAACTATTGAAGCATAAGAGCATTGTAGGTGTTTAGGATCTAGTCACGTTTGAATGGACGAATTCCCAATTTATAAGTAAAACTGTAACAACTGTCTCATGACATAGTCAAAATGAAGGGATGACGCCGAGGCATGATGAGAAAGCTTATTGAGAAGTAGGAACTCTGATTTAATACGTGGCTTGGCAGACTTCTTAATATAGAGAATGTTCTCGAGACGTCTCAAGCCTCGAGACAGGAGATTACATAGTAATCATAAATGGGAACAAATCTCGTGACCGCTTAGATACTGCGACGATTCAAAGATTACTATCAACCGCCCTACGTTACGTTACTCTTTAAAGAAGACTACGACTTGCACTGAAATAAAAGCTAAATCCCCTTGTTACGAATCCTAACCCTTTCTAGTATCGCCTAAAGTGACTAAAGTGGCCGGCACCTATAACCTTAAGCATTTGAAACCTCACGACTACCAAGTCCAATATAATGATAAGTCAAACGTTGACAATTAATGTCTTTTGTCTTTTGACTAGAACATCCATAAATCCAAATTGTATGGCTTTGCATGAGACCGAACACAACACATATACTCAGGGCGTCATGAGATTTTTCCCAACATTGGAAAGTGAAAGTGGAAGTGGAGTTCAGTTTATTCACCTTTCCACAAATCTAGACATACCTTTATGAGATCGTTAAATAGATCTTCAGGGACAGAGGCCTAATCCTTGAGCTCTTCACGATAGAATCGTACCCAAATCGTCCTTTCTTTCTAAGAATAATCAACTTGATAACGAAAACATCGAAATAGAAAAAAGAGAAAAGCGAACCAGTTGATCCCGCAGTTTCGCCCCTCCTACTTATCATCGTACGATGAAAAGAAGGAATAACGCACGCCTAGGAATGCCAGAGTTGGTGAAGTGAGACGGAAAGGGAGGTGAATTGTCTGTTCACTATTCATATATACCTCTGAAGGGCCACACCGCAAGACTGAAGGTCCTGGGCTTATTGCAGTAAGGAAAGTCAGTAGTCAAAGCCGGGCCAGGTATTTAGTCACTGGTCTGATAGGGCCAGGCACTTCAAGATAATTGAAATTTCTTTTTCAAGTTGTGGTTAAGTTCTTTGAATTTCTAAGACGAAAATGACCCTACATCGAATACTAAGAAGGAAGTCGGCTTACGAATAGAGCAGCAGATCGAAGAGCAGATGCACTAATCAGATTCGAGCTCTTGTATACACTGACACCTCAGTTCGTCCTTCGATACTCCAAGCCTTGGATACACCACCCTTACCCACAACTGAC
Source organism: Sesbania bispinosa (assembly GCA_026901365.1). Classification (NCBI taxonomy): domain Eukaryota; kingdom Viridiplantae; phylum Streptophyta; class Magnoliopsida; order Fabales; family Fabaceae; genus Sesbania; species Sesbania bispinosa. Next base: position 134,417 of record QLOH01000153.1, read on the forward strand.
TTCCTGAGTCTTGCGCACGCCGGGCGGCGGTATCGATGTTAGACTCTACTTCGAATACCCTTGAAACGGACCCTGTTTATCTATCTTTTCAAAGCAAAGAAGCTTCGACCATGAACACGGCGTGAACGCCCTAGCAATAAGATGAGCCTCTCGAAGGCTTGGCCCGTCATTACATTCGTAGACTGACGGCTGGCTCTTTCTCCTCAATCGGGGGAATGCCATTCTTAACATCTTTCGAACCTTTCTTTCACTAGGTGCATCATTCTAGACCATAAACCTTGCCAACTAAAGCGGCCTACTCTATCGCAGTAAGGGCTTAAGCGATCGAAGTGACCTACCTGGTTCCATCTAAAAGGGGGCCCTCGGTCATCTATGTCGTCTTTGGAACTCTAAAAGAGTTTACGGGCCTAGCTCAACGAAAGCAAGCCTTCTTCCAGTTGCGATTAGGAACGTCCGTATAGCATCAGTCAATTTACCGTCGGGGAATAGTCTGAATGGAGTGGACTAATACTCTATTCGACTAGAGGAAGAATCTTTATTAAATAGGATGCCTCTCAAGCGCCGAGGGGCTAACCGTCATATTCTCAATCGGCCTTGCCTCGCTGCATCCTTTAGTTTAGTATTCCTTACAGCTATCTCCAATCACCCGAAGGGAGTGGCCTTGTTGACTGGTTAAGGACTCTTTCCAGACTCTTCTTTCGGAAGAAGAGAAAGTGAATTAGACAGATCTTTTCAGATCTAGGTTTAGAAGGTGAAATATATCAAATATATCATACAATACATTTATGACACATTTTGAATATATATATACAAATATATAAAGGGAAAATAAACATTTACCATGAAAAAGAAAAAAAAGAGAAAGATAAATAGGGGTTTTTAAACCTTCACGTCAAAAGCGTAACGAACTCGATCCCTCCACAGGCAACCTTGTGAAAATTGTTGACCCGTAAGACAAAATTCATAAGAAACTGAAATGGTCCCAACTCATGAGGGAAGGATGTGAAGATTAAACGAGAAGTTGAAACCTTCTTTTCTTAGCTTAGGGTTTAACTTCATCCGCTCAATCCACACCCTCTTAGTTAAAGAGTGGGTCGGCACAGTTTTCCAGGTTGGTTCAAACTTCATCCCTTGTTCAAGGGGAATAGTTTGAATCTGGGGCGGTTTACAAGACGATTGAAGGACTCCTTTATGGAGCCAACCAACTCAACAACAGTGTCCATACAAGACAACCGGCTGAGATATACTGGAAAAGTGTTTTCTACCCGTTTTGCTAAGGTTATAATCTTAGAAAAGGAGAAGATAGAAAGATACCATTTAACCAGCATATCCGCCTTTTGATCCCGTACACATATCATCCTTCTATGATGGGAAGGGATGATACGGGGAATACCACTCCTTGAAAGGGAGATGGGAAGATAATTCGGAGGAGTAACAACTTGGTCACTCCATAGTACATCATAAAAGATGATGCTGTTTTAAATATAAAGCACAAAACAGCCATCCTGAACGACAACCAGATACAAATTCTCTTCACCACCAGGTGAGCACTCACGCGGAGTTCCTTGCTTAAGCCATTGAATATCATGAGAGAGACCAAAGAACAAAGTCCCTTCATGACGGGAAGGCGTTCCATAGCCTCCTGCCATACCAATGGCCGAATTACTTGGGTAAAACGCTTGAATAAGTTTGGAATTATTTATAGAATTTCGCACCTTTAGCCTAGCCTGGGTGTACAGAAGATCAAGGTCTTAAGAAAGACACAAGATTTCTTTAGTTAAATGACAATCCAACTAGGAAGAAATTGGCTAGTCCTAGAAGGAAAAACCAGTTTGGCAAGTGACTGTTCTATCAGTACTAATAGAACGGCAACCCCTGGGCTCCTCGTGCAGGTCCCAGTTCTAAACTTATCCAAGGAGTACCACAAACCATACGGTCACTGGTAACTCGCCCTCATGATCCATCACGTGGTGGACCATAGGATGGCACCAATGGTGATTTTGAAGAATGGGATTTAGCCTTTTCTTTCAAAAGAAGCTCCGGATTCTTTAGCAACTAGGAGAGCGGACAATTCTTTGTCAACGAGATCGGGAAAGTAGCTCTTTAGGTTAGGGAGGGGTCTATCTGCAGCACAGGGCTTGCTGCAAGCTGGCCGCTGCCTGCTTTAAATTTAAATAAAGTGCAGTAAACAGATGACCAGACTTCCTACTGAGAAGTCAAACTTCCTTCGCCGTTAGGTGCATCCCGATACATAGTTCCCTAGTGATCCGTCAGCTACTACTAAAGCTAAAGCCGCTCTTTGAAAGACAGCTTTAATAGTGAATAGCAGGAAGATCTTCTTCCACTTGATGGGACGCAAACGGAACAGGGGAAGAAAAGGGGGAAGGAATTAGATTCTTTACAGCCCTTTCCAGACCTTATATAATTTCCTTCGGTTGGGTTCGCTTTTTGGGTAGGAAAGGCGTCATCATCCGGCTAGGGCTGAGATCTCGATGCTGCTATGTCTCATTACCTGTTTCGTGACTTTCTTTATTTAAGAAGCGCAAGACCCTCTTTCCTTTCTTCGGTTCTCGTCTGCCAACGGCATTGAAGCAAGCAGTCTTTGTCCTGTCTATCCAGCCGGGGAAGAGCCAAGTCCCTTAGAGAGGGGATGAGATCAGTCAAGTCTAGGAGAAGGGAAGGTACCGCCTTTTAGTTAGTAACAACTTGCTTGGTAAGGGATCAAACCCTGTCAACTAAAAGCTATCCAAAACGTACTCGTGAGGAAAGCTAGCCCCCCTGTTTAGCCGCTTACTCTTTAATAAGATAAGATATGCGCGTGCAATTGAGAAGGAAGCAATCTCACATCCAACAAAGCCCGGTGTAAAGTGAAAGTAGAGGTCAAGAGATGCCTTTATCTATCGGGGTCAGCTAGAATCTATTTTTTTTCTAAAAGAATATGAGTGGATGCCCACTGACTGTGACTCAAAGTCGGATTACGCTTTCTTCAGACGGGAATCTGGGGCTTAGGAAGCAAAGGTGCCACAGGGAAAGAAGTGACTCCCGGGGGAGAAGTCTTGTTCCTAGGCATTGGGATAGGGGATGGCCAGATTAGGATGGACAAGCAGAAGGTGAAGGCAATAGAAGAGTGGGGAGTCCCCGTGACCGAGCTACGATCAGTTCTTGGCCTTTTGAACTAATACCGTCGGTTCATCGCTGGATATTCTAGGAAGTCCACTAACTTATTTTTTGAAGAAAGCCTTGGCATTGGCTTTAAGTTAAGGGGATAGGGCAAGTTTAAGCGAGCCTTTGAGGACTTGAAGAGGGCCGTGACGGAGGAACCTGTATTGAGGTTGCCAGACTATACTGTACCTTTCGAAGTGCACACTGAAGCATCAGACCTATGCCATTGGAAGAGTCTTGGTCCAGGAGGGACACCCAGTAGCATATGAGAGCCGGAAGCTCAACGAGACAGAAAGGCGCGGTCCCAGTCCCAGAGAAAGAGATAACAGCCGTGGTGCATTGCCTGAGGACGTGGAGGCACTACGAGCCTGGATCGGCTCCCGGTTTATATCGGGAATCTTAAAGAGAAGATACCGCAGCTGATTGTCCAACTAGCGGAAGCAAGTCGGGAACTGGAGCTGGAGCGAAGAAGAAGGAGCTCGCAGACGAGACAGTGCGAAGAGATGAGATGATTAAGTCTGCTTCACGCTTGGCTACCCGCATCAAGAACGCAGTGGAACGGAAGAAAGAACAGGAGCTATTCTTGAGGATTGCTGAAAGCAAGGCCAGCAGGCTTACTGAAGTCTTTCATTCCCTGGTTAGCCAACTGCGGGAATGAAAAGAACCTTGCTTGGCTAGCCGTTTCGACCTTATCCGTCGCCCTCTTCTTATCAGCCAGCCTGGCGACTAGTTTCAATCTAAATCATTCTGTAACCACCTCTTTGTCTTTATAATTGCATTTCTTTTTTCTTCTGTCTCTACCTAGTAGAGTAGAGCCACACCCTCTATGAGCCCTTTCCTTCTTTATTTCATGAAAGTAGGCTTATTTATTCCACCTTAAAAGCTTTTTTTTGTTGTTCTTCCTATCGCCCTTTCTTAAATATGAAATAGAAATGGGCATCTTCTTATTCTTCAGCCTGAAAGGCTCTTCCCTGCCTAGCTCCCCCTGAAAAAAAAAAAGGAAGAAACTACCTTGCTTCGGCACACGATTCGGAAAACAGCCTCAAATGAGCTTTTACCTCTCCAACCGCAGCCCTAACGAGTGGGAAAAGGATCGGGCTATGTAATGAAAGGCAGAGATGAGAGCGACAGAAGAGGAGTGGAACGAAGCCTTAACTTAAAGGCAGGCACCCGAAGACAAAAGCCATTGGCTGAACACCAGCCAGACAAATCCTTAATTCGAAAGACGACAATCAAAGCATCACGACTCGAGGAACATTCCTCAAGGGAGTGAACCAGTGAGATCGGTAGACAACCCGTAAAAGGAAGCCGCTAGGCATCAAGCCCTATTATCTTACACCTAGGGAGGGTGGCGGGTGGTGAGTTGCAATGAAAGAGCTGAGAAGTTGTGGATGTACTACATAGAAGGGTGAGACTTTCTTGCTCAAGCTGGAAGACTTTCTCTGTGCCTACATACCGAATCAGACAAGTGAATCAACCGGTGGTATGTTCTTCTTCACGTGATCGTGCTCTAGACCTATGGGATTAACAACCAAGGGGGCCGCCCTGCCTGGTCATCGGGCGTACCCTATCTTGAATCTGGGGGAATCCGTGTCGGCAATCTGTCCTACTGCTGTTTGAAGGTGCTGGCTGATGAAAGACATCCCCAGAATGCCCCCCTTTCGTGCCTATCTCACTTGTTTACAGCTCTTATGGTTTCGTTTCAACATGATGCAATATCTGGGCCTCCTAGACCTGCTCTCTCGCCCAAGCCTCATAGCATTCATATTCCAAGCACTAAGTATTCCCTGCCTGCTCAGATGCGTCAATCCGCCTATCGGTACCCTTTTCCCGCATAGAGAACTTTATTAGTTCTTGGTAGGAGGGAACTAATACAGTAGATAAGGTTCATTGCTATTTGCTCTCCCGTCACGCTAGCACTTAAGAGACTATCTTAGCCCAGAGTGAGGGATCACAATAAGGATTACCAAAGTAGGCAGTACTGCGGGTACCAGTCCACGACTACCATTTCTGTAACTTCACTTCCCTGCCCCCTGTCCACTCAGTCTCCTTTTCGGACTTCAGGAGCATTGAGTAAAGGTAGGCACGGGGGCGGAAGATCTACTCATTCAAGGGAAAAAGCGCACCCCTCTATTTATTATCACAAGAAGAAGAATCTAGTGGAATGGACCCTTTCCTCATGCCAGCGGGGGAAAGAAAAGAGGCCCACTACGAGAGTGAGAGAGTGATTCAGCTGCTAACAAGCGCAGGCTTTTTCAATGAAATGAATGGTTATTCGGGAAACGTCTGTTGATGAGGAGGTGTTACATAGTATCAAAAAGGAAACCTGGGCTCCGTTCGAAGAAAACGAAGTTTGGTCCTTCTCCCTCACATGCTCCTTCCCATGAGGAACTCGGTTGGCTTCGTGAACGAGAAACGCTGATCACCCTCACGCGGGAAGATGAACATTTAAAGGGCTTGAAAGGGTAGCGACGGGATGTAGATGTTGATTTAGGAGGTTCGCGTACTGTAGTTATAATGCCTTCGACACGGTTGAGGCTTCTACTTTTCTTGGTCCCAGCATGACCGGACCAAGCGTAACGACCGCAGAAGGTACGGCCCGAAGAATTCATCTCAAGTCAACAGCATGTCGGGCAGGTCAAAGGTGATCCTCAAATCCGGGAGAATCGAGAGGAACCGCCGAGAAATTGATATTACGCAATCCTTACTGTCCATCTTTATCCACCAACCCCCGGCCCCCCAATAGAATAGAGGATATTTAATGCCTCGTGAAGTCATTACTGGCAAAGCCATACTCCGTAATATCAGAAAAAAATCTCATATAACGTAGATCCGCCGGATCCCCAATGAATGACCTGCTCGACTATTTTTTGAATATGTCCAGTTTTCCGGCAGGAAAATGATGTGTTACCGTAAGTTTTTTTGACACTTTCGGTTGACAGCATTCAAAAGTGTATCCACAGCGTTTTGCTCCAGGGGATCGTAGTTCAAATTCGTATGGGGAGCGGGGGAGGGTTAGATTAGAGGGAGGGGGACTGCGAACGCCCGTCCCATGAAGCGCCAGGGAACCATGCATTCCTCCCGGGCTGGGCTCAGGGACTGCAAATCCGCCGCTTCCCCTCGTCAGCTCGTTCTTGACAGATCCGATCGGGTGTTCATAATCTGGTAGTAAGTAAAAGGATTCGAACCTTTGCATGCGGTACCAAAAACGATGCCTTACCACTTGGCTATACTCCCATACGGCCTTGTTTTGGACGGTAGAACGAACGGGGAGAGGGGGAAGGGAGAGCAGGGCTCGAAGAACGAGCCGTGCAAGCGGGGATATAGCAAGTAAGCAGCAAGTTCTCCTCACGGGAAGATGGGAGAGACAACGTGAAAAAGAAAAAAAGTGAAAAGAGAAGAGTGAAACGGGAAAAGATGGAGGAGGCAATTCAGCGAAAAGGCAATTAGATGGGATCAAAAGCTAAACGTCTTAGTAAGCGTAGGCCAACGGACGCTAAGTGCTTTCTTCAAGAAAAAATAAACTATTTCATGTAACGTAGGTTGGCCTCCGCTAAAAGAAATCTAAAATAAATTAATAATTTATTAGCGGGGGCCAGGCGGACGCTAAGAAATTGCAGTATTTTTTAAAAAGACAAATGATAAACTAGCGTCCGTTTAGCCAAGGCTGGCCTACGCTAACAGAAAAATTTAGCCAAGGTTTCGTGGCCTACGCTAATTTTTGCAGCGTGTTGGGTGGAGGAACCCTGTCTCTTTTCGGTGTGAAGGAAAAAGAGATTTAATCAGTGATAGTTGGGTTGTTGTATCTTGAAGGTGAACACATCAAGACCTACTGCACCGTTGGAGAAGAACATCTCCCATGGTGGCGTGAATCACCTTATAGAAAGTGAAAACGCACCTTATCACATTATCATTGTGTTGAGATTTGATTTTTAATTGTTTGAATTCCACAAGTGACAAGGGTATGATGCCATTTCGAATTTACAGAAGAGGTAAAATCACCTCATTTCGAATTTTGATAATAAGTCTGTTAACTTAGAGGAAAATTCTTGAACAGAAGTCAAGACAAAAAGACTTAGGAATTCCAAAAGAAGACAAGTGTAAATTCGAGAAATAATACATTGTAGGTATTTCAAAAGGCAAGTGATAGTTCTTTTATTCATGATTCAAATTTGAATTACATTAGTTCGAATACATTGGAAATATTTAGAAAGGAGGTTATCCTAAGTGCCTAATACATTAGAAAGGAAACTATCCTAAGTTATAATGAGTCCTTGACTCATGTCTTCCCACCTCTTTCTCTTCTTCCTCCCCAACAAGCTTTGATAGAGCCAAAGCAAAGGTGAATATGTTTTCCAATTTGTTGAATCACCTTCGATTGGGGAAGAAATCAAGGTCGGCATGGTCATTCCAGATTGGATTGAACGTAATAGCCAAAGGAATTAACTTCTTCATATTCTTTGAAGAGTTTCTTTGAAGAATTTAGAAGAAAAGAGAAGAAGAGAGAATGAAGAATTGTGAAAAGAATGTGCAAAAGACTCTTATTTATAGGAGTGAAAAGAGGCAAGTGCCATTAATAACACTATTTTAACGTCCAATGAGAAGAATTCTCATAATGAAGTTAAGTGGACGGTGGCCGGTGGTCTTTATGATCTTTGGAATGGTCAAATGAAGTTTGACATGTGGCACAAGGAAGACTGTAGTCAAAATCTCGAAAAGAGAAAAACTCATTAAGTTCAAATGTCAAGAAAAGACTAAGTCTTAAAGTTAAGGATTTTCTCGAATCCATGAAGTCAAAATCCCAGAAAGAAGATTTCGAGAAAACAGAAAGAAGATTTCGAGAAAACAGAAAGAAGATTTCGAGAAATCAGAAAGCAAGAATTCGAGAAATAGGAACAGAGAATTCGAAGACAAGATATCTGAGGACTTAGAAGATTTCTGAAGAAATCAAAAGGAAGTTTGAAAAGTCAGAAGACAGTTATTGAAGATCAGAAACGGTTTTCTGGTTAACAGAAGACGTGGCAAGCATGCACGCTGCCAGCACATAGGGCTAGATGATGTGTCATATGTTCATTAGTTAGCCGTTAGGATTAGGAAACTATAAATAGGTGAACTCTTGATGTAATAAGGGTTGGCAATTCATTACACTCATACCCTTAAACACCTTCACGTCCGATCACACAGCGACTAACAGGTTTACAAGGATTGACTGTATGTGATGAACCAATCCACATTTATCTTTATGCAACTTTTTCTTTCAATTCTTTTACTTTCTGCACTTTACATTCTGCATTTTATCTTTTGAGCAATTTCCTTTCTTTACTCTGAAATTTGCGTTCATACTTTTGTGAATCTAACAGAAGTCAAGTAAAACTTAGAACTTTGATAAAATTCTGAATCAAGTAGTTCCAACTCTTTGTAAAAGATAAGTTTTTTGATAGAATTCTGAATCAAACTCTTTGAAACTTATCATTTCTGGATATTTGAAACATAACAATTGACTTGGTGAAATTCTGTACCAATCAATCATTTTTCCAGAAAATTGAACTTTTTGAAAACCTTTTACAAATCTGAAGCACCATAAATCTACTTTTTCAAAAGAGTCCCGTAAGAGGATTTGATTCTAATCCCCAGATTGTTCTTAGAATCAAAGTGATAAATTTAATTTTCGAATTTGTATTTTATCACCACAAACAGATTGTTAATTTTAATTTTTTTTTTGTAATTTCTTACTTTTCTTCTTTCGTGTAATTTATTCTAACAATTTAAGGCGATTCATATATAAATATGGAGAATGTGGTGGAGCAGACACAAGAGTTCTAAATGATTTCCCATGAAGTGAAGTCCGAAGGTATTACAATTGAAGATAACTTACTCGTGGTTGTCATTATTCACAAACTTCCTCAATCATGGAAGGAGTTTCAAAAGCTTTATGCCACAAATAAAGGAGACATCATTGATGAGTTTAGTTACTTGAATTCGTGGATGAAGAGAGGCAATAAGTCAAGATGCTTTATGCACACAAAATAGAAGCAACAATTATGTCACCAAGTGATTACAAATCTAGATTGGAACCAAACAAGACAAAGTTAGTGCATAAAATGAATAGGACATCAACTATATAATTCGAATTAAATGAACAAAGAGGAAGAAAATGAAAGTGGAAAGAGATAGTAATGGGTTAGATGCCACTGATGGAGGCAACCCCTCCAACAAATAAGTCTTAGAGTTGAATCGCCACTAGCTCCCGGAGCCAGATAAGATCCTTAATGGTTTGGGCACCCTTTTTTATAGCCTATGGGGGCAGATTTCTTAAAAGGAAAATAAAAGACTAGCTTAAGGTGGATTTTGAACCCATGACTCCTATTTGATTAGCATGGAAGCTACCTAACCAATAAACCAACTAAAAGTAACGCCTCCCTAGCCTAAGTGTGAGGAAAAATTGCAACATAAATAAAATACACATGAAATCCTATCAAACTAGAGTTTATGGTCCATGACTAAATGGTCCTGTTTAGGGAAATTAGAATACTAAAATAAAAGAAATTATCAAATGTGAATTTTGATTCCTTGACCCTCAAGTAGGAAAGGTCAATGATGGTCAATGTTGACCAAAGCAACCCAAACAAAGAAGTCAACTCCTTCTAGGTGGAGCTTTGGGCCTTCACGCCTCTTGCTGGCCCAAGTTGGTTTAGTCTCAATCTTCTCTTCGAAGCAGTTGCCATCATTAAGGTAAATTCCATTGTGTATCATGACAAATTTTCCAAAGGACAAATTTCGAGCAATAATGCTCATTTAAAGCCTAAGAAGAAAGTTTTTAAGGCAAAAAGAATGAATTTCAAATGAACATCACCCAAAAGAATATACCATTCCCTAGAGTGGCCTAAATTCCAAATGAGGCATGTTTTTATGTGGTAAAATTGGCCATGTTGCTAGAAATTGTAGATTCCAGAAACGTGAGCCTGTTGCATAAGCCACGTGACTGAAGAGCAATTTGTGGCTATGATAACTTAGATAAATGTTATTGAGAACTCTAAGAGATGGTGGGGCATATTTAGGTGCTACTAGGCATGTATGCTATGACAAAGATTGGTTCAAAAAATATATTCCATATGAAACTCTAAAGAGGTCATGCTTGGTGATTCTCAACTACTAAGATTTCAAGTGAAGGTGAGGTGGAGCTTAAATTTACTTCTGGACGAATTTTGAAATTGACTAATGTAACATCCCAAATTTCAAAATCATTTTTATAAGTGAAATTAGAAGTATAAAAGGTTCTTATAAAAGGAATTAGGTTAAAGAGGGTTAAAAACTGTTAAAAAGAGCATAACATTGTCCCTTTTTCGCTCAAGCGAGAAATGACTCGCTTGAGCGAATAGAAATGGAAATTTGGTAATTCCATTCTATGAGATTTTCGCTCAAGCAAGAGCATTTTTGCTTGAGCGAAAATATCAGCAAAACTAGGGTAAAAACCTTATGATATTTTCACTTGAGCGAGAGATTTATCGCTCCAGCAAAATCAGGCAGAGAGCAAGGGTTGTGTTTGCCCAGTTTTTGCTTAAGCGAATGGAACTTGCTCGAGAAAATCAGATTCTCGCTCAAGAGAGAAATTCTCGCTTAAGCGAGAAATTCTTGCTCAAGTGAGAATAAGGCAAAAAGCCCCATGTTTGATTCTCGCTCAAGCGAAAATGTTTCGCTTGAGTGAGAACACGGATCAATTATTTTAAAAGACTTTAAGGGTCATTTGACCCATTCTATAAAAACTTTCTCTCGACTCGTTGTGCCCTAGCAGAGCAAGGAGAAGGGAAGAGGAAGAAGAAGTTTTGAAGTGACCCACCAAGGAGGAGTAACCACTCACAACCATCAACCCCCTCTTTGTTGTGCTAGAGGTGAGGTATACCACCCACTCACTCTCATCTTGCTTAATGACCATTCATGACCCCCCTTTTTTTTCCCCTTCTTTGATTGTTTGTGAATGGTTGATTTATCATGATTATGGTTTGTTTTAATGGTTATGCTTATGGTTATGGTTGATTGGTTGAAATGCCTAGGATTAGGGTTTTACTTTCATGACTCAATGTATGCTTAAGGTTGGGGGATGTCTACATGCTTTTTATAATTCATTATGCACTCAAGAAACCTCCTATATACAAGAAATATATTACATGGGTCGATGACCAATATGGAAAATGGAAAAAGGGGAAAAGGATATAAATTTCATGTTATTTGAAAACGTGCGTTTAACGGCGATGTCTTATAACCGTAAGGAAGGCATTATCTACTTGGATACTGAGCTCATATTGGCCAATGGAAAAAGGAAAAGTTGAAAGACCCTCTATAGCTTAGTGTGTGTATTATGTTATTGGTGATGTTCATAATTTGGTGAATTGAGGATTTGTTGATGCATTTACATTTGTATGCTTTCCCTACACTGTATGCATGTATGCACTCACTATGACTTTAGTCTCACCACACATTTGTGGCTTTACTTTTAGATATGCAAGAGACTCAACCTGGACAATGAGGAGGGCTTCCTGTCCCGGGGTGGACTATCCCCATTTTGCTTATTTTGCCTAGGACTCTCATGTTTTGATGAACCTTGGATAATTATGTACATTAGGATTTTTGTATTAGTTATATTGTATCCAATGTTGGCAAATATTGTACCTAGTATATATAATATGAAGTGGGAGCTCAATCAAAGAAGAGGGTTGAATTGTGATTGAATAAAATTTTCTGCAATTTCATTCAATACTTTGTCTGCTCAAATTGATCTTGGCTTAGTATTGAAAGACAACTTCCAGAAGATAGATGTTAGTTCAGATGAAGTATGCAGAAGATGAAATCCCTTTATGGAATCTTGATGAGTACCACTTACTTAGGTATTAATTAGTTTTTCAAAATAATTTTATGCATGTGCAATAATAAAGGAGAGAAGGGAAGAGAAGATTGCACACAGGATTTATACTGGTTCACCTCTTCCAACCTGAGGCTACGTCCAGTCCCTACACCTGTAGGATTTTCTCACTCAACAATCAAATTACAACTTTCTTGGGTAACCTTACCACTAGTATTCTTCTCTAGCCTCTCAGGCTTAACTCAACTTCACTCACACAATTTTCAAACTAGATACTTACTACAGAACCTTCTGCAGAAGATCCAACAACCAGAATACTGCAAGTACCTTCTGCAAATTCTGTTTACATCTGAGATCACCAAATATCAGTAGACCTCACTCAAAATCTTTCTTTAACTGCTCACAATTTTCAAACTAGATACTTACGCAGAACCTTCTGCAGAAGATCCAGCAACCAGAATACTGCAAGTACCTTTTGCAGATTCTGTTTTACAGCTGAGATCACCAAATCTCAGCAGACTCATTCAAAATCTTTCTTCAACTGCTCACAAGAAGAATATGCACCTGCACACTTCTTTTGAGACTATACAATATGAATAAGAAAGAATAAAGATCATAAAAGGCTCGAAGCAATACAATATTTGCACAGCAGAAGCAGGATGATGAGCCAAGACTCTCTCCAAGGCTTTTCAGACCAGAACTCGAGAAAGAAAGGAGAGAGAAAGTTTCTAGAAGATATGACTTGTAAATCTGCAAGATTTGTGCTTCTTCTGGAATGAGGTGCCTTCAAAGTGGGGAGGAAGTCTCCTTTTATAGAAGGCTGAGAGGAACTAGCCGTTGGAGAACTCCCTGGACCTCCAACTGTGTTCCTTGTCCTGTCTCTGTCATGTAACAGCTGTATTCTGTACATACAGCTGTCAAGTTTGACTGGCTGCACCTTCTGAGGTGCTATCTTCTGCAGACATGAAGCATTGTTAATTCTGCAGCCATTTCTTCAAGGAGCATACCATAGGCCATGATTTACTTACCATAATTTATTTAAAATGTAATTGACCTAGCTGCATCTCCGAAAATGATAAAAACACAATTTAATGAATTTTGTTTCTTCTGCAACAGTCTGACAACATTTCTTCTGCAGAGTGAAAAAACTTGTGGATTCTGTGGCCATTTCTTCTGTAAGCATTCTGGGAGCTTTGAATTGATTGATATAAATTTTTCAGCTATATTTGCCCCAGTTGTAACCCCAGAAATGAGAAAAATGGCATTTAGTGCATTCTGCTTCTTCTGGAGTATTCCTGACAGCTTAAATCTTCTGCAGACTTTCCTTTTTCTTATGCAGAGATTTTTCAATGACATGTGATCATTTTAGAGGACTCCATAGTATGTTTATACTTGACTGTAACTCTTGGAAAGCTTAGGAAGTCATGATTTTGCAGCAAAGAGCTTCATCTTCACTTTTCACAAAAGTGTATCATCCTTCTAATATGTCATAACTTGATATGAGTCTGGAATTTTTGTTCTTAAGGGATAAATTGAATTATTCCAATTATCTTTATGTCCAGACTTCCCTTTCTTGCTCTTTGGATTTCTTCTTGATTTTCCTATCAAGTTTCTTCTATAGAAATGCATCTTCTGCAGCTTTGCTGTAACTGCTTTTCTTGCAGCATGCAGAAATTCTTTTCTTCTTCTGGAAGTGTGGGAACTTGTTCATGCTTCTTCTCCAATTACTTTGTTTGCATTAGTAACACTTGGAATGAATATGCTTGAATTGATTAAGTGTTCTTTCATATTCAGAAGGTGTCATGTTTCATGAAATGCTCCTTCTCATGCTTCTAGTGGTCTTGAATGATCCTTTTAAAGCTTTAACTTTGCTTCTGAAGCTTGATACAACTCAGTTTAATATTCATGGGATCTTAGATGAACTGTCTTGACCTTCTTGAAGCTAAGAAGATACTTATTGAACTTGTTTCATCACTTTTGACATGAAGCTCTATGTGACATGCTTCTAGACACATATTCTGATGTTAAATGATGTTTATGATCTTTGCACCTTCTGTAACTTTTCCTGTATTCTTTCTCAAGTGAAAACATTAGTACCAAAGTATTCATAACATTTAGAATATTGTTGTGAATGTTTGTTGTCATTAAAACCTTTGCTCAAAGGGTCTTGGACCTTACAATCTCCCCCTTTTTGATGATGACAAACTTTCATGAATAAATTCTAAGTTTTCTGAATGAGGGAAATAATAACCAAGTGATTTAACAATAAAGAATTAAATCTCCCCTTGAATTTGTGCCATTTACAACATTCATTTAACAAAAATGGGATTTAACAATAAAGAATTATTTCTCCCCCTGAATTTGTGCCATTCAGATAGAAATTTGTTATGACTGAAACTTTGTATTTCTTCTCCCCTTTTGTCATCCATCAAAACGGGCATGAAAATGATAGGAAGGAATATGTTCTCATCATTGTCTTGCCTAGGCTACTTAGAATGTGAGGAATGATCTAATAAGATCAAATGGCAGTCATCTATATGTCTTAAGATGGTTGGAAGTAAGCTAAAGGCATTGGTAGAACATGAGAAGCACTTGCTAGTAACACAAATGTGTTAAACCAGAATTGATACTACACAATCCTTACTTCCTTCTCTTGCATATTACACAATCTTAAGCTAACTTTTCTCATTAGTAGATGTTAAAGATAAGATCCCTTTATCCAAACTAAGTTGAATCATCAAGAATAGGGGCTTGGACCTTATCATAAAATAATGGGATATAAGAATAGAAGTGGTATGGAACTGGTTTACCATATTAGTTCCAAAGTTTGCCTATGGAGGCTCTATCTTTTTCCAATGTAACCTCTTCTTTTTCTTCTTTCACTTTATCACCCCATGAGAAGCACTTGCTATAGATTCTTCCATGCAAAGAAGAAATGATCTTATTCCTTTTCTACATCATCAAGAGGATATTTTGTGAAACCTAAAAGGCTTGGTAAGAAACATGTCATATGGAAGACATGTACATATTCATGAATATACCCATGGGTGAGTAACATTGAGTATCCCTTGATATCCTTCATAAGTATTGATTATCACTCCTAAACTTAGAAGTTGCAGCAAAAATGCTTTCACTAATCTTGAATACATAGGCTCCTATCTTAAATAATTTGAGCCATCCTAGTCTTTCTAAGAAGACATATACACCTCAATCTTCTCATGAGTGGTTTAGGGGTTCTAGTGGAAGAGATTCTGTTATCGGAACAGTTGTAACAAGGACAACTCTAATTGGTAAACTTTTATGAACATGAGTAGCTACAAATTTTATGTCATTCCTTCCTATAGCTTTGATCCTCGTGAAAATAATAGGAATTATATAAGGAATTTGGCAAAAACAAGTAATTGTTGTGAAAGAGAGAGAATATATATGAAGGAAACAACCTATCTTTCACTTGGGTTATAGCTACTATTTATGAAGGCAACAACTCCCTCTTAGGCATTGAGGAATGTGAGAATATCAAACACCAAAGAAATAATTCCATCTCTCTTTACTCTCTCTTCAAAAGCATGATTTTTGCTTCTAGATGGGAAATTCATCTTCTAAGTGTTCTAGATTAGGTAAAGAAGGCTCATTTTGAACTTAGAACACATAATATATCAATCAATTATGCATTTGATCTTTAATGAAGCTTTATCTTTCTTCTAGAAGATGTTTAGAAAAGATATCAGCAAGTTAAGACTTTGTCTCAACATATTTCAGTTCAATGTCATGCTTATGACCATGATCTCTAATAAAACAATGCTTGATGTCAATATATTTTGATCTAAAGTGATGCATGGGATTGATAGATAGATAGATTCATAGAACTTTCATCATCACACAAGATTGGGATTTCAGTGTACCTCAGAGAGTAATCCTTCATTAATGCTTAAACCCAACCTTTGTGAATATCTTACTGTTGATGTATATTTTGCTTCTACAATGGATAAGGCAATAGTATTTTCCTTGCTGCACATCCATGATAAGAAAGATTAACCAAGAATTTGGCATTCGCCATTTGTGCCTTTTCTCTCAATCTAACTCCAGCTCTTCCTTCATTGCTTTACCCATGAATCATCTTCTAGAGCTTCATTCACATTTTTGGGTTCAATTTGAGATAAGAAGGCTGCACTATTTTCATTTCCTCTTAATTGGGATCCTGTTTTTACTCCTTCTGTAGTATTCCCAATGATTTGTTCATGGGGATGAGCTGTAATTAGTTTCCAGCTTTTTGGAAGATCCTCTCACTGTGTACAGACATCTTCTGCAGAATCTTCTGTGAAATTTTCCTGTTCTGTTGTATCTTCTGGAGAGTTTTTATTCCCAGAAGGTATCTTCTGAGCTTATCAGATTCATCATCTGATTTACTACTGTATTTTCCTTGAGAAGAAATGTTAGAATCATTGAAAATAACATACATGCTTTCTTCTATGATTTGATTTTAAATATTGTATACCCTATAGGCTTTTGATGGAGAAGAATATGCAAGATAGTCTTATTTGAATCAAACTTACCATTTACATCCAAATGCACACAAGAATGAAATGTTTAGTTTTCTACATTTCCATAATTTATATAAAGTCTTGTTTCACATGCTTCTAGTAGTGACTACATTCAATGCATAACATGAAATGCTTACAACTTCAGCACAAGATATTTTTAACACTGGAGTCATTTAAAATGGTTCTAGCCACTTCTTCTAGTGTCCTATTCTTCTTTTCAGAATTCTATTCTGTTATGGAGTTCTAAGGCATGAAAGGCTATGAAAAATGTCATTCTCATCAAAGAAGGCTTTGAATAAGGAGTCCTTAAACTCCCTTTCATGATCACAACTCACAAAACCAATATTAGATCATTTCTCAGTTTGGACTTACTTGCAGAAGCTTCTAAAAGAGTCATCCTTTGTGGTTAAGAACAAAACTAATGTGAATCTTGAGTGGTTTATCAAAGTCCCACCTTGAAAGTCTTTTGAAATAAGAGATGATATTTTATCACAGCAAACATCATACAGATTTTTCATAAGAATTCATGTCATTTAGGATAATATATTCAAGGATGTTCTAATCAAACAAGTTGCTGCTCTAAATCATGAAAATCTCATTTACTCATGTATTTAAAAACTGCATTGTTTAATTATTTTCAACTCACATAATTATGAGATTTTACCACAATAAACTAGAGATCTCAAGCTTTCTAACAAGACAAAGATCATGCAATTGGATTTTCCTATCCCAAGATATGATGCATTTAAGTTGATTGATTTATCACAAAGTGCAGAATGGGACAGTTCTGTTTTTTATGCACTGATACAAATTCATACAACCAAAAATTTAGATAATTAATAGGATTAAATTATTATGTATTATCTTTCAAATCCAACTGGTTTCACTTGAAAAGGATTTTCCTAGCTCCAGTTATAAACATCTAAAATAGTAGGCTCAGACATGATCATATAACAGAATACCCTACTTTAATGACTTACTGGAATTATTTATTTTTTCTAAAATTTTAAAACTTTCCAGTCTAAAAACAGTATAAATCAGTTTTCCAATGAAATTAGTTTCATTCAAATATCACTTTTGTAGCCCAAGTTATGATATGATGAAGTGGACTGCTTTATGTCAGAATTTATGCAGAACAACTATATTCACGAATTTATTGGGACAGTTGTAGTTGTGATAAAATTCTCAAATTTTCCAGTTTAATACTAACATGAATAAGCTTTCAAATAAAATTGGTTTCACTGAAAAAGCATTCCTGTAGCTCAAGTTATGCTCATTTAAAGGTAGCTATATCAGAATTTAAACTAGCTGTACTATAGCATATTACTTTTGATCTTCTAATCATTTTCTTTTTATGCTCAAGACTAACTAAGTGATTGGAAAAGAATGTCCATATAAATGTCATCATGATAATCATTCATCACCAAATATGCAAGACCTTAGCATAAACTTATTAGGAATGTGCTTAAAATTCATAGACTTTTAAGAACATTAAGGATAGAAATATTTGATACCTTGTTCTGGTCAATTGAACTGTACTTTTTCTTACCCATTGATTCATTCTAAAAGTCATGAACTTGGAGATTTCACACTAATCATTTGAGGAGCATTGGCTAGAGACATGTTCCTTTTTGGAGGGAACATTTTCATTTAAGCCTTGGAAGTATTTCCTTTAGCCAATGGTCCTATCTTCTTGAGATTTTTTTTCTGCATAACAAAATTACTAAGGAGACATTTTGGTACCCATTTCATCTTGGGTCCTTGAGTGTTAGTGGTTGAATTCTTAAAAGATTTAACAACCCATACCATTGTATCTCTCATATAAATAGTTCTTCTTAAATTGCTATATAAGTTTTTACTTCTAATCCCAGAGAACAGAACCTTCTTAGTAGATGCTTCTCTAATTTCACAAAATGTTGGTTGGAACATAACTTCATAGCCACTGTCACAGGGCTGACTTATGCTAAGAAGATTATGTTTTAACCCTTTTCACATAATACACATTATTAATTTGGGTAGAATTGTTCATACCTATCTTTCAATACCTTTGATATGTGCCTTGTTGTTGTCTCCAAAGGTTATGTTCCACCTTCCATTCTGTGTAGTTGAATGAATTTGTTTTTGTCCCCAATCATATGTCTTGAGCATCCACTGTCCAAGAACCATAACTCTTTCCTCTTGAGTGATCTTGCTTGTTCCTACATCAGAAGATGGTAGAGATTTAGGTACCCAAATCTTCTTGGGTCCTGGGTGGTTAGATACCTTCCTTCTGAAGCTCCCTTTTCTTCTGTAACAATTGTGGAAAATGTGTCTAATTCTGTTACACCAAGAACAATTGGGAGGTTGCCTTTTAGCAGGGACAAAAACAGTTTTGTGAATTTTTTAGGATGAATCTTGATTAAAGCCTATTCCTCTTTTATCAGGTTTCTCTACTACTTCCAATTAATTTATTCAAGTGTGTACTATTAACAAACTTACTTAAACTGTTTGTAATTCATCAATTTTCTTCTGCAGAAGATAGTTTTCTTTCTGCAGTGATGCAGACTTGGTATCTTTTGCAGAGTGTGTTTTAATCAGTTTTATTTGTTTGATAGTTTAAAGTGAGACTATTGAAGACATTGATTTGTTTTAACTAATCTTTCATTGTCTTCTTTTAATTTTTCATTTTCCTCTTTGGTTTTAACTAATTGTTCCTTAAGTAGTGCACACTTTTGAGCTAGTGTGTGTGAATCAGTTAATAGGTTTTCAAATGCATCTTCTAAATCTCTATATGCAGAAGGATTGTAAGTTATTACCTCATTGTCTTCATCATCATTTCCAGCCATGAGACACGTGTTAGTTGTTTCTTCTTCTGCATCTTCTTCTGAGGAGCTTTCTGAGTCATCCCATGTGGCCATCATGGCTTTCTTCTTCTGGAAGGTTTTTGAGTCTCCTTTTAGCTGGGGACATTCTGATTTAAAGTGTCCTGGCTTGTTGCATTCAAAACAGATAATTTGTGCTTTGGATTTTCACTTTTTGGCCTTCCTTCTTGAAACTGAAACCTTTTCTTCCTCTGCCTTTTCTCCTTATCAGTCTCTAGATTCTTTTTGAGATAAAGGCAAGTTCATCATCTTTTTCAGATGATGTCTCATCTTCTTCAGAAGCATCTGCTTCTGTTGGAGTTAGACTACTTCTGGAAGTGCTTGCTTTTAGAGCAATTGATTTTCCCTTTCTAGGTAATTCATCCATGAGTTCTTGCTCAAGAACTTTTAGTGAACCAAGTAATTCGTCCAACTTTAGAACAGCAAGGTCCTTAGCTTCTTAGATTGTTGTTACCTTTGGTCTCCATATTTTTGGAAGACTTCTAAGGATTTTTCTAACTTGCTCTTGGTTTGAGTAGCTTTTTCGAGAAGAGACTTTAAGTCATTTATAATGACAATGAATCTACTGAACATTTCATCAATAGATTCATGTTCAACCATGCTGAACATTTCATATTGATGAATCATATGTTGATTTTTGATTCTTTAAGTTCATAAGTTCCTTCATGGGCTATTTTGAGTGTGTCCCATATCTCTTTTGTGTTGAATAGCCAGCAACTTTATCATATTCTCCCCTGCTTAGTGCACAGAGAAGGAAGAATTTGGCTTTGGAGTTCAGAAGATACTTCTACTTATCTTCTGAGGTCCAATCTTCTCTTGCTTTAGGTTGAGGATCTTCTTCTTGCACATTTGATTCTCCTTCTTTGGGCTGAGCAAGAATTCTTGTTCTTCTTGCTACTGGAATGAAATTTCCTTTCTCTACAATATCCCAAAGATCAATGTTTGGGATTCTAGAAACAATTTCATTCTATCCTTCCAATAGTAGTAATCCTTTCCATCAAATGCTGGTGGTCTATTTGTGGATGATCCTTCTGGAATGAACATTGCAGCTCCATGATTTTCCATCTCCCTTGATCTTTTCCTCTCTCACTGTTAAGTGGGTTCAACCCTAGAGGCAAGCTCTGGTACCAATTGAAGTGGGAGCTTCAATCACAAGAAGGGGGGTTGAATTGTGATTGAATAAAATTTTCTGCAATTTCATTCAATGCTTTGTCTACTCAAATTGATCTTGGCTTAGTATTGAAAGACAAACTTCCAAAGATAGATGTTAGTTCAGATGAAGTATGCAGAAGATGAAATCCCTTTATGGAATCTTGATGAGTACCACTTACTTAGGTATTAATTAGTTTTTCAAAATAATTTTTGCATGTGCAATAATAAAGGAGAGAAGGGAAGAGAAGATTGCACACAGGATTTTATACTGGTTCACCTCTTCCAACCTGAGGCTACGTCCAGTCCCTACACCTGTAGGATTTTCTCACTCAACAATCAAATTACAACTTTCTTGGGTAACCTTACCACTAGTATTCTTTCTCTAGCCTCTTCAGGCTTAACTCAACTTCACTCACACAATTTTCAAACTAGATACTTACTACAGAACCTTCTGCAAAGATCCAACAACCAGAATACTGCAAGTACCTTCTGCAAATTCTGTTTTACAGTTGAGATCACCAAATCTCAGTAGACCTCACTCAAAATCTTTCTTTAACTGCTCACAATTTTCAAACTAGATACTTACTGCAGAACCTTCTGCAGAAGATCCAGCAACCAGAATACTGCAAGTACCTTTTGCAGATTCTATTTTACAGCTGAGATCACCAAATCTCAGCAGACCTCATTCAAAATCTTTCTTCAACTGCTCACAAGAAGAATATGCACCTGCACACTTCTTTTGAGACTATACAATATGAATAAGAAAGAATAAAGATCATAAAAGGCTCGAAGCAATACAATATTTGCACAGCAGAAGCAGGATGATGAGCCAAGACTCTCTCAAAGGCTTTTCATACCAGAAACTCGAGAAAGAAAGGAGAGAGAAAGTTTCCAGAAGATATGACTTGTAAATCTGCAAGATTTGTGCTTCTTCTGGAATGAGGTGCCTTCAAAGTGGGGAGGAAGTCTCCTTTTATAGAAGGCTGAGAGGAACTAGCCGTTGGAGAACTCCCTGGACCTCCAACTGTGTGTTCCTTGTCCTGTCTCTGTCATGTAACAGCTGTATTCTGTACATACAGCTGTCAAGTTTGACTGGCTGCACCTTCTGAGGTGCAATCTTCTGCAGACATGAAGCCTTGTTAATTCTGCAGCCATTTCTTCTGGGAGCATACCATAGGCCATGATTTACTTAGCATAATTTATTTAAAATGTATTTGACCCAGCTGCATCTCCAAAAATGATAAAAATAGAATTTAATGAATTCTGTTTCTTCTGCAACAGTCTGACATCATATTTCTTCTGCAGAGTGAAAAAAACTTGTGGATTCTGTGGCCATTTCTTCTGTAAGCATTCTAGGAGATTTGAATTGATTGATATAAATTGTTTCAGCTATATTTGCCTCAGCTGTAACCCCAGAAATGAGAAAAAAATGGCACTTACTGCATTCTGCTTCTTCTGGAGTATTCCTGACAGCTTAAATCTTCTGCAGACTTTCCTTTTTCTTATGCAGAGATTTGTCAATGACATGTGATCATTTTAGAGGACTCCATAGTATGTTTATACTTGACTGCAACTCTTGGGAAGCTTAGGAAGTCATGATTTTCCAGCAAAGCTTCTTCTTCAATTTTCACAAAAGTGAATCTTCCTTCTAATATGTCATAACTTGATCTTAGTCTGGAATTTTGGTTCTTAAGGGATAAATTGAATTTATTCCAATTATCTTTATGTCCAGACTTCCCTTTCTACTCTTTGGATTTCTTCTTGATTTTCCTATCAAGTTCTTCTATAGAAATGCATCTTCTGCAGCTTTGCTGTAATTGCTTCTTCTGCAGCATGCAAAAATTCTGTTTCTTCTTCTGGAAGTGTGGGAACTTGTTCAATGCTTCTTCTCCAATTACTTTGTTTGCATTAGTAACACTTGGGATGAATATGCTTGAATTGATTAAGTGTTCTTTCATATTCAGAAGGTGCCATGTTTCATGAAATGCTCCTTCTCATGCTTCTAGTGGTCTTGAATGATCCTTCTAAAGCTTTAACTTTGCTTCTGAAGCTTGATACAACTCAGTTTAATATTCATGGGATCTTAGATGAAATGTCTTGACCTTCTTGAAGCTAAGAAGCTACTTCTTGAACTTGTTTCATCACTTTTGACATGAAGCTCTATGTGACGTGCTTCTAGACACTTATTCTGATGTTAAATGATGTTTATGATCTTTGCACCTTCTATAACTTTTCCTGTATTCTTTCTCAAGTGAAAACATTAGTACCAAAGTATTCAGAACACTTAGAATATTGTTGTGAAAGTTGTTGTCATTAAAACCTTTGCTCAAAGGGTCTTGGACCTTACAATATAATGATTTGGAATTTCTGCTTAAGATGGACATTAGACTGGGTTGATCAAGAGTTGTACTTTCCCACTCAATTCCAGAAGATCAGGCATGGAGTACCTACCCCTATCCATCAAAGGAAACTCATCAATCCTTTCGTGAATAATGCTAACTTAATAGACGATGAAGACTAGTTCCTTGTGAAGAAGCTGGAGATAGAAGTCGAAAATCGAACATAATTATTCTTAAGTGCAGTGGGGGTAGATTTTTCAAGCCTCCTTGCCTATCTCTATGCATCCTATTACCTACACCTGGATGATACCAGATAGGTTAATTCCAAGGATACCCGTCAAAGAGTCAGAGAAGTCGAAGGAGAAAAAGGTCAGAACAAGTTCTCTGATGGGTTCTCTAAAGCCTATCACTCCAAACCAATGGCAAATGATCATGAGGAGAGAAGGGCTGGATGATAATGAACACAAATGGGTGTGGACTTCCTACTGGAACATCAGATAGCATACTGCACAAAGTTCCAATCCTGATCCTGAGGATTTTCCACCTCATGAGTTTCTGATTCATAAAGGCCCCTTTACTCAGAAAAGGATCAGAAAGGAAAGTTTTCCTATGGGAGAATTGTTAGTTTACGCACTAGAGACTTATATGTTTTATTTTGAACATCCATCACTTGTATCATATTATTTTATAAAGGCAATTCATTCTTTTAGAATGTAATAAACGTCCTTAGAATAGTAAGCCTAAACTTCATAAGAAATCAAGTAGATGACTTGATCGTGAGATCTTATGAAGAACTATTCTTAAAAGGGTCCCTGGTCGAGCATCTTCTTAGGAAAAAGATGCATTTAGACTAGTATGTGAGTTCATTGATGATCACATCTCACAGATCATGGATATGAGATATCATGTGCTAACATAAGTACATATTAAGAGTAATGATGTACTGGACTGACCCACCTTAAGAACGTTGCATGGTTGTTACATAAGTGTCATGAACGTTTCTTAAATTGATAAATATTATATGAAGTCCTTTGACCTGAAATCACTAGGATTCCTACATAAGGAACTATATGTTTTAAATATCATCAAATGTTGCCTGTAACAAGGTGATCATAAAGTTGGTTTTTGGACATATAATAAATTATGTGGTGGAATATGAGTGACCTAGATGAGATTTGTCCCTCCTATGTAACAGGAGTTATATCTGTAGGCATCTTGATAGAGTTAGACTACAAAATGCATGACCATGCTCAAGAGGATAAACATGAGATGTTTATTTTCTGTATAGTCTACTTAGGCATCAGGAAAACATAAATTGAACTATACAAGGATGACACATACCATGCCCTTGTGTTCAATTAGATATTTGGACAAAGGGACAGATCGTATAAATTATTATCATAAAATAGGATTCGTCAAAGTTGTTGACAATCTCAATATTTAGGTAGTAGTGATGCATTGCTAGATGCCGCTCACTATTTATGATATTAAATATAAAAGAGTTTTATTTTAATATCATAACCAAATATTATAAGCCTATTGGGTCACACGCCTACAACAAGCCGCTAGGAAAGATAATAATTCTAATATGATTAGAATTATAACATAATGGGCCAGGCCCATATATCTTAGGGTTAATAGAATGAGGGGTAAAACCCTAGCCACCACTCTATAAATATAGCATAAGATGCATTGCCCTAGACATATGAGCAGTCGCTTTTACTCTCTAAACGCTACTAGCAGAGCTGAGGAGGGTTTCCTAGTTCGGCTGTTGATGTGGACACCTCTAGAGACGTGGCCGCTATTGCCTCGCTAGCAATCCATAAAAGGTATGTCATTATGTTTCATGCCTTTTATGTCTTAATTCGTGTTTTCTCATTAATGATCATAACAAGGGAGGGAATCCATTTATTCCGCTGCACCCTGACCACATGCTTGATTCCCTTCAAGAATTTCCTCATTAAGACTGGAAGTTCTAAGGAAGTAAGACAACTGGTACTTATATATTATTAGAAGGCCTAGTTACTATGGCTTTCCAAATGACACTACCTATTTTAGATTCTCCTATAGGTTCATCAACCTAGTCTTCCATGCTCTAGAGGCAGGCCGTTATGAGGAGAATTTGGCTATAAAAAAGAAGCTAGAAGAAGTGGAAGCCTATCAGACTCAGTTGATCCAGAGACAAGATTACTCATTGCTTAAACAGAGAAAATCAGGATGGATAATGAAGACTTTAAGAGTGAAGTCCTATATGAGATCTCCAAGACCAAGGACTCTCTAATAGAAGCAATCAAGAAAGCTCTTTCGAAAAAGCCTGAATAATTATAGTCTATGATGTCTCCACTATCTCAAAGTTTCTGCTTAATAATATGAGATTTTTTTCAAAAAGTCTATTGCATTTATTTTCTTGCTCTGATGACATTTCATTGTTGTTTTGATGCTCTGATACATGTTTGCCCTAATAACATCTCTCTGCTCTAATTTCACATTTTTTTCCTTTCTTGCTCTGGTTGTCCTTTTGATTGATGATAAAAGGGGGAGTAATACTAATATAAATCTAGAGCTAACATGTGCAGTTAAGGGGGAGCAAAGGAAGAAAAATTATATAAGATTACGACTTAGGAGCCATATGAAAGCTTTTATTCTCAAACCCTTTTAAGTCAGATTTATTTTTAACCAAGTTTGTCATCATCAAAGAGGGGGAGATTGTTGAGTCTCAAGACTTTCATACGAGGAAAAGTCAAAGTCTTTGCACATCCTCACACGCAAGCTTCAAACATAATTAAGGAAAGACAAAAGGCAACTTTCCGAGTTAAGTTCAAAAGTGTAGCACAAAAGAGGAAATCTGCGTTGCAAGCCTACAAAGTTCAGAACAACGCTGCCTACCTCGTACTTTTTGACAGAGTTGCCTCACAAAAGCTTCAATAGCATTAAATGCTATTTCTAAACGTACAAATTTGATGAAGACGTACCCAGAAGCCTATGAATAGAGAAGCTCATTCCTAAAGCAAATATAGAAAACCTTCACGCAAATTGCAAAGCAAAAACGCTGCTGAAATCTCATTAGAATCATACTATGATAATTTCTATTGTACTCAAACATTCAAATCTTGTGTTAAATCACAGTTCTTGTACAATTCTTGAACGTGAGCTTATCTGAAGTTCAAGTTTATCTGTAAACACTTGAGTTATTAGAGCTTGAAGAGGCTAGGTGAGCAAACAATAATTGTGTAGAGCCTAAAGAGGCTAAGTGTGTAAGCAATTCTTGGTGTACTTGAGCCTGAAGAGGCTTGTCTGTAAAAGAATAATTGTTATCTTTGTTTGATTAGTGGAAAATCCAGAAGCGATTTTTGCTCCGGGACTGGACGTAGCTCACTGTGGTTGTGAGTGAACCGAGATAAATTCTTTGGCTAAGTTCTCTGAACCCTTCACTCTCCATAACTGTTTTCACTAACCTAAGGGGATAAGAACAATGGTTATTAAACACTTTAAAGTAACTTTAAAAAGATAATATTTTGAGAACCTTTTGTTTGATATTATTCAGATAAGAGAGATCATTTCAGACAGTCCCTCAAAACAAATTTGTTTAGAAAGCTTTTTGAAGAGATTCCATCTTGAAAATGAAAAACATTTAATAAACACAATTCAACCCCCTTCCTATATTTGGTTTTGTATTTACATATTATTGTTGAATTTAAATATATGGCTCTATGATTGAAGAAAGTCAACATTATGTATACATGACAAACCTCAAGCTTAAGCTTGTGTCACATATTGTAATACAAAAAGATTCAAGCTTTAGTTAGCTTGTGCCGATGGGCAAAGAGGAAAATTCTTAATTAAGACAATGTGGTAATCTAGCGTGGTCATAGGGAGTGCAACCCTATATAATTAACCTGCAAAAGAGACGTTCCTTACTTAACTAAGAGCTCTAGTCAGCTATTATGGAAAGTGAAAAAACCTATAATAACAAAACATTAATTTTGTTTTTGTTGTATGGACTATATGTTTTATGTGAACTATGTTTTGCGTATTTCATTATTCATTAATGTTGGCAACTATTAGTTGATCGTAGCACATCACAACTAGTGACTTCCAATTATTGTCTCATTGGCATCCTCAAATTATAATGGCCGGTATGTAACATTTTATGGTGATTAAACCCTCATTTTGGTACTTGAAAGATTCTTGGTCGATCATATTAGTCACTAAAATAGAAATTGCAATTTTGTCCTTGAAAAATGAAAAACTATTCAACTTAATTCTTAAAAGAAGATAAAGTAATTCCTTCTCAGCCTTTTTTTTAAAGTTAATTTAGTCGTTGAAATAGACTAAATTGAAAGATGATGGACAATTTATTTCTATATGGTTTATCATCATTCTCCCATTATTATTACAATTGCTAGTATCTTTTCACCACCATCAGTGAAGTTATTTGCTCAAAATCATAGATATATTATTCAATAACATTCTAGTTAATTAATTTCAATTTTACAATAATTAAAAGTAAATTTTTACATCAATTCTCTGTATCTTAATTTTGAGACATCACTTCTCACTTTTTTAATTTTCTACTCTTTCAAATAAAAAGCCACGTTCCAATTTTATTTTTTTTATTATTTTCTTTGAGTGTGTTATTTACACACCATTATAACTATTTTTAGACATTCCGCAAATCTTTTTCAATTTTTTTGAAAAAAAGTGATATTTTGAACCTAAATATTTATGATCTTCCTTAACTTGTTTTTTCCCTATTCCCAAATCGTTTCTTAATTTCAATATAATTTCTTATCATTATCATTTAATAATATATAATCGTTTAATATAATAATGAATGATCAAATTTAACAATATAAATAATATAATAATTGTTTAATATCTTAAAATTTAAACTATATAAATGGATATGATAATTTTATTTAAATTGTATATATAATTCAAACCAAGTACATTATAATATTTACACGTCATATATTTTATATTTTAATATATTTATTTGTTATTAAAAATAAATATATATTTTAAAATGTATATTTAAATGAGGAAGAATCAAATTACATTAGTGTAAGTTGTATCGAATCTTACACTACTAAATAACTTTTTAGTAGATCATTGTGTTAAGTAATCCATCGTAAGATTGAAAGTTATTATCATATAATGTATATAAATTATAATTCAAAATTATTTGATATGTCATTGAGATGTCTCAAGATTAACGTCATATATAAATTTAAAATACATGAAAAAACAACCATTTGATTTTTAATTTATTAATGTTCAAATTTTATGAAATTTGACATAAATATAATTCACCGGTTGGATTATTAAAACTCAAATTCGATTTTACTACACTGGTGTAATTTATTCTCCCCTCTATTTAAATATATTAATCATATAAAAATAAATATGTTTTCTTTACAATTATAAAATACTAGTTATAATTTTAATTCCATGGTCTAAAGAGACACTAAATTTCATCCAATAAAAAAAGGAAGTGAATACACAAATACAAATCTATTAAGAGCATTTCTTTATTGGGAAAATTGAGCAAGACACTCTTCTCCTACGCTACGTTTATTTCCCTCCATCACGGTGGGTTCGTTTTTTAAGGTTGACGTGTACAACTGTATCCCTCTCCTCTCATTCTCTTTTCTTCTCATTACATTACACTGCCAAATCAAAACTCGAAACATTCATTCCTCACATCAACATTTTCATTGCATCCAGAAGAGAGAGAAAGAGATAGGTTGAGAGAGAGAGAGAGGAAAGAAAAAGGCCAAACGCCAAACTCTGTCTTTTCTTTTCACTTTCTTCACCTTTCCTTTTTCTCTTCTTTCCCTTCAATCCTCACACCTCTTCTTTCATTGATGCTCCATTCCTACACCGGTATGGTACAATACAATGCTTCGCCTTTTTTTGAGATTTTTTGAATTATATTTATTTCTGTGTGTATCATCGTAATCTTTGAGTTGTTGTTTTGATCAATGTGGGTGCAGGGTTTTATCTGGGATATATATACCTATACATATATAGTTCTGTAAATTTGGGATCACAGATATGACTAACAAAAGTGCTGAATTGACTCGGGTAAAATATCTGGCAATTGCCATTTATTTATTTTCTATGATTGTTCATGCAAAATTTCCTTGCTATGAGATTGGAATTAATTCAGAATGAGGGATTTGGTTCCTCGAAATGTAGAATTCTAAGTACAATATAGGTATTTGTAAATTATAGGGGGAAATTTATACGGTTATGCGTTTTGTTTGTAGGTAAATGGTGATGTTTCTCGTCCCTCTCCTAATCTTCAGCCTCAGTCTGGGCCACTAGATCCTTTGCATTCTCGTAGTGGCAATGGCAATGAGGTAATTTTCCTTTTTTACAAAGATAGGATTTAAAATTTTGTTATTTTGAATTGGTTTGGAAGTATGACTATGAATGGCTTTATCACCATGGTCAAGTTTTGTTTCATCAGTCTGCTCACTTGGCCATTCTGTTCAGTTGCTTCCCAAGTTTTGTATATGATCATACATTATTTATTTATTTTGCAATCATCCGAGTTGAGTGCTTTGGAGTGATTTTGTGATGGGATCTTACGCTCCAACGAGACATATCAGAATGAAAATCTAGACCCCATCAATTGGTAGCGAGAATAAGTGAGGCATCCATTGAGATTTATGGCTGGAGTAGTGGTTGAGAAATGGTGGGACCTTACGGTGGAGGAAATAAAGAAAAGGAAAGAAAGAAGTGTGTGTTGCCGTGGTGTGGGGGTAGGCTGGCTTGGTTTGGTTGGGAAGATGGGTGTTTATAGGGATGACTTTGGCGGGTGTAGACTGGATTTTGTCTTTTTGAGAGACCTCTTTGTTGGGCATTAAATGTATGGCAAAAGGGAGTTATAGTGACACATGTTGCTTTAAGTGTTATCTTTACAATGTGAGCTTGAGGAGATAAAAGGGCAGGGCACTTTGTGGGCTGGTCACATTTTGGAGGTTGTCTGTGTTAGTTGTGAAGATGGTAGGTAAGGTTGATAGCAGTGGCCAAGAGGTTGACTTAAGGGTTAGAGGGTGATGCTGCCTAAGTTAGACCTTGCATGTGCTAGAGAACATGCATGCGAGGTACTTGTGAATTGGGATGTCATCATGCATCTTTGAGGGTTGAGCCATTAAGGTTGTGGTAACGTTAGAAGGTTGAGTAAAAGGAATGCCCTACCTACAACTTCAAACAAAAGTAGCCCAAGGTTAGAAAGCCTGAAGCTACTTATGCTATGTTCTTGATAGAGATACCTTTGGAGTCTTGATTGAGCATTACTCACTTAAAAGCCTATGAATCCACTGAAAGTGTAGTTCCCTAAAGGGGAGGAGTGTTGCTTCCCTAGAGAGCTTTGCAGACTGAGGAGCATGATATTATTTATAGAACATGAGGTTGCGTTCTTTAGCAAGTGTGCTTTAGAGGATTAGTACCTTTGGAGTGCATTAGCAACTTTTTATCTCTGGTATATTTCTTTTTCAAAACATTGAGCTTACCCCACATAATTAAGGACACACAACTTGGAAACTAGTTTTCATTGCTATTGAATTTAGCTTGTTAAAATGAATTATATTGTTATTTTAATGGAGTTTAGTCCCTCTTGATGCTCACTTATTGTAGTTCAAATTCCTATGATTACATCTCTTGCAGGTTTTCAAGAATGGGCCACTTTTCATATCTTCCAAAGGTGTGTTTAACTCCTCTAGTTTACACATTTGTTTCCAAGGAACTAAAAATTTATGTAATTTGCTCCTATACAAAGACTATGAGTAAAAAATCGTTCTAGTGTGCTTTTATACCTATGGCAAAGTATATAGTCCTAAATGCTGTAAAGTCAAGAAAAAATAGGTCTAGTATTTGTTATTAATCCTTTCATGGTCATTATAGATGTCAAGCATGGTGATGCTATCGCACATACAATAGGATGATTGTTGAATGTTGATGTTGCATGTCCTAGTAATTGAATTTTAAGACAAAATCAAACTTGTGGGAGAAAAACTTAGGCAATCATTGGACAACTGTAAAAAGGATTTAACCCAAAAAAGAAGTAAGAAAATAATTGCAAAGCAGGCATTAAAATTATGGGGATTTAGGTAGAAAAGGCGAAAAAAAGAATAAAGACTTTAAATAATATAGTCTTGGGTATATTAGTGTTATGATGTGATACAAAAGACAAAGCACTAATCCACATTTAC
This sequence comes from Sesbania bispinosa, assembly GCA_026901365.1. Classification (NCBI taxonomy): domain Eukaryota; kingdom Viridiplantae; phylum Streptophyta; class Magnoliopsida; order Fabales; family Fabaceae; genus Sesbania; species Sesbania bispinosa. The sequence continues at coordinate 165,551 of QLOH01000153.1, forward strand.
ATTAAGCTATTTTGGTTGGAGGGATTTGGAGAGAAGGGGAGGGGAGGGGGCCAAAATCCCTCCTGATATCATTTTGTCTCCCCTCCAAAAGTGAGGGGAAGGGAGGGGAGGGAGGTTTAAAATAAACCAACCAAAATTACTTAAATATTCCTCCACTCATATTAATAAAGTTGGATGTTATAAAAGTATAAGGGTATAAAAGTATAGTTTTATTTTCCTTCCCCTCCCCTTGTGAACCAAACAAGTAAGGTCTCCCCTCCCCTCCCCTCCTCGAACCAAACAAGATAAAATATCACCTCCCCTCCCCTCCCCTCCCCTCTTTTGAACCAAACAGACCCTAATAGAAGACTCCTAATGCTAATCAAATAATGAAACAAATCATGAGATATTAAGAAATATGAAATCTATTCTTAAGAAATCATTTAAGATAATTATCAGATATAATTATGATATTATGAAAAATATTCTTTGGATATTCGAATACCTCCTCAAACTAAAATTTACTAAACTTTAAATTTGTTACAAATGAACCCTTAAAAAGGGGGAAAAACCAAAAAAATATAATTAATAAAACATGGATAAAAGGTAACTTAGGAATGCTAGAGACATTAGAGAGATTAACATTTCTAGAAAGACAACTCAACAATATGGCTAGAATGATCATCAACTTGAAAAGCTAGTTGGGATGCTGCATGACCAAGAAAGCCTTTGTTGGAACAATAATTGACAAACGACTTAAATATGTTTTTAATCCCTACATTTGTGTGAGTTTTTAGTTTTAGTTGCTCTAAACTTTTTCTATTGTTTCAGTCCCTTATTGTTCTAACATAAGGTGTTTTAGTCCCTCACCCTAACAAGCTTCTGTTAAATGATGACGTGCCAAATAGAGGGCCACATCATCCTAGCCAAGTGTTCACAATAATCCTATGTGGCCTCTTAATTGCCGTGTCAGCTTAGCCATGTGTACAACAAGCATCTTAGCCATTGTTAGAGGCAACAAGGATGGTGGAGAGGTCGTAAAGGAAATCAGCGATGGTTTTGGGAATGAAACTGGGTCTTAAATCTAAGCTCAGTTATGTAGAAACAAAACCCATTTCTTTGGGAATGCTCAGATTTAGATCATTGATGAAGTTTTTTTTTTTTTTTTTGTTTTGTTTTGTTTTGTTTTTGGAGTTGCAAAGAAAGAGGAAGATTGAGGAAAATGAAAATGGGAAAGAGAAGCGAAATAGTGAGTAGAAGATGAAAATGGGATTTAAATAAATGAATGACGGATTGAGGAGAGTGAGATTACCAATAATCAATAATACTAATACTGATAATATTAATTAAGGGAAAGTGGGTTAGATGTGAATGGGAAGAAATTTCAGAACACAGAGATTCTACTACGATGTCTTATCTTCCTAAGCAGTCTCATTTCAGTATCAAACACTTTTCCCCTATTTTATTCATTTTCCTCATCCTTTTGACCACTACATACAACCCATTATCCATGGTAGAGCTTGATACGTCGATCTCAATCCACTATTTTCAAGAACCTATGTTGCAACCTTCACCTAATCTTGTAAGCTAAACACCCATTTATCCTCATTGACTCTCACAGGGTCTCCTATCTCAAAACTTGGCAAAGAGTAATAAGAAAATAAGAACTATTACAAGTTTTCTCTAATAACTTCCCACAAAAACCTTAATTTCCTAAACACGGATTTCCTATAAACCCATGCTTAAATCTCGACAGTAACTCTGCTTATGTCGAAAGCATAGAGGGTTTGGAATCTATAGGTTGAAGAAGACAATTCATTGCATGTGCAGCTCTTTGTTCACGTGGCTAAAGATGAAATGGCAATTGATAGGCCACATAGAATTATTGTGGACACTTGGCAAGGATGACATGGCCTTCCATTTGCCATGTTATTTATTTAATATAAGTTTGTTAGAGTGAGGGACTAAAACACCTTATGTTAGAATAATAAGGGATTGAAAACATAAAAGAAAGTTCAGAGGGACTAAAATGAAAAACTTGCACAAATGTAAGGACTAAAAACATATAAACATAAAAGAAAGTTCAGTTATTGGTACTATTGAATATGTAAAAGCAAATATAGTGGAATGGAATTCCAACTGCCACAGAGCTAGGCTCCTGCAGAGGGCTAGTGCTCTCAGATACCCCTATCTCTCCTCTCACGTCCCAATATAACACAAACCCGTTACACATTTGGCACATCCCTTGCCCTCTTGCCATGTCAACATTCTTTCTTAGACTCTTTCTATTTTTTCTAGTATAAACTCTCCACACCTTGGGCCATGACTACTGATGTACTAGCTGTCCATTTGGACCCAAATTCTTATTTAAGGTCCTAACATTGTCACCCTCTTGAAAAATAGACTTTTCCTCAAGGTTGAACTTGGGAAATTGGCTTCTAATATAGAACTTCCTCCCATGTAGCCATTGTAGGAGACCTCGTGTTCCTTTACAAGGTCAATCACCAGATCTAGGACCAAATTTAGAGAAAGCCACAAAAGGTAACATAGAAATTGATGATCTTGAATAGCCTACTGCCCTCAGGAAATGAGTTAGGTCTTGCACACAACATCATCCTATATTATACTACCTTTCTTATTCTAAACTATCACCCAAATATAATGTTGTAAATGTTGTATAATCTCCCATTTATTGATAATATGTTATTTTTTAGGGTAGATTTATTTTATTTTTATCAGGGTAGATGCTCTAGGCAAGTTTTCCCTAATTAGGAGATTACACTAGACGACTTTCCCTAGTTAGGAGATTATACAAGTTGACTTTCCCCATTATTTTCACTATATATATATATATATATATATATATATATATACACCAACGCTGTTATCGTGTTTTATCATAAATCAACATTATTCAAAAAATATTTCTCTCTTTTCAAGTTGGCATCAGAACTCCTGATCTGGGAGACTCTGTTTTCATCTTCAAACCCTAGCTACCTTAATTGCGGTCCTTGTTTGTTGCCTTCAATGCAGCCATGTCCTTGAAAGCACCTTTATTATGCCGGATCACTGTCAGATAATGTTTCCCGCCAACCGGCCGTTGTCCATTGCCGCTGGAAACAAAATGAAAACAAAAATGATAATGCAAACCAAACATGCCCTTAGTTAGTTCGATGTTAAGAATGCATTTCTGCATGGAGAGTTGGAGGAGGTGTATATGGAGATTCCCCTAAGATATGGTCCTACAAATGATGGTTGGTGACAAGGTGTGTCAATTACAAAAGGCTTTGTATGGGTTGAAGCAGTCACCTAGAGTTTGGTTTGATAGATTCACAAAAACAATGTTTTTCCTTGGTTGTAAACAAAGTTAGGGTGATCATACTCTCTTCTTTAAACATTCACATTCAGGCATACTAACAGTGTTATTGGTATATGATGATGATATTATTATATCAGAAGATGATCTGGTTGAGCAGAAGTCAAGAGAAGCTTGCTCGTGAATTTGAAATTAAGGATCTTGGAAGATTAAAATATTTTCTTAGGATTGAAGTAGCCTACTCTAAACAGGGTTCCTTCATATCTCAAAGGAAATATATCTTGGACCTCCTCAAAGAGACAGACAAACTTGGAAGCAAAGCTGCTATTATTCCCATTGAACAAAATCATAAATTGGGTGATGAAGGAGAAAGTTCCGTTGTGGATAAAGCTCGATACTGGAGGCTTGTAAGGAAACTAATATACTTGGCACATAATGTTGCATATGTTGTCAGTATTGTAAGCCAATTTATCCATGACCCAAGGGTTAAACACTTACAAGCTGTGAACAGGATTCTTCACTACCTCAAAGCTACACTAGGAAGAGGATTGTTGTTGAAAAAAGGTGAAGGTTTGACTATAGAAGCCTATACTAATGCAGATTGTGTGGGTTCTGTAATAGACAAAAGGTCAACATCAAGTGATTGTGTGTTTTTGGGTGGAAATCTAGTCACTTGGAGAACTAAGAAACAAAATGTAGTTTCCCATTCAAGCGCTGAAGCCGAATTTCGAGCTATGGCCCAAGGAATTTGTGAATATTATGAGTGAAGATTGTATTAGATGATTTGAAGATCAAGTATGAAGGTCTTATCAAGCTTTTATGTGATAACAAGTCAACTATCAATATTACACGCGATGCACTTCAACATGACAGAACAAAACACATTGAGATAGACCATCACTTCATTAAAGTGAAATTGGATAGTGGCGTAATAACCACAGGCTATGTTCCTTCAGGATATCAACTCGTAGATATACTCACTAAAGGATTACCCACCGTGCGATTTCAGGAACTTACTTGCAAGTTGGGAATGTTTGATATGCACTCATCAACTTGAGGGGGTGTTGTAAATATTGTAAATATCTCCTATTTATTGTAAATATTCCGTTATTTTAGTGTAGATTTATTTTATTCTTGTAAGGGTCTCTAGACAAGCCTTCCCTAATTAGGAGATTACACTAGATGACTTTCCCTAGTTAGGAGATTATACAAGTAGACTTTCCCTATTATTTTCACTACATATATACCAGTGTTGTAACCGTGTTTTATCATCGATCAACATTATTCAAAAAATATTTCTCCTTTTCAAGTTAGAGCTTTTGTTGTAGAACTTGATTATGTACAAATTCCCAACACTATATATGAAGCTCTGAAAGATCAAAATTGGAGAGCTATTGTCTTTGAGGAAATGGCCGTACTGAATGAAAATCATACTTGGGAAATTGTCCCTCTCCCTAATGGAAAATAAGTTGTAGGATGCAAATGGATTTTCACCACAAAGATGGGTGTAAATGGGAGGATAGATAGATACAAGGTGAGACTAGTTACCCAAGGCTATCCCCAAACTCATGGTATAGATACTTGTTTTTGATGCAGCGAATTTAAACTGGGGATTACACCAAAACCAAATGGATGTAAAAAATGTCTTTTTAATGGGAAGTTGGAGGGGGAAGTTTATATGAATCTTCCCTCATGATTTGGAGGGATTAATGATAGTGTGTAAGCTGAATAACTCCAAGGGGTTGGTCGAGTGGAGCAAGACAGAATCTTGCATTTGAAAGGCCATAGGTTCAAACGCCCACTTGTCTCCTTGGGGTGAGGTAAATGTAAGTTCCTCTGTAAATGTTCTTTGAGCGTGGAGGTTTTCCTTGCCTTGGACTAGGGAACCATTCCCTCACCCTAAATTTTTTACATATAAAAAAGTGTGTAAGCTGAACAAATCCCTATGAGTTGAACCAGTCTTCGAGGGCTTGGTTTACAAGATTCAGCACCTCTATGAAGCAACTAGATATTGTAGCAAGGTGTTGGGAAACTTGGTGACATGGAGAAACAAGAAACAAATTGTTGTGGCTAAAAGTAGTGCAAAGGCAGCATATAGAGCAATTGCGCAAGGTGTTTTATGAATTGATCTGGAGAAATAGGTTATTTGAAGATTTGTTGATTCCACTTCAAGAACCTATGAAACCTTTTAGTGACTGCATGCCAACCATCAGTCTAGTTCACAATCCTATCCAGCATGACAGGATGAAGCATGTAAGGATTGATAGCAACTTCATCAAGCCAGAAATTGAAAATGGTTCATTTACCCTACAGTATTCCAACTAAGTTGCAGGAAGCATATGTTTTCACAACGACCTTGTTGAAATTAGACTTTGAGTCTAAAGTTGACAAGCTCGGAATGACTGATATCGATTCCCCAGCTTAAGGGGGAGTGTTTTAAATCTATCCTGAAATATTATGAGAGTCACATCTTTGATCTCATAATTAGAGGGAATGGGATTGTGGTCAATTATTCTACTTTTATTATTCCTATATTCTGTTTTATGATTCTTGTAATTTTGGGATTCCTAGTTAATTATGGGAATTAGCAAATTATTTGTTTCCTTTTATGTATTTATAGCTTTTCTATTTATTGTATTTCAGATCAGCAGAGGGAATTAAGCAATAAAATTATTTCTTCAGAATGTTCTCTTATATACCATGTTTAAGTTATATAGATTTAGGTAGAAAAGGAGGAAAAGAGAGAATAAAGACTTTGAATAATATGATATGGTGTATATTGGTATGTTATGACCCAATACAAAAGACAAAGCACTAATCCCTATTTATATTAATAAAAGTCTTCTAATCCTAATTAAACAAGGAAACAAATTATGAAATATAAAGAAATATGCAAACTATTTCTAAGAGATCATCTAGGAAACTTTAAACTATTATAAGATATAATTATGATATTATGAGTTATCCCCTAGATATTCTAACACCAATTATTGAAGAGAATACTGTAATGAGGTGTAATGATCTTTGAAGTATAGGTAAAGAAGAAATCACTTCTCTGAACCAATATTAGATGAGTAGAACCTTAGTAAATAAAATGCCACCAAGTAAGAATTAAAATCCTTTCTCTTAGCTAATTCTTCTTATTCTTTTAGTCCTTCCTAAACATAATTGCAGTTTGTATTTTACTACATCCAATACTCAAATGTAAAGCTCCAGCTTGGCAAAATGATGATTTTTTGAAGTATTGATGTGTAGGAATTGGATGGACATCATGGAAGAAAAGGTGGTTTATTTTAACACAAACTTCACTTGTTTTCTTCAGAAGTGATCCGGTAAGTAATTTTTTATGCCATCTGGTTTGTCATCCTGTATGTGTAAGCACGGTACCTGTGTTTATGACAACCCTACCAAAAAGATAATGAAGTTCCTAACTGATTGGAAAAATACATGTATATATGTAATTGACCATGAGGTTCATTCACTTTGAGACTCTAGAGCAAAATGTTTCTAAACTTCATTCATTATTCCAGTGTTTTCTTGAGGATTGAAAATTTATCTGCTGTAAAATTTTAGTTATAGAATTTATTATAAAATATATCGATTAAATTTCTCATTATTAGATTGTAGAAGCCCAAATCTTTTCAATTATTTTACCAACTAGGAACAAAGATATCCTACTTTAGTTGTCAATGTATGATTAAACATAACAAAATTGTCTACTAATTGGTAATTGTTTTTTTCCTGAAACTTGAAATAGTAAACAGAATATCAGTTAACCATATAATAAGGCTTGAATTCGCAACTTCCATGTCTGTCATTTTTTATGTACAATGATTAATTTTTTTCTATCTATTTTCTATTTAGAATCAGTTTAACAATAGATTTGTATGTCTTTTATATAAGTTCTTTTTTTGGTTTGCAATGTTTGAATGAAAGAAACCTTATCAAAATACACATACATGCAATTCTAACATATGGACCAGGTTTTTATGGTGTGAAATGCTATACTTGTCTAAGTTAATTTCTTAGTCATTTTTCTACTTTTCAGAGTGTTATTTCTCAGAAGGGAAATGAAGTTAATTTGACTCTTGGTGGCATTGACCTCAACAATTCAGGCAGGTTGGCTTGTTTTTAATAACTGTTCATTATTCTCATTCTGGTTGTCTGCATAATATCTCTGTATTATTACTATCTATGAATGTGAATTTTCTTCACCTCCTGTAACTAAGTTGTCAAATTTTGTAGTGTTGTTGTCAAAGAAGATAAGAAACTTTTGATTGTACAATTTCCTAATGTTCGTGATGGACGAGCATTCACACTTAAGGTGCTTCATTTTTCCTTTGATGTTCTAACATTTTATTCTGTTGAAAATTGAAATATGTTTCAAATTTATTAATACTATCTAATGATGACGGCTGGTTTCTTCCTTTTCTACCCTCCTTAAGATTGTATGTTCTCTGCCTCAATGATATAATGTGTTGTGTAATTATCTCTTACTCTATTTCTGTTATTTCCATTTTTATTTGTGTAGATATATTTCAGTAATTCCATAATGCAAAAGATGCTTGTACTGTGATTATCAGGACTTAAAGTGTATACTTTATTGATACAGAATAACAGATACAACACACATATATATACATGCTATGACAAATCAATCCCTAGAGTTTTGGGATTAGGATCAACCTAAATAAGGAAACTATACAAGAAATCAAGGGAATACACCGTTATATCTAACAGAATATACAGAATATCTCTACATATCTTAACACTCCCCCTCAAGCTGGAGCATACATATCATAGGCATCCAGCTTGTCACATATATAGGTTATCCTAGGACCCCGCAAAGATTTAGTAAAGATATCTGCAAGTTGATCCTTGGAGCAAACTAAGGAAGTCTTGATGACACCGGAGAGGATCTTTTCTTGATAAAATGACAATCAATCTCTATATGCTTTGTCCTCTCATGAATAACCGAATTAGAGGAGAGGTATAAGGCTGACTGGTTATCACACATTAGTTCCATAGGACCAACCTTGCAAAACTGCAACTCTTGAATTAAAGACTTTAGCCACAAAAGCTCACATGTGGTGTGAGCCATTGCACGATACTCTGCTTCTGTGCTCGATCTGGCAACAACACTTTGCTTTTTACTCTTCCATGAAACAAGATTACCTCCCAAGAAAACACAATAACCTGTTGTTGACCGTCTATCACTTGCATCACCTGCCCAATCTGCATCAGAATACCCAACAATATCTGTATGTCCTCTATTACTGTAAACAATGCCCTTTCCAGGTGATCCTTTGATATATCTGAGGATCCACACAACTGCATGCCAATGACACTCACAAGGGGAGTTAAGGAACTGACTTACAACACTGACAGGAAAGGATATATCAGGTCTGGTCATGGTGAGATAATTCAACTTGCCCACTAGTCTTCGATACCTCCCCGGGTCAGAATAGGGCTCCCCCTGGTTAGGTAGAAGCTTCACATTGGGATCCATTGGGGTGTCAACTGGCTTACAATCTGTGAGTCCTGTCTCCTCCAGAATGTCAAGAGCATATTTTCTTTGGAGAAATAGCAACACCGGACTTTGACTGAGCAACCTCAATCCCAAGGAAATAGCGCAGAGGACCTAAATCCTTAGTTTGAAAGTTTTCAAACAAGTGTTGCTTTAGAGCCTTGATGCCCTCCTGATCATCACCTGTAATTACAATATCATCCACATAAACCACGAGATAAATGAATTTATGTGTCAGTGAGCGTTTAAAGAAAACAGAGCGGTCTGCCTCGCAGCGGATCATTCCAAACTCCTGTATGATTTTGCTAAACCGACCAAATCAAGCTCGAGGTGATTGTTTAAGGCCATACAAGGACTTCCGTAATTTACACACAAGGCTAGACTCCCCCTGAGCAACAAACCCGGGGGGTTGCTCCATATAGATCTCCTCCTCCAAGTCACCATGTAAGAAAGCATTTTTGATATCCAATTGAAATAAGGGCCAATGTCTCACAGCAGCCATGGCCAAGAAGAGGGCGAACTGAGGCCATCTTCGCAACTGGAGAGAAAGTGTCACTGTAATCCAAACCATACCTGTGTGTATCCCTTAGCCACAAGACGAGCTTTCAATCGATCCACCTGTCCATCAGGACCTACTTTAACATTAAAGACCCACCGACATCCAACAACGGATTTTCCAGACGGAGGTGGGACAAGAGCCCAAGTATGGTTAAATTCTAAAGCTGTCATCTCATCAATCATAGCTTGTCGCCATCCTGGATGGGTTAAGGCTTCCTGTACTGTCTTGGGAATGGTAATAGAGGAAAGAGCAGAGACAAAAGCATAATAGGTAGGAGACAAACGATGATATGAGAGAAAGTTATAATGGGATGAGGATTAGAGTAGTAGAACGTTTACCTTTACGAAGAGCAATGGGCAAGTCAACTGAGACAGGGGTGGGCAAGTCAACTGAGACAGGTGGAGCGGAGTAGAGTGAGAGCCGGAGAGTAGGTGAAGAGACTGGAGCCGAAGCGGAATCACACGGTGCACTAGTAGGAGGAACAAGAGTATGTGACCGACGCTCATAAGTTACCCTAAATCGGTGTGGGGACGGTTAGACCCTGGGAGAGGTGGAGGACTCTCTGGAGAAGGCAGTGGTGGAGGACTCTCTGGAGAAGGCTCAGGTGCCTCTAAAGTAGCATGTGTAGACTTAACAGAATTAAAATGGGGAATAGGCAATACCTGAGAATAGAGGTCTAAGTCAACTGGAGAGACCTCTGAGGCAGTGAAATATGGTGTGTCCTCAAAGAAAGTGACATCTGCACTGGTGTAGAATCGATGTGTAGTGGGAGAGTAACAATGGTACCCCTTTTGGACACGAGAGTATCCCAAGAACACACATTTTATAGCACGAGCAGACAACTTGTCACGTCCTGGATATAGATCATGGACAAAACAAGTATAACAAAAAACACGAGGGGGAACAGAGAAAAGAGGGTCCGACGGGTATAATAGGGAATGAGGAACCTGATCATTCAAAACAGAGGATGGCATCCTATTTATTAAGTATCCTGCAATAAGGACAGCAGGCCCCCACAACTTTGGAGGTGCATTGGCATTCAATAAAAGGGTGCGAGCAGTGTCCACAATATGTCTATGTTTTCGCTCGGCTACACCATTTTGTTGAGGTGTATGAGGACAACTAGATTGATGTTGAATGCCATGGGAAATCATAAATGAATTGAAGCAATCAGAGAAATATTCTTTAGCATTGTCACTTCATAGAATACGAATTCCTTTGCCAAACTGAGTTTTTATTTCTGAATAGAAACTTTGAAAAATATTGAATAACTCTGAACGATTTTTCATTAAAAATATCCAAGTGCATCTAGAAAAATCATCAATAAAGGTGACATAATACCTATGCCCTAAAATAGAGGGAACACGACTAGGACCCCAAACATCAGAATGAATGACATCAAAAGGAGAGACAACTCGACTATTAACACTACTAGGAAAAGAAGCTCTAACATGCTTACCTAATTGACACGACTCACACTCGAAGGACTCCAATCTTGAGAGATGAGGTACCATTTTCTTTAATTTATTCAAGCTGGGATGACCAAGACGACGATGGAGTAAACCAGGAGACTCAATGGATGCACATATGGTAGAAGTAGAAGGCTGAAAGTAGTAGAGGCCGTGTGATTCAGATCCGGTTCCAATCGTCCGTCCCGTACTCCGGTCCTGTATCATGAATGAATCAGAAGTGAAGGTTATGGAACAGTTTAGTGATCGAGTCAACTTGCTTATAGAAATTAAATTGAAGGGACATCCAGGAACTAGTAAAACTGATTTCAATGATAACGAGGAAAGAGGTGAAACTTGCCCAATACCAGTGGCTTGGACTTTTGACCCATCTGCAAGGGTGATATGATGTGGAGTTTTGGGTGATGATAAATTAGAGAAAATGGAGACATTACCAGTTAGGTGATCAGAAGCACCGGAATCCAAAACCCAAGATCCAGTAGGCGTAGAGTGTGAGAGACAGATTGCAGAATTACCAGTGTGAGCAACAGTGACTGAGGAAGAAGGCTGTTGAGCTGCTTTCAGTTGAAGGTACTCTTTATAATCATCGGCAGATATAACAACCTTGGGAACATCCGCAATGAGAACAGCAACTGAACAACCAAAAAACACCACAAAAGACCAACAGAAAGCAACAGAAACGACCAAACAGCCACCAAAACAATAGACAGCAACGAGAGCAACCAAACAGCCACCAAAAACAGTCTGGCAGCAACAAAAAAAACAACCAAACAGCAACAAGAACACCAGAAAACTGCCTTGCAGAAACGGAAACACCAAACAACAATCAAAAGACGATCTTGCAGCGACCGAAACCACCAAACAGCAACAAGAATGACCGAACAGCCACCAAAAAGAGTGACCCACAACCTGAAAGGGTTCAAAACGGAAAGAGGAAGCGCCGACGAGTAGAACCGAACAAATGGTGTCGCTAACGGAGGCCGGGAGGGCGGCGCGTGGACCCCACGCGCCGGCGAGCGAACCAAAGAAAGGCGGCGCGTGAGAGCGCGTGACGGAGGCTACGGAGGCGGCGCGCGGTGGGGAAGCAGATCGGCGACCTCTGAACACTTTGGCGGCGTCCACACAGGCGGTCGCTGACAAAAGACGGTGACCCAGGTAGACAACGGGGAAAACAGGGTTCCCTGGACCAGAAGAGCTCTGGTACCAACTTAAAGTGTATACTTTATTGATACAGAATAACAGATAAACACACACATATATATACATGCTATGACAGAATCAAATCCCTAGAGTTTTGGGATTAGGATCAACCTAAATAAGGAAACTATACAAGAAATCAAGGGAGAATAAACCGTTATATCTAACAGAATATACAGAATATCTCTACATATCTTAACACCAGGAAATAATATTCAGTAAATTCCATTAAAGTTACTTTCATTGATAATGAAATAATAATTGTTTTATGAGCTCTATCAGGTTTGATATGATTAGTGGTTTGACACATAATGATATTAAGATAGAGGAAGAAATGAGAATATGAAAATTGTGCTCTGTTGCTTATATATCACTTCACTTGTTAATGTTGCAGGCAGAAACGCTTAAGGATTTATATGAGTGGAAGCTTGCACTTGAGAATGCTTTGGCACAAGCACCCAATGCTGCTAATTTGATGGGGCAAAATAATATCTTAAGGAGTGATCAGACTGATTCACTTGATAATTATCTGGACCAGTGTATGCTCTTGCTATTGTTGTGCTTAACACATGTTATTTTCATTCACAGTTGGCACCTCCTTGTGTGTGCACTGTGAATGTTTCACATGGTCTATATAATCTTCATAAAACAATTTAATTGTCATCATGCAATTTTTTTTTTGTTTCAAATAACTGATATTAATGCGTTAGTTTTCTGATTTGACCATTAATATGAATATTATATCCAGTTATATAGAATGGAAATTGCAGTGGTAATGATTTTAAAGTCTTTTAGGTTTATTTTAAAATTTGTAAATTTGATTGTCTCCTGTGTACATATGCATTATTTCTACAGAATGTTTGCTGACCAGTTTTCAGCTTTCTCTGATTCACCATTATGATATTTTACTAGTATTGTGAATTTTCCTGTAATGATGTTATATTAAAAAAATTATAACTTGCTTTGCTTTCATATGAATTGCATTTCTTCTATAGTGAAGGATAGAGAAACAATAAAATATACAGTCATTGGGCGACCAATTTTACTTGCTTTGGAGGAGGTTGATGGAACTCCATCCTTTTTGGAGAAAGCCTTGAGGTTCATAGAAGAGCATGGTAGGTTTTCTTTTCTTTTTTGTAAGAACTATTTCTGTTCATGACAAAAAAGAAGGGAAGGAAACAAACGCTTTTGCTATTGAGTTTAGAAGTACGAATACATTCTTTTGATCTACCAAAATTGTAAAAAAAAATCTCTGTTTTTAGTACATGTCGCCATTGGAGTGCTCTCCACTTTCCTCAATGCTCTGTTGATGGATTTTTTAACCCAACATTGGTTCTTTACTTTGTGTACAAGTTTTACCATTGTTCGCATAATGAAGAGAAAAGTGCTAAGTTAAAGTAACTCATCAATAAAAAAGAAGAAGAATAACAACAACAACAACTTAGTCTTATCCTAAAGTTGGTTTGGTAGCATCACAAGGAGAGAAAACAAAAGAAAAATGAAAGGAAGTGAAAGAAAATGGAAGAAATCAAAGAAAGAAAAAGAGAGAAATTATTGTACTCTATTTTGGATGATCTTTCTATTTGATTTATCTTCAGATTGCTAACAGTATTTATACAGTTTGGTTACAACAGTTGGTGATACTATTATAACTGACTTATAACTAATAGTAACATATTTGTTACAATAAAGTCGAAGGCCACTAAATTAACTGAAACAAACTAGTTAAGCTAGTCTAACTCAACACACACACTGGCACACATGTAGTACAAGAACAAACAACATGGATCAACGGATGTCCAACATTTTTGTTTTAGATACATCCTATTGCAAATGATTTTTCATACATCTTCCAAGGCATTTTTTATGTGTGGAGAGTCCCATATTGACCAGTGATAAGGCCAAATAAAAGTATATAAGCCTTGGGCAATCCTCACCCTACAAGCTAGCTTTTGGGGTTGAGTTAGGCCAAATCCAAAATCTAAGATGGTATCAGAGTCTGTCCCCCACTCGTAGATGTCCAGTCTTACAAACTCCACACTCCAGATGTCCAGCCCTAGGCGTGAGGGGGTGTGTTGGAGAGTCCTACATTGACTAGTGATAAAGCCAAATAAAAGTATATAAGCCTTGGACAATCCTCACCCTACAAGCTAGCTTTTGAGGTTGAGTTAGGCCCGGTCCAAAATCTAAAATTACGCTTCTCGAGAGTATTTGGTTGGAGCAAGTGTGTATGTAGCTCCAGTTGGTGAATGTTTGGTTGCTTTTAGAAAATTTTAAACCAAATGTGTTGGCTATTAGGCTCTATCAAAAACTAAATTTTTAGGGCCAGTGAACTTGTAGCTCAACTGGCACTAGTCTTTAAAATTGAGGTGTGATGATGATATTAAAAGTTCAATACTTCACTTAGGGTTTAGGGTTATTGCACCTCCTATGTACCCCAAAAAAAGAAGAAAAAATCCAGTTAGTTAAACCATCTAAAGCAATATTGTTTTATAATGGTTTCTACTAAACTTTAGCTTTCATGTACTCCTATAATTGATTATCTTAATGACCTTGCAAAGAAAGTTCTTTCTTTCTTTTTACTTTTTGGTGTTGGAGGGGTGCATAGGAGCCAACAGCAAATATATATTAGTTTTTTTTCTTACCCACTGGCATTGTTTTCACATGACATAAATTGATAATGTGTTTCATATGAATCTAATCAATATCATTAATAGGAGTCAAAGTGGAAGGGATCTTACGACAAGCGGCCGATGTTGATGATGTTGAAAATCGAGTGCGGGAATATGAACAAGGTTTGTGCTTTTGTTCCTAAAAAATCTCCACATTTCTAGCATATAGGTTTCACGGTAATTGAGGCTTTGCCATGCAAATTACTTTGATAAATATGTATTGTTGTGTATCACAGAATTCCTTCTTGAGTATGTCAATTTGTAGATCATTGTATTGGATTGAGCGGTGTTCCCTATTCTGAATTCGTAGGAGTATTTTAGCTACAAGGCCTTTCTAGGGCATGAAGTTTTTTTTATATGTGTTGTATGGATTTTCTGTGCAAAATAATATATAATGTATGAAGTTTTCTACTGTTCCAGTTGCATATGCTGTATTTTTTCCTTTCCTAAAATTACTCATCAAATCTTGTGTTCAAGGGTCTGCCATATGGTTGCAGGAAAAATTGAGTTTTCTAAGGAGGAGGATGCACATGTTATTGCTGATTGTGTTAAGGTATCATGAAAAACGGAATGGCTGATTCCTTTATCTACCACATACACTAAAAGCTATAATTTTGCTTTTTTTTTTTTGTTTACATTTCCAGCATGTACTTCGGGAATTTCCATCTTCTCCAGTCCCTGCATCTTGTTGTAAGGCGCTCTTAGAAGCTTCTCGTAAGTATTTTTTTGGTTTTTGCATCTTAATCTAATATGAATTTATAATAATTACAAAGTTACCCGGTATTTATTGTACATGACCCTTTTGCTGTCTAGCTATACTTAAATAACCATCATCTTAGAAGATGTGAGAACCATCAAATGAGCATTGTCTTCATTAACATAATCTTCTGCAATCTATATGTTTAAGGTATATAATTCTAGTTAATCTCTAGACTTTAGAAACTTATAAAAGAATATTCTCTCACAAATCAGTTTGAATCAAAACTCAGAAGCTTAATTAGTGATCCTACTTGGGATCTGTTATAGGGTTTTACAGAAAACGAAGGAGAGAAGAAAAATAATTATGAATATATACTATAATATATTAATTGATGATTGATACTTGATACAAAAAGATTAAGTACTGGCTCTTACTTATACTAATCCAAGGCTCCAAATCCTAAAAGGTATTCTAAGATACTCTAAGCTAGGAAATTAACCTAAGATAATTTAGGATGTTCTATAATAAATAAAGATATTATAAGATATTTTCCTGATATTCTAACACTCCCCCTCAAGCTTACTAAGCTTTAAGTTTGTAAGAAATATACCTATATCAATTAATTAAATTTGAGATCATAGATCACGTGCCTGGATGATTACACTAGAAAGCCATGGGATCGGGTAGATTGCACTAGAAAAGTCAGGGGACCAGGTAGATTACATTGGGAAAGCCATGGGACTAGGTAGATTGCATTGGGGAAACACAGGGCCAGGTAGATTACTCTAGATCTAGAATCGCCACGAGATACATATCTGAAAAACAAGTGCAGCTCTGGAACGAGAAAGGCTAGGCGACACTAATGGCATTAAGAGAGGCCAATAAAGACGCGACACGCGCCGCCACGCACGACAGGTAGCAGCGGCTGGAAGAAGATGCATGGGAAAACAAATGGCGTGGAGGGCACGTCTGAGCTCCAATCGAGGTGGTTCTGATGGCAGTAACTCGTCTGGGGAGGGCAACTCTGGTGGTGGGGTCGCTGGCAGAATTGGCGATGGCAGTCTGAGATGGCAGCAACAGCAGAAAGTAGGGACAAATGATCAGAAAGAAAAGATAGAATACGCAGAAAAGACTACACAGCAAAGCAGAGAGGTAATGGCACTAGCAGCAGCTGGATAGTGGTGTCAACAACTGAAAAAATGTCTGATCCTGTTGAATGAAACACAACGAGTGGAGATGGAGGCTGAACACACCACTTTGATACCATCTTAAATTTTGGACATGAACCTAACTCAACCCCAAACTTGTAAAGTGAGGATTGCCCAAGACTTATATATTTTCACTTGGCTTTATCTATGGTCATTGTGGGACTCTAACATAAATAAACCTTCGATGTTATAATGGCTGAATTGGATGTGTTATATTAGCATAGGCTAAAGAACTGAATTGACAAGTAGCTTTAATTAAAATTTCAGTCTTGTACAAATTGTCAATTTTGAAATGAAGTAGTTTTAGAATTTTACTTGTTGCATCATATACTTAGCAAATATGACTGCAGGCATATACGCAAAATGTGTTATTGGGATATAAAAGATAAATATAAATTAAGTTCTTATAATCTTGAGGATGATTCTGCAGGTTCCAAATTGACTGACCATATTTTTTCAATGAGAAATTCTTTTTGTCTACATATATATTAATCAATACGCAACAATTAAAGATCCCTTCCATACTTACTATCATTAGGGCTAGAACAGAAAAGGGTCTAAGGAAAATTTGATTCTAAAAGTTACATTCTAATTTCTCATATTCTCCTTAATTTATATGTATCTATCTCTCTTGAAGTTTAATTTTTTTTCATCATTTGAACTTGTCACAAATATTAGGAACTGCACGTGCCAGTAGGGTTTCTAATATGCGTGCAGCAATATGTGACACTTTTCCTGAACCAAACGCCGTTATTACAAAGGTATTTGATTAGTTAATTTTACCTTTACCATATCTTTTCTTTCTAGAGTCATTGAGATTATCAATTTTTTCTTTTGGTTAAACATTGATTGCTATCTTTGTTATCTTATATACTGAACTCCAAGGTTATGATTACTCTTATTTCTTAATTTAATTACTAAATCATGTGTTAATGTTGATTTAAATTCATTTTTTTCTGTTTTCAACATCCTACTACATTTAAAAGCTATATTAAGCTAAAGATTTCTCTAGCTATGGTAAATATGATACCCATATATGCATATTAAGGAACTATACTGATTTTCCTAATTTAACACATAGAAGACAAGTCTGTTGAAGATAAATTACCAATTCTGCAATGTGCCAGTTACCATTAAATGGTCTCAACCATGTTAAGAAATTCAACTTAATACTTGGAATATGAATGACATTTAAATATCGAATATTGCTGAACGATGCTCTTGGACATGATAATGATTATGGTTTTCAATCTTACTATATATGGAATGTACATTTTAGTTTGTCTGCATGTCATTGCAACATAACTTGTGAGTAACATAAAGATATTGAGTTTATTCAGTGGATAAAAGTTCAGTTGTTAACTTATGGTTACACAATAGACTAAAGAGATGGATTTTTTTGTCAATTTTCTTTTTTTTTAGTTATGTATTCATGCTTTTACATGATGTAAATTATTCATTCACTCCTGTACAGAATACTCTTGATGATGCAAACTATAGCTTCCCACAAAGCAGACAATAGAATGAGCTCATCTGCTGTGGCAGCATGCATGGCACCATTACTTCTTCGCCCTCTTCTAGCTGGGGATTGTCAGATTGAAAATGATTTTGATGTAGGTGGTGATGGTTCTTTACAACTTCTACAAGCAGCTGCCGCAGCTAACCATGCTCAAGCAATCGTTATTACTTTATTAGAAGAATATGACATCATATTGGGGTAGGTTTAATTATAATTGATATTTCTTTATTTTTTTTTCATGCCTTCCCTTTTATAATATGTGCATCCATTGAATGCATCTCTTACATCAATCTTTTATGTTTGTATTTGATCCATAATTGTCCTTGTTCTAGACATTTCTCTTTCTAAATAATTACTGGGAATCTTTCACTTCTTTATTGGTTGAAATCTTTTTCATGTTTGATGACATAATTGCCTGCTCATGAAATATTTTGCATGCATTTGAATGGGTTGTTCTCAATTTGAAACTGGTGATAAGGTACATCTTTTGATTAGCGTGTTATTCCTCATCAGCTTTGAATGTTAATGTTTTTCATTCCGAATCTCTCCTCCTTACAACAGGGTTAAAATCAATGTACACTTTTTTGTATGTTTGAACTTTATAAGCAGGTGGCGCTCCACCTCTATTTGATTAAAATACACGTTTCTTCTACTTATATTATTTTCAAATTCTCTATACCACTATCTTCACATATTCCTAAGTCATTAATATTCTAGCAGGAAGGTTCTGCGTCCCCTGGCCCTGATATGTTCATGGATTCAGAAGATAGGGATCTGAGAGTAGGAGGCTACTGATGATGATTTGTCATATGATGATTATTATGATGATGAGCAAGATGAATCAATACAGGAGTCAGAGGTAGATGAAGATGATGATCTTGTTAGTGAAATCAATAGTGAGACTGGAGACTCTATGGTCAGTGACGAATATAATGATAAGGTTTGAGTCTTATTTATTTCATGACAATTTGATGAAACTATAGCAATTATGTTTGTCATTAAGCATATCCATTTCATTGTGCAAGACTAAATTTAGTTTATGAAAAAGATTGTAAGTCAAGTTTTCACTTATATGAAACGTGTTGAGATGGAGAGAAAACGAGAGACATATGATAGAATCCGTGTGTTCATAATACACAACGGAAAATAATTATATATATATATATGTACATAAGTGTATTTACAATATACATAGTGACAAACCCGAACCCATATCTATCATATGATACACTAACAATAACAATCTAACACTCCCCCTCAAGCTGGAGCATATAAATCATATGCACCAAGCTTGTTACATAAATAATCAATCCTAGGACCCCTCAATGATTGGTGAAGACATCCGCCAACTGATCATTGGAATTAACAAACTTAGTAGTAATGTCTCCAGATACAATTTTCCCTGATGAAGTGGCAATCTATCTCAATATGTTTGGTCCTCTCATGGAATACTGGATTAGAGGCAATGTGAAGGGCAGCTTGGTTATCACAAATAAGAGACATTTGTGTAACCTCCCCAAATCTCAGTTCTTCAAGTAACTGTTTGAGCCAAATAAGCTCACAAGTAGCTGAAGCCATAGCTCTATACTCTGCTTTTGCACTGGATCTTGCCACCACATTTTGCTTCTTGCTTTTCTAGGAAATCAAGTTGTCACCAATAAAGACACAATATCCAGAAGTGGATCTCCTATCAGTAGGAGAGCCTGCCTAATCTGCATCTGAGCATCCCACAACTCGAGTATGTTATTGTCTCCATATAACAAACCTTTTCCTGGGGCTCCTTTAATATATTTTAGAATGCGAATGACTGCATCCCAATGACCTGCACATGGAGAATTAAGAAACTGACTTACCACACTAACTACAAAAGAGATGTTTGGACGAGTGACAGTGAGGTAGTTCAGTTTTACAACCAGTCTCCTGTATCTCTCAGGATCTAAAAGTGGCTCCCCCTAACTTGGTAGAAGTTTAGCATTTGGATCCATAGGTGTGTCAACGGGCTTGGAATTCATTAGCCCAGTCTCCTCTAAAATATCCAATGCATACTTTCTCTGAGAAATTACAATTCCATTCTTGGATTGTGCTACCTTAATCCCCAAGGAGTATCTCAGTCTGCCAAGGTCTTTAGTCTGAAAATGATGACAAAGGTGTTTTATCTGTGAAATGCCATGGTGATCACTACCTGTAATGACAATGTCGTCAACATACACTACCAAGTAGATACACCCAGCAGCTGAATGGCGATAAAACACTGAATGGTCAGCCTCACTCCGAGTCATACCAAACTGTTGGACTAATGTACTGAAGGATTACGAGTGGAGCGTATACCTTTACAAAGTGCAATAGGGAGATCAAACTCAGGAGGTGGGGCCTGAGGGGACGGAGGAGGTGGCTCCGGAGGTGAGTCAATAGGCGGCCCGTCTGGAAGGCGCGAATGTTGCCGGCAATGAAACCTGTAAAGGTGGCTGAGGTGGTGGATATCCCTGCACAATGGGCATGTCTGAAGGATCAAATACCAAAGGGGTGTGGTGGATACTAAGTTAGACCCAGAGATGGAGGAATGTAGACTCAAAGTAGAGAGAGACTCAAGAAGGTGACATCGGCTGAAATGAGATATCTACGGCGAGAGGGTTAGAAACACTGATACCCCTCTAGACCGAGGGAAGCCTAAAAAGACACTTATGAGACTTAGCTGACAATTTATCAAGACCAGGACTAAGATTGTGAACAAAGCACGTAGACCCGAAGACTCTAGGAGGTAAGGGGTGGAGAGGCTGATAAGGGAACAATATAGAGTTAGGGACCTAGTTGTTTAGGACAGAAGAGGGCATTCGATTGATGAGATAGCACGCAGTGAGAACAACATCACCCAAAATTGTTGAGGGACATGAGCATGAAGTAAAAGGGTTCGAGTTGTTTCAGAGGTGTCATTCTTGCGCTCTGCAGCCCCATTTTGTTGGTGGGGTATATGCACAAGAGTCTGATAGAAGAATACCATGGGAAGCCATAAATGTCTGAAAAGAATGGGAGGAGATACTCACGAGCATTATCAACTGCGGAGAGCACGAATAGAAACCACCAAATTGATTTTTGACTTCATTATAAAAGGATTGAAATATAGAAAACAACTCAGAACGATTTTTCATTAAAAACAACCAGTACATCGAGAATAATCATCATGAAACTAACAAATACTGAACCCTAAAGGAGACCTAATACGACTCGGACTCTAAATATCAGAGTGAACTAAAGTAAAAGGAGACGAAGCTCGTTATGACACTCCTAGGAATGGACTACGACCATGTTTTCCTAATTGACATGACTCACGACGACAAAGTTGACAACTTAGACAGACGCGGTACTAGTTGTTGCAGCTTGGCAAGGCTAGGATGACCCAACTGAGCAATGGATGAGAAGGGAGAGAATCCACCACCGAGCCAGCATGAGCAGAAGTACGAAGCTGATAAAGGCCATGAGACTCACATCCGGCGCCAATCATCCATGCCGAACTCCGGTCCTGTAAGAAAACAGAGTCTTAGTAAAAGAAATGACACAATCAAGAGAACGAGTGAGACGACTAAGGATAATAAGTTAAATGGAGATCCAAGGACATAAAGGACTTATCAATTGAGAGAGAAGGAAGAGGGTGGACACTACCAACACCATGGGATGGGGCCTGGGAGCCATTAGCCGAAGTCACAGACGGTAAGTAACCAGAAGTGGAAAGGTAGAGAAAAGGGATTTATTACCAATAGTATGATCAGTGGGCACCAGAATCAAGAACCCAAGGGCAAGGGAGGTGGAGTGAGTGAGACCAGCAAAGGAATTACCCATGTGCGCAACAAAAGCAGTGGAACCGGAGGCCTGACGATCCTCATACCATTTAAGGAAGTCGTTGAAGATAGCCGGTGGTACTGGATGATCAGATGATGTGGCATCAACATCAGAAGGCACAGAGGGAGCAACCTGGCAACATTAGCAGACCGAGGAAGGCGCCATGCAATGCAAAACACCTGTCAATAGTGTGGCCCATTTTGTGGCAATGATCACACCTGTAACGGCCCTTGTCTGGTTTGTGAGAGCGGCTACGGTCATCCCGCTGAGATACTAAGGTAGAAGAGTCAACAGGGGTGACAGAAGAAGGTATGTCAGTGGATGACTTGGGCGGCACACGCAACAAGGTTGACCAAGTGGAGGTCAAAGTGGGCACAATCAGAGACCCCCAAAATCTATCACAGACCAAGAATACTCGTCTGGGAGACCATACAATGCATCAACATAAAAGAAAGTTTGTCGTTGCTCCAGTTCTTGGGCAGGAGTGGAAGCGGGGGGCAAGAGTTCATTGAAGTCAGGTAAAAGACCATGAACTTTGCCCAAGTACTCAGCCATGGATCCATCAATACGTCTAGGGACAATGGTACTCAAGAGATTGTGGCAAACACCATAGAGGCCTTGAGTATCATTGGTGTAAAGCACCCTAGCCTGCTCCAACCCCAACACATGTCTCATGGGCTCGAAATATCTGCTTCAGGGTAGGATGAATAGTCGACTTAAGAACACTGCAAATCTGAGCATCAACTTTGGACCAGCGAGATGGATCTTTTTCGTCGATAGAATCAGCCTTCTGAGTAAGATGATCAAGTTAATCTTGTCCCTTTAGCCAAAGCTTGGTATCAGAGGCCCAGGTATCATAGTTACTGCCACCTAATTTGTCAATAGAGAGTGGGACATTGACATAGTGAAGATGGGAGTATCAGACTTAGTAGCAGGAAGAGTAGTCATGGGTCAACTGTAGGAGAGAGAAACAACCACATGAGAGAGAAAAAACGTCCAAAAGAGGAAGAACCTGCGAGTACCAGGCCTCAAACTCACAAGCAAAGACCAGATCGGGGTAGAGGACACCAAGGCGAGTCCAGCGGCGGCGAGGGTGGCGAAACGGCGGCCGAACGGGCCTCCATGCGCGGCTGACGGCGGCTGGCGAAGGAGAAACGCGCCGGTGAAGAAACGACGCGGTGAGTGCACGTCCTTGCTCTGATGGACGTGATTCCGGCAGCGTTGTGACTTTATGGACGGCGTGAGTCCTATGGTGGTGTCACGGTTGGATTCGTGGCGGGAGGCGGCGGCGGCGGCGGAAAGGGGAAAAAGGTGCTGGAAAAATAACACGGCAACACGGGCAGACCGGAAACCGGAAGGAGACATGGTTTCCGGAAAAAAAAGTTGACACCAATGGACAGTGGGTCCACTGAGAAGGCACGAACTAGGGTTATCTCTCGTTAGGCTCTAGATAACCATGTTGAGATGGAGAGAAACGAGAGACATATGATAGAATCCGTGTGTTCATAATACACAGCGGAAAATAATATATATATATATATATATATATATATATATACATATGTGTATTTACAAATATACATAGTGACAGGTCTAAGCCCATATCTATCATATGATACACTAACAATAATAATCTAACAAAATGGATGCAACAAAAGACAAATTGAATAGTAGTACCAAAGATCACTGTTCCAATTCTTTTTATTTTACCCTAATCTCATGGAAGAAGAAATGTGTACATGGAAGAAGAAATGTGTAGTTGAACATGGAGGATTTTTTATTTTACCCTAAATCTCACATCCTTTCTTCAAGTATTATGTCCCATCTTCACTGACCTTAACTTTTATTTTAAACTTTGAAATGTCAAACAAGTTTTTCCCTAGCCAAGTTTAATAAAGTCTCTAGTAACTTGAATTTTAATTTTAACTAAATATATAGTTTGATGTTGTTTATCAATTTAATATGCAAATCTTATGTTTTTTCCACCAAATGTGGTAGTGACACTGACATATTAAGTTGCAATGCTTTGCATTTTTCACCCCTTCCTTTGTGTTTGATAAAAATAAAATACTATTTTGTATTGGTTATGATTCATGTTTATGTAGTACAGTTTCTCCTAAAGTAGCTTTCTTTTGTTCTATTTTTTTAGAAGGGGGGAGGGAGTAGAGGGGAATACCATACTTATTTAATTCTTTTTTAATATACAGGACCATGATCTTTCTGATTCAAGTTCAAAATCCTCTGAGGTTAGTAATGATCTTGAAGTCGATCAAATGTTGTCAACAACTTCACTTGAAGTCTCTTTGTGTCAATGTGAAGATACCAAAAGTTGTGAAAGTGTCACAAGCCCAAATAATACTGCTTCTGTAGATGAGTCCAATGAACCTACTGATATAATTGAAGCTTATCTCAATGCCAAACTACAATACATAAATCAAATTGTCCTATCCCTTCTTCATGTATGAACAAATCTATAACCATACCCAACAACCTACCACATCGGTGTCGCAATGTATTAGGGCGAAACTCTGTGAGTAAATCTTCTCATGATTAATGATGTGATTTTTTTATCTTGCCATTTGTTTGTCATTTCCCCTAAACTGGCTAAAGCTTTTACGATTCCATATGGTTTCGTATTTTACTTGAGACTAGTCGAACTAACTTTATTTTATGAAGTCCAAGCTCTTATGTCTTCTTTTGTAACATGTCCAGGCAAGGAAGAACCTTTCCATGGAATCCATTGATTATGTTGATGAATATGAGTAAGTAATTGATATCTAAGAGCTGTGTCAAATTCTTAGTTAACGTCTCTCATTGTACCTTTGTAGTTCCTATTTTATCTCATTTGTTGCCTTTGTGTGTGTGTGTGTGTGTGTGTGAGAGAGAGAGAGAGTGATAGATTGATTCATCACAGCATGATATATTTGAGAGAAAAATATGAGCCTTTGTAATATGCTTTTTAAATTATGTTTGTCTATCCAAGAAGAGTCTCTGAGAAACATGGACAACCATATGTGGCTAAAGAGCATACATGAAATAAATATCAAAGCCATGTAATATAATTAAAAATAATATAATGGCTAACTAATTTATTCATTACTCCTATATGTCTCTAGAGATGTATTTTAATCTAAGTTTATGTTACTAGGGAAATACTGAAATAGTATTATATGCAAATTCACCTGTCTCTCCATCATCTGCATCCAAACCATTTCCACTGGAGTGACTTTGTCCATTTTTTCAACTTTGACATTCATTTAACTCTATTTAGTATCATTTATTTCCCTACGATTGTCATTTTGTCCTTTTGGAAGTTTATAGCCACTTAATTGCGAATTTAGAGCAAATATTTCTTAATGGTGTTCTAATTCTAAATAATGATCAAAACCTTGATTTTATGATGTGATTTGATGTCGAGCATTCACTTAAAAGTGAACACGGATATTGTGATTTTCTTCACTTTTTTACTCTATCTACTGATATGTTTCTTACCATACTTAGAGCTGAAATTGAGAAGCTTGAAGATGTTCAGACCGAATTGCAAAACCAAATTGCAGAGGTTAGTACTTGATTTTCTCAGTTTAACCTTATTCATATGTGTGCTAGAATTAGTTGCGTTTGCAGGTAAAGGTAAATGCAAAGCTACATTCTAATATGGAAACCCAAAAGCAAGCCTTGCAAGAGCGTCACCTGGCCCTTGAGCAAAATGTAAGTTCATTATGAAATAACATACCCACTCCCCACGCCCTTCTCTCTCTCTCTCTCTCTCTATATATATATATATATAATTTGAGATTCTATTACCTAATATTTCATTGCAGGTGGCTAGACTGCAGGAACAATTGCTAAATGAGAAGAGTTCTCGAGCAACTCTTGAAGCAGGACTTAAGTTACCTCCAGAAACCTTGTCTGATTTATCTAGTGTTGATGAAAAGGTTAGTCTTTCTCATTCCAAGATGGTTGATAATGTGCTTTGATAATGCAACAAATTCTTAATCTGCAAACTTTTCACAGACCAAGGCAGATCTTGACGAATTAGCAATGATAGAAGTAGATCTTGCGAACTTAGAACGGAAGGTTAATGAAATTGGGATGCGGCTTAATGTACAACTTGAGCGGAATGGTGGTTCTATGCTGAATTTCTACAATCAATCCCAACAGATATCAAACTATGAAATAAATTTGTATGTTTGTCATTACTTAAGAGTTCATTACTGCATGCTTTTTTGTTCTTATGTTTACAACATTAGCTCCAATTGGCTTCAATTTTGATGAAAAAAAGTTGTTCATGGTCTTGGTATTTCTTTCTGCATCTAATTAGATTCTGTAGGTCTGTTAACACTTTAAACTAGATTGTGTGCAAAGAGTGGTTGTTATTTAGGATTTGTTTGCACTTGACTATTTTCTTCTTTATGGTGATTATATAGATAATCAAATTTTACCTTCTCCATGGGGAATCTATTTAACAGGAAGAATAAGCCAGATACTGAAGTTGCAGCCATTTCAGAATCTGACTGGTCATTAAGTAAGGTAAATCTAATATGTAAATTAAGAATTTGTTTAATACCTTGTGTCAGTTACAAATATCACAATCAACTTAATGCTTGAAGATCATGTTGATGGGACTGATGAATTTGTCCTCTACCCTTAATCCATGAGTTATGGGTAATCTAATGCCAAAAATACAGTCATTGTCCTAATTTTTGGTAAGGGATCCGCAAGGTCTATAGGAAAATAAGCAATTATTTAGATTTCTAAACAATGTTGATAGTAGTTTGATAATTTGTTAAATTGGATATTTCGCAATGCTATTGCAGGACACTCATTTTGGTGGAGCAGAAAATGGAAATGAGGGAAAGCTAGAGTCAACACCTTTACCAAATAAACATCCATCTAGTTCCAAGAAATCTGGTACAAGGCGTGAGGTAAGTTTCATAAACTATGCTGTGAATCTAGATATAAATCATAGTTTTTTTGTGAAAAAATTGGGTAATCAGCTTTTGTTGTAGGGAAAAGAATTTCCAATAATTGGTTGATCATGATAGAGTAAAAAAGGTATATTTACTGAATGTGTTGTGTGTCTAATGCAGACCACACATGTATGTATTTATACTATTTATAGAATCAATTACAATAAATGGTGAGCCTACAAATCAGTAAGCAATCATCCTAATGAATCTGTAACAGCTAATAATGAATCTGTAACAACTAATTCTAAAAAGACATGTGACTAATGTGATTAATTCTAACACTCCTCCTCAAGCTGGAGCATATATATCATATGCACCAAGCTTGTTACAAATATTTTCAACCCAAGGTCCCCTAAGAGACTTTGTAAAAACATCAGCCAACTGATCATTAGAGCCAACAAAATCAGCAGTGATTTCTCCTGAAAGAACTTTCTCTCTTACAAAATGACGGTCAATCTCTATGTGCTTAGTTCTTTCATGGAAAACCGGGTTGGAAGCAATATGTAGTGTTGCTTGATTGTCACAAATTAGTTTCATCTCCTTGAAATCTCCCAATTTGAGTTATTGGAGTAATTGTCTTAGCCATGTAAGTTCACATGTTGTTGCTGCCATAACACGATATTCTGCTTCTGCACTTGATCTGGCAACTATATTCTGCTTCTTACTCTTCCATGAGATTAGATTACCTCCAACAAAAACACAATATCCTGAAGTGGATCTTCTATCTGATGGTGAACCTGCCTAATCAGCATCTGAATAGGCAACTACTTTGGTGTTACCTTTGTTCTCATAAAGTAATCCTCTACCTGGTGCAAACTTGATATGCACATTCCAATGACTATCACAAGGAGCATTTAGGAATTGACTTACTACACTTACAACAAAGGTAATGTCTGGTCTGGTTACTGTAAGGTAGTTAAGTTTGCCGACCAGACGTCGGTATCTACCCGGGTCTTTCAGTGGCTCCCCCTGACCCGGTAGTAACTTGACATTGGGATCCATAGGAGTATCACTTGGTCGGCAATCTAGCATCCCGGTTTCCTCAAGTATATCAAGAGTATATTTTCGCTGGTTGATAGCAACACCTGTCTTCGACTGAGCAACCTCAATCTCCAAAAAATATTTCAGAGGACCCAAGTCTTTCGTCTAAAAGTGGGTGGACAAATGTTGTTTAAGTCGATGGATGCCAACCTGATCATTACCTGTAATGATAATATCATCAACATAAACAAGTAGGTAGAGACAGGTGGTTGGTGAGGAATGCATAAAGAAGACGGAGTAGTCAGCTTCACATCTGGTCATGCCAAACTGTTGGAGAACAGTGCTAAACCTCCCAAACCAAGAACGGGGAGATTGTTTCAAACCGTAGAGTGAGCGGCGTAGTCGGCAGACTAAGTCAGAAGCGCCACTAGCAATGAAACCTGGTGGTTGTTCCATATACACCTCCTCTTGTAACTCACCATGTAAAAAGGCATTTTTAATATCTAATTGATGGAGAGGCCATTGATGGATAGCAGCCATAGCAAGGAATAGTCAAACAGAGGCAATCTTGGCTACTGGAGAGAAAGTATCGCCATAGTCGAGACCAAAAATTTGTGTATATCCTTTGGCCACTAAGCAGGCTTTTAAACGGTCAACTTTTCCATCAGGCCCAATTTTGACTGTATAGACCCATCGACAACCAACTGTGGTTTTGCCATCAGGTAAGGGAACCAAGTCCCAAGTACCACTGGAGTGTAAAGCAGCCATTTCATCCACCGTTGCCTGTCGCCAGCCCGGATCAGACATAGCTTCTCCTGTAGTTTTGGGAATAGACACAGAATCCAAAGAGGACACAAAAGCAGAATAGGAAGGAGATATCCTATCATAATTCAAATGACAAGCATAAATAGGATTAGGATTCCGAGAGGACCTGGTACCTTTGCGCAATGCAATGGGAAGTTCCGGTGCAGGATGCGGAGCAGGAGAGTCCGGTGGAGCAGGAAATGAGTCTTGAGGAGGATGAAAGTCTGGACCAATTGGTTACGGGCGAGGCCTCCTTTGATAAGTGCGAAGAGAAGGGACAATGACAGGGGTAGGGGCAATATGAAAAGAAGTTTGAGTAGGAAAAAGGGTATTACCGGGATCGTGTGACTTGTCAGGAGCAGAAGAAAAGAATGGACGAGTCTCAAAAAAGGTTACATCAGCTGAGACAATGTATCGACCAAGGTCAGGAGAGTAACAACGATAACCTTTCTGCATCCGGGAGTAGCCGAGGAATAGACACTTAAGTGACTTGGAAGCAAGCTTATCTTTCCCTGGAGTAAGGTCATGGACAAAACATGTGCATCCAAAGACGCGGAGAGGAAGAGAATAAAGGTCTTGATTAGGATACAATATAGAATGTGGTACCTAGTTATCTAGAACTGAAGAGGGCATACGATTGATTAAGTAGCATGCAAGAAGAATGGCATCCCCCCAAAAACGAAGTGGTACATTGTTGTGTAGAAGCAAGGTACGAGCTGTTTCAACCAAGTGCGGATTTTTCCTTTCAGCAACACCGTTTTGTTGAGGGGTATGAGCACATGATGTCTGATGGATAATACCCTGTGAAGTCAAAAAGGATTGAAATTGTGTAGACAGATATTCACGAGCATTGTCACTTTGCAATATTTTGATTTGGGTTCCAAATTGTGTTTGTATTTTTGAAAAGAAAGCTTGGAAAATTGAGAAAACATCTGATCGATGTTTCATGAGGAATACCCAAGTGCAACGGGAAAAATCATCAATGAAAGTAACAAAATATTGATAACCCAAACACGAAGTAACACGACTAGGACCCCAAATATCTGAATGAATCAAATGAAACGGAGAGACGGCTCGTTTATTAACTCTGTTGGGAAAGGAACTTCTGACATGTTTTCCAAACTGACACGACTCACATTCTAGTGTGGACACTTTAGACAGGCTAGGAACCATAAGACGCAACTTGGGAAGGCTAGGATGTCCCAAACGTTGATGAAGGAGATGGGTATACTCAACTGCTGAACACGCAACGGGAGGTACTGATAGGTGATACAATCCTTGGGACTCATGTCCTACTCCAATCGTATGTCCTATACTCCGATCCTGCAGAAGAACAGAATTATTTGTAAAGGTAACAGAGTAAGGTAAAGTACGGGTAAGTTTACTGATGGAGATCAAATTAAATGGACAGCCAGGAACATAAAGAACAGACTCCAAGGGAAGTGTGGGAAGGGGGTTAGTCCGGCCAATACCTTTTACTTTGGTTTGGGAGCCATTAGCTAAAGTAACACTTGGGAGTGTGTCCATATAAGTAAGGTGAGAGAATAGAGATTTATTACCAGACATGTGATCAGAAGCACCTGAATCAAGAATCCAAGAGGAAGACTGAGAGACAAAGGCAACAGGATTACCAATATGAGCAACATAAGCAACAGGTATAGTGGATTGCATAGCAGCAGCAGCAACGTGCTCGTCATAGGGGATTAAAGGGTCATTTGTAAAGCTGACAGCAAAGGTGTCCGATGAAGAAACAGTCACACTCATGATCGGAGGCTCGGAGGAGATGAAAAGCACACTGCAGGGAGTGGATTAGGACCAAACAGAGGTAGAACGGCCTCCTTCGGTGGTCGCTGGCGTGAAACAGTGGCCGGAATGTAAGAGACGCGCCGGCGCGTGCGGAAAATGCGCAGAGAAAGGTGACGGCGCGTGGAGGCGCGTGCGGCGGCGGATGGTGGCGGGGCTTCGGATTCCGGGTCGTCGGCGGTGTCTGGGTCCGGTGGTGGTGTTCGCCGGGAGTGGGTAGCACCGGAGAGGGAGCAGCTGGTTAGGGCACAGCTGTTTGGAAAAAAAAACGAAGAAAAAAAAAGGGCCACTGGAAAGATAGCGCAGTGGAGTCCCTAGGATCTTACAGCTCTCGATACCATGTAAAAAAGGTATATTTGCTGAATGTGTTGTGTGTCTAATGCAGACCACACATGTATGTATTTATACTATTTACAGGATCAATTACAATAAATGGTGAGCCTACAAATCAGTAAGCAATCATCCTAATGAATCTGTAACAGCTAATAATGAATCTGTAACAGCTAATTCTAAAAAGACATGTGACTAATGTGATTAATTCTAACATAGAGAAAAGAACCTTAATTGCTCCTTGTTACAACATCATTATTTTATTTATTTTAGTAGTTGAGGAGGTGGATGAGTATAGCATGTTTGGAAAACTTAATGCAAGCCATGGAATCACATTTTGCCACTATAAACATGGTTTCAAATTTGTGCCAATATCTTTGGCAGCTTTGGAACAAAATCTATTTTAAATCAAAGCGATGGTTTCGATGTCTAACCGCTAAAGCAAGCATAAAGAAAAACTTAGTTGTATGTATACTGACAATAATATTCTCATAATTTAATATTATATTATCACTTTAACATACCCTTTTTAATAACTATTCATATATAGTGATTTCTATCAATACACACCAAACCCACTTCTAATTAAAATAAAGTTTAGGAAATCAAGTTCAAGCAAATCAAATTTGCAAGATCTAATTGAAGCACACAATAAATAAAAAATCACTAGATTGAATGTAAAACTTGACTTTTCATGGAAAGTAGTGAAGTTATTGTTAGCCTTATGACTTGCTAGTTGCTTTTGACTGGAACAATTCTATTATTTTGCAATTTAATTGAGTTAGATAGACTTGTTGATTAAATTCTTTCACAACAGGGATCAAATTCTACTCCTTCTGCACTGGCAAAACTGACATCCAAACTAAGCATTTTGAAGGAGCGCCGTAGTCAGATTTCAAATGAATTCCAAAATATCAATGGAGGAAAAGGATCTGAACTTCAGCTACCACTTCCATCACCTAACAAATCTCGAGGATATGAATTTAACTTAGCACTTATATCCCCTAAAAAATCTCGAGGATATGAATTTAACTTAGCACTTAAATCCCCTAATAAGTCTCGAGGAAATGAATTTCTCCCACCACCATCCCCCAATAGGCCTCGAGGATCTGAAAATCATTCTCCACCAAACCCTGAGAAAGATAGATGCTTTGGTAGTTCCCCATCACTCCAAACTTCAGATGAAGGACCAGGTAATGAAGGTCAATCATTTCAACATTCAAACAAACTGAAAAAATCAGATAGCCAGCCACATCACTCAGATAAACAGAATCTATATTCACAATTATACTTGAAAAGAGGAAGGTCAGAAGGACATTATCAGCCGCATAATGTGGATAAAGGTCATTTATTTTAAGGCCAATGTTTTGTTACACAACAAAATTCCAATTTATAGGAGAGGCTATTGCAATCATTCAACCTTCACTGAGACGGTTTTGTTGATTTAAAGAAGCAGCATTCCATTTACCCTAAAGTGTAGGATGTACAAGGCAGAGTTCAACCATTCCCATGACATCAGCCAAACAATTTGTAACATAACATGGTGGCTTTTGTTGGCTCCATGACAAGCATGTCAGTTTTGTTATTATATTACATGCTGATTTTTTGTTGGGTAAGTGCATTAGTATTGAGTTGCATGACCTAAGCTGGCATTGCATATAGAACTTGGTCCAAGTTCTTTGCTCTGAAATTATAGAGCACAAATGAGTGTCATGGTGAAAGCATGTAATCAGCTTTAGGGAATCTTATTACGGGATCTCGAATTTGGATGAAAAATTCAAAGCCCCATAAAACTTATTAGCATGTGCTTATTTTAGTGATGAAAAGTAGAGAAAATTGGCAAGGAGAACATCCCATATTCTTGAATCAGTAGCTAAATGGTATGATATTGGTTATAATAAAAATCTTATATGACTTTATGAAAGGATGGACAATAGAAAGAAGTAAATTAAAGGTTTGAATGAATTTAAGGGGCAATAAGCCATTGCGCAGAGATCATAGAGAAAAAAGATTACGGTTCATCCAATTTAATGATATACCGATAATTAAAATATTAATTAATTGCGAATATTGATTTCATTTTTTGTGTATAATGAAAACAATGAGTTTTGAACTGAGAACCTCGAATACTGCTACACTATTAGTCCAATTTTAGTAGTTTTGTATTGATTAATGTAATTGATTTGTAAAAGTCATTTTGGATTAAAAAAATTATGAAAGTGAGGCTTGTAATAAAAATATGGCATGTGAGAAGTATGGGTATACAATTTTAATGTAAAGAAATTTTATATTGTCATCTAATAATATTGTTACACTATTTATTAAGTTCAATAACGCACTAGATGTTTTATTCATTAAATGATATGACAATATATCATTAGATAATAGTGTAAAACTTTGTTATACTAACATTGCATACATATTAAACTAACTTTATAAAAAAAACTAATTCAAAATAAACAATAAATATCGTTTTTATTTTTATCTCTCAATCTACTTATTAGATTTCATTCTTAATAATTTTTTTTTTGGTCGAACATTCTTAATAATTTTGTCTTCTCATATTTAGTATACCAATTTGGGCTAAGGTATGAGGTCGTGGCCCATTTTTTTTTCATGTTAACCATGGGTATCTCTCGTGCAACCAGGGGCAGTCCTACTCAGGGTTTAATTACTGTGAAGGCTCATCACTCCTTCTTAAGAGTGGATTTAGTGATAATCATATATCAGAGCTCTTTTCATAATCTCGGCATGCATTACCAACTAAGTCATAATCTTTAGTAGTGGCCCAAATTGTTATAACATAGAGGGGGAGAAGTCTTAAAATTGCATTTTACTAAGTGGCCACTACTTCTCATCAACATCACCAAGCAAGAGATAAAGGTGTTGTACATAGTGATTAAGATTTGGCATTTCAATTGTAGCTATTGGAAAAGGGATTTTTCATCGACGGTTGGTAACTTTCGATTTTGAGAAAAGAATTGGAAAATATATACTTGATTCACACCCCTTAAAGTGTTTACACCTAAAGAGATAAGTGATATGATAAGATGAGATAGATAGAGAGTAGGGGTGTTCGCGAATTGGATTTGATCAGTTTTGAGGGAAAAATCATCCAATCCAATAATTTCGGTTTTCTCATTTAATCATCCAATCGATTTTGAATTTTTTCCAAATCCAATTCAATCCAATCCTATTTTAATCAGTTTGGATTGGATTGGATTTCGGTTTTTCAAATAAATTATAAAATGAAGTTATGAAAGCAAAATTATGACATTATTACTAGTTTCTGAAATCGTTAATCATTTACCAATTTAAAGCCGAAAAATTATGTTTTACCAAATTGTTAATGTTTCTTGAACAAATAAGTTGTAACTTTAAATACTTAATTAGATATGATGGTGGATCCCAATTCCATTGCCCATATAACAGTATTCGCTTATGGTAAACTCAATATGATAAAAACATGCAATTATCTTATCCTATCTTACAACATACAAATTACTTGATAGCTTTCAATCCCATGATTGAATGTTATTCGTTAAATATAGTTGCACAATAATAATTCTTTTACATAATCACAGAAAAATAATATAAATAATAATAATAATATATCAAAATATTTAGAAAAGTTTGGATTAGATTGGTTCTCACAAGCAGATCCGAAATCCAATCCAATCCAATAAAAAAATGCGGTTTTTTTTTCGGTTTGTGATTTTTTCGGTTTGCGGTTTTTTGGATCGGTTCTTACAATTCCAATTGGATTGGATTGGATTTGAACACCAGATAAATGAAAGATGTAAAATGAGTGATAATACTATTGAGTGTATATGAATTATTAGTGAGACTATTAAACCTCTTCCTTCCTTGGCCTGATGACATGCTACTGTGTGCTTGCTAAAACAACACATAACACTCAACATCAAATTTGAGAAATGAGTTTAAAAGACGCTGATAACATGTTTTTTATTAGTTTATTATCTAAAAATTAAGTTAATACACCTTTTAAAATTAGAGATTGTGGTGGTATTCAACCCTATATAATAAAGAGAGTAATTACTAATTTATTATGTAATGTTAGTGTAAAAAAAAATTACATTGACATTCAATAATATGTTGTCACGTCATTTAATGAATTTAATAATATATAAAATGTTATATTCATTGAATAATGTGTCAACACATCATTAGATATTCATGTAAAACTTTTTTACACTTACAGTTTATTATTATTAAATTCTATAATAAATTAATTTGAGCCCTTCTTCTTAAACATGAAAACTTCGTTAATATGCCATGACGTCTTGTTAACCAATGTTTTTAAAATTGGGTCACTAATTGAACAGGTGAAGACACGTTCATGGTTCATTGGTTCAACCGTGGTTGAATTGTTGTCGAACCAGTAATTATTAAATATATATTTTGAAGTAAAAAAATAACATAAAATCATACGAAATTAAGATATATATGATTATAAATTAATATAAATGAACTTATTATATGTATTATGCGATAAAAATGAATAATAATTGACTAAATAATAATTATTTATGTGTAATAACCATAAATAAATGTGTAATCCTTAAAACATAATTTTTTTATCTCAAAAGTATTTTAAATTAAATAAAAAAAACTAAAAAATTTGAAAATAGTCAGTTAAACCGATTTTCTGATACCGATTTTTTACGATTTTCACCAGTTCTTGACTAGTCTTTTACTGGTTCTCATCGATTTTTTTAGGAGATATAAATTGGTCACCATACCAATTCCCAGTCGGACCAATTGAACCGGTTAGTCCGGTCCAAATTTGATAACTATGCTCTTAACTACTTTTACTTAAATTAAGTTAATCATAATTTTTGACTTATTAATATTAGAAGTTTATATAATTATAAAATTTTGGAATACAAAATTTAAAATTTGACAATCTTGCTAGGTTTAAGAATCTATTGTTCATTAGGAATGGTGATGCTGATGCATTCGTGCGGTACACGATTGGTTATGCAAATAAAAGTATTTTATTTTACCATTTTTAACAAATTAAAATAAATGAATGAATGAATTGAATAAAAATAAAAATAAAAAGTTAAACAAAAAAACTAAGAAATCTTTGATTTTGACTTTAGTGGTAAAATATGCTCCTATGTATACATTCATACAATGAGAAACTCTCTAAACTCACAAGTGTTCTTTTTTAAGAAAAAAAGTTAGTTGGTTAAATACAATTAAAAAAATACTAATATAATACTTTAAATAAATTTATTATTTATTAATTTTAAAATATGCTTATAATAAGAAAAATCTTGGTTTATAAAACAAATAAACGAAAAATTAAATAGCATACTAATAATGTAAATAATAAAACAGAAAAGAAAAGGCGTCAAAGGTCAAAACTCTTGGTACCCTAACCTCGTAGAAACCTTAGAAATCACACTATAAGAATGCAGGTTTTTAAACGCGAAAATATAGTGATGGCCATCACCTGTCGCTCGCCTAGCCGTCGCGACGTCGTCGCTAAATCAATAAATGTGAAGTTCAATGCGTAACTGTGCCATTAATACATTGTGACAGGCTGACGGCCAGATCGTCGCTATGTTTTATATTTTAGCGACTGTGACGCCGTCGCTATAGTGAAAATGTCAATTTTTTTCTGGAAAATTAAAAAATAGAGCTAATTAAACATAGCGACGGCCGTCGCTATGTTTTTAATTAAAAATTTAAAGTTGGCACATCTACGTCACATAAGCGACGACCGTAGCGACGACCAAGGCCGCTGTTAAGTTTAAAACTTACGCGCACAAAAATCTTCTCCCCTGCCTCTTCTTCTTCCTCCTCCCTCCCTCTTTGCAGCAACTCCCTCCTCCTCCCTCTTCCTCCTCCAGCCTCTCCCTCTCATCTCTCCCTCCCTCTCTCTCTCTCTCAACTTCCTTTCCTCACTCATTAAACAATATCCCTCTTATAAATCTAGATTTTCAACCGAACAAAAGCTCCATTAGCCGCCCCTCCTCCCTCTTCCTCCTTCGCCACTGCTCCCTCCGGCCGCCGTCCACCACCAGTCGCGTGCCGTCCACCACCACCACCGACCGCCGTCCAGGTAATTAATTAATTTAAGGTTTTTAATTATAGTTATATAGTTATTCAATTATATAGTTATTTATTATAGTTATATAGTTATTTAATAATTTATTTCATTTATTTAATTTTAGTTATATAGTTAGTGATATAGTTATTTAATTTATTTAGTAATATAGTTAGTTATATAGTTATTTAATTATATAGTTATTTAATTTATTTAATTATAGTTATATAGTTATTTAATTCATTTAGTTATATAGTTAGTTATATAGTTATTTAATTTACATAAGTTATATAGTTATTTAATTTATTTAGTAATATAGTTAGTTATATATTGTTATTCAATTATAATTTATATAATTATTTAATTTATTTAATTTGTATAGTTATTATGCCTCGTACGCGTGGTCGAGGTGGACAGAAGATTCCACCAGTTCGAGGGAGGTCCATCCCTCCGAGCGAACTTGCTGCACAGGCAGCTCGCGCGCACGTCGGGAGAGGACCAACCTTACCATCCCACATCAGTTGTCGAAGCAGCCTTCTTCTTCAACTTCTCTACCGTACGTGCAGCCTACCCCTGCAGATATTGCCCAACTTGTTGCATCTGATCAACCAGCATTCGATGGCATGAGGTTCATCCCTACACCGGGATATCATGAGATTATTGCTACCGAGGTGCAGGATGAGCTTCCACATCTCTCTGTGCTCGAGCGCAACACTCAGGCTGAGATTGATGCCAAGGCTGATGTTGCGCATGTTCCATACCAAGGTGCCAGCTCTAGTACTACTCATGAGTGAGACACTCACGGTAGGGTTATTATCCAACCTTATGGAAAAGGGTGAGTTTGTACAATTATTTTTTACTTCTTTTGAATGGTTAATATTGAATTTTTATAAGGGTTTAGAGTTAATATTGAATTTCTTTATTTTGCAGTTGGGTGCCTAACAACCCCTTATCGCAGCCATTGGTCATGCGATCCGATCACAATTTCGGGGTCCTCACTATTTGTGGGAGGTCACTTCGAAGGATGTGAAAGACAAGTGGTAGGAGGAGTTTACGGTAAAATGCCTTCATTTTACATAATTGTATTAACGTTATGTCATTTTCAAATAATTACCATAATATTTTTTTTACAGAGCAAAGTTGCTTGGGTGCCTGAGGATGAGGCCCAAATTAAGAAGGTGTGCGAGCAAAGGATTGACAGACGCCTTCGAGATATGCTCAACAAGGTCCGGGCAAGTGGGACTAGGCTTACTTGGTGTGGTGAGGAGGCTTGGGAGGGTCTTTTGGCCTATTGGGCCTCTGATGAGTTCAAAGGGAAGTCCGCTCGTAATAAGACCAATCGGGCTTCTCGTCGGGGAGGAGCAGTCCACACCACAGGCCACAAGGCTCACATTGAGGTAGCTCTAGAT
Organism: Sesbania bispinosa; assembly: GCA_026901365.1. Lineage (NCBI taxonomy): Eukaryota > Viridiplantae > Streptophyta > Magnoliopsida > Fabales > Fabaceae > Sesbania > Sesbania bispinosa. The sequence goes on from QLOH01000153.1 coordinate 203,907, forward strand.
TAAGCATGGCATCGGGGCGGGGCGGGGTTTGCTCTCCCCGCCCCCGCCCTCGTAAAAGTCTGGGCGGGTTTGGGTTTAAAGAGAGCGGGTATGAAATTATGAAACACAACCCAACCCCGCGGGTCCCCGTCGGGTTCGGGGAAACTCGCAGGGATTTCACCTTCTCTATTTTTCATTTTTTTTCTATTTTTTATAACTTAAATATATGTTTTTAAATAAGTCATATATATATATATATCTAATATATTCTAATTCAAATAATACGTAAATATGGACATTGATAATCCTAAAAAAATAAGAAACTTAATAACTATAATATATTTTAATAAAAATATATAAGTTTACCTTTATTAATTATTTAATTATTAGTATATTAAAATTATTCAATTATTCTATTGGGGCGGGTTCGGGAGCGGGGGCGGGGTGGGTTCTGCCACCCCTAAACCCGCCCCTGTCCCCATTAAAGGCGGGGCAGGTTCAGGGTCGGGTTTTACTTAAACCCGGTCAAAGTGGGTTTTCCCCGTCAAAGTCGGGGCGGGGACGGGTCGGTACCCGCGGGTTCGGGTTTGTTTGCCATGGCTACTATAGATATGATATGTATAAACCTACTTTTCTATATTTTCTTTGTTTTTGTAATTAAAATAATTTATTAGTGTATTTTTTCTGTGTAGGCTTGAGAGCTTGGGCGGGCTGTAGATCCAGATGAGTTTTTTGTGGCCACCCACACAAAGAACGATGGTGGCTGGGTAGATTATCGTGCGTGGTTCACATATGTAAGGAAAAAGTACTTATAACAGTGATTTTTATATAATTTGATATATTGGCAATAAATAATTAACTAATTATAAGTTCATCTCTATTCAACAAAAAAATTACTAGGACCGCCTGGGGGAGGTGGAGTCACAAATGGGGGACAACTCCATCAGTGATGGGTCCACCAAGTTACAAATATGGAAGGATGTTACTGGTGGCAAGACTCGAGGCCGCTGTTATGGCACCGGGGACTTGTCAAGCAACATTCGACCTAGTATGACCAGCTTCACTCAGGAGTCTCGGGCCTAACCAGTGGTAGTGATGGGCGGCATTCGTATGAGGAGGCACTGAGGCAGGAGGACATTGAAGCAAAGCTGCAGGCCAACCAAGTTAATGAGAGGGTTGATCAGTTTCAGTTAATGTATGCATGCTTGGAGGAGGACTTCGCACGGCTCTGACAAGAGTTGCAGACAGTGCTGGATGGCCGCATCGCAGGGGTTTCTACCAGTGTCAGTCGGGCGCACCCGCACTACGACGACGACCTAAATGACCAACCCACCGATGATGATCGTGGCCCACCACCTCAGCAGCACCGTCGTCATCAGCCTTGATTTTGTTTTATGACTTTATGTTGTGAACAGATTTTATATATACTGTTTATATATACTTTTATTTTCTATATGGGTGTTTTTATATATTATTTATTGTTTTATTTATATCTTAGATCGTTAACAAATATGATATAAAATTTTTAAAATAGATAAAAGATTTAAAATTCTATAATGATTAAACTAAAAATCCGTGAATTAAAATAAAATTAAATATAAAACCGTAAATTTACTTTAAAAAATTTAAAAAATAAATAAATTGTTAGTGATGACCATGACTATCGGCGGTGGCTAGTTTAAAAAATTTTTAAAAATAATTAAATTATTAGCGACGGCCATTGCCGTCGTTGTGTAGTGACGACTTAGCGACGACCCTTTGATCATTTGACGTTGTGGCGGGCTTCATCATAGCAACAACTGTTTTTGCTCGTCGCTACTGTATTAAAAATCGGACCGGTGATTGAATCGGTGAAGCTACTGGTTCACGGTTTAATGGTTCAACCGTGGTTGAACCATGGTCGAACCGGAAAAATTAAATATATATTTTAAATAATATATAAAATTTTAAATAATAAAATGACATAAAATTATAAAAAATTAAGATATATAAAATTGTAAATTAGTATAAATAACCTTATTATAAGTCTTATAGGACAAAAAAATTAATAATAATTGGTAAAATAATAGATATCTATGTGTAATTTTTAAATATATGTCTTTATTTATTTTAGAATATTTTAGATTAAATAAAAAATTTTAAAAAAATTAAAAAAATTAAAAATTTTAGAAAAGGACCGGTTTGACCGGTTCTGAAGAACACCAATATTTAGGGGTTAATGGACCGGTTACCAGACCGGTTCCTGGTCGGACCAGTTGAACCGGCCGATCTGGTCCATTTTTCAAAAGCATGGTATTATTGACGTTCTCCTTGTAACCATCACTAAACCGTCACAAATTAGCTGTTATTGACAGTTTTTATCTCGTAGCGACGACTTTCTGCCGTCACTAATTTGCGAATTGCTTGTGATGAAACCTTAAAGGATAGTCACGGTTCTCTCTCGAAAAATTTTGAACTAGAATCATAATTTCTATACTTTACACACGTAGCCCAGTATGCTTAGCTTTTTGGATGATTAAATGTTTGATGATAAGCCAATCTTTATATAAGAAAAAGATAAATTGTAAGTGTATCTTTCCATGACTTCAAAAGTGAGATAAAAAGAATGTCTTGCAATTAATGCAATGTGAGACTTAAAAATATGTTCTAAATCTATATATCCTTCAAAATTTATTTTTCTTCTCTCTTAATTATGTTAAAGATTGAATGGGCCACAGAAACTTACTATTTTTTTTATCATTTTTTATTTTTTTAAATAAAAAATATCTTATTAAAATTGGGTGTTGACATTAATTAATTATGATATGGATTTAGTATAATGTTGAAAGTGAATTTTACATAGATATATAAATATAAATATATCTATGGTTAAATGACTGAAGGAGAAGGAAACTTCTACATATCCTATGCTAAACTATTACATGTTGAACTATTAATTATTTTCAAATAAATTCAAACCACTACATATTCAAAGTATACATTATTTTATGCTGTGAAAAATTAAGAGGGGAAATTTGTTGTTATTCAAAATCCATTTATTATTAATTTGGCATATTGGCTTAACCAGCTCAAATGATTAATCTTAGGTATTGTAGTTATTTATTAAACTTGAGTTTTTATTATTAAACGTGATGTTTTCCCAAATTAATGGAACTTCCACATTAGTACACATTATTTTTTATTCTATATTAAAAACTATAAAATTTGAAAAGTTTCTTATCGTTATAAAGTTTAAATTTCTCCTTATTTAATTATATTCATTTAACTTGAATTTTTATCCTCATTCTTTGGATTTATTTGTTTAAATTTTAAAATATATTAATTAAAAGCACAGTATTTAATAATTTTCATATAACACTCTTCCTTTTAATGTTTTTGTTTAATTTTTAAAATATATATTATCTTATATATTTAATTTTTTGTTATCCTAAAATCAAGGCTGAAGGTCTAAGGTGAACTTTGAGTTGAAGCCATTTTTTTAAAACTAATCCAAATACTCCCGCAGTCCATATTTATAAGATAATATTTAAAAATTTTTATGGTCTCAATTATAAGATATATAAAGCACATAAATTTATATACATTTAATATTTTTTTTCATATTTACTCTTGTTGACCATTAAAAGTTTTAAATTGACACAATTATCATGATACGTAGTTGAGTTTAATTTCTAATATGGGTGAACTTAATTTTTTGAAAACCAATACATTAATAATTTTTCTTAATATACGTGATTTGGTTTGAATTATCTTATAAATAGAACCGGAGGGGTAAATTTTTTTAAAAATATTTTAGATGTAAAATTAATTATTAAATCATCATAATTAATATTGATGTAGAGAGAGAGAGAGTCATGATAGAAATAAGAGTATTTTATAAAAAAAATGGGGTTATTTATTAGATAATCAATAATTATCTAATAAATAACATATTGGCCCCAAAAATATTCAATTACTGTATTAATTTTACTCATTAGTAATTATTGATTATTTTTTTAAAATTATAACAAGTATAATTTTTGGGCCTAAAGTGAAAAATCTTACTTGCTTTAGAATTGGGCCAACCTTACTAAAGATATTACACGCAACACCTGTCTAATTTCGAGTACAAATTAAGCGATTTGTCTAGAAACAAAACTAATTACAAATTTACAATACATATTCCAGGGTACAAAGCGAGTGAGTGATAAGCACATACAATCTGTAAAACTAACAATATTCCTGTCATTAGTCCCCCATTAATAGCACATTAATTATGTATATCTTTAAGTAGCAAAAGCAAAGAACATGCCAACCTAGGAGCAATTCCACCCCACACAATCCATGCATTCTAGAGTTTGCAAAATGCAAAATAGCTAAAAAGGTACTGATAATAATAATTAAGATTTGAAAGAGAAGCACTTAACAATTAGTGAATGGCATAACTAAATTCTCGTGTCACCAACCATTTTCCTCTCTCTCATTCCCTTATAATATCCCTCCACACTCTCCTCCCACCAAATCCGTATCCCTCCTAATTCAAACTTGGATAAACCAAACCAACAATTTGATTGCACCACGAAGCCTCAAACTCTCTCTCCCCTCCCACATCTCCATGCATTCGTGATCGATGAAGGTGAGTTCTGTGTTGATGAGAGAGACAAAAAGATGAGCACATAACACAACACACCATCATCGACCTGGATTGTAAGCTAAGAAAATGGAGATGCAGCGGATGAGGGAGTTGTTATCAATATTGTTATCATTGAAAAGTAACCGAATGTCCCTTGTGGGTGGAAATCATACCGCAGCCAGATTTTGCACACGCTAATACCTCTTCTCTTCTCTCTCCTCTCTCTCATCCTCTCTTTTTCTCCTTTTATACTCACACTTATATATCATATTATAAATTCTTTCTTGCTTTTGAATCCTTAACCTTCAAATATACACCATGGCTACATTTGGAACAAAACTTCATTATCTTCACAACAAGAAAACTAAGCATTCAGTGCCTGAAGCTTCCTATTTCATCATTAGAATCCCTAATTTCGAGATTTGTTACTATTTATTTATTTTGGCATTGATTATGGCTTCATTCCCATTGACAAGTTCAACCTCTGTTCTTCCTCAACAAGATTCCACCAACATGGATCAACTATTAACCAATCTCTTCCGTGACCTAACCAACGAAGGCCTAATGAAGAAAACAGAACAACACAAAGCAGTTTTTCTTGCAAAAGAAGAAGAAGAAAAACGGTTTCAGGTTTTCACTGATTACAACATGAACCACATTCTCTCACAAGATCTGGAGAAACAGAACAGTGTACCTGATGAAACGATTGATTTTATCTTCACCTACAATTTCCCTGCATCATCGCAATTCATCGAGAGGGTTTTGAAAAACGGCGGTGTCGCGGTTGTGGTTTTAAACGACAACCCTTCATCTGCGTTTTACAAGCCATCAAATTACAAAATCGCGTACATGAGACGGTTCAATTTAATGGCAATGGCAATGAAGAAGAAAAACAGAGCAACGAACGAACCGAAACATTTCATCACACAGAGAAAGTTATGTGGCTATGCAACAGAGGCTAAAAAAGCTGCACTTCAGAACCTTGAAGACGTGCTTCTTGAACCGCCACGTGCAGCTTCAGGGAAATCAAGGGTGTATTTGAAGCGCACAAGGTATTTACCCGATTTGATGGGTGATTCATTGGAGAGTTATCCTCGAAGGGTTTTCATCGATGTGGGACTACCAGAGAAGGATGGAGGAAGTGGAACAGATTGGTTTCCAAAGAATTATCCAACTAGGAATAAGAATTTTGAGATGTATAAGATAGAGACTGTGACTGAAGGATCCTCTGAGCCACAAATAGAGATGTCTGATTGGTTGAGGAAGAATGTGAAGGAGGAAGAGTATGTGGTGATGAAAGCTGAGGCTGAAGTGGTGGAGGAGATGATGAGGAGTAAGGCTATAATGTTGGTGGATGAGCTTTTCTTAGAGTGTAAGCCACATAAACAGGGGAATAAGAAGAATAGAAGGGCTTATTGGGAGTGCTTGGCATTGTATGGGAAGTTAAGAGATGAAGGTGTGGCAGTGCATCAATGGTGGGGTTAATTGGTTTTGGCAGAAGAAACACAAAGGAACAAATTAACTAACAGTTAATTGTTGCTTGCATGCATGATGCAAATCTTTTAGACAATGTGTTTCTTCATGCAATTCCATATAAAAAGGTGTGTTTAATTGAATATGTTCTGTTTGATAATTGAGTGTTGTAGATGGAGACAAAGACTTGTTGGTGAGTTTTAGGCTTCAGAGAGTTAGGGAGATCAAGAGTGGAGGGGTGGAACAAGAGAGAAAAGCTAGGGAGTTTTTTTCTCTGTTGTGGTTTTACTATGATCTTTTCTTTTGTGGCTTATGTTTTAATATATATATCTATTTTGTGGATGTTTCTTAAGATTGTTAATTTTGAAGGGATCATGAAAATAATGACTATGCTACAAATATTGAGGGATTTATACAATGAGAGGGTTGACTTTTGTGTAAAATGTAAAAAGTGCAAAAAAAAAAAAAAGGTTACTGCTTTCCTTTCTTTCACAGTTTTTTTTTTTTTGTCAAGACAGATTTACAAGGATGATTATTTTTATTTTATGAAACATAGATATTAAAGCTACAAATGTATTAATTTTTTTTCTTGTCCTAGATACTTTGTTTTCATGAATGCGACAATTAAAGTGTATCAAAATTATTCTAAAAGTTTACTCGATCTAAATCAAACATGTATTATGCAATATTGTTATTAATATTAATTGATCATAAGAAACAGAATATTGATTATAACTATTCCCAATCCTTTAATTTCTTTTATATATATATATATATATATATATATATATATATATATATAAATTGGTAGATTTCATCAAGGAAGGAATAAAAGTCATATTTAATCCTTATATGTTTCTATTATGCCCACTTGAATTATGAAATAGAAGACTTATGGCCACGAGTTATACAGGTAATTAATATCGTCATAGATTTATATAAGATAGGGAAAAAAAAAAAGATTATAACGGTGATATTACGTGAGCAAGACTAATCATCTCAAATTGATGGAGCTTCTAACTATGTTAATAGCTATGTTAACATCGTTAGGGCTATAAATGAATGGAGTTATTCGTGAATTATTTAAGCTCGACTCGTTAAATATTCGATCAAGTTCGTTTGTTTAATTAAACAAACAAGCCCAAACTTAATATTGTGCTCGATTATTTAAATGAGTCAAACTCAAGCCTTAAAAGCTTGACATTAAGCATTCGTGAATAACTCGCTTATTATATATATAATAATTAAATAATATAAATATTTAAAGTAAAGTAAAATTAATAAAAAATAGAAAAAGAAAATACAATTATAAATTTATTTTTAAAATAAGTAATAAAATAATAAAGTAAAATAATTACTCTATATATATATAAATAAGTATTAAAATATTTTTTACTAGTCAAGTTATGTATTGAATTTCGAAATAATATTTTAGAATTTTTAACTATATATATCATACATTAAGAAAATATTTTATTTTTATATTATCATTTAATAGTAAAATATTTATTAAATACTAAATTCAACAACTTTAAAAATGATTTAATGAAAATTTTCATAAAAGCAAAAACAATGAAGCTATAAATGAGCTAAATAAGCCAAACCCAAACTTTGTTTTTCTTTAACAAGTCAAGCCCAAATTTTAAGTTTTGCTCGTTTAAATAAATGAGTCAAGCTTGAGCCACCCATTTTTATCATAAGTCAAGCCTGAACTCACTACGCCAATTTGAGGATATTAGAGCACTCCCTTTAGGGTGCTCCCGTGCGGGCTAGCGTCTAAAACAATCGTTTAAATACCAGGGCGCTCAAAAGATGGGCGGGAGCGCCCTGATAGGTAGAATAGAGGGCGCTCCAATAGCGCGCCCTTGTTCCCAGCGTGAATTTGTTTTTTTTTTTTTTAATTCTGATGAAAGGAGGGCGCTCCTAGGAGCGCCCTCATTAGATTTTCTGTTTATAAATCCAGGGCGCTCAGGGGGAGTGCCCTCTTTGGCCATTTTCCAGGGCGCTCCCAGGGAGCGCCCTTGTTCCCAACGTTAATTTGTTTTTTTTTTTATTTCTGACGAAAGGAGGGCGCTCCTAGGAGCGCCCTCGTTGGATTTTCTGTTTATGATTCCAGAGCGCTCCACCTGAGCGCCCTCTTTGGCTACTTTCCAGGGCGCTCAACGGGAGCGCCCTTGTTCCCGGGGTGATTTTTTTTAATTCTGATGAAAGGAGGGCGCTCCTGAGCGCCTTCGTATGTTTTTCTGTTTGTTTTTCCAGGGCGCTCCTTTGGAGCGCCCTCTTTTCTAGCACAAATTAATGAACCATCCCGCGTTCTCACATTCCATTGTCTCTCTCTGTAAACAGTATCCCTAGCCCTTCGTCTCCCTCAAGCTCCTTCGTCTCCTTCCCTCACCGTCTCCATCCCATTGTTCCAAGACGTCTCCTTTGTCTCCTCCGTGAAGCTTCTCATTCTCTGTCAAGGTTCTCCTTCTCCCTCCGTCAAGCTCCTCCTTCTCCCTCTGTCAAGCTCCTCCTCCTTTTCCGTCTGCAACTTCTCCTTCCCTCACCGTGAGCAATAGCTTCGAAGGGAGCAAGCTTTGAAGGGAGCAAGCTCTTTCCCTTCCCTCACCTTCGGTCCGGCGCGGCGCGGCGCGACGCTCCTTCCCTCACTTCGGTGAGTGCGTGGCGGCTCATTCCCTTCTCCCCACTCTCATTTCGCGGCCACTAGGGTAAGGGAAACCCTACCATACCCTTTTTTTGTTGTCTGCACCTTTATTTTTGCTTGTGCACCCTTTTTCTGCCCATGTTTTGTTTTGCTATCTGCACCCACTTTTTTGCTATCTGCACCCACTGTTTTGCTATCTGAACTGTGATTGTGTTAGTAAGTTTAAATAACATTGAAATTTGAATATGAAAATTAATTATGTGTGTCTTATTATTATTGAACACTTTTGGTTTTATTGTTGTTGGTTGGAGTTAAAAATGTGTTTTATAAATTTAGTAATGTTATATAAATATACATTACTCATATTGAACTCTTTTGGACTGGTTGCTGTTGGTTTAGAGTTAAAATTGTTTTTCCTTAAGTTGGGAATGTTAAAGAAATAGATGAAATGCTGCTCAAATTTTCATAGACTAGGAACAATAGTCATAAACTAATATGAAAATTAGACATGTAGTTAGTCATTACATCAAAAGAATATCATATATACTTTTCGAGTTAATTATTAATAATGTCATCTTATGTTGATAGAATATGGATCGTTCTTGGATGTTTGCAAACCGTCTGACACATGAGTATGAGGAAGGAGTGGAAATGTTTATAAAATTTGCCATTGACCATGCAACAAACCCTAGTAGAATTCTCTACCCTTGTACGAAGTGTTTTTGTTCTAAGCGAGTTAGTGAAACAGAGTTGAGGCACCATCTCTGGCGCTACCAGATTTCTTTTTGTTTGTAGAATTACACTGATCAGCCAAGGAGGTTTCTTTCATCTCGCGACTACAACATGACCATGGTGCCTACCTTTGTTGCTTTGTTGATCAAGCGCCATGGCAAGAGCCTCTGTAGCTTTTCCATTCCAGCTTGCAAGTACGATGGTCTCACACACATCAACTCCTCACCCACAAACAAAGCCTTTACCATTAACATTAACCCAAGACTAGAAGCAAAACAAGACAAAACCCACCAAACAACAACTGTGCTTCATCAATCTCACCATCGCCATCGCACAACTGCAACCATGGCCGAGGTACCATTGTTTTCCACTGTGATAACAGTAAAAAAGAGTGAGATTGAAGAAATCAGATCCATATCAGAAAATTTAAATGTTTATTGCTGATTAGAAAATCGCCTCTGCTGCGTTCTTTATTTCCCCTTTTCGAAAACAAGAACCTTGTGCGATGCGCTAGCCATAGAAGGTCGCAACCAACAAAATCCTTTTTCTAAAAAAAAATGAGATAGGCATACGGGTGAAAATGGAATTAGGATTTGTTAATAATGGAATTAGTAAAATTAATTTTTATTTTAACTTAATTACAACTATTATAATATATTTAAGCCACAGAATGTACAACTATGAGAGAGAATGTGTCAAATCATCAATGGACACAGGCTTTCAGAGGGAAGAGACTATTTGCAAAAATAATAATAATAATAATTTAGGAGGGGACTAAAATCAAAATTCACAAATTTTACGGTGACTAAAAAATATTTAACTCTAAGACAAATAAATAATTAATATTTTATTCTAATTCTTTTGGTACAATTCAAAAATAAAATAAAATAAAATAAAATAAAACCAAAACTCTAGTCTTAAGAAAGGGACATCCAAAACAATATTTATGCATTGTTTGAAACAAAGGAAAAAGGGATGGAAAAAAATGAATAGATAGAAAATGAGAGGATAAATGGACTTTTCATTATTTGGAAGTGAGGTGAAATTAAAGGAAAAAGAAAAGATTCAGCGGGACTCAAGCCAATTTTTTTTTTTCTCTCCTTCACGTGGAAAATACAAAGAGTTGAAGAACATTTTTTATATACAAGGTCAAAAGTACCCTCTTGTCATTCCTTCACACGAATGTGATGAACAGATTGTCGGCCACAAGTTCCATCACCGATTTGCAAGGGATGTGACCGTTGAAGCAACGATGGAGTATGGGACAAATTTCTCAATCTATGGTAATACTTTACAAATTTCTTAGTCTGCGACTTATGATTTTTATGCTAAGAGTGGGAAAAAAAAACTTAGTTTTTTACTTGCTTCTTTATTCATATGAATTCATGAATTTCACTTGATTTATGCTTTTCAATTGCTTATGTTATATATTGGGAGTACATATTACTTTTTACACTATATCAATTTATGGATTTTAGGATATTTCCACACCAAAACGCCTTTTAGAGGAATATTAAAAAGATGTTAGGACACTTCCACATTGAAGCACATTTATTTTAATTGTTTTTTTAAATGAAAAAAAATAAGAAAAGCTAAATTAGATATTTAACTAGTAAGAATATTAAAAAGAAGATAAATATAAAATCAAGTATCACTCGTTAGACATTATCAACAATGCACAACAAATTTTAATGTCTTTTGTGATAAAAAAAATAACAAAAGTTGTTATACATATTTATATGTCAAACAAATGTCAACAATATTTTTAAAAGATACACTTATAGACACTTGAAATAAAATCTCAAACATACAACAAAACTCATGTGTTTTATTCTAAATTATCTACATGTGATACTCGTTAATTTTATAATTAAATATATTGATTTTTAATAGATAAATGGATAAATTAATTAACTTTTAATTATAAGAGGAAAATGTCAAAAAGTAGTCAAATTGTTAATTGGTAATTTTTTGGTGAGAATATTTATGTTGATGGGCTAAAAAAAAATGAGAAGTCCAATATGTATAAAAGAGAGCAAATAAAAATAAAATAAACTTCACCCCTGCACCCCTCCAATAGAGTCACAAAACTCCAGCCTCACGCTGTAGTCTCTCTTTTTCCTCTCCGCCACCACTTGCATTGTGTGCTTTGAATCAAAGAATATCATAACAGATTGTTTTCTTCTTCTTCCGCTTCCAGTTCATCTTCCCCCTGCAACCTTTTTTTGTTTTAGGTAGTTCTGGAATGTAAATTCCGAAATTTAATCTCGTATCCCTCATGATTCTTTTATATTACTTGGGTCCCCACACCCATTTCAGTTCCATTCATTGGGTCCTTGTACCCATCGCATCACTCAAGTCCCCATGCCTGTCGCATCTCAGGGTCCCCATCACATTCCAATTTCGTGAGTCCTCATACCCATTGCATCTCTAGGGTCCACATACCCATTGTATCCTCAGGGACCTCGCACCCGCTGCATCTCTAGGGTCCCCATACCCATTGTAATTGTTAGAATTAGTCACATGTATGATTTCTGTACAAATCCCAGATTAGGTGCTAATTAGCCTTAGATTTAGAAATTACATTCATTTGTAATTAATGTGCATATATTATAAATACAGTGGTGTGTGGTCTGGTTTAGACACACAGTAATTCAAATTCAATATGGTATCAGTAGCTGAAAGATCCTAGGGATCACTGTGCGGCTGTGCCTTCTCTTCCCGTGGTTCTCTTTTTTCTTTTCTTTTTTTTCTCCAAACAGCTGTACCCTAACCAGCTGCTCCACCACTTCTGGTGATACCCACCGCCGACGACCACCACCACCAGACCCAGAAGCCGCCGACGACCCATACGCCGGAGCCCCGCCGCCAATCGTTGTCGCAGGCGCCGCCACAACCTTCTGCGCGTTTTCTGCACGCGCCTCCTTTTTGAGCCCGTTTTTTTCATTTCCAGCCACCTTTTCACGCCGGTGACCACCGTGGGAGGCCGTTTTACCTCCGTCTGACCTTTACCTCTCTACAGTGTGCCTTACATCTACTCCTACCCTCCGACGATGTCTGCCGCTGCTTCTGTTTCAGATGTTGCTGCTGTCAGCTTCACTAATGTCCCACTTATCCCCTGCGACAAACTCGTAGGTGCTGCCAATTATTCCTCCTGGGCTGCTGCTGTTGAATTATGGTTTGAAGGCCAAGGACGTAAAGATTATTTGGTCAAACAGACCAAGGATATCCCCACCAAGGACCAATCCCAATGGAAACAAAATGATGCATCTTTGTGCAGTGTTCTGTGGTTCTCTATTGATGCCAAACTTCAAGCGCAATACCGGTCTTTTAAGACATGTTTTGATGTTTGGACAAAAGCAAAGAAGATGTACTCCAACGACATCAATCGTCTCTACACAGTAGTCTCTAATCTCATTTCTGTGAAGAAACAAGACATGGACATGCAAAGCTATTTGAGTAAGCTTGATAGTTTGATTGCTGACTTTGATTCCCTTATGCCATTTACTAACAATGCAGATGAACATGCTAAGCAACGTGGGAAGTTTTTCATGGTTCTTGCCCTTGCTGGTCTCCCACACGACCCTGACTCCGTCCGCAATCAAATACTCTCTAGTCCCACCATTCCTTCATATGATATTGTTTGTGAATAGTTACTGCGGCTCTCCGTTCCTCAATCTTTCGCTCCATCAGCTTCTGCGTCCTTTCCTGTTTTCGATGATTCTACTGCACTGGTTTCCAATTCTTATCATCGCGGTGGACAAGGAGGTCGTGGAGGCTATCGCACCCGCCCTCGGTGTAACTATTGCAAAAGGTTTGGTCATGTTGAGGAGCAATGTAGAACCAAGGCAAATCAACAGCAGCCTAAGATTTTGAATGTTGCTCAATTCGCAGCTTCTGGCACTAGTGATCAGGTCTCACTTTCCACTGAAGAGTATTATGAGTACATCCGACTGAAGGCAGCTATGCAACCCACTACACCTTTCGCTTCTGTTGTTCATACTGGTAATCCTGTTGCCTTTGTCTGTCAGTCCTCATCCCTTGGACCTTGGACCTTGGATCCTCGACTCAGGCGCTTCTGATCATATGTCCGGTAACAAATCCATGTTTTCTCACCTTACTTATATGAACTCACTTCCAAATGTTACCTTAGCTAATGGTTCCCAAACTCCCGTACAGGGCATTGGCCAGACTAACCCACTTCCTACACTTTCATTGGATTCTGTTTTTTATGTTCCTGGATGTCCTTTTAATTTGATCTCCATTAGTAATTCTGTTCTTGTGCAGGATTGGAGTACTGGACAGACGATTGGAGTAGGACATGAGTCTCGAGGATTGTATCATCTTTCATATCTTCCCATTGCATGTTCAACATTTGAGTCTGCACATCTCATTCATCAACATTTGGGACATCCTGGCCTTCCCAAGTTGTGTCTTATGGTTCCTAGCTTGTCTAAATTGTCCACCCTAGAATGTGAGTCGTGTCAGTTTGGGAAACATGTCAGAAGTTCTTTTCCCGATAGAGTCAATAAACAAGTTGTGTCTCCTTTTCATTTAGTTCATTCAGATATTTGGGGTCCGAGTCGTGTTACTTCATGTTTGGGTTATAAATATTTTGTTACCTTTATTGACGATTTTTCACGTTGTACTTGGTTATTCCTCATGAAAAATCGATCAGATATTTTTCCAATCTTTCAAGCCTTCTTTTCAGAAATACAAACACAATTTGGAACCCCAATTAAAATATTACAAAGTGACAATGCTCGTGAATATTTGTCTACACCATTTCAGTCCTTTTTGTCATCACAGGGTATCATCCATCAGGCGTCATGTGCTCATACCCCTCAACAAAATGGTGTCGCGGAAAGGAAAAATAGACATTTGGTTGAAATAGCTCGTACCTTGCTTCTTCACAATAATGTACCACTTCATTTCTGGGGGGATGCAATTCTCACTGCTTGCCACTTAATCAATCGAATGCCTTCCCCTGTCCTAAACAACCAGGTACCACAAGCTATATTGTTTCCTACACGAGATCTTTATTCCCTTCCTCCCCACATCTTCGAACGCACATGTTTTGTCCATGACCTCACTCCAGGGAAGGATAAGCTTGCTGCCAAGTCACTCAAGTGTGTGTTCCTCGGCTACTCACGGATGCAAAAAGGTTACCGGTGCTACTCTCCTGACCTTGGTCGGTACATTGTCTCGGAGAATGTAACTTTTTTTTAGACTCGTCCTTTCTTTTCTACTCCTGTTGAGTCACATGTTCCGGGTAATGAACTTCTTTCTCAACCTTCTCCTATTCCCACCCCTATTTTTGTCCCTCCTCTTCGCATTTATCAAAGGAGGCCTCGCCCACAACCAATTGCTCCAGATGGTCATCCTCCTCCAGACTCATTTACTGCTCCACCGGACTCTCCTGCTCCGCATCCTGCACCGGAGCTTCCTCTTGCATTACGCAAAGGTATCAGGTCCTCTCGGAATCCTAACCCTGTTTATGCCTGTCATTTGAATTATAATAAATTATCTCCTTCCTATTATGCCTTTGTGTTTTCTTTGGATTCTGTGTCTATTCCCAAAACTACAGGTGAAGCTATGTCTGATCCGGGCTGGCGACAGGCTATGGTGGATGAAATGGCTGCCTTACACTCCAGTGGAACTTGGGACTTGGTTCCCTTGCCTGATGGCAAAACAACAGTTGGTTGTCGATGGGTTTATACTGTCAAGATTGGCCCTGATGGAAAGGTTGACCGTTTAAAAGCCCGCCTAGTAGCCAAAGGCTACACACAAATTTTTGGGCTTGACTATGGCGATACCTTTTCCCCAGTAGCGAAGATTGCCTCTGTTAGACTATTTCTCGCTTTGGCTGCTATTCATCAATGGCTTCTCCATCAACTCAATATAAAAATGCCTTCTTACATGGTGAGTTACAGGAGGAGGTGTATATGGAACAACCACCCGACTTCATTGCTAGTGGTGCTTCACACTTGGTTTATTGATTACGCTGCTCTCTCTACGGTTTGAAGCAGTCTCCCCGTGCTTGGTTTGGGAGGTTTAGCACTGTTCTACAACAGTTTGGGTATGACCAGATGTGAAGCTGACTACTCTGTCTTCTTTTTGCACTCCTCGCCAACCACATGTATCTACCTGCTTGTTTATGTCGATGATATCATCATCACCGGTAATGATCAGCTTGGCATTCAGAAGCTCAAACAATACTTGTCCATTCACTTTCAGACTAAAGACTTGGGTCCTCTAAAATATTTTCTGGGGATTGAGGTTGCACAATCCAAGACTGGTGTTGCGATCACCCAACACAAATATGCTCTAGATATACTTGAGGAAACAGGCATGCTGGATTGTCGACCAAGTGATACTCCTATGGATCCCAATGTCAAGCTACTACCGGGTCAGGGGGAGCCACTGAAAGACCCGGGTAGATATCGACGTCTAGTTGGCAAATTGAACTACCTTACAGTAACCAGACCTGACATTACTTTTGTTGTAAGTATAGTGAGTCAATTCCTGAATGCTCCTTGTGATAGTCATTGGAACGCCGTTGTTCGTATCTTGAGGTATATCAAGAATGCACCGAGTAAATGATTACTTTATGAGAACAAAGGTAACACCAAAATTGTCGGCTATTCCGATGTTGATTGGGCAGGTTCACCATCAGATAGAAGATCAACTTCAGGATATTTTGTTCTTATGGGAGGTAATCTAATCTCATGGAGGAGCAAGAAGCAAAACATAGTTGCCAGGTCAAGTGCAGAAGCAGAATATCGGGCTATGGCAGTAGCAGCATGTGAACTTACTTGGCTAAAACAATTACTCCAACAACTAAAATTAGGAGATGACAAGGAGATGAAATTGATTTGTAATAATCAAGCTGCGTTGCATGTTGCTTCCAACCCAATTTTCCATGAAAGGACAAAGCATATAGAGATTCACTGCCATTTTGTAAGAGAGAAAGTTCTTTCAGGAGAAATCACTACTGATTTTGTTGGTTCTAATGATCAATTGGCTGATATGTTTACTAAGTCTCTTAGGGGTCCTCGGGTTGAATATATTTGTAACAAGCTTGGTGCATATGATATATATGCTCCAGCTTGAGGGGGAGTGTTAGAATTAGTCACATGTATGATTTCTGTACAAATCCCAGATTAGGTGCTAATTAGCCTTAGATTTAGAAATTACATTCATTTGTAATTAATGTGCATATATTATAAATACAGTGGTGTGTGGTCTGGTTTAGACACACAGGAATTCAAATTCAATAGTAATCCTCAAAGCCCAGTATCTTCCTGGCACCTTTACTTTCAGTCAAAGCCCAGTATATGTCTAGCACCTTTACTTTTAGTTAAATCCCAGTACCTGTCTAGAACCTTTACTTTCAGTCAAAGCCCAGTATCTGTCTGGTACCTTTACCTTCTGTAAAAAGCCCAGCGTCTGTCTGGTACCTTTACTTTCTGCCAAAGCCTAGTGTGTGTCTGGCACCTTTACTTTCTGTCAAAAGACCAGTACCTATCTGACACCTTTACTTTCCGTCGAAGCCAAGTATCTGCCTCTTGCCTTTACTTTCTGACAAAAGCACATTACCTGTTTGGAACCTTTACTTTCAGTCAAAGCCCAGTATATGTGGGGCACCTTTAATTTTTGTCAAAATCCCAGTACCTGTCTGGAACCTAACTTTCAGACAAAGCCCATAATTTGTTTGGCACTTTTACTTTCATTCATAGCACAATAGTTTCCCGGTACCTTTACTTTCAGTCAAATCCCACTATCTGTCTAGCACCTTTACCTTCTGTCAAAAGCCCAACGCCTGTCTGACACTTTTACTTTCAATCAAAGCACAATACCTGCCTAACACCTTTACTTTCAATCAAAGCCCATCGGCTGCCTAGAACTTTTACTTTCAATCAAAGGCCAATACATGTCTGGCACTTTTACTTTCAGTCAAAACCCGGTACCTGCCAAACACCCACTTATCTTTCAGTTAAAGCTCGATATATGCCAGACACTCTTCACTTTTCAGTCAAAGCCTGGTACCTGCCTGCCACCTTTTACGTACCTCTTCAGTCATGAACCCAACATTTGTTTGGGATTTGATTCTTTCATGTGTTCAACATCGCTTTGGATATCTTAGGGCCTGTTTGGTTTACATTTCCATTTCCTGTTTTCATTTTGTTTCCTGTTTTATGAGATTTAACAAAGGAAAAACTGGAAATACTGGAAACTACAAATTTTTGTTTCCAGCATTTCCAGTTTTTCCTTTGTAAAATTTCAGAAAATAGGAAACAGAAAATGAAAACAGGAAATGAAAATGCAAACCAAATAGGCCCTTAGTCTACGACATTAGTTTTTTGGGCTAAGGTCCTTGCACCTTGAGTTATCCCTTGGATAAAATTGATTCACTTCTTTGCTTATTTCTTATAACAATAATATAAAAACATTGATATTTAGATTAATTAGTAAGAAATATGTAAAAAGGGGCAAATGTGAATACCCATTATTATTCAGGCTAATTTTAACCTTAACATTAATTTTAGTTTTAATTTTCTTTTAGTTACGATTATACTTTTCTTTTTTAATAAATTACCAATACAAAAAAGTGATAAATCAGGAAATAAAATTTAAAAATTAGAAAATATAATATATAATAAAATCAAAAAATAATTAAAATTCTGAAATGTAAATCTGAAAATTCAAAATTTAATAATAAAAATCACAAAATTAAAATCTAGAAAATAAAAGGAAAAAATTTGGAAATTCAAAAAATGATATAAACCAAAATTTTAAAAAAAAAGTGAAAGAAAAATAGCAGCTGTTAGAAAGGATAGTGGATGAGGAGAGTTGAGGAGTATTTGTTGGGATCATAGGATCATGGAGAGAAAATAGGAGTTGGTTTTTCAGATAAGTGGGAGAAGGTAATTACACCAATGAGGAAAATAAAAAGGGATAGAAATTTAAATGAAGGGGATACACGGTTACATACACAAACAGAAAGACCGAAACAAAAAATCTAAGAGAGTCGAAAACTAGAGAGAAAAGAGTTTTGAAGCATCAGTGAAACAAATTAGAATTTTTACTTTAGAATTTCATTGAAGATCATCCATTCTTTGATTCGATGTGGCTTCTAAGAGAAAAAGAAGAACAAGAAATAATGTGATTGAAGACAAAGAAACAGAAGCAATAAAGCTGATAGAGCATAGTGAAGAATTCAGATTTTCAGTTTCCTTTTTATGCTTCTTGCTTTCTTGCCTATGTTATTTTCTATGATTTTTTTTTTGTTTCAATGTTGGTTATCAGTATTTGTTTAATAGCATGGTGTTGATTAAATACATTGAAAAGTAAAATACCTATTAGGTAGAGGAATATCACATTTGAATATACACAGAATTGAAACAATCCAAATAATACAAGCATAATCCAATATTCCAGCAATCCTAGGACTTAGTCTCCTCCCCTACTGTGATTCACCTTCACACTAGTCATCTCAAACCATGATCCCTCTTCCCCAAAATGAACTCTGAAAATGAATAAGAGAATATGATGAGATATTTTAGGATTTAGAAGAGGGTGAGGTGAGGAGGATTGAAAAAATTAAAGAAAGACCAGAAAGTAAAATAAAGAGACAGGGAGAGAAGGCCTACTATGTTGACAGTTCACCACTGTCGTTGTCCTGTGCGTCTCCACCAGCGTGTCATGCGTAGTCGCACACTCCCCTGTGGAGTCAGCAACCATCGTCTAGCCAAACACCCACTGCGAGGCCTCTTATCGGCACCATTCACCACGAGCACTTTGTTTGTGCACTACGAGCCACAACCATCATCCTATAGCGCGCTGCAGTCTCCCTCGCAGTCCACTGCCGCGAAGCCCAGATTAGCCACTGTCGTCGATTTTACAGAGCCGCAAATCATTGTTGTTTCTCTCCCTATTCAACCATTATCTTCTTCCCAGTACCACCTCCGTCGTCACAAGCTTCTGTTTTCCTCGCTCCGCTGCACCATCGCGCACAACCGCGCTCCTCCAGTCTTATGATTACTGTATGTTCTAGCCACAAGTCGCAACCAACTATGTGCGCTTCCCTCTTCATCAAATCAGAATTGTGCAGCCAACTGCCACGCGCGGCGTGCGTGTCCGGTCTCGGTGCAACCGTCATCACTATATCCCACTTCTTCCAGACTCTTCCCCTTTCCTCTTATCCTTTTTTTTCTTCCTTCTCTCTCTTAGGCACTGTTTGGTTCAAAGAAGGGAAGGGGGAGGGGAGGGATTTTAATAAAGGGGAGGAGAGGAAAAATAAAGCTAATTTACTTATATACCTTTTTACTTTTATAACACATATAGTTTTATTAATATTAGTGTATGAGTATTTAAGAAATTTTATTTATTTAATTTAAACTCTCCTCCCCTCCCCTCCAAATCCCCATTATTGGAGGGGAGAAAAAAATAGCCTTATGAGGGATTTTGGCCCCCTCCCCTTCTAAAAATTGAACCAAACATAAAACTCATTTAAAATCACTCTGATCCCGTCTCCTCCAAATCCTTCCAACCAGGCTTAGGTCTTCTATTTCCTCCTTCTATCTTTCCCTTATTGTTTACTATGTGTGTATGTGTATGAGATGTAAGTGGAAGAGTCTTCTAGACTCGGTCAACGTCAAGATCTTTTTATTTTTTTTTTCATTTCTATTTTCTTTTACGCCTTTGATTTTAATTTTGATTGATGTGTGTACTTGAATTAATGAACTATGATTGAGTGTTGGACCCTTATTATAATTTTGTATATTTTTAAATATGTATGGTGTAATTTTTTATAGTATTTGAAAACATTGGCTCTTGATAAATAATGGTTTAATTTAATTTCTTTGTGTAAAGGCATGTCATTTGTAAATATTTTCCTGACTCCGTCTCTATGTAAATAAATATCAACTCAAAATCTAAAATTTTAATAATAAACCTAAGAATATTTTATTTTAGTTTTATGTAACGACCAAATGGGTTAATTAAATTGTGAATATTGGCTCTACCTTTATCTAAATCGTAAAGGTTTATTGAGCAACACATTGACTTTAATCCCTATGCAAAATAGGTTAAAATAAATTATTTCTTTTCAAAATTAAATATTTCTTTTCAAAATCATAAAAAAAGATTAAATAAAATAATAAATAAAATTTATGCAATGAGTAATGACCAATGAGATCAATTGAATAATGGATGTTGGCTTTAATATTATTAAGAACGTAAGGGTTTAATGAGCATATCGTGTGTTCACTTAAACCCCGTGCAAATAAAAATCTTTCCAAAATAAAAATAAGTCAAAATATTTTTCATTTTTCTTTTTCAAATAATAAATCGAGTAAACCCCTATATCAGTCCTTAACTTTATTAGCGTTATGCAAATTAGTCCCTGAGATTTCAAAACGTCTCCGTTAATCCCTAACATTTATCTCTGTCATTCACTTTAGTCCAAAATAGTTGACAACATTAAATGAGTGCTGACGTGTCACGTTAAGTGACACTTCGGATTGAACTTAGTTCTTGTATTATTAAGAATCGTTCATTTTAGTCCCTAAAATGGTCTTGTTGTAACGTCCTAATTTTTAAACGCAAGAGTTAAGCTCGTTGGAAGCAAAACTCCTGGAATTATGAAATTATTTCGCGTTATTATCGATATTGACATACAATAAACCACATAAACATGCTTAAGTAATCCAATGTTTATGTAAGCGGATGTCAACCATACAAAACTCAAGTATATAATTTTAAATGCCACTTAATGGAGTCAAATACAACATCACTATTCCACATGGAATTTCCAATTAACAATATATAATTATACTATAAGTCTCCCTAGGAGAATATAGGCCAACCGGAGGGCCAGTCCTGCATGGTAGGCCTTCAAGCCATCTTACTGTACTTCTGACAGAAACTTCCTGCACACTAAGATAAAATCCACAACATGTGGTGAGACTAAAGTCTCAGTGAGTAAAGTATGCAGCAAGCAGATGCAATGCAACATACACAAGTTAATATACATAAACAAAAACTCTACCATATTGAATGTTTAAGAACATCTCTAATAATATGCATGATCTGCACTTCCCGGCAGGACAGGGTCTTATCTCTATCTCTGGGGCTAGACCTGAGCTCAGACTACAAGGAACGTCTCCCTTGGGGTTACTACCCGCCAATTACTCTGGGGACCAAAGTCCAAGTTTTACTCTGGGGACTGAAGTCCATTAATTCTGGGGACCAAAGTCCATTATCTCTTTCTTAATCTCTGGGGGTTAAAAGCCAAGTGTCTTATTCATTCTCAATATGTGCATAACATAAATCATAGTATACTTTAAACTTTACAATTAAGACCATGATAAAGAAAAACCTCTCAATTCAACCCTAATTAAAACCTCTAAGCATATAACCAATAAGTTCTCATACATTAAACATAGGCGAAATCAATAAGAGAAATAACCACATACAAGCCCTAGAAAGGGAGAGGAAGGAGTAGGGTTCATTGGGGAGTAATCACACGAGATTGGGTGAGAGTGTGTGAGCTTTACTCACCTCAAGGAAGCTCAAATGAAAGAGGGAAGAGGGTGAGGAAGGTTGGAGGGTGAGGTCCTTGGCCTTGATCTCCTTTCTTCAAGCTCCAATGGAGTTTCTCTCTCTAGAAAATTTTCTCTCTCTAAATAACAAAGGAAGGAAGAAGGTATGAGAAAAAAAAATCCTAAAAATGTGTCTTTAAAGTATCCTGACATCGCGCTCTCGCTTAAGCGCACTTGAGAGAGACTGGGCAAAATTCCAAACAGAGACCCCCATTTTGGCTCTGTTTTCTCGCTCAGTCTCGCTCAAGCGAGCCTGGGCGAGAAAACCAGAGAAGAATTTCCCCCTTTCTACTGATACCCTCGCTGCCTGGTACTCTCGCTCCGGCACGCTCAAGCGAGCCTGGGCGAAATTACCAGACAGAATCACCCTGATTTCTCTTTTTTCCCTGTTTCTAACGTAGTTTCTCTTCCCTTTTCTTAATTCTTTTTTACTGAAATCCCCTTCTAACACAGTTCCTTGAATTTAACCCTCTTCCTCTCAGTTTCGTCAACTCCCTCAACTTAGTTCCTTCCATTTCAATCTGATTCCCTTGTCCAAACCTCTACTTTCTTCCTCATCTTTATACTTGCTAGCCTCTTCTCCTCAGGGTGTGACCCCTCCTAAGGTTGATCTACAATTATGTAGGGCTTAATACCTGACTTCCGTTCTCAATCCCCCTTAAAACTCACGAACTCTCACTATGTTTCCTATCTCTTCTCTCACTTTTCCCTCAAACCCTCGGATTCTCACTCTACTTCTAACTTCCCTCTTTTGTTAGGGTCTGCGGTATAAGACTCCCACTATATTCTTTAGGCCCTAATTTTTGGGATGTTACACTTGTGTATAGAATGACCAGTTCTTAGTAACATTATGGAGAATAGAAAGTTCTAGCTCTTATTAACACCAAAACAACTTAAAGATTATAAAACTTAGCTCTAGTTCCTTTTCTTTTAATGCAATTTCTCAAATGTGACAACCAACATCTAATTAGAAAATTTGAATGACAGTCATGTTTGAGCATATATATAACATTTGAGCATATAGAGCTAAGTTTTACCATCTTAAGTTGTTTCTGTATTAAATTTTCTATTGATTGAGAGATGTAGAAATTGTATATCTTCATTTTCTAGATGAGCATATATATATATATATCACTTAAAGAATTGGATTTGGTAAGGACGATGTCAACTAGTTCTCAAGGAATATTCATAAATAATCAACTTAGAACTAAACATTTCTACGTTCATATTTAATTACAAAGAAGATAATACAACAAGTGATCAATAATTCAATTTGTTTGGTATGGAACATCATTTGAAAAAATGACAATTTATGAAGGAAAAAATGGTTATGAACTAATTAGATCTAATAAAAATATAGGTTGGATACAATTAATAAAAGCCAGAACTTTTTATTCTCCATAATGTTACTAAGAACTTGTCATTCTGTAACATCCCAAAATTATGATCTAGAAAATATAGTGGAAGCCTTAGGTTGGGAATCCCACTAAGAGAAGGAAGTTAGACGTAGAATGAGAATTTAGGAATTCAGGGTAAAATGAGAGAAAAGATCAGGAAATTACCTAAGAGTTTAGAGTGTTAGAGGGAATTTAAGTGAGGAATCAAGAGTTAAGCTCTGAATACCCATTTTGAAGAGACTTAAGGAAAACCAAGTTAAGATTCGAAAATGTAAACTATAGAGGTAAAGTAAAGTAGAGGGATAGGCTTTGATTAAGAAAATTGGAGTGAATTGATGATTCATATCATTGTTCAAGTGGTATGTGCCTCGTTGGACTTCAATTAAAGTTGTTACTTAATTTCATATTTTAAACCTAATGACCTTTGTGTACTCATTTGATGATATCTAGAGTTCTAGGTAGACGATTGAGTTGATTCAACTTGCATTAGAAAGCTAAGATTCGGGACTTTAGTTTGATATGCTACACAATTAGGTTACTATCTCATTTCCACTCCTGAGAGTCTTATTCTCGCTCAAGAGAGGAATCTCTCGCTTGAGCGACCATATCAACAAAACAGGGGTTTTCGTTTATGGTTTTCTCGCTTGAGCGAGAAACCTCTCGCTTGAGCGCAATTTCAAAGCTTTCTCTCTGACTTTGTCTCGCTCAAGCAAGCATATTCTCACTTGAGCAAGAACGTGCGAGCAGAAAAGGTTTTAGAGGCTCGCTCAAGCTCGCTTGAGTGAGAAAACGCGAATCCAGTTTCTATAAATCAGAGTCTAGGGTCATTTGGCCTATTTATAACCATCCTTCCCCAAGAGAGGAGCTTGGAATCACCATCCTCCCCCCTCAAACATCTTCATTCTTGTTCTTGAAGTGAGTGTGGTTCACTCACTCACTTTTCATCATGTGTGAAGCTCCCTCATGATCCCTCTCCTCTTTTCCCCTTCTTCTCTACTTGCTTGTGATGGATTGAGGTTGATGTAGGGTTTATGTGTGTATTGGTCTTGATTGATTGTGGCTCAACCCTAGGTTCTAGAGGTTAGGGTTTCTACATGATTATTAATTATGAGGTTTTGAATGCCATGACATCATTATTTTGCATAGGAAAACATGTGTACATGTCATGAAACATTCTCTCATGTCTTAAAAAACCCTAATCATATACAAAATGTTTTCATGGGCCTATGGCCAAAGAGAAATATCACAGGGTCTTTGGACCAATCACAGGGTCTTCGGACCAAAGAGGAATTTCATGGATCTTTGGACCATCTAATGAAAGAGGAGGTAATTCACATGGACCTTTCGACAAAGAGGGAAATGGGGTTCCTCAATTAAATTGATGACATGCATTGCATCCATGTTTTATTATAAAACTTAATCATATAAGTGTCCCTGGATGATGGTCCTTGGTCATGATGCAAAGCGCTCAATCACAGTCACAGAAAAGAGAAACAATAACAGAACTAACTTGACTGATTTGTGTGGTGTGATATGCATAACTATTATGCCTAGAGGCTTATTTGTTGAATGATGCATTTTCACTTGTATGACTCCCTACATTGTATGCATGATCACATTCATTAGGACATAAATCTCACCACATGTTGTGGATTTCATCATAGTGTGCAAGAAGTTTCTGTCTGAAGTAGAGCCAGACAGCTTGGAGGCTCAACAGAGGGATTGGCCCTCCGGGTCACCTATGCTACATTATGGTATTAGAGCAGTTCAATCCATTGGACTGTGGTTAGGTTAGTTGCTTGTGACTTTCTATAATCCTAAAGTACCTCGTACGCCTTATAGGGATTGATCACCTCTATATTGTGTGCGTTGTATGCAGGATTATGATTAGTGATTTGAATAGGAAACCTTAGCTCAGGAGTTTAGAATGTTTCCCTCAGCTAGGTTAGTACTCATCATCTGATATGGGGAGGGATAACATAGACCTATTACCTAGAACCTGACCCCTAGACTAAGCACACTATAAGGTGTCACCTTTAAGGTCTAGTAATCCTAAGACCCACTTAGAGAAACCAACCTAAGTAAACTACCTAATGAGTGATAAGAATGTTTGTTTGACTTTGAACTTTGGTAGTTGGATGCCTTTGATTGATTGTAAACTCCTTGGACTATGACTTGATTAATTCTAAGTTTTATTAGAATTTGGTAGAAATAAGAATATAATGGTTAGCATAGATTGGAGTTAAGACCTTTTCCGAAATAAACCAAAATTTGAGTAAGACGCAAAGGAAAGACTAGGACAAAGAGACTTCACTTGAAGGGAGGTTAAGTTTCTAGATTAGCGGTGTTGAATCCAATTAGAACATAAATTAAGTAAACCAAAACCCGCATCTAGGGTTGATGATTGATCTAGACAACTTAGGTAATCCCAGTACCATCTAGGAAAGGCTTGGGGTCGGGGTCCCATCAGGTTAGAGTTAGGGTGGATGAAATTCCCAAGACTGCCTTAGGACTAGTCATGGGCCTTATAAACAGTTAGTGATGTCATTTGACTACCCAATGCTTTTGCCTTTTTGTTGAGATCTTGGCATGCGTACCAATATCACAACAGTATAATAGTAAGAGAAAAGGGTTGTCGTATCCACAGGGAACGGTACAATTTCAAATTCTTAGTTACAATCTAATTGAGGGGATTTGTTTTGGATATTTTGGGTTTATGATTGTTGAAATTAAAATACTGAAAATAAATTGCATAAAATAAAGATAAATTGGATATCCAAAACAAATGTGCAAAGGAGAAATTAATGATGAGAAAACTAGGATTGAAACCTGTCTATCGCACCCTTCTCATATTTTGAAATCTGGGAATTTGATTTTATAAAATTTGAAGCACAAATAAATATAATTTCATAAAAGGTTCCCACAAATATGAAATACTCAGAACAATTTACCCAGGTTCCCACTGCCATAAATTGCCTCGCTTGAATATCAGTTGTTAAAGCTATCAATTCATCTTGGTTCCCATAGTGACGAATTGAGTATTTTTACCAATCAGAATTCAAGAACCCTATTCCTAGGCATTCAAGAACTTGCATCATAACTCTGGCACACAGGCGGAAGCTAAGCATTAAGAATAGAATAAAAATACCAACTTTATAAAATAGGGATTCCCAAATAACAAATATTCAAAATACAATATGGGATTGAATCGAAAGTATTCAATCCTAAAGAAAGGTTTAGCTACTCATGGTAGCCATCACAAACCAAAATAGATGAGAGGAATACACAAACGAGACTTTCACCCTATTTGAAATCTCCCTCCTTCTCCACTATGGCTTCCTAGAGACTGTCACTCTCTTGGCTCTCAAGGATTCTCGATCAAGAACTCTCCAATTGCGGCTCTGAATTGTATTCTCCGCTTGATAACCTGTGTAATCCTTGTATTTCAATCCTAACTCCAGGTATATCTTGAATTGTGGCTCTCGGTGTCTTTTTATAACCATTCTGATGGGCTTTTGAGACTCTGATTGCGACCCATTAAAAATTAGGTTACGTTTCATGCACTTTGTCTGCGCTCAGCGTAGGTGAAGCGCAGGAAACAGAAACTGGAATGTTATTTCTGCGCTCCACTTGCGCTCAGCGCAGGTGGAGCACAAGAAGCCGCAAATTCCTTTCTTGATTTTCCTCTTTTTAAGATTATCTTGTGCTGTTCCTATCCTTATCTGCTGCCATCTCGATGTTGTATTTGAAATTTAACTTTTTATCTGCAAAAATCAACAGAATCTTCATCAAAATAGCATCAAATTCAAATTTGATTTAAATAATTACAGGAATCGCATTTTAAGCCAAAAAGGGATAAATTGGGGTATAAATTCAGCATTTTACCCTCAATAAGTGTTGTAATTAAATATGACTTTTATGTAAATTTAACACTTATCACTTGTCCATGAATTGCATAGATGAAATCCTCACGCCCCATCAAGATGAGTATGTCATCGTGGATATCAACGACGTCCTCACCGATTCCCAGCACCTAGAGGGACCTAAGTGACACTTGAGGAGTAGTGTAGGAAGACCCTAGAGAATCTCACATATCCCATGTTTTATGTGTTAGTCATGTTCCTTTCGTGACCATAAATGGTCAAGGCTTTTGAACGAGTAGACACTCTTTCATTTCCTCCTATTGCTTGTCAACTCAGCCAAGCGACATTTTATTCTTCCCTCCTCCTTGCTCACACTCTTTAGTCATTCCGAAAAGAGTCTTTGAAGCCGACTTGAGGTGTCCATTTTTCTTAAGCTTCTAAGTCCTCCTCCGAGCATGTGAGGGGAGTCACAGACCCCATCATGCGCACCGATTCCCATCCGTTGACCGTCTCAGCTTCTCACTTTCGGACAAGGAAGGAGACTCCCTTATTCAGCCCTCTCATGTCTTCAGTGCATAGTTAGAGTTCTGGGTAATGAAGGGGAAGGAGAGCTCACCATAGATTTCATTTCAGGACTGAACCTGTAACTTAGGAACCAAGTCATCATTGATAGGGATAGAAGATCCATAAGAGGGCAAGAGAGCATTAAGAATACTAGGAATCAGGGTAAGCAATGAGGACAACTAATTATGATAACTAGATTAGCAAACCCTCCCTGTCCGATTAAAAAATCCCATAGAGCCAATTTAAGGAGACCCAATATTCCATAGGATACAAAAGAAAAGGAACCCCCTAGGACTAGAATGTGGAGAGTGTAAAGAATCGTGCAAACTACAACCATGAGATTAGGAAAGGTGAAGTAGAAGAAATCAGATAAACCACCCCTTAGAATTAGAGTTTGTCACCAAGAAAAGAACAGTGGAACCGAGAGAAGAAAGGATCCTAAAACGTGGAATGGGGCCCCAATCGAGGATAACGATAACGGAGACTCAGAACTCCTCCAAGGGAGGGTTAGGGTCCCTACGGGAAATAGTTCATCCATAGGATGGAGAGACCCAATCTAGGAAAGGAGGTCGGTTGTTAGCCAAAAGAGGAAGTTAGAGGGATACTGAACCATCGGGGGTAACCCCCATCAAATTAGAAGTATCAGAGTGCACCGCAGAGGCCTCATCCAGTTTTCCATAGGCTTAGACACCTTGGAGAAGATAGATTACTGGGAGAGGGTTGAGATATCGAGAGGGGTAAGAATGAGTCTCTATGGACCCTTATGTTAGAACTTAGCAAAGTCACTCACCGACCGTCACTTCCACCTCCACCAACTCATGCCACTTGTATCATCGGTCTAACATGTACCACTCCAGCCAGCCTCAACATGATGAAAGGTTCACATAAACCTAACCCGTCTGCCACCAGGCCCATTCCTGGTGGTGGTTTCCCAACCCGTCGGTGCTTATTACAACGTAGCGATTCTAGGACAAGCGGATTGTGTCAAGAGGTAGAGTCCGAGTTTGGGGTTTTTGTCCTTCCAGTCCCTGGGTGGAATGGCAAGAATGGCGACTGCTCGAAGGAACCATTCTTGACAACAATAAGGGAGGGGGTGTCAACATTGGCTATCCTCCGTCCCGTTGCCTTCGTGTATTACTCCCTATTCCTGGGAATTGAAGTTGTGGCTCGTGCCTAGCTTCAACTCTTTGTACGTCAGCCCGCACTGATTAGTGATCACGCACCAATCTATCCAGCCTACTCTCGTTATCCATTCCACTTTGCACTGTGGTAGAACAACATGCTCACCTCGGAGGTCAACCTACATTTCTTTCCGCCACCTATCCTCTCAACCCCTGCGATTCATGACTCATCATAACACTAGAACTTCCTATCTTTTAGAGTTCAGATTCAAACATTTTGGAACAAATTCAATGAGTTAAAAACCTTAGGTGTTGTCATTAGTTGTACCTTCCTAAGTTTGGAACTAATCGGACAGTATTGGTAGTTGATTATGCTTATTTAAGGGGAGTAGAAGTGTAGAAATAGTCCGTCAGACCCCTAGTCATATGGGGAACACCTCAATCAAGTAGGATTAGGTAACTACCTAGACGTCTTTTCAAGTCTCCGCATGCCTAGGTGTCCTCTCAAGTCTCTTCATGCTTGCATTTCCCGCAAATCTCGTCACTACGTTAGAGGGTTAGAATTACAGTCTTACACTAGAAAGAGAATGTCATGTTAGGTCTTACACATTAACATGTGAACTAGACGAATTGAGGTCACAAGGAACTTAAACCCGAGGTATGTACCATTACACATGAAAATGTATAGTTGGATTGTTGACACCCTTAATCTTGGGCACATGTACATTTATAACGGAATGAGATGTGCTTATACTTTATATCTCTTTAGAAAGGATAAAAGCTGCTTTCACTTTGTAAATTGCATTTAATTTTGCTTCTGTAGAGAGTGTTGGACTTAAGCTACATTGGAAGACACAAGTTGTTCCTCAAGTCTCTCATGTATTAGTTGTTTTGGTTTTGTTGTAGAAAGTAGATGATTTATGTTTCAATTCATTTTGCAGTGCCAAACAAGTTTCAATAGATGTGGCACTTGTATTGTTTGTTTTTAGTCTTAGGCAATATGTGTGCTTGATAATTCTTCCATGATTGCTTTATGATTATGCAAATTGAGTTCATGATTGAGTTTTTAAGTTTAGATAACTTGGTAGCTAAATTAATCAACTAAATATTGATTTGCCACTGGTTTAATCGATTACTTTAGTCGGTAATGGACCCCAAGTTGACCCAAAACTGAAAATTGCCTGAATTCATGATCAGGATCGATTTAATCGATTACCTGATGTAGGTAATCGATTACCTACATAATCATATTTGAGTTCTTTAACAATACACTCTGGTTTAATCGATTACCCAAGGTAGTAATCGATTACCACAGTGTCTGCATAATACTGGACATTTTTAAAACTGTTTTTAACTGATTTTTAACAAACTTTTAAATATCTAACTAATTAGAAACTATTTTAATAAGTGATTTTTGAAATCAATTAAGAGAGAACAAGAGAGAAGACTTGAATAGACAAAATGTATGCAAGTTTCATTTTAGAATCTCTCTCCAAGAATGCTACTCAAGGTCTAGAAAATCCGCAGTTTTTCAAGAACTCTTAAACCAAAATGATTAGGCAAATGGAAGAAAGCTTTTGATATACTTATGAAGTTTATCTGCACAATCAAGGTGCTATTGTTCTAAACTTAGTTCTTATTAACTATTTTGATTTGTGTTATCTCTTGAATAGGGTGTTCATAGAAATTAGTTGTTTTGATTTGTGTTATCTCTTGAATAGGGTGTTCATAGAGATTTGTTTGAAATCTTGTGACGGGGTGTCATGTGTAAAGTTGATGTTCGTATGATGGGGTGTCATTGATGAACATGCTCTTGTGGGGTGCAAGAGTCAAACCTTTGTTTGTTAGAAAGTCTTTCTTTAGGATTGAATGTGCATGGTGTTTGTAACCAATTCTATAGTGAAAGCAGATTTAGCGGTGTGCTAAATCTAAACTGGATGTAGGCCCCTTTTGTGGCTGAACCAGTATAAACGATTGTGTTATCTTCTCTATCCCTATTTTATTTTGAATTAAGTTTCTTGACATATAAACTTGAATCTTGATCTGCATAATTTCTGTGAATTGTTAAGTGTAATTGATTGTTGTTGGTATATTGAATTGAATATTGGAAATTGAATCATGAACCTTAAGCAATCAATCTTGGTAATCAATTACTCATTGCATCAAATTTGGTAATCAATTACCTTCTGCAAATTCATTGATCCGCTGCAACATTTGATTTTTAACTCTGAAAATTTATCTTTTGAAAAACCAATTTGAAAGTATCTTGAAGGTAAATCAGAAAGGGAAAATTGATTTTTGATTTTAGAAAAAGGAAAAAGTTTTTGTGAATCTATTCAACCCCCTTCTAGATTCCCTTTGGGACTAACAGATAGCAGTTTGGTAAACTTTAGTGCTCCCAAATTGTGAAAGCATATGTATCCCATGGATGTTAGCAGAAAAGGATGATTGGGTTCCTCAGAATGTTGCTCCATTCATATGGATTAACCAAGAATTTGGGAATGAGATTTCCACTTCAATTGATACCAATAATCAACCTTATGGTAGAAAGCAAGCTGGGTTGGGAGCTAGTACAAACACCTCAAGTAATGGTCTAGAGCACAAACAACAAAATCCAAAGAGTGGTGAATCTAGTGGAGAACCAACTAGCAAATCATTAGATTCTCTGGCACTTCCGTTATGTTCCTCTGGTTCACCAACACTAGAGAGCAGCAGAAGCTTGGAAGAACTAACAAAGCCTTTATTAGAGAATGACAAACCACAAGAAACTGGAGATTTGAAAGAATCTAGGACACCTTCATTACAGAATGACAAAAAACTCATAACTAGTGAACAAGAGATGGAGAAAAATTCTGAGTTCCAATCACTAATCAGAAGTGTGATGATGGAGAAACAAAATCATCCTATTGAGTAGGTGTTGGTATTCGAATTCTGAGTTCTTCGAATTCCATGAATTTCAAGTCTTCTGCAATGTCAGAAAGTTCATTTTAAGTTCTTGAATTGATAGAAGACGCTTTTGAGAAAAGTTAAAATATGAACTAAGTCTTGAGAAGAGCCAGTATCTTCGAGTTCAAAGAAAATAAGAGAAATTAGAATTGATTAATGAACTCGAATAATTAAGAGTCGAAGAGTCCTTGACTAAATTAACTTAGTTCAAGAATGAATTCATTAAAATTTGAAAGAGGAGTTATAATATGAGCTCGAAAATAAATTGCTTCGAGCATTTAGAAGGAAAGAAGATAGTTTCTTTTATTCATGAACAAATGAAATTCGAATTACATAAAGTTCGAATACAATCAGAAAAGTACATATTGAGAAAGAAATTATCCTATGTATTCTGATATAAAAATATAAAACTACTCTATATTCTTGGATGTACTTGACTCATGCCTCCCAGGCCTCATCTTCTTCCTTCTCCTCCACAAGCTTTGATTGAACCCCTAGGGCAAAGACATTATGTTGACATGATTAAGTAGTCCTAAAAATCGATAGAAAGCTAATAGTGCATGCGGTGATAACAAAGGAAATGTGGGGAAGGAATAAATAGATTAATTTTTTTATTTAAATAAATCTTTGATTGGCTACCAAGTTCGACCCAAAAGAAGATCATCAAAAAGGATTGAAAAAGCTTATAGCTTTGACTACCTCGTCGACCTTATAAAAAATGAAATCATTAAAGATTAGGTCGAACACAGTAGCCAAAGAAAGAAGCTTTTCCATTTGTTAGCCAAAGAAAAGAATAGAAGGGAATGAAGAGGGATGAAAGAATAATCCAGATTGATCTCCTATTTATAGGAGTAAAAGGAATGAGTTAATAAATACGTCTCCTGAGTAGCCAAATTAAAAGAACAATCACAATGAGGCTAAGTGTACGGTGGACTGTGGTCAAAATGGCCTTTGGTTTAACCAAACAGAAAAGGACATGTGGCACATATTAGAAAGTAGTTAAGCCTCGAAGTCAGTGGCCATTCAGTAAGTCAAATATTCAGAAGAAAAAAATAAGTGATAAAGAATTTTAGATGGTGTATTCGATTCTGATAAAGTAAAGAAATCGAAGAAATGAATTCTTGTAAAATCGAAAGCAGTGTTCGATTTTATAAATTGGAAGAATCGAAGAATAGGTCAGACTGAATCGAAGAATAGGTTAGACTGAAGACTTAGAAGATATTTCAAAAGGAGAAAGAATGCATTTGAGGAAGTTGAAGATCAGAAGAAGTGGTTATGGGCAGTTGATTGAAGACTTATTGTTCAAGACAGATTCCAGAATCTTAATGGAGTATTTACAAAAGTTCAAAAAAGAAGAAGCAGTTTCTGTTTATTAGAAGACATGGCAGACATGCATTGTGCCAACGCATAGAGGTTGCTGATGTGTCTCATGTATATTAGTCAGCCGTTAGGCCTTAGAAACCTATAAATAGGCAAACTTGTGATGTAATAAGGGTTGGCAATCATTGATACTGAAACTCTGAAACACCTAACGTCTATTCTATCAGTGACTAATTGGTTACAATGAGATCAAGTATGTGATTCACCCACTTTTTCATTAATGCAAACTCTTTCATATTGCTTTTCTTTGTTCTCTGTTCATTACTTTTACTCTATTCCTGCATTTATGTTTCCTATATTTTTTATCTTTCTTTCTTTTTCTTTTGTTGTTTTTTTCACTTTTTCTACGATTTCTTTCTTTCTAATTCTCAATACTTCAAATTCAAAGTTTTACTTGGTTAGAACTTTGGGTAAGTTTATTCTGAAATCTCAAAGTTGAGTCCTTTAGAATTCTTAAAGGTAAAATCACTGTAAACCTACTTTTAAAAAGAATGTCGTTAGAGGACCAGATTCTAGTCCCAAATTGTTCTTAGAATCAAAGTGTTTAAAAGTAATTCTTTCGAGTTTCACTTTTATCACCACAAACAGTAGGAAAATGGACTGCCAAAGAAAATGGGAAAAGGGGAAAGGATGCTTGATTTAGGGAAGAAGATGGGTGAGAAATTGGAAGAGAAAAGACATCACATTGAAGAAAAGAGCAGGAACATTGTTGAGAAGATGTGAGGATCATGAGAAACATAAATCAAATATATAGCTGAATGTATATTTGTTCATGAACTGTTGATCATGTGAAAGACATGTACGACCCATACTACAGAAGAATGTGGGATATCATATTTATTTCATTAGAGTTATACATTTTCTTGGTGCTTTGAAGATCAAATGGAACTAGATATATTTTAATGATTCCAGCACAGAAAAGATTGTTAATTCATGCCAGGACTTGGTCTTGTAGTAAAATTGTGATAGTCACGGGGCTATTGAGTTCTATGTACATTCATGTTCACTCTCATATTTGAGGAATATTTCATTTTTATTATTTTGTATACATGAGTTTCTATTAACGCCTTTGTTAACAAGTCAACTTTGTCCAACATGAATTATCAAACGGATTGTAGAATTAGTTTGAAGTTTGAAACATGACATGAACTTTCCACTTCTACTTTGTCTTAATTTTGAGGGCTCTTTAGTCGCTCTATCATAAACTTAGTACTTTATTTGGAAATTTCACCATCACATGCAACATGCAAATTTAGAAATGGTTCATTTTTGGATGTTCTGAGTTGTGACATTCATTGTTAGACATAATAAAAATCTTGAATATAAAGTGTCAGCGATCACTCATTATATTAGAACTTGTTTTGGTTAGGGCACTTGCAACTTCTTAAATTACCTCCTACATATTTTACTAATTTATTTTCTTCTGACCAAGGCTTATTTTATTGAGAGAACAATTGAACATATTTGATATGCTTTCAGCGTCATGGTTTGTTAAGTGATTTAAAGAAAGGCAGTAGAGATTTGAAAAGTTTATTGCAATGAAATCAAGTTGATCCCCAATCACCTAAATGGCAAATAAAAATAGAAGTTCAATTTAAATTAACTCATACATTTATTTAAGAACTTATAATTCTTAAATTTCCTATTGAAAAATAATTTCTTGTTCCTTCGTCTGTCTTTCCCCTTTAGAAGCATTGACTGGTTTGCCAACATAGTACTCATAAGCTAAAACCTAACTACTATTGTTTATTTTCTTCTCTGCCACTGGAAATAACAATTTATGCCTTTTTGGGAGTCAGGACATACATCTTACAAGCATGTGATTCTAACTCAGCAGAGATTTCTCTAGAAATCGATGATTGTGTTGAATGCTGCATAAGTAATAATGAACATATTAAAATCCATAACTTATGCATTGTAAAGGACATAATAATAAGTCAATCTACATATCTCACCGCCCATAAATCTCTTGCATCAACTATAGTTCCTGATTCCAAGCCTATGTCAGACCAAGATGCAGTCACTGTTGCATTTGATGAACTTCTATTCCATAAGATTATTGCTACCTTGTTATCCTTGAGAGGACCTGCCCACACCTGCCATAAAACAATTCCTTTCTATTAACAAGCTCTTTTTGAGAAATTTGACATGTTATTTACGCATATGTCTGTTTATATGTACAGATACACACACATAAACAAATGATTTTGACTTTAAGGTTACTGTAGTTTGTTTCTACTCTACTTGTTTATGATTAGATAAGATAAAGCACTTAAAAATAGTTCAATAGCAGCACCTCAGTTTTGTAGTGAAAAATGAAAGTATAGAGTAGCGTTATAAGAGAAGGTGAAAAACTAGAAGGTAAAAAAAGGAAATCACCTCCAAATCATTATTGCTTTTCACCTTCTTTCCCTGAATTCCAAGTTTGTCTGCAACACCACATGAAGATTATAAGTTTTAATGCATTTTCTATCCAAGAAATCAATGTTTATGTCTTGTAAGAAAGGCAATAGTTTTTTTTAACGCACTTGCCTTGGTTTACTGCAATAACTTCTGGGTTGCTTATCAGTTCAAATGTGGTATTATCCATTGCTCGAATGTCACAACCAACCAATAAAGGAGCCTATTTATACACAAGAAAATAGTTAAACAACATACTACATTTTCCTGAAATAACATTATGCTATCTAGTATTGTCTCAATAGCATCTAAATTTCGCTTCATGGAACCTTAGCTAATGCCCATATGCTGAAATGGGCACGATATTCCTCTGTAGTCATGCCTCCATTTCCAACTTCAAGCATGTCAGGATCTAATAACCAGAGAGAAATAGCATTTATCAGGATCTAATATTGGAGTTTGCTGTAATTGCAATGTTCTGAAGTTTAATGACATTTATAACCATCAATTGTGTAACTTAGTGAGGTTAATTAATTGGTAATTACCATTCCATCCTCCAGGTCCAGCATAAGATGCCCATTTGTCATTTTGATCTGCTATGGAAGTCATACTGGGAGGGAGTAAAATCAGTTCACAATATGGAAAATGAAGAAAAGTAACTAAGTAATTCAATACATAAAAATGAATTCTTGAGAGTTGATGCTTTCTTTAGCTCAATTATTATCATGTTAAACCGAAACAAGCCACTCTTCGACCAATATCTTTGTCAAGTGTTCAGTGAAAAGTATGGATTTGAGTTATGATTCATGCTCACCTTGTCCAGTTATCCACAATATCTCCTGTTATTCTCCAACTATTTCCCACACTTTTGGCCCAAGTTGCTGGGTCTTCCCATCCCCTATGTTTGAGAAAGCAATTCATCATATGCAATTTCTTGCAACTTAGAGGGAAAGAGCAAATGAAATACTAATTCTACTTTCTTTCTGTGTGATAAACACCATCACCAATTAGACTCACCATTCACACATAGAGAAGAAGATTGGCCTTCCAGTTTTCAATAAAGCCTGACTCATTGGTGGGTACCTGTTTTACCAAATGCATGCACAAAACTATGAATTCCTGGTTTTATAAAACTTTAAGCATTTAGATACTTATTTTGTATTTGAAGGACATAAATACCTTTCTCTGACGCTTATATCATTATTTTCACAGTTATCATACTTCAAATAGTCAATTCCCTAAA
The DNA here is from genome assembly GCA_026901365.1 of Sesbania bispinosa. NCBI lineage: Eukaryota > Viridiplantae > Streptophyta > Magnoliopsida > Fabales > Fabaceae > Sesbania > Sesbania bispinosa. Next base: position 240,869 of record QLOH01000153.1, read on the forward strand.
GTAACATTCAGATATTAGTTAACATTAATTATATATATACACACACACACACTATAGAACTTGGTAAAGATGCAAAATGACTTTTATATGAATGCATCATACCCATGAAGCAAATGTTTTAGCATCTTGTTCCTCGTGTCCAAGTGATCCAGGCATGCGTTTACTACATGTTAGATTTCTGCATAGGAATGGAAAGTGATCATAAATGCTTGAATAACCAAGGACATGCTCAAAATCACAATGTAAGATTAATGTGTTAATACCCAGCATCTGAATAGATCCCCAACTTTAAACCTTTCCTGTGAACATAATGAGCGAGAGCCTTAATTCCTGAAGGAAATGTTGAAGCCTTGGGAACCATATTTCCCTAACATCATTTTATATTTGTTAGATGTATCCAAAATGGATATTATAATCTATAAAATTAAAATTAACATACACTTATGTTTTAAGCAAACAAAGAAACAATTATATAATATTAAAACATAATATACAATAAGAAAGGGGGAAAAGCATACAAACTAATGGGACATTGATAATTGCTTACCTGATTGTCTCGATTAAGCTCAGCCCAACAGTCATCTAAACATCATGCAAAATAAGATAATTAAAATTGTGTTTTCATAAATAAAATATAAAAATTTCTCTACAATATCTCTTGTTTTTCTTACAACGAACTAATACCTTACGACAATTATTAACTAATTCCACTTCCTTAAAAGATAAATATTGCAAGTTATTTATGTAGTTCTATTTCACTTAATTAAACGAGGCATGTATGACTAAATATTTATATGAAAGCATGATAACAATAGAAAAAAAAGTAAGAATATAGATCAAATGTAATTAATTAACTACGTACAACTTCTTATATTACCTATTAGTAAATATGAAAAGTGCCACATAGTAATTATTACGATTTTTTTACTCATAATTAAATTTTTTTTCCTGTCTTTACAATAGATCGATATATATGTGATTAATTCAATGATGATCACAACAACGACCATACTCACGATCAGTGATTACCTAAATTAATATATTTGTACCCCAAGGCAGCAAGGCCCGTTGACACCATTGCATCAGCTGAAACAATAAAGAAATATACCAAAAATCAAATTAGCTAAATTATAGGAGAGTATGTCTGAAATTGTAAATATAATAACTTGGGCAAATTTCAAATGCACATAATAATAATGAAAACACCTGTTTCTCGGATTAAACTTTCATTGATATCACAGTTGAAGCGGTTCCAACTATTCCATCTGATCATTCATGTACAACTAGCTTAGTAATCACCATATATACACTTTCATGAAGTTAGCTGGAAAAGAATTGTTTTTTTCTGTGCAATAGACGTAGGTTTGAAAAGTGATGTCATGGAAACTACCAATATCTCTCTGGCATTGGAAAAGATTTTTTTATATGTATAAATTGGAAAAGGAAAAAGTTTGACAAAAAAAATTGAAAAAAAACATATTTGAATTTTACATTTTACGTCGTAAAATTTTCTAAATTTTACGTAGTAAAAATGATTATCAATAATCATATACTTATTTAAATTTTAATTAATATTTTTAATCAATATGGTTAAAATTATTTTTATTTAAAGTGCTCGGAAAGTCAAATTCATTTTTTTTTTTATTTAGGAGACTTTGTGCATGATCGGTGATAAAGGAGATTCATTTCTAACTATCAACTATCTATCTTCACCAAAAGAAACTATCAACTATATATGAATATCTTTGATGGAAAAAAAATCACTTCATGTAATCACTTAACATACTTTCAGCAAAGACGGTACACCACAACTTTTTACTAAAAAAATGGGAGAACCAAAATGTTTTCAAATTTTCGGTGAAAGTTTTGACTTGAAGATTTGTAATATTAAATATCAAGTGGACCAAGAAACAGACAAATATAAATCCAACGGTGATAAGTCTATGTTTCATATGAAACGCCCATGAAGTGTTTCACCTTAGACACGTGATGAAAAAACCTACAAGGTTCATGAAATAAAATGGGATGGATGCCCATCATTTTTTCTTAGCTTAAATTACAAGCCATATGATGATACGAACCTGCCACGAGAAACAATATCACTCACTCATGCTGTCACCATTTCACAACCTCTTGAATTTACCCTTGGCAATGTCTATAATAAAATTCTATGACAAAGATTAAATAAAATCCTTCTGTAAACAAGTTCCTTACCAACCTAATTTTCTCATGCATCTAAACAAACGCGTAATTAAATAAAAATGTATATAACAAGTGAAGAAATTTGAAAAAAAAAAGAAAGAAAAATAAGTTGATCTGAATGAAAGAAAGAGGGATCGGTATCCTCTCCAGTTTAAAAAAATTGGACAAAAATTTATAATCGTTGGATGTAATTGTACTCTCTTAATTAGTACTGGAAAGGATCCAGGGCCGAAGAAAGAGACGAGATGAAGGAAACTTACCCCATGGGGGGTGTCTGGCCAAGTCCATTTTCAATGAAATATGCCTTAACTTGTTCTTTAGACACAGAGACATCCAATAAGCGAGAACCAGCAAGAGCGGTTGCATTCAAGACCACAATGATGCAAAAGACAAGCACCCTGTAACACTTCCATCCACTTGAGGAGGATGAATTTTGCATTTCCATATTACTCTGTATATTTTGTGTGCCTCTGTATGTTTCAGGAATCAAAGCTGAAATAGAACAGGTTGTGAAGAAAAGAAGAGAATGGTGACAATTTATAGAGAAAAAATGGAACTGAGTTTTGGTTTGTATTGTACCAATGAACCAGCTTGTCCACTAGATAAATATAATAATGTTTTCCACATATTCCTAATAGCAGCGATACATCATTTCTGTTGCTCTCTTTTTGATCACTTTTGTTTTTTTAGACCCAAAGAAAAGGCCATAGGTTGAATGTCATTTTGTTGCAGTGCAACCGAAATTTCGGCAATCTATGATCATAATATGTCACTCTATCTCCCGTTCATGTACATTAACACTTTATTGAATGAATTGAAGGATTTGGTTGTTGCAAATGCGCATACCATAACTATACAGGACAATTTCCTTTCTTACACTTGAAATAAATTAACTTAAACAATGATAAAAAACCGAAGTTCATACAGAAAAAAGGTATTAATAGATAAGGTAGTTTCTTCCATGACTTCAAAATTTCGTCGGCAATCAAAGTATCTGTGTGTCCTCTGTTCTTATCTGCTTTTCTGTCGTTTTAATAAAAAAAGGTGATATCATTATAAAAATAATTAATAATTAATAAAAATCATTATCATTTAAATAGGAAAATTTTATTAACTGATGTGTGATGTGTCATTTTCAATAGAAAAAAAAGATAAATGATTTGAGTTTAAAATATAAATGATCATCTATTTGAGTTGGCTTTCATTAATTTATTGAGACAAATGGTGTTCATATCTTCTTCTATGTACTCTGGCTTTTAATTAAAAGGTTATATCACTGAAAAAAAAAAAGCAATTAAGAAAAAAAAGACATTATCACTTAAAAAAGAAAAGAATATTCTACTTATGTATTGTTTTAAAACAAAGGGTATACAAAGAGATAAATGATTTGGGGCTAAAGTATGAATGGTAAACTAATGACACAAATTTTGTGTCAACTTATTAATTTATTCACATAATTGCTATTCATATCTTCTTTTAAGTGGTTATATCACTACCAACAAGTGATTGGTTCAAATAATATATCTTTGATTCTCCTTAAATAATAGGTGGAGATAGATGTAATTCATAAAAAAAGTTATATCATTGAAAAAACAAGAGAAAATAGACATTATCATTTAAAAAATATTTTATTGATGTGTTATTTTAATAAGTACGATGCCAAAAGTGATTAATGGTATTTGATTCCAAAATATAAACGGTACCAATCATTAATTTATTGACACAAATTCTTTTGTGAACTAAATTTTTAATTTATGGGTTTGTTTAAAGTGCAACGCTATGTTTGATTGAACTAATTTTATAGGTGAGGGAAGATGAAATGATAGAAGTTACCGAGAAAAAAAATAACTTCTCTCGTTTGGAAAACATAGAGGTGTCAAAATGGGTCGGCCCGACCGAACCCGCAATATGGGAGGGCTTGGGCACTTAAATTAGAGACCCGAATTTTTACCGGACATTTTAGCCCGGAAATGAAAAAAGCCCGGTCTTAAGCGGGTTCGGGCCGGGCTACCCGATCGGGCTAACGGGCGGCCCTTTTTTTTAAAAAAAAATTGTCTTGCTTTTGAGTTATGCTTAAGTTCGCTGGCATGACCCATTTTTTATTTTTCTTCCATCTAAAAATGTTTGAAGTTCTGAAAATTGAAATTTCTAATGTGAAGTCGATGGATATGGTGAGCAATTATGATTTTCTTTTGATAGATAACTAATTAATTAAAGCAATTATGATCGAGTATATTATTATATTAGTGCATATATATACTTCCTCAAATCCAAGTTTGTCAAATATGTATTTTATAATCCTATTTTGAAGAACAATTTTTGGAACAGGTGCAGTATAGGTTTATTTAATTTAATTTAATTACATATCAATTGAGTACTATTATAAAATGGAAAAATCTTGGAACAATTTAGAATCAATTTTGAAGAACAATTTTTGGAACATGTGCAGTATAGGTTTATTTAATTTAATTTAATTACATATCAATTGAGTACTATTATAAAATGGAAAAATCTTGGAACAATTTCGATTCATCGAATGCAAATTCATTTTGTTTTTTCCCTTTTAAATGATTTTTATAACTAAATTGTAATTTTTTTTAGTTTTATAAAAGTATAATTGTTTACAATTTTTAATGAGCAACATTTTTGAATAAGTTAATTTTTTTTTAACCGGGCCGGCCCGCACAAACCCGCTACCCGCATAGGGTCGGGCTAGGGCACTAAGTTCACAGGACCGAATTTTAGCCGGGTATTTTAGCCTTGCCCACACAAGCCCGCTACCCGATACGGGCCGGGTCGGGCAGGACCGGGTAGCCCATTTTGACACCTCTAGGAAAACAAGAGAGAACCAGCGAGAGAGAATAAAATAGACGCGGGCCCACTTAAAAAATTCTTCCTTGGACGGGCGAGATTTTGGTGGAACCACCATCTCATTTTTCTATTTTCGATCTAACACCCCTGCACAGTATATCTTCATTTAATTTGGTGTTGTTTAATATTTTAAAAAAGTAATCAAGATGAATAAATTAATTAATGTGCAAAGGTTAATTGTGAACAAGGTGTTTAATATTATTTTAAAAAATTAAACAAGATGAGCATAATTTTTAAATAAAAAAATTAAATTAATTTTTATTACTTTAATTCTTAAACCTTATATAAAAAAGTTTAATTACTATATACTGATAGTGTAAAAAAATTATATATTGTCACATGATGATATGTTGTCACGTCATTGGATAACAGTGTAAAAAAATTTACATTGCCGATGTATATCAATTAAATTCTATATAAAATTAGAACAATTTTATTGGGTTATTATTATTACTATTATTATTATTATTATAAAATGAAATAAAATTAACATTATAAATTTCATTTATGAATGAATACCTTAAAATAGAAGAATAAAATAGAAAAGGAATTTAAATAAAGAGATTAATTTTTAAATTTGGTAAATTTTTTCTCTTATTTTTTAAATATTCACAATAAGGGCATAAATGTCATTATAATACAAGATTAACTCTTTTCTTCTCAATTTTCCATCCAACCAAATGAGGAAAGGAAAAACTCAACTTTTCTTTCACTACATTTTCTTTTCTAATTCTCTTCATCCAAACATCCTAAAAATATATTCTACTTTTACTCTACTTCTCTCATCTTTTACTTCTTTCCATTCTACTTCTCTCTCCCCTACTTCTTCCCTACATCCAAAAAGTGCCTAAAAACCCACACCACATTAGTATAATTTATAATCTGTTAATATCAGTTTGTTTTGTAATCTTTCTATGATACTAATTATAACACATGTTTAGTTTATAATATAGATGTGAGTCTAGCTAGCTCGATACTTGTGAGAAAGAGACAGGTGATGATGGGGTGGGCACCGGTCGGTTTTGGTCGGATTCGGGCTCAAAAATCCCAACCTACCAAAATCAACTACACTTTTTAGGCCCAATCTCGACCGAAAATTGAATCGGATAAGTCGGGTTTCGGGTGATACGGGTGCGGGTTTAAATGAGTGGGTTGATTTGGGTTTCTAAACCCTAAACCCTCTTTTGCTTTATAATATATCTAAAGAAATGTATATAAAGCTAGTTGATTTATTTGGTGAATTGTCATTTTCTTTTGTTAATTTGTATACTTTCACTGCAGGTTATATAAATCTATGTGTTTTTTATTTAAATTAATCTGTTATTTTTTTCTTGTTATCTCTTTATTGTTTGTTTAATTTCTTTATCATCCAAGTTTTGTATTTCTTATTTTACTTTTTTTTAAGAGTTAATTAATTTAATTGTGTAAATTATTAGGATACCTGAACTGTGACGATTTGGTAATCTTAAAAAATTTACCTATTCTTTTATAAATAAATCATTTTGTAAATCAACTTTAAATCATGTGTAAATTATTAGGACACTTGAACTATGACGGTTTGGCAATTCTAATATTATTTATACATTCATTTGTAAATATTTTTTTAATCTAATTTTAATCAGGATAGGATACCTGAACCGCGACGGCTTGGTATCCTTCAAATTAGAGATCATTATCAAATCAACTCTTCTCACAATCAAAATCATCCATTTTATTTTAACAATTCAAATCATTTAAACTTTTTTCTTTTCAAATTTAAATCATTTTTATCAAAATATTCTTTTAAAAAATTAAAATCAATCAATTCGACCATTTTTTATCAGAACTAATAGACCTTGAGTTCCCTATTACACTAGGGGATACATATAGGAGCGAGATCATCTCTCTTCAGGTCAAAATTCCTTTTTAAAATTATTTTTCGTCATAATATCATTTTCTTTGTAAATAATCGTGTTCTTTTAATCTTTTAAGTCAATTTAATCTTATTAATTTTTTGGGTAAAACAAATATTTTAAAATTTATAAATAATTTGCACAATTAACTAAAGGTAACCGTTCTTTGAATTGATGTATTAGGGGTGCAGTGGGATTAAGTTTCCACCATTCCCTATGCATAAATAGACTCTTGAACTCACTTTGTTTTCATAGATCATATCTTAAAGGGTTTTTCCAATTTTTCCTTAATAAAATCGGTGGCGACTCCATTTTTCGAATCTTATTATTTTTCGGGTTACAACTATTTTCATGGAACATCTGATTGGGGTTTATTTTGTCCAAATGGATTCAAGTCAGAATTTGGGATATGTTGATGTTGGTTATCCTTTTGATCCTCACAAAGGAAGGTCAACAACAGGATATATCTTTACATGTGGGGGTAATGCCATTTCATGATAATCAATGAAATATTGGTCATCCATGAAGCAAGTTGTGAGCGCATCTGGTTTAGAACTATGATTAAGCATATTAAAGGAACATGTGGATTATTGATGGAGAATAAGCCAACAAATATTACATGAAGACAATGCACCATGTTTTGATCAAATCAAAAGTGTAACATCCAAGAAATTAGAATCAAGAAATATCATGGAAGCCTTAAGCTGTGAATCCCACCACAAGAAGGGAAGTTAGAAGTAAAATGAGGACTTAGGGGTTTGAAGGGAAATTAAAACAAGAGTTAGGGAATCGGTTAAGATTTTTGAGTTTTAAGGGACTCGAGAAGGGAAAAATCAAGTATTAAGCCAAACATGACTATAGGGTTAACTTAGGAAGGAGTCACACCCGGTGGTGGAAAGGCTAGCATGGTGAAGAGGTGAGGAAGGAAGTAGAGACATAAAAACTAGGGAATTAGAATGAGATGGAAGGAACTTAGCTTAAACGAATAGGCGAGAAGGAAGAGGAGAGGCGCATACTCAAGGAACTGGGGTAGAAAGGTGATTTTATGGAAAGGAACAAGGGATTAGAGGAGCATAGTCTCATGGACACTTAGAACCCTTAACCTTAGCCTTATTGAAATAAACTAATGATTTACATCATGGTTCATGTGAAGTGTGCCCTGTTGGGCTTCAACCAAGGTTGTTGCTTAATTTTAGGTTTTAAGCCTAATGACCTTGGTGCATTAATTCAATAACATCTAGAGTTGTAGGTGTCCAATTGAGGTGATTCCACTTGCATTAGAAAGCTAAGATCTGGAGCTTCAGTTTAATATGTTATACGATAGTATTCCGGTCTTAGTTTCACCTTCAAACAGACTCATTCTCGCTCAAGCGTTTATGGTTTTCTGGTTTTCTCATTTCACCTTCAAACAGACTCATTTCACCTTCAAAGGATTTCGTTTATAGTTTTCTCGCTTGAGCGAGAAAACACTCACTTGAGCGCAATTGGGGGAATTTCATAGTTTGCTCTCTGACTTGGTCTTCCTCAAGCGAGAATATCCTCGCTTGAGCGAGAACGTGCGACTAGAGAAGGTTTTTGAGTCTCGTTCAAGCGAGAAACTCTCGCTTGAGCGAGAAACTCTCGAAACTCTCACTTGAGCGAGAACGCGTAGATTCAGTTTTAAAAACATAGCGTTAGGGTTTTTGGTCCTCGTTTCTCTCATTCTCTCCATTTCTAGAGAGAGAAGCTAGAGAAAAGGGGGAGATTGAAGGGAGAAGCTTGGATTGAAGCCACCCACACCATTCAAGGAGCTTGGATCTCCATCCCCAACTCTCCATCTCCATCATTTCTTGTCTTCGGGTGAGTGTGGTTCACCCACTCACTTTCATTTTGAATGAATACCCATGTATGCTCCTTATTCTCACTTCCCTTGCTTATATTGTTTGATTGTGGTTGATTAGAGATGAATCAAGGGTTGATAGCTTGATTGATTGGTTGTATGCTCTCATGGCTCAAACCTTAGGTTAGAAGATTTGAGATTTTTGTGTAATAGATGTATATTGATGATGAGACCTTGGAGGAGTTATACATTCATGCAAATGCTCATGGTCATGAAATTATTTTCATCTCTCATGTTCTTAATCTATTCATGTTTAAGAAAAGATTTGGGTCCTCGAACCTCATGCTTAAAAAGGAAGAATTGGATCTTCGGACCTCATGTTCATGGGTCTTCAAACTAAAGAGGAAAAGAGGAACGAGGCAATCACATTTACTCCTAGGCCAAGGGGTAAATGGAGATCCTCGATTAAAATGAACCACATGCATATCATATTTGCTTGATAATAAGACTTAATCATATAAGTTTCCCTGGACGACGGTCCGTGGTCACGATGCAGAGCGCTCAAAAGACGTAACAGTGAAAAGATACCTTTGTGTTGGTTATACACTAGATTACTCCTTGTGGGAGGTTTTGATTGATTTACTTATTGTATATACATGATTACATGTTCAAGCATCTATTGGTTGAGCTGTTGCATTTCCATTTGTTTGTACTCCCTATGCTGCATGCTTTATTACACTCACTGGGACGTAAGTCTCACCACACTTTTTGTGGAACATTTTAGATATGCAAGATGTCTAGCTGGAGCATGGATTTGAAGACTTGATGTCTAAGGATGGATATTTTTCCCCCTAGGAGTTATTTGGATTATACTGATTAGGTTCATTGTATCTGAATATTGTTAGTAATTGAATTAGTTGCCTTAGTTGGATTGTAGCCATTCAATGGCAATTACTATACAGTTGTATATTTGGAAAGTTCCGCTTAAGTAAATGTTGGATACCTAAGCTTTGTATATATGTTTCCGATATCGGTAATGTCGCGAAAATAATTTCAGAAATTTAGGAAGGTGCTTCCAAAGGGCACTATTCCTAGGTTTCCGGAGTTATGACGTTACAAAAAGAGGTTACATAAAAGGTGATAGAACTAAATATATTTTGCCAATTAAAGTTCTTTTTATACTTATGAGCTAAAAATTAAATGAAAGGTGGTGTTAATGTTTGCAAAGTTTGATCATGTGACAACGAACAACCCTACAAAATTTATGACAAAAGCTTTGCAATCTTCAATATTCAAAAAACATGTTCATAACGTTGAGATGCGTCATTTAAAGGACATTTGTCAAGTGGGGAATTAAGTTTATCAAACAATGTTGTACTCTTTTTCCTTTGCTAATTTATCCCACTAATTAAGTTTTTCTTAACAAGATTTTAATTCATAGTTATAGTCTTCTAAGAGGAAGTGTTGTAAATCATGCATTTGTTTAAATGACTATCGTGATAAGATTTAGTTTGATTTTTTTACGGTTAAAATATGTAGTAGATTAGATGGGCCTGCGACAAAAGTCCATAGCCATAATGGGAACAATGCAATCAGGAACATCCTCAATCCAGTAGGAGTTTGGGTGAGAACAAGTAAATTTGGCTAAATGGTGGGCACACATATTACCCCCTCTACGAACATGAGAAATTTGAAAACTCGTAAAAGATGAACTAAGGGAGATGCAGTCAAGAACCACTATTCCTGTGTATGAGTGAGGGATATAATTGGAATTGAATAGATCAGTCACGACCTTGCAATCTGAATCTATTATTACTGTATCAAAATTTGTTTCCATTGCAAAATTAATAGCACATATGATCCCCATAGCATCGGCCAATCCCGGGTCTGGAAGGCAAGGAACTTGTATCGCAGCGTCTGCAAAGGCTTCTCCAAAGTGATTCCGAACTAGGATGCCAATTCCCTAAGATTTCCCCCCTATATTTTCCGCATCTACGTTAATCTTGAAAGAGCCTGCAGGGGGAGGACACCATCTCGCCCCAGGTGAAGAAGAGCCCTGTTGGATTACACTTATTTGGGCTGGGCTGGACTCTGATGAACGGGCTGCATCGGTTGCTCTGTTGTAGATCAATTGCAAGTTAACTTCTTGCTGTTCAAATATTTTTTTGTTGCGGGCCACCCAGAAGGAATAACACGGGCCAAAAACTAGGGTCAGGAAATCATCCGAGCCTGTAGAAATGAGACCATCTATCCATTCACCAATGGGAGTTGTAGAGCTAGTTGGTACTCGGTGACCCAGGGGGAATTTAGCCATGCCTCTTTTATCCACACACAATCCCTAAATAAATGCATCTATGTTTCCGTTTCTTCAGAGCACCAAGGGCACAAGGGCGTACATTGGATTCCTCGACGGATTAAATTGGCTCTGACCGGAAGGGATTTGTGCATGAGTCTCCAAATGAAGTGGAGGATTTTTTGTTGGCTGGGGATCCTCCATAGCTTTCTCCATTGGAAGTCCGGAATGGTTCGACCTGAACCGTCCCCTTCTTCTTGATGTCTAAGTGCACTGAGAGCAAATTGATACCCGGTTTTAACAGTGTAAATCCCATCCGTTTTAGGGCCCCAACAAAAACAATCATTGAACGAGGAACAGGGGAGTGGTATTTGAAGGATCTGTTCGGCCTCAGAAAGGAGAAAAAGGTTGCCAATTAGCTCTCTTTTCCAGGTATGAGTAGGGTGGTCAATTAGATCATACACACACTGGATGTCAGTTAAGGGAGGGGGTCTGCTCAAGGTCTTGTAGCCATTTTGAAGGGGGAACCAACCATCGCTCCAAATTTTCACAGAGGCCCCGTTTCCTATCCTCCAGAAACCCCCATTTTTCAATATCCAGCTTGTTGAGTGAATGCTCTTCCAAGTGAAGCTTGGAGTGAAACCGACTCGGGCATGTAGAAAATCACTTCTAGGAAAATATCTTGCTTTCAAAACTTGAGCAACTAGGGAGTCAGGCATGGTTGTAAGCCGCCAACCTTGTTTTGCCAGGAGGGCCTGATTAAACGAATGGAAATCTCGGAATCCAAGCCCCCTGCCTTTTTCGAGACACACAGGTGGTCCCATTTTACCCAGTGAGTTTTTCGTTCTCCTCTTTTGCTCCCCCACCAAAAGTTGCTAATCATGCTCTCAATTTTATCGTAGACAGCTTTAGGTAGCAGGAAATAACCCATGATATAGCATGGGATGGCCTAAACCACTGCTTTTACAAGAACTTCACGCCCAGCTCTTGACAAGTAATGTTCTTTCCATCCTTTAAGCTTCTTCCAGACCCTATCCTCAACAAACTGGAAAACCTGTTTCTTTGACCTGCCAATGAAAGTAGGGAGACCCAAGTATTTGGAATGGCTATCCACTGCCTTAATCTTCATCCAACATTGGAGCAAAATCCTTCTCTCTTAGGGCACATTTCGGCTGAAGGATAGCTCGGATTTGTCAAGATTAATCATCTGGCCAGAAGCCTCCTGGTACTGATTAAGGATTTGGAGAAGATTATTTATCTCTGAGTTGGAGCTTCTAGTGAAGACAATGTTGTCATCTGCAAAAAAGAGGTGGGAAATCTTTGGAGCTCCTCTTGCAATTTTTATCCCATGAATATTTCCTTCTGCTTGGGCCTTGAGGAGCAAACCTGAAAAAGCCTCAGCACATAGAATGAACAGATAAGGGGATAGGGGGTCCCTTTGCCTGAGGCCTCTATCAGGGGAAAAAATTGGGCATGGGTTTCCATTTAATAAAATAGAGAAAGATACAATAGACACACATTTCATTATAAGAGAGACTAAATGATCCGAGAAACCCATAGTGGAGAGGACATCTCTCAGAAAAGACCATTCCACCCGGTCATGAGCCTTAGCCATATCAAGTTTGAGCCCAATGTGACATGTTCTTCCTTTTGTTTTTTTCCTAATGTAATGGAAAGTATCAAAAGCCACTAGTGCATTATCAGTAATGAGTCTTCTAGGGACAAACGCACTTTGATTGCAGCTAACTATTAAAGGCAAAGTTGGTTTGATTCGATTAGCAATCGTTTTGGTGACTAGCTTCATAATCACCTTACATAAAGAAATTGGTCTGAACTCCTTGGTATGCTTGGGTTTTTTAATTTTGGGAATCAAACACAGGAATGTATGGTTGATGGAAGATGGATCCATGTTATTATTTAGAATATCTAGATCAAAGGATGAAATTTCTGCACCAATTACATGCCAATATTTTTGAAAAAAATTTGGGGGAGCAGATAAGGATTTCATACCTTTCAGAGTTGCATGAACCTCTTCTGAAGTAAACTTCTGTGAGAAGGATGAGCACATTTCATGGGACACTCTGTTGCGGACCACATCAAGAACATCCAAGGATTGGGCCGGGTGAGAAGATGAAAAAAGATTGATAAAGAAATCTGTCATGACTCTAGCTATATGGCTCTCCTCCTTGAATTCTCTTCCGATGTCATCACGGATTACTTCTACCCAGTTTGTCTTTTTCCTCTGAGATGCCTTCAGGTGAAAGAATCTTGTATTTTTATCACCCTCTTTGAGCCATTGGGCCCTAGAGCGCTGAGCCCACCATTGTTCCTCCAACTCCAGCAAAACATCTAGATTAGACTCTTCATCCCGAATTTGTTGTAACTTCCCAGCTTCGTGTGAATTTTTGTAGAGACCCTCTAGGCGCTTTTGACTTTCACGAATTTTTTTGGGGATGGTGCCGAACTTTTTAAAGCCCCAACTATCCAGAAACTGGAGACACGTGGATAGTTTAGATTCAACTCCCAAAGCACCTTTTCCCCATCCTTCAATGACCTTTTGCTCGCACTCAGTGTCCGTGGCCCACACTTGCTCGAATCTCATTAATTTGCACCTGCCTCTTCTACCACCAGGTTCGGCATTTGTGTCCAAGAGCAAGGGGCAATGGTCAGAGCAGTACCGACCCAAGTGATGCACAGTAACAGCAGGGAACAGTGCTTTCCACGTGGAATTAGCCAAAAAGCGGTCAAGCCGTGCTTTGATATTATCAGTGTCTTGTTGTCTATTATCCCATGTGAACCGGTCCCGAATGTAGCCTAAATCTGCCAGCTCGCAACATTGCATACACTCCCGAAAGCCCATTAAGAGATTGTCTGACACCAGGTTGCCCCCTCTCTTCTCGTCATTCATAAAAATCTGATTGAAATCTCCAAAACAAACCCAAGGAGATTGGGTGTTGCCTCAGTGCAAGGACTTGATTAATTCCCAAGTCAGGTGTTTGTTTGGACTTTCAGGATATCCGTAGACACCAGAGCACTGCCAATATGATACCCCATCATCAGTCGAGACTTTTGCATGTATGTGGTGGATAGAAGTTGTAAGTATCTCTACTTTAACTCATCAGACCAGAACATTGCTAGACCTTCTGCCCGCGACCTACCTTCCAGAACATCCCACTGCCCATACTTATTTAAACCTCCAAAACCTCGCATTCTCATCATTTCTTCTGCTTTCCTCATTGTTTCCATGAGGAAGACAAGGGTGGGGGACTTTTCAGCTGTGAGCTTCTTTAAAGCTCGAACTGTGCGACGGTTCCCAAGCCCCCGACAGTTCCAAGATAGGATTCTCATTGCTCTCGGCAAACCTGGACATCCAGGCCCGTCGTTGGTATATCAAAGTGAATTCTTTTGCCACTCTCAGCCTCAACATGCAAATCAGCTTAGTCCACATCCATGGGACATTTGCGTTTAAGTACACCTTCAGGTAGGGGACTATTCTCTTTATCATGGGACTTTCTCTTTTGATCACTCACACGCTTTCATCTTTTAGGAGCAGGTTTATCTCCCAGGGGAATATTAGTGTGATCAGACAATGGGGCTACTGCTTGCACATCAACATTATCCATCCCAATGCAGTTGATGGGTGGGATAGATTCCGCTTGTACTTCATCACCAGTCCGATCCTCCTCTGACTCCACATTCACTGTATGCTCCTCGATTTGGCGAGTAGTTGTTGACTCCGGTTGCTTAAAAGAGAGCTCATATAGCTTCTCCAGAAGCTCTTGAGTTAACTTTTTCTGCGTTCTTCATCATGAGTGGATGAGCTAGGTTTTCCTTGTTTCTGAGAGTAGTGTCCTGGAGTGACCTTTTTTCCTATTTGAGATGTTCGCATCCAAGGGCCTAGGGAGTTCTCCTCCGCTCCTTTGTCATGTGCCCCATTACACTCCTCATCGTCATGCCCTATTAAGCCACATGTATAGCAAAATTGTGGGAGTTTTTCATACTGGAAGTCTACCCAGAAGACACCGTCCTTTTTAGATCCTGTGTTGATCCCAGGGAGCAGAGGTTTTGAAATGTCAATTTCCACTGAAACCCTAATGTAAGGGCCCTTGCCTTGGATCTCATATATGTCTGCTTCAAAAACCGTGCCCATGCATGCACCGATCCGCTTCCCATTTGCTTGGTTTGACAATGAATTGGCAATCCCCATAGCTGCATCCATAAGGAAACATTCTGAAAATTCATGTCTCGAGGAACAATAGTACGCTGCCACCTGTTCAACACCAGCCAGCAATTCCGAAATAGCCAGGGTTGACCCTTCAAAACCCTCTCCATGTCCCTTGCCTCATGGAAGAAAAACTGGAAAATTTTTTCTCCCAGATCAACCACTTTGAATCCTTTTGGACGGTTCCAGATATTAGTAAACGCATTAAGAAGGCTATTGACGTGGAATGATTTCCCCGAGATCAGTTTACCGACAATACTGTTACCACACTCGTTCAACCCCTCTTGAATGTCTTCCTCGTAAAAAATAATGAGATTGGGTTCTGTATTCCGCCGAGAAGGGGAGCATCTTCCCGGCTGAGGAGCATTAGTAGTCATGTCTCTGCACCACATGAGATATACTGCAAGAAGCAAAGAATAGCACGTGTAAACGGATGCGAAACTGCACTACTCGTCGCCGGCCCTAGAGAAACCCTAGGAGAGCGAGACGAGAGGAAGACATTTTAGATACTGCATGCTTTATCACACTCACTGGGATGTAAGTCTCACCACACGTTTTGTGGAACATTTTAGATATGCAAGATTTCTAGCTGGAGCAAGGATTGGAAGACTTGATGTCTAAGGATGGATATTTTCCCCTAGGAGTTATTTGGATTATACTGATTAGGTTCATTGTATCTGAATATTGTTAGTAATTGAATTAGTTGCCTTGGTTGGATTGTAGCCATTCAATGGCAATTACTATACAGTTGTATATTTGGAAAGTTCCGCTTAAGTAAATGTTGGATACCTAAGCTTTGTATATATGTTTCCGATATCGGTAATGTCGCGAAAATAATTTCAGAAATTTAGGAAGGTGCTTCCAAAGGGCACTATTCCTAGGTTTCCGGAGTTATGACGTTACATAAAAGGTGATTGAACTAAATATATTTTGCCAATTAAAGTTCTGTTTTTACTTATGAGCTACAAATTAAATGAAAGGTGATGTTAATGTTTGCAAAGTTTGATCATGTGACAACGAACAACCCTACAAAATTTATGACAAAAGCTTTGCAATCTTCAATATTCAAAAAACATGTTCATAACATTGAGATGCGTCATTTAAAGGACATTTGTTAAGTGGGGAATTAAGTTTATCAAACAATGTTGTACTCTTTTTCCTTTTCTAATTTATCCCACTAATTAAGTTTTTCTTAACAAGATTTTAATTCATAGTTATAGTCTTCTAAGAGGAAATGTTGTAAATCATGCATTTGCGTAAATGACTATCATGATAAGATTTAGTTTGATTTAATATTCCTTTATCTATTTTTTTATTAATTCACTCTCATTCATTTATTTATATTTATATATATATATAAGTACCTCAATATGTTAATAAAATATATGCTTTTTGTGTTTTTAAGATATTAGACACTTAATTTTTTATTTAATACTTTTTTATTAGTATATATGTAGGAGAATTATTAAAAGTACGACTAAGATGATATAACATTGTTCTTATTAAATAGATATAAATTTATTATATGAAATGTTATATCATAAATAGTTTTTATATAAAAATTATATCATAAATAGTTTTTGTATTGAATAATTTTTATAAGTTTATTTCAGAAATTAAATAACTTTAACATTGTGTTTGGAAGAAGAATTTTAGAATTCTCAAAATTATAATAGAAAATGTTGAGTGAATTGTTAAAATGAGAGGAATTGACAATGATAATATAAAATGTTTGAACATAAAAGAGAAATGTTGAAATTCTCTCCCAATATTTGTCACTTGAAATTCTCCTATTTGTCATAAAAAATTCTCCTACTTGTCATTTGAAATTCTTTCTTTTTATTATTTTAACACGTGAATTCTAGTAATTTTAAATTTCTCTATCCAAACACAAGGTAAAAGAATTTATAATTAGTTCATAAATTATTTTTATAATCATAACTAAACGTCAATTTATATGTTTACTCCATCCTTCTCGTAATATGAGTTTTTATAAGCTAATGTATATATTTTAAAAAATTATTAATTATACTAATTACTATAATAAAATTATTTTTATTTAAAAGTGACTCCCTATGATCCTGTTTATAAGACAACGTTTAAGAATTTTCTTTGGTCCTATTTATAAGACAAAACTCATAAATTTAGAAGAAATTAATATTTTTTTCTCATATTTATCCTTATTGACCATTAATTAAATGTTTTAAAGTGATACAATTGCCATAGTAATGGAGTTTAATTTTAAATAGGGGGTAAACTTGTAATCTTGTAGAGTAATTTTTTTAAAAATCAATGCATTAATTACTTTTCTTAATATGTATATTTTTGTTCGAATTGTCTTATAAATAGGAACAAATGGAGTAAAAAAAAGGACCAAATGAAGTATAATAAATAAATTGGTTAAGATATCAATAAATAATGTTTATTATTAAAAAATAATTAACACTACATTTTTTATATTCGAAAATGATAAATAGGTGTGGAAGTAGGTCGAGTCAAGTTAGGCTTTGCAAGGTCTAAGTTTGGCCTACATTATATTTTCATGGGCCAAGTCTAGCCTGTTAACTGTCATAGGACATTTTTTCAGACCCGGTCTGACCTGTTTGAAAGCCTAGTTTGATCTGTTAGTCTGTTTTAAAACACATTTCATATTACGACCTTTAAATAGACCAATAGGTCTATCTCTAAATAGACCAGTATGTTTACGGACTAATAGGTTTACTTTTTAAAACTATAAATATGTTAATGACTTATGTCTTTAAATAGGCCAACTGAAGAAATTAAAAAGTTATATATAATTTTACTATTTATTATGTATAATATATTTATATTTTTATTAAAAATAATATTATTTATAAATAGGCTAGCCCACAAGCCTAATAGACTTTTTAAAAAACTAAGTCTCACCTATTTAATTAAAAAGATTTTTTCAAAAGTCTAGACCTGACCTTTTATTTAAACGAGTTAAGCAAAAATAGACCGTAAAAAAACTAAACTCTAAACCCTAAATCTTGATGAGCGGTTTGACCTATTTCCACCTAATAATAAATAACCTGAGGCAAATACAAAAATCTTAAAATAATAGTTATTATGAGATCAAGGGAGTATATCATATAAAATAGTCGAAATAATTTTCAGAAAACATCTTCTTTATGCTTTTAAAATATTACTTTGCATTCACCATACTCGCCCGGAGAAGCAGATAAGCATGTGCGCGCAGGCAGTTTCGTGCCAAATTGGAAATGTGTATTAGCATAACACGGTATGGGTGTAAGCGGGTCTGACCTAATCTGCGAACCTGACAAATTCAATCCAACCCGAAGATATTTAATGGTTTGGTTCGGGTATTCGGTTCGATTCAGACATTTTCTTTCAAACTCGATCTGGTTTAGTTCGGGTCTCGGGTTTGCCTATGTTGAACCTGATTGACCCAACCATAAAAAAAAAAAATCCTAATCTTATTTCATTTTCATGCAAGGAGAGAACAAAAATAGGTGCAGCGGTATCATAAGCAGATGTGGTTCCCCAAATCATATTCCATCTGCTCCTCTCAATTTATTTTTCTTTTTTCATT
Source organism: Sesbania bispinosa (assembly GCA_026901365.1). Classification (NCBI taxonomy): domain Eukaryota; kingdom Viridiplantae; phylum Streptophyta; class Magnoliopsida; order Fabales; family Fabaceae; genus Sesbania; species Sesbania bispinosa. Next base: position 259,742 of record QLOH01000153.1, read on the forward strand.
TTATATTTAATTTTATTTCATCTTCCACATTTTTTAAAAACAAAGGGAAAAATGTTCATGACCCGATGACCCAACCCAACCTAACCCGGACATATTCGGGTTGGTTCGGTTCAAGTTACTCACAAAAAAATACAAAACCCGAACCAACCCAACCCACCAGTACCATTCTATCGGTTCGGACTTGATGTCATCACAAACTCAATCCAACCCAACCCGATTACATCCCTAATTGTATGTATTGCTCGGTTTATTTTATCTATTAGTTGTTTTAAGGTCTCAAATTTATTTTTTTTATAAGTATCATTTTTGGATATTAAGGTAATAACAAATGTTATTTTTTAATTTTACTTTTTCTTAATTTGATTCTTTTTATTTTAAATATTTATATAAAGCTATATCATAAATGTTCTACAAATTTAAAATCTTGATAAATGTATATTTTTTTTATATTTCCAACAAAAAATTTATGGTATAGTAATAAAACAAATTTAAAAAAGGAATTCATTTCATTATAAAAAGAAAAATATTAAATGTATTAATGAAAGAAAAAGAAATGACATATTTGGAAAATAAAAAATTAAAAAGAAATAATTATTATATTTCTTAATTCTTGTGAAAAGCATTAAATGATGGATAAAAAGAAACGGAGGGAGTATAAGTTTTGTTGGATTAATTTATATATAAGTTTTTTAAAAGTATTAGTTTGAGTAGAAAAAGTATGAAGAAACATTATTGATCAGAGTAGCAATAGTAAGTACCCTCAAATTGGGGGAAAAATTTGCCCTGTATTGTCCATTAATTATATTTGGAATTTAGTGTCGTCCTTTATAATTAACAGTCTATTTTCATGCTTCCGTGTTCAATGAAGCGTAGACATATAGCTGGACTTCTACATAATTAACAAGCGGACTTACCGCCGGCTAGGAATATCCAAGGATGATAATTGTTGGATGAGAAAGGCTAACAACACAATACTCTTTTCAATGCATCTCTATTATTGATTGGAATTTTATCTGAATCTTACATGAGAGAATATGGCTAATATTTCTCTTATTACATTGATTTTCATATCAGGACAAAATGAAAAGAAAAAATGTTAATAACAACTGCATTTATTTTATATATTTTGTTGTTTAAGATTAGAGTTTAATTAGTATACATTATAAGTATAAAAAAATTTACATTATAATCCAATGATGTGTTATCATATTATTTAATAAATTTAATAACACATAAATTATCATATTCATTAAATAATATAACAACACATGGTTATATTACAACACATTGAGATAATTGGATAATTAAGTAATAAATCGATGTGAGTGGATATGTTGATTTTTCGTGGCTCTTAATATAAGATCATTTACAAAGTTCAAGAAGCATTTATTATTCTTTTTCATTTTTACCCTTCATAATGATTGAACTTTTATAGTTTTAAAGTTTTTGGTTTAAACCACTGGTATCCTTCATGAGACGCAATCTTACTCGAGTTAGGAACCACATCATGGTTGGACCAGCTTCTCCCAATGAGGATTTTTCCACCATAAGATTGCTCGAACCCGAGACTTTGCTTAAGAGAAAAAATATGTACCACTTGAACCAACCCGCATTGGTCAGTTTCAAAGTTTTGGTTAAGATAAGAATTTACATAGAGTTTGACTTTAAAGACGGTAAACTTGTAAGTTAGGAATTTTTTAACAACCAATACAATAAGACATCCTTCATTAATATGTGTGCTTGGTCCAAAGGGGTTTTATAAATAGGACCATAGTTACTATATTAAATGTGATTTTAGTCCCTGAAAAATAGTCGAGATTTGGTTTTAGTCCCTGTAGTTTAAAACCGGTGGTTTTGGTTCTTTAAAAATTGAAAATGCATCAATTTAGTCCTTATTGATAAAAATTCATAACTAATCCGTAGTAAAATCTGTAGCAAAACAAGACAATAAGGACTAAATTTGTGCATTTTTAATTTTTGAAGGACCAAAACCACCAGTTTTAAATTGCAAAGACTAAAACCAAATCTCGATTATTTTTCAGGGACTAAAAACATATTTAACTCTAATATTAATTACTCATATGTTGTGTGCACATGTTTTCTTAAAGTTAAATTGGTCTACCTTTTTCCTTCCTATACTTTCATAATACAACCATGATACATAGATGCTTTTTTATTTTATACACTCATCTAACACCCCACATCTCTCTTTGTAACACTCTTCTTGTCACATCACATCATCTATCACATCTATCATTTATCTCTTTTCTATTTTTATCTCTTTCTGAATGTCTACACTGAGTAGTAGTGTGTCCTCCATGAAATATTTTCCTTCATGATATATATATTTTGCAATTATTTAGAAGATGTATAGTGAATAAATCTTTTCATGTATATAAAAATTTTACATCACCTTGTTACATGAAAAATTTATGTCTTTTATCTTTTCTTAATTTTGATAAATTCCAACATTTAATGTTTAAGGAAAAAGGAATAAATACAAAAAATTTACCAAACAAGATCAATAGATTTTTTTTCTTTATGTCGACGATCATGAGAAATTTTAGCTTGAGAGATTTACACGCAATATAATCTCGAAGTTGACATGATAACAATGGTCATTATTTTAATTGGCATATATTTGAAAGCTACATAGCCCAAAACATTAAAACAAACAAACAAATGAAGTACAACAATATTTATTTCAAGAATCTTCCTAACTCGAGAGCCAACATCCCACAAGGCTTATTCAACCACAACTATTTGTGGCACCCAAGACAACACCCAAAAAAGCAGAGAAACCTTAAAACACGTACCAAGAAAACCTTTACTAGTTACAAAGCTCACGGGCTATGCCAACCTTATTATTAACGGTATCAAACAAAATCCTAAGGTTCTGCTGCTGCAAGTTGGCAATGACATTCAACGCGGAGTTCACATTATTGGGTGTTGCCGCCATGGCCAAACAAGCCATAGACCCGTAACTACTATGGATGAGACTGTTCTCATAGGGCAAGGTAAGATCCAAACCCGTGAAGTGAAACTTTATCAACGGTGCCAAATTCTCGTACGTTTTCATAAAGCACGTGTCAAATGCCCCTATGCTCATGAATGGACCTTTCACTTGTCTTCTAAACTCATCCCTGATTGCATTATAAACTGGTTCCACGAACTGGGTTATCACCATGCCCGAATCAATTATGGTTCCGGATCCTGTGTTCGAGTCAAAAGCCAAAAACTGACTTGGCAAAGCAACGTGGACCCGCCCCACGGTGACTCCAGTGAGGTTAACGTAATACAAAGAGGGCTTGCGCGGGTTTCGCAGAAGCGGGGTGGTTCGTATCCGCCTGGGTTGGCCCGCGGGCCCAAGTTTGAGCGACCCGGAAAAGTAGTAGGACTTGAAACTGGGGAGACAGTAGGAGAAAATGCCTTTATAAAGTGACGCGGTTTGCGAGAGCAACGACAAGGGCCCACGACCCAAACCCAAAAGCCCTTGGGACGGAATGGGCCCGGAGGCCGCGTTGATGCACCCGAAGGAGTAGTTCGGGACGGTGTCGACGGCCAAGCTGAGCGAGTCTTGGACGAGCGTTGCGGAGAAGGAGGAGCCGGCGTAGGATTGGTTGAAGTAGCAAGCGGTGGTGCGGCCAGCGGGGCACGAGAAGGCGCCACGGACCTGGCCACAGCGCGGGGCGGAGCAGGAAACTGGGCCGCCGTAAGTGGTGGAGGCTTGTGGGGAGAAGGAGGTGGTGCTGGGGGAACCGACGCTGCCGGTGCATGGGACCCAGGCCTCGTCGGTGCTGGTGTCTAGGACCATGAACATGAGTTGGCCCGGCGTGCCGAGCCTGACTCGTACAACGTAGCTGCCAATGTTGAAGGCTTGGACCGAAGCGATTGGGGCTTTGTTGACGGGCTTTCTTTTCCTTAGGACCATGAGGCTGGACAAGTACTGTATTCTCTCCGGGTCATTGGAGGCCGTGTTGATGATCGTGTTGAGCCATGAGTTTGGGTCGGATTGGAAAGGTGAGCACTTTCCGTATATGGGAATCACGGTGAGGTCTGAGTCGTCGGGTTGAGAAGCACATGGATCGTGGGCACAGGTTGTGGTGGATGGGTAAATAGCTATAGCACAGAAAAATATGAAGGAAATAGTGGTGAACTTCACACCCATGGTTGGTGTGGTGGAATTGGAGTTGAGTCGTCTATAGAAGTAAAAAGGTAGTAGCTAGAAAAAGTGGTAGTGTGCATGCATGGGGACAAGTCCTTTAATACATGCAAAAGTTGATAAATTATTGTATAAATAAAGTTATTCGTCATATTGTAATTTTTTTTGGGAGGAGCTGCTAAGAGTTTTGTTGTAGTTTGTTTCTTTCACCAATTTGGGGCGTTTATGGGACCGGTTGGGACGGGTTTTAATTGTCCCTAACCTGATCCTAATTTTTTATCGGGCCAATTTTATGGACCCGAACTCGTCCTTAAACCCAATGATGTAGGGTCAAAGTCAGACTGTCAGCCCTCCAAATAGGTAGGGGAGAGATCCTTACCAATACATTTTAGATCCGACTTAAAAGACAAAGCAAAAAGAATCTCTTATATTTATACAAATATAGATATCGATTCTGTGAGCTAGCCCGCTACAGATGATTGCTGCCTTGCACTTCTAACCGGAAGATAAGATGCCTGGGACAAATGACTTAAAAAAACCGATTATTTTAACAGATCCGCAAAAATAAAAAAGCCGATTTGAGATCATTTATCCAGGAAAAGGAAAGGCAACATCTATCACAAACCTTAAACTCGTGATTTAACTAAATCTAAAAAAGGTGGCCATTAAGAAGGTTTTTCTCACTACACGAGTAAGAAGTTACTAGCCGCCTACTCTATTTCTATAAAGAGAGACGGATTTCGCCTGCCACTCTACCGAGCTAACCAGAGCAGATGAGCATCTCTTTCAAGAAGGATTGAACAAGTGATTAAACATCTGGCGGGGGAATCGACCCACTTTTTCAGATGATTTATGGACGGATGGCCAATAGCCAATGCCGTTACCAATTCAACCGATTGAGAGAGAGAGGCCCCTTAGTTTGGATTTCGAGAGGTTGGTCCGTTTACCTTGAAAGCGATACAATGGCAGGTTATGAAATACATTAAAATGGATGAATGTGAACGAGATTGATATCCCGCTGGAATTCCCTTTTTTTTTATGTGATGCTTCTTATTTAGAGTTATTCAAAGACCAAGTTCTCCATCCTATTTTCGATTCTTTGAACTTGGCTTCTTACTATTGAAAAGAGGCCAGACGAAGTCCTTCACTCCCACTCCTCATCCAGAACTATAGAAAGAAAGTGATTCATAGACAAAAGAGCGATTGATTTGATTGGACATATCATAATATACCGGGTTGGATCGATCAAGACCAGTTGCGGCAGTTGACCAATGAATGTTAGCAGAAGCAGGATAGATCCTTAATTACAGATTGAGATAGAAAAGAAGGTCGGTTATAAGCAATAGAGAGTAAGGAGCAGCTGGATGGAATGAAGGCTCGTTGGTCAAGCGAAAGACTTACGACTTTGAATTGAGGTAGAATCCTAAGGAAGCTCTTTCAAGTCCTCTGGGCACAAAGGAACTACACAACTTTGTATCTGTTTAGTGATAAGTCTTTTCTGCTCTTAATAGAGAGCGCAGTTCCAGTCCTAATCAGACTATTGCTCGTACCTAATCACTGCTTAAACCCTCGGTGAAACTGGCTTAAGCCCGACTACAGAGCCTATCTATATCTATATAGGGATATACCACCTGTGATGTGAACCAAAGCACATTCTAACTCCCTTTGGCACAAAAGAAAGTCTGCTATCAAATCAAAATAGTCTTCTATGTGGGATGTCAGGTTGTGAATTGTAAACTCTCTGTTCCTTCTTGACTCGCCTTCAGTCTTGATGGCTACTAGCTTCCTAAACAGGATTTCTGTTCTATGAGGTACAGGAGGCCGCACGAAGCAAGAGGAAATAGGTATAGGCTGGATCAATAAAAGAAAGATAACGAAAGTGTACAAGATTCCAATTGGGCTGGCTCAGAAGGAAGGTGGCGGCGAGGAAGGGTCTTTCGAATCTCGATCAAATAGCATAGCACGGGACCGTGCCAAGCTGTAAGCATAGCGAGTTAGGTATGGGCTTTCTTTTCACTACCAGAATCAGCAGTTGGCCTATTGTTGATCAAAGTCTGGGTTGGCGGTCCCTAGTTATAGATAGGCTTTCGCCTTCCTTTTTCCGTCCAACGAGGATTGATTTTAGTGTTTGGGGAATTCTTCCTATTTGACCCGATGCCGTACCCTTCATGTGTTCATGATATAGGGTCGGGGTACATATTCCACAAAAACAAGGTTCGACTATGAGGATTGATAGGTTGTTCATTTTGTAACCTTCACCTCTATCTACACAGTTTCATTTCTACGTCTTCGACGAGCAAGACTGACATAGGGTGAGGTTTCAACAGGGCAAGCGGAGATTATCCAACCTGCGGTCAGCTATGATATATATACTCAACTTCTTCTTTTTACCTCCCTCTTCGATCGATCCGTAAGATGTTCCCTTAGCAATTGACATCTCAAGTCCTCCGGTCGAGTTGGAAAACAACCCTTGAGACCTACGAGCTCCTAAAGCAAAGAAAGAAATAGACAGACTTAGACGAGGGCATCTTGAAACCCTCTCCCTACGGTCGAGTTAGCCCATGACCTCAAGATCAAGAAGAGCCAGCCATACATAGAAGACAAGGGAAGACCTTGCTCGACCAAATGAACGCAGCAACAACATCATGAGATAGAACCCGGTCCTATCCCGGCTGTCCATTTGTGGAACATGGGGCTGAAGACCTCTAGAGTACCTACTAGAAGAAAGACAGAACCACTTGGCTAGGGCCATTTGGAGGAAGAAGATGGAAGACAGGGTCACTTGTGAAAGAACTAGCCGAAGGAATAGGGTCAAAAACAGATGGGCCCGAGAGTTAAGCATTCTAAGTAGTAAGCTATACCAGTTTGATACTCGTATCTTTTAAGTTTGATTTATTTGCTTTGCATATCTAGTACTAAATAGCGGGTCTCCTGAAGTCTCATATTTTATTAGGTAGGGCAACCCAGCTGGCAAGGGAAAGATCAATCCCATAGCGTATTCAGGTATATCCGAAATCGCATATTCTGGGACATCTGCAGCCTATATATATGTATTTCCTGCAATGTCCAGGCCATTTCCTTTCGATGGCAGATCCTGTGGAAGTTCACTTTGTTTTGCTTTCGGACCAGGAGAGTGAATCGAATAGGTTACATAGGCAGGACATGCGAGTTCTCATACATTTCCTGGCGCTGTTAGCCTGCCCTAATCTACTTCCTTCTCCTTTCTCTTGGCCTGTTCGTTTGAAAGAAGTTCACTTGATGTTCCTTAAGGCAAGCCAGGTACAGACTAAAAAAAGACAATTATCAAACTTTGAAGCTAGTTTTCGAGCCAACAGATCAAACAAGAGAAAGCAAGACAGTTGTCGTTCCGTTTGCTATGGGGCGAGTAGCTTTCCATTCTATATGCCTTTTCCCGAGCAAGTTCTAATTGGATCATTATAGATAGTTATAAAAAGCAGGAGAAAGCGGGTTTTGTGGTCATTGAGCTGCCGCGTGCTCTGAGTGCGCATGAAGATCAATCTATCTGGCTTAACTTAAGGCGTATCCCCCCCGAATCATAAGTGAGAGAATAGGCATCCACCTCATTTCTCCTTTTTAGAAGTTACTGTTTACTCATCTTTTCCGAAGTGAGCATATACTGAATCTCCCCTAGTGTAAGAAAGTGGATTTCTATTTCTAAAACTTGCCTCTTGTAAGTGAATGTATAAAATAGCATATCTAAGTTAGTTTGAAAGCCGAGTTATTTAAATCCCAATGCCCTCTCTCTTTGGACATTGTTCGAGTTCTCTAGCGCCTGAGTCTGTTACGGTGAGTGAGGAAGCCTTAAAATGGAAAGCGGGCCTTTCTTTTATTCAAGTAGGAATTGCAAGCTAGCAATTCTTCAAGTGAGAGTGTCCTTACATCCAGAAATTTAGAGTTCCAGTTGCAGGAAAGGGAAAGAGACTTAGGAGAGCCAGCAGGCGCCAGCAAGCTAGGTTTTAAGTGAGCAATCTTGTGATTTCCTTGCCATCCAATTACAATTACAGTAGCTATCTAGTTTTAGTTCCAGTGAGTAAACCAGTTCAAGCAAGGGTAAAAGCATATTCCGATTCCGACTAGCTGATTATAGAGTCATATGCTAGGCCAGTTTCCAATCATCCTGTTTTAGTTTGTCGTGCCAGGCGAGCAAATGGGTTCCCTAGGCAGTAATTGGTTGCAGGGCATTTTCCTTGGATGTATTTTCTGTCCTATAGATATAGAACAACAGGTAAATCCTTAATGAAACCTTTGGGTGATCAAAGAAGAGAATCAAGGCTACTCTCATTTTCTACGAATCTACAACTCTCTTTACTGAGCGAGACTCTACCCAGATCTAAAGAATTCGCCAAAGAGCCTTCTTCTAACTAGGAGAGTAAGCAAGCTACCGGAAGCGAAGCTTCTGGCTCCCCCTTCCTTTTTGAATTTCCAATTCCTTCTTTTCGTTCTACTTAGGTGGAGCAATCCGAACTCTCGACAGAATATAAAAGAGCGTCTTCGAACCTGTGTAGACACCTCAACGAACTCATGTGGACACTCCTCAGCCCGAGCCGAGGACAATATATCAAAAATAAACATTAAGTAAGATGTTGACCCATTTTTCTTTTCTTTGCTGATTCCTCTCAATTAAATTTGCCATGTTGCACTAAGTTACTTACGTATGTATGCATGCGGTCCGGGAACACTTTGGGGTGAACACCCATCCGAACAAGTAGGGTCAATAGTTCAGCATTTAGGCCGTAACTTTGAGAAGGGGCCCAATCTCGTATTTGATGGTCGGCGTGGCGATAGGCTTCGCTTCTACGACTGCCTCCCCAGCCGTTGCAAAGACTGAGCGAGAACGGTAAGGGGCGGCACAAAGTCGTTGCGCGGGGATGCGATTAGCCAAGCTAGGGTAAACAAAGTCGTCCGGCCCCCTACCGGATTAGGAATGCAAAGGCCTTTCCTTCGAAAGGAGACCGGGGAAATAAAGAGCTATGCTATTGACCGACCCTTTCGTAGTGACTTCGAATCAATAGTCCTATCTATCCTTTTTTTATTTGTTTGAGGCGGGCCGAATAGAGAATGAAATGCAGAAATACAGGAAGAGTTCCAAACCTTTTTTTTGGTTTAAGGGCTGCTCGCTCTACCGAAGTACTAAAGGCTTTCGAGGCTTACACCTCCCTATTACACGACCTAAAAAAAGGTAGCTTGCTGTAGCGCCTTTAGAAGAAATCTAAGCCTTTTGAAGCGCCAGTAGTTGTAGCTGTGGGTAGGGCTTTCGTTCTTATCGTTCCGGGTTTCTATCTATATGACCTCCGGGCGGTACAAAGGACACCTCTTCCGTAGAGGCTGGTAAGTAACCTAACCTTTAAGAGTATGTTCAAGGGGGAGCCCTCTTTTCTATCAATGGAAAGATCTCCGTGCGTGGCGTGATAAGGAATCCTAGAAAAGATCGATTGAGACTCCCTCCCCGGTCCCACGAAGATCTCTACGTACTTGTCCAGTCCAGGACAACTGAGATCTTCCGATCTGCGTGCGTGGGAGCAGCTCAAATAAAGAAGAGTCTGGTCTGAATTCAGGCCCGCCCGTCTGCTGCTAGATCCGGGAATGGCGCCAGGCGAGGGCGCCGCTATGCCCCGCAGCTCTGCAGCGGCCGGCCCCCGGACTATGCAAAAGAATCGAGGCCGGGGGGTCTCGCCCATAGTGGTTCCCCCCCCCCCCCCCCCCCCCGCCTTTGGTGATTGACCAAACAAAGAGGCCTAGATCTATGCCCCTTAATGAATCGAATGGTCCTTCGACCCGTTCATTTGATTCCGACGGCCGGCATAGATCTCATGAGACCCGCCCACTATTACTACGAAAAAAGCCCTGCCTTTTTCCTTCACTACTAGGAGAGTAAGCAACTTCTATTAGCGCCGGACCTTGAGTCGAATTAATCGTGTCATGTGCAACGTCCATCAATGATGGTTCATTAATGTCCATTGATTTAGACTCCTTCCCCCTTCCCAACTACGAATAAGATCGAGAGGAGCCCCAAAAAACCAAGAACGAAAATGGAAGCCTTTCGATTCACTCCCCATTCTCTCTTAAATAAAGCTCGCCCTCGAGCCCTGGGCAGGTCGGTCGGGTCTTTCCCTGTTGTTCTGTTCCCGCCACGATAAAGACGCACAGAAGGAAGAGGTATGCCCAGCGCGCGGAGGATCCGTTGAGAGTGTCTATTGTCTCGGTAGGGAACTTTATGATCTTTTCCCCTATTGTCTATTGTATTGAATAAAAAAGAATAGGTCAGTGCTACGACCCTCTATTGTTTGATCCAATATTGACCGGGGACGAGCCCCGACTTCCATAGGTCCTTTCCTTGGTTTGACCTCCCGTCGTGGTCCTTGCTTTTAATAAAGCGGAGCGGGGCCAATTTCTCGTACTTGCTCAGTGTGCCCCACTTTCGTCGAGTGCCCCGCCCGGTTAACTGGGCTGTTGGCCTACCAAGCACTTGCCCGCGGCTCCAGCCGCCCGCCAAGCGGGCGGAGCACTCGTTATCCTTACTGTTCTCTATGCCGGGGCCCCCCCATTGCTCTAGCCATAAGCTATGGCAGCTCTAGCTCGAAACCACAGGGGCCCGCCCTGCGAGGCCAGAGTGGGGCTGGGCTCAGCGGTCAGCCCCCATTCGAATGACGTTCGTTAAGGGCTTTTGCCAGATCTAGAGAGATACTATGAGTCCTCCGTCCCAGATTCCATCGCCGCGACCATCTGGTTCACCGGTACTACCAAAAAGTCTCATGCTTACGTTACTACTGTTACTGGTGGTTTGATTATCTTGGACCCCGGTCGGTCGTGCTTCTGGTTTCCATTCCCATCATCATATTGATATGATCAATCTCCTCGCGCTCTGCCATAAGAACTTGGAGTCCGTATCATGGTGAAGGTAAGGTAACGCTGTGATTCTTGCTCAAAAAACAGACCGAACGCGTTCAAGTTATTGGCTCGTCCAACCCGGCAGCATTCATGAGTCGCTCGTTCAACTGTCCCTCGGAGACACGATCGAGAACATGCATGGTTGCCCCCGTCCTTTCTTGCTCTCGGTCCCACCCAGCAAGATACGACTCAGCCAAAAAACGTGAGCGCCCCTGCGCGAGCCTTATTTTTTTAGTAAAGTCAAGCTTTGGCTCCCTCCAGACTAAAGAAATGGATAAAAAAAGGGGGGACTTCTGCAACGGGCTATACCACCCAAACCAACTGAGGGAAGTCGCATCCGCCCCATCGCAAACACCTACAATGTCATGATCACATTGGTTTACCCTTTTTCTTTGGTAGTTCAACGGACGGTCTCCCCTCCAACAAGAAAAGGTATAAATATGGAAACTTCTCTGCCATTTGGATCGGAGAATTTATGGAGGAAATCGGCTTTTAAATTTCCAGAAACCACACGATTATATAGCCAAAGGGAATACGCCGCGCCTAAAATCATCCCAAGCGCTGCTAATGTGGCTACTAAGCTATTTCTTTGGAAAGCTCCTACTGAGATGGGAAATTCCCCGATAAAGCTGCTAGTACCAGGTGAACTCATATTGGCCAAAGTGGAAGAGAAGGAAATGGTAGAGAGATTCGGCATGGTGCTCACTAACCCTCCGTAATATCTAACAAGTCGAGTCTTATGTCGGTCATATAGAACACCGACACAGAAAAAGGGCTGAAGGAACCAGTCCATGACTTAACATCGGTAGAATGCTACCTCCAATTCCCTGTATGTTCGATAGAGCCAAAGATTCCCCCCCACTGATCGGAGTACGCCGATTACCCCCCGAACCGTACAAGATAGTTACCGCCTATCATACGGCTTTCTAAATTCACTTTTTTTTTCTGGTCGTTCCGCTCTGTCGATCGATGGTAGTATAAGAGATCCGATCTGTAACCCCCCGAAATTATTTACATAAAGGTTCCTGCTTTCTACCCATAGTTAGCATGTATCTCCCCGGGTCATACTTGAGTATCACATCGTAGACCCCCACCCCAACTCTATCTTCCTTATCAGTGAACCGGAAATAGTGCATAGGTACTTTTCAATGCTGCGGGGACGAGACGACGTGACATACTACGATCACGTACAGAAGTGCTGCCCTTCGGCTCGACAATATGGAACCTCTCAACAGCTCCCGTTCCTTTATGCAGTGGAGGATTTTTTAAAAAGCGCCCGAATCTTCCCCCTCCCTCCATAAGACCCTCTTTCTCTTTCCCCCTCGAGAAAGAGAAGAAAGGGTTTATTATCTTCTTTCATGTGAACGACCCTATCTTGTATCGAAAGGTTTTTCGTGCTATACACCACGTTGAGAAGACCAGCCTCCTATGTACCGTACCATTTTTTTACCCCTCAAGGGAGGTCCTCCTTATGATACTACGGACGACTGTCCTAAGTGCAAGGGGTAAACTCGGACGAGGATAGGATTGCGCGCGCCGGGCCCTCCCTTCGGGTCTCATATTTTGTCCGAGTTGTTATCATGCCGGATCAGAAAAGTCAAAAGCCATACTAAGAGCCAGCGGACCTGCTCACGGGAGTCAGGCCTGTTCTGTAGTGGGCAGACGTAGCAGGGCCATCTGAAAGAATATAGGAAAAAGAGCCGCTGGAGAAAACCAATTACGCCGGGTTCTCAATTCCATGGAGTATGTAGTGAGTTTGAATTGACCCGGTTAGCTAGAAGGTTCCTTTCGCTACCGTCCTAAGGTTCAACCAACCGTTGGTTTGCTTTAACAAGATTTCACTTCAGTGAACCCGACGCGAAGTTGGTGAAACCTGAGCGTAGCTAATGAAAGGGAATACCTTATATTAGAACAGAACCGACTATAAGCCCTGAGAGCCAGCAAGCAAACCCCCCTGACTCTCTCTCTATAAAAAAAAAGCCTGCGTAGTAAACTCCTTGTTTGTTTTCTTTCCGATAGCTGCCGTTTTTCCAGTTTTCAAGTCAAGCGAGAAAGCAAGTGGAATAAGACTTTCCTTTTTTCGGCCATTTCTCAGCAATAGCTACCTGAATGGAAGCAAGCAACCTTCGGGGAGAAGAAGAAGAGTGGTCGAAGACTACGAGTCGAAGCTAAGACCAATCTAAGCCAATTTCCCTCAGCTGGAAACTATCTAGATAGCTTCTTAGCGCTTAGCTACTTTATCCTTCTGCGCCGCTAGCGCTACTACTCCTAGTGATAGGAATAACCTACTCTTTTTCGCGAGAAGGCCCATCTCGTCTCGGACCGGTGACGTATTCTAATGATCTGGATCTCTGGCTTATCTCTTACTTGACGGATTCTATTTCGGCTAGTGGGATTTAAGTGACGATAATCAGGGAAAAGGGTTGATTGGCTCTGATCGATACCATCTAAAAGTGCTTGCTTCATCCATTCGTGACATTACATTACTGGTTATTCTAACTAAGTTTCGCCTCTAGTGACTCTTGGAATCATGCGCATGGCTCCATGTCGGCCTTAATTTGGCGTCGGTGTAACGACCGGTGCAAGTAACAAATACTACCTACGAGTCTCATTCTCTCGCATTCGTCCTTACCTGTGTTCTATTCTATTGATCCAGTTTAGGCAGCTTTCAGTCTCTATAAACTTGATGGAATATCTCTTTCTTACACAAGATACGAAGTCATCAATCAATGGCATGAAGGAGTTCAATCAGGAACAGAAAGACTTTCAAAGGGATAAATACCTGTACTAATGTGTGTGCAATCAGCTAGGTAATACACTAAGTGAAATTTCCTGTTGTGCTAGCCGGAGAGAAAGACTAATTGAATTCTATTGCGCTCTAGAGGAGATAGAGAATTCAATTAGTTCACTTTCCCCACAGAAGAAAGGCAATCAAGGAAAGAAGTATTGGTAAGAGTGATGTTATACTATTCAATGGTACGAAGTCACTCGACTCATATCGAGAAAGTCAAATACGATGACAGACAAAACAAGGGAAGCTGAGAAGGGATGCCCTCCGCCGATGGTAGACAAAGTGAAAAGCAGAATTGCAGTTCACAGAAGAGAAGTTCAAAGAATTTCTTTACCGAAAGAAGGGAATTGCTTTCCTCTTTCCCGGCCTTGCTTTCACTAGTTAAACTACCGCAGGTTCTGGATCGATTGGATCAACTACAACTGGGATGAGATGAACAGAAGGGTGTAACACAATCCGCTTCGTAACTGGAAGGCCGGACCGAAACATTCACTGGTTCAACAAGCTCAATAGCCCCCAGCTTGTTCGTTTTACTCACCGTCAGCCTTACTACTCACTACTTATTCGATTACCAGCTTTCTCTGACGCCCGTCCCCGGTCCTGACCCGCTCCTTTTATCATGACATTGAGATCTGTCTCCCTTCCTTCTCAATGCGATTCGATCCGGACCTTGATTGACATGCTGCAATTCTATCTTGAGTCACGCTATTTGGCACATAGGCATTCACTTTTGATCTGCCTATACGAACGAGCCATATCATTTGTTCTCTAGTGGGTGCCTCTTCTTCCTCTCTCCCACTGCTACCCGATCAGATGCACCTCTTATGCTTTTACTGGAGATGGAACTGTTGGATCATTCACTGGGGGTCTCAATCCATCGATCTAGTGGTTATGGATTCGCTCGCCCCTGCTCCGGATCTGCTGCTTTCTCTATTGCCCCTACCTCTATGGTCCACGCCACTGAAACTGGGTGTCCCACTTATGGATAGTGCAGTTCCGCTTGGCCTTTGAAGTTCCGTGTACCGTACAAGGGGAAAAGAATTCCTTTAAGAAAGCTTATCATTGAGGGGCAGAAGCAAGCACTTAGTTCTGTTTGCTGGGCATGGTTTTCAGTGTACCGTACTTTAGCGCAAGGAGTAGGCAGAGGAAGCAACAAGAGCTCATTTAGCCGCACGTGAAGGAGCTCAGCACTTTACCGAAGAAGCTACGATTGAGCGCGCTAGCGCTAGCCGTAGCTTCTTCCGCTGCTCCCTGCGGCCAAAACTCAGGAAATTCCAGGTATAGAAACAGTGGTATTACAGGATTATGGGATTAGGGGAGTTGAGGAGGGATAGGAATATTATAGTTTGCATTTCCCTTAATAGAGTTTCCAAGGTAAAAAAAGGATAGTAAGATTCTAGTTCTTGCTTGTATTTACCCAATGGTAAAGTGAATTAGGGGAGATTCCATAATATGGGAGTCAGGGAGGAGAAAGAGAACGACAAAGGACATGACACTCTTGTGTAATTACTTTAAGAAACTTTAAAAAAAGGGTTTAATCGGATTAGGCGACCCTTATATTATCATATTTCATATATATATGGGAAGGTAAGCTCGCTACTGATCCCGCCTTAACCTGGCCTATCGCGAAAGAAAGTCCCCGAAAATGCTCGTTCCTTTGTCGTTGGGGCTAAAAATCTGACTTGCTCGTGCTTAGGAACTCAGTAAAGTGACCAATAAGTCAGCGGGCATTGAGGCAGGCAGTCAATACATACAGTACAAGTGGGGACTCTTTTTCGAAACATAAGGCCCCGAAGGAAAAGAAGAGTCAGCCCAAAATCCCGAAGAAAGGAAAGATGGATTTGAATCTTGTCGGAAAGCTAGAAGGGAGTCTTTTCCTGTCTGGGATCTCTGCAGACATCCTTTTGGAAAAGGAGTTGGTAGGGTGAGGTGAAAGAGTCTTGGCTGAAGAAAGCGGCGAGAGAGGGGAAAAAGGAAAGGAAGGTAAGCATCCAGCTCTCAATCCATCTTCACTATCTTCCCTTCAAGCAAGGCTGACTTCATTGAATGCTGAAAAGCAAAGTTGAATTGGCACTTAATAGCCTGTAGCAAAGTTGAATTATGGTATCCCCTTCCCTCTAGGCTAACTGAACTGCCTTTCTCGAGGGAGAGAAACTGACAGCCAAAGCGTAATGCTTCTTTCATACTGGGATTTCTCCTGCGAATAAGGAATGAGATGAGGGAGAAAAGGAGAGTCTATGCCACCCCGGCTTCACACTGACCGTACTTCCGGCAAACAGAACTAGTTCTCGAGGAAGATTGGTTTAAAGCGGCAGGAGATGTCTTAGCTAAGGCTGATTGAATTGCTAACTGAACTAGTCGAATTCCCTTATTCTGACCCTGCTGGGACTGGGTTCAACTCCCTTTCTTACTCTATCTATGGAATCTTTCCCATCGCTAAATGCGTACTTACTGACAGACTTTCATTCATTGTTTACTGCTTACTAAGCTTACTTCATGCTTTTCCTGCCCGAAAACAAGACGGTGGGCGAAGGTATCAACCCATTTGAGATAGTTTCATCGGCCTTTGGTACTTCTTTCAATCCCACCGGTCTTCTTATTCAAGTAGTTAACATTTCGCTTCGGTAAGCATTCCTTAACTTAAGGATTCTAATCGTTCCAATCCGTCCTAGCCGTTCTATCGTTGGAAGTCTTATCAAGCGAGGGGATAGGCTTATTTATAGGTGGGGGACCCTTTCCCTATCGCTTTTTTGATTGACTTTCTCACTCGCCCTCAAGGTTTAAAAAGGAAGGACTCTTGTATTGCGTCCATCGCTCTCAAGACTTTCGTTAAATAAGAGTACACTTCTAGAATCCCTGTGGTATGGATAAAGCCCGCATGAAAGACGAGTCCTGTTCGTCCAACAGTTTCACCTGCCATATCTACACATAAAGAGAGCTAGTTTCCCACCTAGGTGAACCCGAAGCTAGAGCACAGGTAGAGACAGTTGATTCTGGTGACCAAGAAGCAGGAGCGGGTAGTGGATTCTGCAGATTTATAGTCAGTTTGTTCTCGTCCCCACATAAAGAGAAACAAAGCGAGCAGTACCCTTTGGTGTTCTCTACCATGAGTCAAGGGCTAGGAATCCACTGAATAGCTAGTAACATAGATTGTGTCTAACAAGCTAAGAATCTCCAGGTCGTAAGCCTTTATACCCCTTTTTCTAATTCTATATTTCTTTACTTCATTATATCATTCTCAGTTTCATTTCCTTCGAAAGATATGGCTTCTGGTTGTTGTGTCCGATAATATTAATAGTATCCGCGAATATTAATGATTCTACAGTGGCATAGCTCCAGACATGGGCTTCTTCCCTTCAAACTATGGGTAGCCGGATGTTTAGCAATAGGATACCCTTACTTAAGTAAGTCCGCACTTTGGCATAGTATAGGTTTGCCACTTAATCCACTATCAATGTATCAATGGTGGTGGTCCTTCTGTGTAAAGTTAGCTAGTGTGGATTCGCGTAAAGCTGCCAAACAACCTATTGACAAGAGCCTATTCATTTAATTCTAGCTATTTCCGCACCCCTGTCCGGTTTTTTGAGAAAGAAAGTCGAGACATTCAATTCAGAAAGAGAGTTATGGCATTTCTAGGATTAGAATACGGTCCTATTGATTCAATCTTTATGCTTGGCACGGAACTCTTGTTTCGAGTGAAAGGGAGAGCAGAAAAGTACCCCACCCATATAAACCCCCTTTAGGGAGAAATCCCCTCAACCTGGAGGAATATCTCGATAATTAAATTCCTTTTGGCCTGTCTCTATCTACAGACGAGGTGTTGATGCAGCTCCATCTCTGGATAGATAGAGGATCCTAAGCAGAATGGATAGTGGATCTCGGGTAAGGCCTAGCGAGATATTCATTTTAGGGGACTCACTGCCCTTCCTAATGAATCCCATGCTCCGTATCATTCTCATAATCCGAGAATGGGGATCCTATAAGAAGAGGCAGGATCCCAAATGGTCGGACGGGAAGGCGTGGGAAAAAAAAAGAAAGAGAATCTAAATAAACCTAAATGATATCCATAGCAGCTTTTTTTTTAATCTTCAGAAACCCTGCCAATAATACCAAGAATACAACTGGTATTACCAGGGAAACTTTAGGAACCTGTAAACAAGAAATCCAATCAACAACTGATGATACTGTAGTTCAGAAGGAGGATTTCAATTCAAGTCATTGTGTAGATAATCTAGTTTTTGAAGAGAAAGCATCTGATGAAGAAGATGATACTGTTGTTCATAAGGATGTGTACAAAACAAGTCATTGTGTAGATAATCTAGTTTCTCAAAGGAAAGCAGATAGGAGTTGTGAGTATCCAAAGACTGATATTGTTAGTATACTATTAGAATATTGTCTACAATTAATTATAGGTATTATTGCTAAATGTAATATTCTTAAAAGAAATATAAAAATTAAGTTAAGGAAACATAATAAGAAAAAGGATTATAAATTAAGAATAAATAATATTAAAAGGGATTCAAGTTAATTTAACATAAGTCATTTTGTTTTTTTATTTGTGGTACTAGTTGGGTTGGATTGGTTGATGGCATTGAATGAGCCAAATCCCGAGTGTAAAAAGTAACGTAATCGTAATAAGAAGAGCTGGTTGATCCATGCGCACTTCTCCTTCGCTTCTTCAGAAGTGGCGAACCAATTAATTCCATTCTATGCAGGTTTTCGATTTGCTTTCAGCCACACTTCTTCCTTGCCTAACCAGGATATGATCCCGTAACCCTACCTGGCAACAGGAATATAGTATGTCTTTCCCACAGTGCAGTTGCAGTTGGTCAGTTCCTTTCTTATCGTCTACATTTTTTTGCGAGTTAAAAAACCTTGAAGGATTCCCCTTTGTGGAATTCCCTTCTTTCAATAGGTGAGCTATAGTGAATCTGAAAGTAGAGGACCCTATGATATGAGAAGTAGAATCAAGGGTGAAAAAGCTATCGAATTAGTTAGTTAGCCAATAGAAGGTAGAGTCCTAAGCGAGGCCAGCTTTCAATCAAGTAATACGGGACTAACCTAACAAGAGGTATTCAATGCCCTATAAGATAAGAAGAATGCTTATGCACCCCTAAGAGAATCATAGAAAGAGTATGTGTGCTGTTGTCTTCACTAGAGACTACTACGATAATATGTTATCTTTTATGGCACATCATCATCTAGAGGTTATAGTGTTAGAATTATTTATTTATTTAGAAGATTGACTTTGATCATTATCCATTTGTATTCTATCTTTTTTGAGCATTTCAACTTTTTCTGTCATTTTATTCAACTTATATTCAAGCACCTTAATTTGATTATCTTTTGTATAATAGTCCTCCACATGCACAGGGTCAGTATCAATCCAATCCCCAGTAATTGGATCATAAACATGGTTCCTTTTGTTACTACGATTGGAAGATGTGATAATTTTTTTATCTTGTGTTGTGATTAACATTTTCTTAAAATCAACTTTGAAATAAGATGTAATATTCTCATATTCTTTTATTTTATCCCTCTTATCTATATTATCTATCTTATTATGTTCGTATTGTATCTCAAACCATTCTGCAGTAGCAAACGCTTTAAGTGGTCCTTTTTGCTTAATGATATTTTGACCATCTTTATCGCAAATAATATAACTCTTTGGTGCTAGGAAAATTCCTCTAGTAGCTTCTACTTCTAATTTAAATTTACCCAATTCAGTTGAAGATACGTCTTCTTCGGGAAGTGGCTTCCCAATAACAATAGAGTCTGTATCCGTGTAGTAACAATCGTCTCTTGAGATATACGGATACATGTAAATACGAGAACAAGCTGTAACCGCCGCAGATAGTTGTACAGCTGATATCCTCGGTGGATCCCAATAGTCGTCCTTTTCTGTATTTTTATAATAGCTAACAATATGGTATTTACTATTACTAAGTTTGTCAGCTATAGTGAATTTAGTATTACGTAATAAATGTTCATATCTTTCATCATTGCAGAGTTCAGTGACTGTACTTTTAGGGTTAATACCAAATCTTCCGTATAGTGAATTTAAAAGTATCTTGTAAATATAGGACATTGCCTCATTTCCTGTTTTCTTTGCCTCTTGCCTGTTTTCGAAGATTGATGTTACAAATTAATTCCTCGAATGGGCTGTTCATCTTTTCAAATATGTAACCTGAGATAGGTAAAATCTTGTAGCCCACCGCGTTTTGAGCATACTTTAATTCCTCACTATAATACACCCCTATAAATTTACCTGTTGGGAATAGTAGACTTTTTGTCTTCTCATCCCGATAGGGAAGAAATGGCCTCTTTATAGTATTAGGACATTCAACATATGCTTCAATAAAACCAAACAAGTTATTAATATCAATACCCCGTAAATCCCTATGCCAAACAGGCTTACCCCCGGGCATAGGAAAGGTCTTCATTACAAAGGGATAGAGTGAATTAATGTCGTAAATGTATAGATTTGATCCTATTGGTTTATATGCATCAGCGTGCCCTCCATAGAAACCACGACGGATGAAGGTATCCTCGTTTCGATTGGGAATATGTATTGGCCAGTTATCTTGATTGTAATATTTCACTCGAAAGATAGTGAGAGCCACTGAGGATAGGGTTAATTGGCTTACGATATCAATCTTGAACAACTTCCAATAAATATCCTGGGCTTTTTGCATAACACCCCCAAGGAGAAGGATATCAGTCTTCATATATTCTAACACTAGTTTTTTTTTTAATATTTGAAATATTTATTTCATCATGTGGGATGCTTCCTTTTGATCCTAATTCTGGGCAGAGATTTTTAGCCAAGTTAGAGAGGCTACTAGGTAGTAGTGTAAGGGAATCCCTTAGACGGAGTACCCGCTTCTTACCCTTATATAATGATATTTGGTATAGCTTATTATTTCTCATCAGGGGTCTAATTCTATATATATCACCAAAATATTTGACTAAATTATTTAATAATATAATACCGTCAAACCGTGAAAAATTATGAAAATAAATATTTGATATAGAAGGATTTTGGTTAACTAAAGCCTCTATACGTTCTATAAAACTATCCAAAATCTTTATACTTCTTTCTTCAAAGGTTTGTTTTAATATAACGTCCTCACTAAAAAAGCATTCAATATCATTTTTATTCATCTTGAGAGAGAGATCTTCCCCAGGTTTTACAACTAATAAACCAATTGCGTAAGGGGTTTGTATATTATTATACAGAAGAGTTTCAGTATCGGCAACAATGAAGGGTGACATGGATTTAGTATTATTTATTAGTGATGTAATATATGAATAATAAGTACGCTTACGATTATTAATTTTTTTGACTTCAATAGGTTGTTGAAGAGCGTCATAATCACTATCATTCATTTTTGATAAATACGCTTTAACCTCTTCCTCGGTGAAAGGTATATTAAGTGCCATACTATTAGACAAATTATCATGGAAATAATAAATTCTTAAAAAAAAACCAGTTATAATAGTATCATTATTATATTCTTCACTTTTACAAGTAATAATTCTATTAAGTTCATCTTGGAATGATACATCGCGATTATTTTCTCGAAAGACCAGACTACTCCCAATGATAAAGGAAATATTAACACCAGAGGATATAATATTATATCCCAAAGTGAACTTCCCAAATGATGGGTTTAATGAGATTCCATACTTAATAATGTTGTGTGTAACGGCTGCAATAAGTAGATCATCTTCTGTTATGCTGACATTACTCACGAATTGAGAAGTAACAATTCTCAATCCACGATACGGGTCTTTGACCGTACTATGAAAGACTAAATCGTTCATATGATATTTATTTAGATTCTCTTTCTTTTTTTTTCCCACGCCTTCCCGTCCGACCATTTGGGATCCTGCCTCTTCTTATAGGATCCCCATTCTCGGATTATGAGAATGATACGGAGCATGGGATTCATTAGGAAGGGCAGTGAGTCCCCTAAAATGAATATCTCGCTAGGCCTTACCCGAGATCCACTATCCATTCTGCTTAGGATCCTCTATCTATCCAGAGATGGAGCTGCATCAACACCTCGTCTGTAGATAGAGACAGGCCAAAAGGAATTTAATTATCGAGATATTCCTCCAGGTTGAGGGGATTTCTCCCTAAAGGGGGTTTATATGGGTGGGGTACTTTTCTGCCTCGACCGTTCTTCACTTCAGCCCGACAGGCTCCTCAAGGTCATAGCCCATGTCCTTCGCTTCTTTGCAATCGGACTGTACTTTCTCTTTCTTATCTCACCATCGGTGACGATTCTTTCCAGCGTAGAAGAAGACTTCCGGGCTACCCTGTGAAAGATGAGGAAAAAAACCTTCCATGGAGAGGACGAATCTCGCTCCACTCCATTAGGGTCCTCTGCCTGAGAAGGTTGCTGTAATGCAGGAAGTGGCATCTTTACCGAGAGTTGAAGTAATTCCCCCAGCCCCAGTTTAGAGATTTCGTCAACGGGGTCATGCTCTTTGAGATAGCGTTGACCGTAAATCCCTTAGCTTTCGACTTTGGGATTCGGAGAGGTCTACGAACCTGTGCTTCGGCTTTCGCTGGCGGGCTTTCGTCATCCATCCCATCCATCACTGTCTGGGCTGGGCCGTCGTTGTAAAGACGCGCATCCGTACAGACAGTATGGGATGCGTGGGACCCAGGCCTCGTCGGTGCTGGTGTCTAGGACCATGAACATGAGTTGGCCCGGCGTGCCGAGCCTGACTCGTACAACGTAGCTGCCAATGTTGAAGGCCTGGCCCGAAGCGATTGGGGCTTTGTTGACGGGCTTTCTTTTCCTTAGGACCATGAGGCTGGACAAGTACTCTATTCTCTCCGGGTCATTGGAGGCCATGTTGATGATCGTGTTGAGCCATGAGTTTGGGTCGGATTGGAAAGGTGAGCACTTTCCGTATATGGGAATCACGGTGAGGTCTGAGTCGTCGGGTTGAGAAGCACATGGATCGTGGGCACAGGTTGTGGTGGATGGGTAAATAGCTATAGCACAGAAAAATATGAAGGAAATAGTGGTGAACTTCACACCCATGGTTGGTGTGGTGGAATTGGAGTTGAGTCGTCTATAGAAGTAAAAAGGTAGTAGCTAGAAAAAGTGGTAGTGTGCATGCATGGGGACAAGTCCTTTAATACATGCAAAAGTTGATAAATTATTGTATAAATAAAGTTATTCGTCATATTGTAATATTTTTTGGGAGGAGCTGCTAAGAGTTTTGTCGTAGTTTGTTTCTTTCACCAATTTGGGGCGTTTATGGGACCGGTTGGGACGAGTTTTAATTGTCCCTAACCTGATCCTAATTTTTTATCGGGCCAATTTTATGGACCCGAACTCGTCCATAGACCCAATGATGTAGGGTCAAAGTCAGACTGTGTTAGAGTAAGACAGAATCGGGTTGACCCAATATATAAGCTAAATATAATCATAAAATGATCATATAACAATGTTCAAAAGAAAATAGTTCATAAAGTTAGTAAATATATTACATATGTACAATAAAACTCCTTTTAATGTATGCAATATTTTTTACTTTTTTTAAAGTTTGAGACATTACTAAAATAAGAATAACATTATCATTATATAACTTTACGTATAAAATGTATTTTTAAAGGTAGATAGAGGAAAAGTAGACTAAAAAACTATTTAAAAGGAAAAAATAAGGTTAAGACTTTACATAATAGAAAATTATAAGTAAAAAATATTATATTTATATATAAAGGACGCGACGGGTAACTCGAAGGTTAACTCGGACCCGTCATCAACCTGATGTCGGGTCAACAAATAAGACCCGATGAGACCCGATTTGACTCTATTCTTTCTTGTAGGACATCAGTTTTAGAAATGGTGTTGCTAATGAGTAGCTTATATGCAACGATTAAGGAATATTTATCTAAAATATTTTTATTATAAATCACGACATTTATTATATTTATAATATTAAATGTTTCATATTCCAATAAACACTCATTAATTAGTATTTTTGATAATTTAAAAATTATGATTAATACATTTTAATTTTAATTTTTTTTAATGATTTAAATAATATGATTAAATATAAAATTGAAAGTGTATAATAAAGGAAAAATTTATTTTGCAATATATCTATTTTAAATCTAAAATTAAACGTTTCTTTCTATTATATTATTAGTTTGGATGTTATTGACGTTCATCTAGAAAATATAATTAGAATGAATTTAATTTATAAAAATATTAATTTCATTTGTAAATAAAAAAAATATATTGCAAAATAAAATTTTTCTTTGCAATACACATATAATTCTAGATTTAACAATATTATTTAAATTATAAGAAAAAATAAATTTATTGCATGTTTGGATAACATCAAAATTATGTGATAAGAGTGAATTCAGTCCAATGCTACTGAAAATGGAGTTCGGGTGGATGCACGTTTGTAATGTGATTTCAATACCAAAGCCAAATATGCTATTTAATAGGTGTTGGGGGAAAATGCAATAACTGAAAATTCTATATAAAAGTGTAAATCAGATTAGATGTATTTATTAAATGGCATTTCATTCATCTATTGGTCAAAAAAAGAATCAACAACACCAAAATTCTTAGATTTACATGGTACCATAGACATTTTCTTTCTTTTTTTTAAAGTCATCTAATGAAATTTAAATTCACATGTATTTTTAACCGGATGATTCTAGGGTGGATCAAATAAAGTCCATCTAGTCTAGTGTACATTTATGAATATTGAGCTTATATGACTATTGAGCTTGATTTGAGAGAAAATATGGATTTACAATATAACTTATGCTAATTTAGTTGAGGATCTATCAATTTATAGTTGAAGGGGGAACTTCTACTTAAAAGATACTATCGATTTGGATTTTTATTCTTTTCCACCAATATTTCATTAAAGTAATTGAAAACAGTTTAATATCAGTCAATAATAAAATGAACGCTGAATTTAATGGTCAGAAATTTAAAATAATATAATTTTACATTCTTAACCACGTGGACTATGGTCCGCGCTAGACAGACCCTTTTTAATATGTTCTTTTTTATTACTTTAATTAAAATGATTAAAGATTGTTCTTAAAGAGTATACCCTTGTTTTGGTCCCTGAAAGATTTGGAGATAATCATATTAGTCCCCGAAAGATGAAACACATTTTCATCCCTAAAAAATTAAAAAATTCATTCAATTTAGTTATTTTCAACTATTTTTTAACATCAATTTAGTTCCTGAAAATGACTAAATTAAATGACTTTTATATTTGTCAAAGATAAAAAATACAAAAGTATACTAGCAAATTCATCCCTGACTTTTTTAGGGTCATGCATTTTAGTCCATAAGAAATAGAAAACCCCAATATAATCTCTGACATATTTTTTTTTTTTGTCATTATAGTCCAACTGTGTGTTTCCCGTTAATTTTGTTAATTTCGTGTCACGTTTAGTAAAATTGTATCACAGTATTTGTCATCGGGGCACAAAATAATGTCATTGGGGTTGAGATCTTCTAATGAAGAAGGGGAAGAAGAGAGAAAAAAGGGAGAATAGGGAAACACACGACTGTTTGATAAAACCACATCATTTTTGTGTCAAAAAGTGGACACTGCAATAACAAACAATGTGACATATTGTCACTAAACATGACACGTCGTAAAAAAATTAACGGAAAACATACAGTTAGATTATAGTGATAAAAAAGACAAGTCAAGAACTATATTAGCGTTTTTTATTTCTTAGAAACTAAAATGCACGACCCTAAAAAGTTGGGGACAGATTTGCTACTTTACTAAAAATACAATTTACATCTTTCAACACCCCACCAATCACATTGGGGCAAGTGGCCATATACCAATTGCGCCCCCATAAATAATAGGAGTACTATGCAAAACCTCAAGTACCTTATCTTCTAGCCTACCGAAACTCTATTGGAAATATATATATATATATATATATATATATATATATATATATATATATATAAAGAGAGAGGGGGTAGGTTTAGTGTCTTTACATTTTGCAAATACACCACCTTGTACCATTATTTCCAGCCACCGGATACTTGGAGAATCTTGATATCAAACTAAACTCTATCCAAAATATCGTGAGACATTATAAAGAAATGCGTGATAATAAGTTAAATTTCAAAGAAAATGTTAAAGTGAACGTCAAAGCCCTCGATTGATGCTCTTTTTGTTGGAGATAAATGGCATTTGATTGGGCTAGTTGATCATTGGAGTAACACAATCGACAAACTCATGTATCAGACACTTTCTGGAGTTCAGTTCAGTAAATCCAACTTTGCTATATAAAGTTGCTATTTGGTGCTGATCATGGAAAAGGGCTTTACAATGTTAGCGTTATTCTATATCGAAAGAGAAAGTAACAAATTCTTTTGTTATATATAAGATGACTTTGATGAGGATCTTATTGAACAGGAATAAACCTATAAAACTAAGAGTGTCGCCACTCATATAATTTAATGAATCGCATATAAATTTTGGATTTAATTAGTATACATTGTCAGTGTAAGAAAATTTTACACAGACATTCAATGGTGTGCTGCCACATGATAAATGACATGTAGTACATCATTGGATGTATGTGTAAAACTTTCTTACACAGTGTACATATATTAAACTCATAAATTTTACATAATGATAAAAAGATTGTGTTAGAAAAATATATTATTAGTATTTTTTAAGAAATATTAACAAGTGTTTTATAAATTCTGATTAAAAAATTAAAAATAAAACTTTTTATTAAAATGTATAATATTTAATTTTATAAATATAATGAATATGGAGATTTCTAATAAAATTTGAATCATAAAGTTGTTCGAAGTTTGGAAGTATATAAACTGATGTATACAAGAGATAGAAGCTTAGAACAAAGAAGACAAGGACTCGTGATCAGATTGTAAGGGAGATTAATAAATGAACATCGCTATATTTTGTCCGTAGGATGGGCCGTGCATGAAATGTGGTCGGTCACGGGCATATATTAGATTTGAGAGTTTCATTAATTTATTTGTTTAAAATCCATGCATACATGGGGCCCCATATATGGTTCCAGTTTCGTGCGCTTAATCGACATGCATCTTAACCCACTAAGAATTTGTTTGTTTTGGCATTTTAAAGCTTTCAAATTATTGTTTTTCCTCAAAGGAAATTGTTCCAAGGATATATAACTCTAATCTGAAACAGATAGCTCATCCTGCCTAGGCCATCTCGAATAAAGGTGCTGATATGGATAAACAACGAAATAACATGTCATGTGCTCACGTTGATATTGTGTCCATTTAGTTTACAGTTGAGTAGAATTGATTTTAGAAATTAATTGTGCACATTTTACGAAGCATATTAAACGAAAGTGATTTAAAATCAATTCTGCGAAACCATGATTTTGCACTGTAGTAAAGGTAAAAAACGGGCTAATACTCCTTAGAATATCATGCATACAGGAACACTTGTCAAATTATGTGGCATAGTTATAATGAGACACCTACACAAGGCAGAATCCTCTCCATATCCAAGTAAACACTTGGCAAAATCACCTCAGAGTTAGTGGTGTCACTTCACCCTCCACTCACACGTTTGTAGAAACTTCTACGAGCACTATATATATATATATACCCCCATCCAGATCCTGAATGAGGTACACACTTCATTCTAATTTTGCCAGCACTCAGACAAAATTTTTATACTGACTTCTGGGTTGAGTGTCTTCGCAGGCACACCCAAAATCTGTTTCAAACACCTAGAAAGGAGCTTGGAGGTTCGTGAAAGAGAAGGAGTTGAAGCTGGCTGGAGCTTTTGCTTGGAGGAACAATTGGCGCCGTCTGTGGGAAACCATAAAATTCAATCCCCGCGTTTCGTGGTGTGAAAGTCCATTATTCACCTGGACAAAACGATTTTACCGTTTAATTTCGTTTGAAGAGTTTTTCTGGAAGATAGTTGGTGTTATTATGATGGAAGAAGTTGGTTTGGATTGATGAAGATTTTGAAGGAAAGCATAATGTCTTTCTGTTGCATGCATTTTTTTAATAATCTCCAAATAAAAGACTTGGAGATGCTAAAGGAAAATGGGCAGAACAGATTGATCATGTGTTATGGGCTTACCGAAACTACTCCCCACTCATCCACAGGGGAATTCCCATATTTCGACTCACTTATGGAGTGGAAGTTGTAATCTCGGTTGAAATCGGAGAACCATCATGGCGAGTAGAAAGGAATGACGAGGATGAAAACAACAAATCTATTCGAGAGGAGCTGGACTTTTTGATGAGAGAATAGCAATGGCCTATATCTGTGATGAGGCAGCTAAAAACAGGGCAGCCTTACAATACAGAAATAGGGTCATTTCAAGAATTTCCAAGTAGGAGACCTCGTTCTCCGAAAGGGCTGATATTGGTAATAAAAATGCATCTCGAGTAAAATTGGCTCCAAATTGGGAAGGGACCGTACCGAGTAACCGACTCTTCTGGCCGGGGGAGCTTATCAATTAGAAAACATTATCCAGTGATTCCATTCTGAGAACGTTCGCACCTATCCGTGCTAATATAACTGAAATCCGAGGTCTAAGGATGAAGTCCGAAAAACCGATCCGGATGACGATGGTGGAGTTGGTGCCCTTGCATGCCTCGAGCTTTGGCCACGATTTGGATGTGATATTTTGGAGTCTCTGCTCCTTCTAGAAAGTCCAAGAAAAAGCTCCAGTCAGCTTCAACTCCTTCTCCTTATCCTTCACGAACCTCCAAGCTCCTCTTCAGGTGTTGAAACAGATTTTGAGTGTGCCTGCGAAGACACTCAAACCATAAGTCAATATAAAATTTTGTCAAAGTGCTGGCAAAATTAGAATGAAGTGTGCATGATCTGCATGGGGGTATATATAGTGCTTCGTAGAAGCTTCTACCAATGTGAGTGGAGGATAAAGTGACTCCACTAACTCTGAGGGTATTTTTCCAAGTGTTACTTGGATATGGAGAGGATTTTGTTAGTATATGCACTAGAGACATTCATGTTTTGAACATCCATCACTGTATCATGTTATTTTATAAAGGTAATTCATTCTTTTAGAATGTAATAAATGTCTTTAGAATAGTAAGCTTAAACTTCATAAGAAATCAAGTAGATGACTTGATCGTGAGATCTTGTAAAGAACTATTCTTAAAATAGTCCTTGGTCAAGTATCATCTTAGGACAAAAGATGCATTTAGACTAGTATGTGAGTTCGTTGATGATCACAACTCACGGATCATGGATATGAGATATCATGTGCTAACATAAGTACATATTAAGAGTAATGATGTACTGGACTGACCCACCTTAAGAACGTTGCATGGATTGTTACATAAGTGTCATGAACGTTTCTTAAATTGATAAATATTGTATGAAGTCCTTTGACCTGAAATCACTACGATTCCTACATAAGGAATTATATGTTTTAATATCATCAAACGTTGTCTGTAATAAGGTGATCATAAAGTTGGTTTTTGGACATATAATAAATTATGTGGTGGAATGTGAGTGACCTAGATGGGATTTGTCCCTCCTATGTAACATGAGTTATATTTGTAGGCCTCTTGATAGGAGTTAGACTACAAAATGCATGGCCATGCTCAAGAGGATAAACATGAGAAGTTTATTTTCTGTATAGTCTACTTGGGGATCAAGAAAAACATAAATTGAACTATACAAGGTTGACACATTCCATGCCCTTGTGTTCAATGAGATATTTGAACAAAGGACAAATCATATAAATTATTATCTAAAATAGGATTCGTCAAAGTTGTTGACAATTTCAATATTGGGTAGTAGTGAGGTATTGCTAGATACCGCTCACTATTTTATGATAATAAATATAAAAGGGGTTTATTTTAATATCATAACCTGGACATCCAGGCCCGCCCGTTGGTATATCAAAGTGAATTCTTTTGCCACTCTCAGCCTCACATGCAAATCAGCTTAGTCCACATCCATGGGACATTTGCGTTTAAGTACACCTTCAGGTAGGGGACTATTCTCTTTATCATGGGACTTTCTCTTTTGATCACTCACACGCTTTCATCTTTTAGGAGCAGGTTTATCTCCCAGGGGAAATATTAGTGTGATCAGACAATGGGGCTACTGCTTGCACACATCAACAATTATCCATCCCAATGCAGTTGATGGGTGGGATAGATTCCGCTTGTACTTCATCACCAAGCCGACCCTCCTCTGACCTCCACATTCACTGTATGCTCCTCGATTTGGCGAGTAGTATTGTTGACTCAGGTTGCTTAAAAGAGAGCTCAGATAGCTTCCTCCAGAAGCCTCTTGAGTTAACTTTTTCTGCGTTCTTCATCATGAGTGGATGAGCTAGGTTTTCCTTGTTTCTGAGAGTAGTGTCCTGGAGTGACCTTTTTTCCTATTTGAGATGTTCGCATCCAAGGGCCTAGGGAGTTCTCCTCCGCTCCTTGTCATGTGCCCCATTACACTCCTCATCGTCATGCCTATTAAGCCACATGTATAGCAAATTGTGGGAGTTTTCATACTGGAAGGTCTACCCAGAAGACACCGTCCTTTTTAGATCCCTGTGTTGATCCCAGGGAGCAGAGGTTTTGAAATGTCAATTTCCACTGAAACCCTAATGTAAGGGCCCTTGCCTTGGATCTCATATAGTCTGCTTCAAAAAACCGTGCCCATGCATGCACCGATCCGCCTTCCCATTTGCTTGGTTTGACAATGAATTGGCAATCCCCATAGCTGCATCCATAAGGAAACATTCTGAAAATTCATGTCTCGAGGAACAATAGTACGCTGCCACCTGTTCAACACCAGCCAGCAATTCCGAAATAGCCAGGGTTGACCCTTCAAAACCCTCTCCATGTCCCTTGCCTCATGGAAGAAAAACTGGAAATTTTTTTCTCCCAGATCAACCACTTTGAATCCTTTTGAACGGTTCCAGATATTAGTAAACGCATTAAGAAGGCTATTGACGTGGAATGATTTCCCCGAGATCAGTTTACCGACAATACTGTTACCACACTCGTTCAACCCCCTCTTGAATGTCTTCCTCGTAAAAAATAATGAGATTGGGTTCTGTATTCCGCCGAGAAGGGGAGCGTCTTCCCGGCTGAGGAGCAGTAGTAGTCATGTCTCTGCACCACATGAGATATACTGCAAGAAGCGAAGAATAGCATGTGTAAACAGATGCGAAACTGCACTACTCGTCGCCGGCCCTAGAGAAATCCTAGGAGAGCGAGACGAGAGGAAGACATTTTAGATACTGCATGCTTTATCACACTCACTGGGATGTAAGTCTCACCACACGTTTTGTGGAACATTTTAGATATGCAAGATGTCTAGCTGGAGCATGGATTGGAAGACTTGATGTCTAAGGATGGATATTTCCCCCTAGGAGTTATTTGGATTATACTGATTAGGTTAATTGTATCTGAATATTGTTAGTAATTGAATTAGTTGCCTTGGTTGGATTGTAGCCATTCAATGGCAATTACTATACAGTTGTATATTTGGAAAGTTCCGCTTAAGTAAATGTTGGATACCTAAGCTTTGTATATATGTTTCCGATATCGGTAATGTCGCGAAAATAATTTCAGAAATTTAGGAAGGTGCTTCCAAAGGGCACTATTCCTAGGTTTCCGGAGTTATGACGTTATAAAAAGAGGTTACATAAAAGGTGATTGAACTAAATATATTTTGCCAATTAAAGTTCTTTTTTTACTTATGAGCTACAAATTAAATGAAAGGTGATGTTAATGTTTGCAAAGTTTGATCATGTGACAACGAACAACCCTACAAAATTTATGACAAAAGCTTTGCAATCTTCAATATTCAAAAAAATGTTCATAACGTTGAGATGCGTCATTTAAAGGACATTTGTCAAGTGGGGAATTAAGTTTATCAAACAATGTTGTACTCTTTTTCCTTCGCTAATTTATCCCACTAATTAAGTTTTTCTTAACAAGATTTTAATTCATAGTTATAGTCTTCTAAGAGGAAGTGTTGTAAATCATGCATTTGCGTAAATGACTATCATGATAAGATTTTTTGATTTGATATTCCTTTATCTATTTTTTTATTAATTCACTCTCATTCATTTATATTTATATATATATATATATATAAAGTACCTCAATATGTTAATAAAATATATGCTTTTTGTGTTTTTAAGATATTAGACACTTAATTTTTTATTTAATACTTTTTTATTAGTATATATGTAGGAGAATTATTAAAAGTACGAGTAGGATGATATAACATTGTTCTTATTAAATAGATATAAATTTATTATATGAAATGTTATATCTAAATAGTTTTTGTATTGAATAATTTTTAAAAGTTTATTTCAGAAATTAAATAACTTTAACATTGAGTTTGGAAGAAGAATTTTAGAATTCTCAAAATTATAATAGAAACTGTTGAGTGAATTGTTAAAATGAGAGGAATTGACAATGACATATAAAAGTTTGAACATAAAAAGAAATGTTGAAATTCTCTCCCAATATTTGTCACTTGAAATTCTCCTATTTGTCATAAAAAATTCTCCTACTTGTCATTTGAAATTCTTTCTTTTTATTATTTTAACACGTGAATTCTAGTAATTTTAAATTTCTCTATCCAAACACAAGGTAAAAGAATTTATAATTAGTTCATAAATTATTTTTAATCATAACTAAACGTCTTTTTAAATGTTTACTCCATCCTTCTCGTAATATGAGTTTTTATAAGCTAATGTATATATTTTAAAAAATTATTAATTATACTAATTACTATAATAAAATTATTTTTATTTAAAAGTGTGCTTATATTGTAACTCCCTATGATCCTGTTTATAAGACAACGTTTAAGAATTTTCTTTGGTCCTATTTATAAGACAAAACTCATAAATTTAGAAGCAATTAATATTTTTTTCTTATATTTATCCTTATTGACCATTAATTAAATGTTTTAAAGTGATACAATTGCCATGGTAATGGAGTTTAATTTTAAATAGGGGGTAAACTTGTAATCTTGTAGAGTAATTTTTTTAAAAATCAATGCATTAATTACTTTTCTTAATATGTATATTTTTGTTCGAATTGTCTTATAAATAGGAACAAATGGAGTAAAAAAAGGACCAAATGAAGAATAATAATTAAATTGGTTAAGATATCAATAAATAATGTTTATTATTAAAAAATAATTAATACTACAATTTTTATATTCGAAAATGATAAATAGGTGTGGAAGCAGGTCGAGCCAAGTTAGGCTTTGCAAGGTCTAAGTTTGGCCTACATTATATTTTCATGGGCCAAGTCTAGCCTGTTAACTGTCATAGGACATTTTTTCAGACCCGGTCTGACCTGTTTGAAAGCCTAGTTTGATCTGTTAGTCTGTTTTAAAACACATTTCATATTATGACCTTTAAATAGACCAATAGGTCTATCTCTAAATAGACTAGTATGTTACGGACTAATAGGTTTACTTTTTAAAAATGTAAATATGTTAATGACTTATGTCTTTAAATAGGCCAACTGAAGAAATTAAAAAGTATATATAATTTTACTATTTATTATGTATAATATATTTATATTTTTATTAAAAATAATATTATTTATAAATAGGCTAGCCCGCAAGCCTAATAGACTTTTTAAAAAACCTAAGTCTCGCCTATTTAATTAAAAAGATTTTTTCAAAAATCTAGACCTGACCTTTTATTTAAACGAGTTAAGCAAAAATAGACCGTAAAAAGACTAAACTCTAAACCCTAAACCTTGATGAGCGGCTTGACCTATTTCCACCTAATAATAAATAACCGGAGGCAAATACTAAAATCTTAAAATAATAGTTATTATGAGATCAGGGAGTATATCATATAAAATAGTCGAAATAATTTTCAGAAAACATCTTCTTTATGCTTTTAAAATATTACTTTGCATTCACCATACTCGCCCGGAGAAGCAGATAAGCATGTGCGCGCAGGCAGTTTCGTGCCAAATTCGAAATGTGTATTAGCATAACATTGTAGGGTGTAAGCGGGTCTGACCCAACCTGTGAACCCGAAAATCCAATCCAACTCGAAGATATTTAATGGTTTGGTTCGGGTATTCGGTTCGGTTCAGACATTTTCTTTCAAACTCGATCTGGTTTAGTTCGGGTCTCGGGTTTGCCTATGTTGAACCTGATTGACCAACCATAAAAAAATCCTAATCTTATTTCATTTTTATGCAAGGAGAGAACAAAAATAGGTGCAGCGGTATCATAAGCAGATGTGGTTCCCCAAATCATATTCATCTGCTCCTCTCAATTTATTTTTCTTTATTTCTTTTCTTTTTTCATTTTATATTTAATTTTATTTCATCTTCCACATTTTTTAAAAACAAAGGGAAAAATGTTCATGACCCGATGACCCACATACCTAAACCCGAACATATTCGGGTTGGTTCGGTTCGAGTTACTCACAAAAAAATACAAACCCGAACCAACCCAACCCACCAGTACCATTCTACGGTTCGGACTTGATGTCATCACAAACTCAATCCAACCCAACCCGATTACATCCCTAATTGTATGTATTGCTCGGTTTTTTTTATCTATTAGTTGTTTTAAGGTCTCAAATTTATTTTTTTATAAGTATCATTTTTAAATATTAAGGTAATAACAAATGTTATTTTTTAATTTTACTTTTTCTTAATTTGATTCTTTTTATTTTAAATATTTATAAAGTTATCATAAATGTTCTACAAATTTAAAATCTTGATAAATGTATATTTTTTTATATTTCCAACAAAAAAATTTATGGTATAGTAATAAAACAAATTTAAAAAAGGAATTCATTTCATTATAAAAAGAAAAATATTAAATGTATTAATGAAAAAAAAAATGACATATTTGGAAAATAAAAAATTAAAAAGACATAATTATTATATTTCTTAATTCTTGTGAAAAGTATTAAATGATGGATAAAAAACGGAGGGAGTATAAGTTTTGTTGGATTAATTTGTATATAAGTTTTTTAAAAGTATTAGTTTGAGTAGAAAAAGTATGAAGAAACATTATTGATCAGAGTAGCAATAGTAAGTACCCTCAAATTGGGGGAAAAATTTGCCCTGTATTGTCCATTAATTATATTTGGAATTTAGTGTCGTCCTTTTTAATTAACAGTCTATTTTCATGCTTCCGTGTTCAATGAAGCGTAGACATATAGCTGGACTTCTACAAATTAACAAGCGGACTTACCGCCGGCTAGGAATATCCAAGGATGATAATTGTTGGATGAGAAAGGCTAACAACACAATACTCTTTTCAATGCATCTCTATTATTGATTGGAATTTTATATGAATCTTACATGAGAGAATATGGCTAATATTTCTCTTATTACATTGATTTTCATATCAGGACAAAATGAAAAGAAAAAATGTTAATAACAACTGCATTTATTTTATATATTTTGTTGTTTAAGATTAGAGTTTAATTAGTATGCATTATAAGTATAAAAAAATTTACATTATAATCCAATGATGTGTTATCATATTATTTAATTGAGATAATTGGATGATCAAGTAATAAATCGATGTGAGTGGATATGTTGATTTTTCGTGGTTCTTAATATAAGATCATTTACAAAGTTCAAGAAGCATTTATTATTCTTTCATTTTTACCCTTCCTAATGATTGAACTTTTAGTTTTAAAGTTTTTGGTTTAAACCACTGGTATCCTTCATGAGACGCAATCTTACTCGAGTTAGGAACCACATCATGGTTGGGCCAGCTTCTCCCAATGAGGATTTTTTCCACCATAAGATTGCTCGAACCCGAGACTTTGCTTAAGAGAAAAACATGTACCACTTGAACCAACCCGCATTGGTCAGTTTCAAAGTTTTGGTTAAGATAAGAATTTACATAGAGTTTGACTTTAAAGAGGGTAAACTTGTAAGTTAGGAATTTTTTAACAACCAATACAATAAGACATCCTTCATTAGTATGTGTGCTTGGTCCAAAGGGGTTTTATAAATAGGACCATAGTTACTATATTAAATGTGATTTTAGTCCCTGAAAAATAGTCGAGATTTGATTTTAGTCCCTGTAGTTTAAAACCGGTGGTTTTGGTCCTTTAAAAATTGAAAATGCATCAATTTAGTCCTTATTGATAAAAATTCATAACTAATCCGTAGTAAAATCTGTAGCAAAACAAGGCAATAAGGACTAAATTTGTGCATTTTAATTTTTGAAGGACCAAAACCACCAGTTTTAAATTGCAAAGACTAAAACCAAATCTCGATTATTTTTCAGGGACTAAAAACATATTTAACTCTAATATTAATTATTCATATGTTGTGTGCACATGTTTTCTTAAAGTTAAATTGGTCTAACTTTTTCCTTCCTATACTTTCATAATACAACCATGAAACATAATGCTTTTTTATTTTATACACTCATCTAACACCCCACATCTCTCTTTGTAACACTCTTCTTGTCACATCACATCATCTATCATATCTATCATTTATCTCTTTTCTATTTTTATCTCTCTCTGAATGTCTACACTCAGTAGTAGTGTGTCCTCCATGAAATATTTTCCTTCATGATATATAATTTTGCAATTATTTAGAAGATGTATAGTGAATAAATCTTTTCATGTAATAAAAATTTTACATCACCTTGTTACATGAAAAATTTATGTCTTTTATCTTTTCTTAATTTTGATAAATTCCAACATTTAATGTTTAAGGAAAAAGGAATAAATACAAAAAATTTACCAAACAAGATCAATAGATTTTTTTTTCTTTTTGTCGACGATCATGAGAAATTTTAGCTTAGAGATTTACACGCAATATAATCTCGAAGTTGACATGATAACAATGGTCATTATTTTAATTGGCATATATTTGAAAGCTACATAGCCCAAAACATTAAAACAAACAAACAAATGAAGTACAACAATATTTATTTCAAGAATCTTCCAAACTCGAGAGCCAACATCCCACAAGGCTTATTCAACCACAACTATTTGTGGCACCCAAGACAACACCCAAAAAGCAGAGAAACCTTAAAACACGTACCAAGAAAACCTTTACTAGTTACAAAGCTCACGGGCTATGCCAACCTTATTATTAACGGTATCAAACAAAATCCTAAGGTTCTGCTGCTGCAAGTTGGCAATGACATTCAACGCGGAGTTCACATTATTGGGTGCTGCCGCCATGGCCAAACAAGCCATAGACCCGTAACTACTATGGATGAGACTGTTCTCATAGGGCAGGTAAGATCCAAACCCGTGAAGTGAAACTTGATCAACGGTGCCAAATTCTCGTACGTTTTCATAAAGCACGTGTCAAATGCCCCTATGCTCGTGAATGGACCTTTCACTTGTCTTCTAAACTCATCCCTATTGCATTATAAAATGGTTCCACGAACCGGGTTATCACCGTGCCCGAATCAATTATGGTTCCGGATCCTGTGTTCGGGTCAAAAGCCAAAAACTGACTTGGCAAAGCAACGTGGACCCGCCCCACGGTGACTCCAGTGAGGTTAACGGAATAAAAGAGGGCCTGCGCGGGTTTCGCAGAAGCGGGGTGGTTCGTATCCGCCTGGGTTGGCCCGCGGGCCCAAGTTTGAGCGACCCGGAAAAGTAGTAGGACTTGAAACTGGGGAGACAGTAGGAGAACACGCCTTTATAAAGTGACGCGGTTTGCGAGAGCAACGACAAGGGCCCACGGCCCAAACCCAAAAGCCCTTGGGACGGAATGGGCCCGAGGCCGCGTTGATGCACCGAAGGAGTAGTTCGGACGGTGTCGACGGCCAAGCTGAGCGAGTCTTGGACGAGCGTGGCGGAGAAGGAGGAGCCGGCGTAGGATTGGTTGAAGTAGCAAGCGGTGGTGCGGCCAGCGGGCACGAGAAGGCGCCACGGACTTGGCCACAGCGCGGGGCGGTGCAGGAAACTGGGCCCCGTAAGTGGTGGAGGCTTGTGGGAGAAGGAGGTGGTGCTGGGGCAACCGACGCAGCCGGTGCATGGGACCCAGGCCTCGTCGGTGCTGGTTCTAGGACCATGAACATGAGTTGGCCCGGCGTGCCGAGCCTGACTCGTACAACGTAGCTGCCAATGTTGAAGGCCTGGCCCGAAGCGATTGGGGCTTTGTTGACGGGCTTTCTTTTCCTTAGGACCATGAGGCTGGACAAGTACTCTATTCTCTCCGGGTCATTGGAGGCCATGTTGATGATCGTGTTGAGCCATGAGTTTGGGTCGGATTGGAAAGGTGAGCACTTTCCGTATATGGGAATCACGGTGAGGTCTGAGTCGTCGGGTTGAGAAGCACATGGATCGTGGGCACAGGTTGTGGTGGATGGGTAAATAGCTATAGCACAGAAAAATGAAGGAATAGTGGTGAACTTCACACCCATGGTTGGTGTGGTGGAATTGGAGTTGAGTCGTCTATAGAAGTAAAAAGGTAGTAGCTAGAAAAGTGGTAGTGTGCATGCATGGGGACAAGTCCTTTAATACATGCAAAAGTTGATAAATTATTGTATAAATAAAGTTATTCGTCATATTGTAATATTTTTTGGGAGGAGCTGCTAAGAGTTTTGTCTAGTTTTTTCTTTCAAACCAATTTGGGGCGTTTATGGGACCGTTGGGACGAGTTTTAATGTCCCTAACCTGATCCTAATTTTTTATCGGGCCAATTTTATGGACCCGAACTCGTCCATAGACCCAATGATTAGGGTCAAAGTCAGACTGTGTTAGAGTAAGACAGAATCGGGTTGACCCAATATATAAGCTAAATATAATCATAAAATGATCATATAACAATGTTCAAAAGAAAATAGTTCATAAAGTTAGTAATATATTACATATGTACAATAAAACTCCTTTTAATGTATGCAATATTTTTTACTTTTTTTAAAGTTGAGACATTACTAAAATAAGAATAACATTATCATTATATAACTTTACGTATAAAATGTATTTTTAAAGGTAGATAGAGGAAAAGTAGACTAAAAAAACTATTTAAAAGGAAAAAATAAGGTTAAGACTTTACATAATAGAAAATTATAAGTAAAAAATATTATATTTATATATAAAGGACGGACGGGTAACTCGAAGGTTAACTCGGACCCGTCATCAACCTGATGTCGGGTCAACAAAAGACCCGATGAGACCCGATTTGACTCTATTCTTTCTTGTAGGACATCAGTTTTAGAAATGGTGTTGCTAATGAGTAGCTTATATGCAACGATTAAGGAATATTTATCTAAAATATTTTTATTATAAATCACGACATTTATTATATTTATAATATTAAATGTTTCATATTCCAATAAACACTCATTAATTAGTATTTTTGATAATTTAAAAATTATGATTAATACATTTTAATTTTAATTTTTTTAATGATTTAAATAATATGATTAAATATAAAATTGAAAGTGTATAATAAAGGAAAAATTTATTTTGCAATATATCTATTTTAAATCTAAAATTAAACGTTTCTTTCTATTATATTATTAGTTGGATGTTATTGACGTTCATCTAGAAAATATAATTAGAATGAATTTAATTTATAAAAATATTAATTTCATTTGTAAATAAAAAAAATATATTGCAAAATAAAATTTTTCTTTGCAATACACATATATTCTAGATTTAACAATATTATTTAAATTATAAGAAAAAATAAATTTATTGCATGTTTGGATAACATCAAAATTATGTGATAAGAGTGAATTCAGTCCAATGCTACTGAAAATGGAGTTCGGGTGGATGCACGTTTTAATGTGATTTCAATACCAAAGCCAAATATGCTATTTAATAGGTGTTGGGGGGAAATGCAATAACTGAAATTCTATATAAAAGTGTAAATCAGATTAGATGTATTTATTAAATGGCATTTCATTCATCTATGGTCAAAAAAGAATCAACAACACCAAAATTCTTAGATTTACATGGTACCATAGACATTTTTCTTTCTTTCTTTTTTTTAAAGTCATCTAATGAAATTTAAATTCACATGTATTTTTAACCGGATGATTCTAGGGGGATCAAAATAAAGTCCATCTAGTCTAGTGTACATTTATGAATATTGAGCTTATATGACTATTGAGCTTGATTTGAGAGAAATATGGATTACAATATAACTTATGCTAATTAGTTGAGGATCTATCAATTTATAGTTGAAGGGGGAACTTCTACTTACAAGATACTATCGATTTGGATTTTTATTCTTTTCCACCAATATTTCATTAAAGTAATTGAAAACAGTTTAATATCGGTCAATAATAAAATGAACGCTGAATTTAATGGTCAGAAATTTAAAATAATATAATTTTACATTCTTAACCACGTGGACTATGGTCCCGTGCTAGACAGACCCTTTTTAATATGTTCTTTTTATTACTTAATTAAAATGATTAAAGATTGTTCTTAAGAGTATACCCTTGTTTTTGCGTCCCTGAAAGATTTGGATTATAATCATATTAGTCCCCGAAAGATGAAACACATTTTCATCCCTAAAAATTAAAAAATTCATTCAATTTAGTTATTTTCAACTATTTTTTAACATCAATTTAGTTCCTGAAAATGACCTAAATTAAATGACTTTTATATTTGTCAAAGATAAAAAAATACAAAGTATACTAGCAAATTCGTCCCTGACTTTTTTAGGGCATGCATTTTAGTCCCTAAGAAATAGAAAACCCCAATATAATCTCTGACTTCTTGTTTTTTTTTGTCATTATAGTCCAGCTGTGTGTTTCCCGTTAATTTTGTTAATTTCGTGTCACGTTTAGTGACATGTGTCACAGTATTGTCATCGGGGCACAAAATAATGTCATGGGGTTGAGATCTTCTAATGAAGAAGGGGAAGAAGAGAGAAAAAGGGAGAGGAATAGGAAACACACGACTGTTTGATAAAACCCACAACATTTTTGTGTCAAAAGTGGACACTGCAATAACAAACAGTGTGACATTATGTCACTAAACATGACCACGTCGTAAAAAAATTAACGGAAAACATACAGTTAGATTATAGTGATAAAAAGACAAGTCAAGAACTATATTAGCGTTTTTTATTTCTTAGAAACTAAAATGCACGACCTTTAAAAGTTGGGGACAGATTTGCTACTTACTCAAGATACAATTTACATCTTTCAACACCCACCATTCACATTGGGGCAAGTGGCCATATACCAATTGCGCCCCCATAAATAATAGGAGTACTATGGCAAAACCTCAAGGCACCTTATCTTCTAGCTTACCGAAACTCTATTGGAATATATATATATATATATATATATATATATATATATAAAAGAGAGGACGGGGTAGGTTAGTGTCTTTACATTTTGCAATACACCACCTTGTACCATTATTTCCAGCCACCGGATACTTGGAGAATCTTGATATCAAACTAAACTCTATCCAAAATATCGTGAGACATTATAAAGAAATGCGTGATAATAAGTTAAATTTCAAAGAAAATGTTAAAGTGAACGTCAAAGCCCTCGATTGATGCTCTTTTTGTTGGAGATAAATGACATTTGATTGGGCTAGTTGATCATTGGAGTAACACAATCGACAAACTCATGTATCAGACACTTTCTGGAGTTCAGTTCAGTAAATCCAACTTTGCTATATAAAGTTGCTATTTGGAGCTGATCATGGAAAAGGGCTTTACAATGTTAGCGTTATTTTATATCGAAAGAGAAAGTAACAAATTCTTTTGTTATATATAAGATGACATTGATGAGGATCTTATTGAACAGGAATAAACCTATAAAACTAAGAGTGTCGCCACTCATATAATTTAATGAATCACATATAAATTTTGGATTTAATTAGTATACATTGTCAGTGTAAGAAAATTTTACACAGACATTCAATGGTGTGCTGCCACATGATAAATAACATGGCAGCACATCATTGGATGTATGTGTAAAACTTTTTACACAGTGTACATATATTAAACTCATAAATTTTATATAATGATAAAAAGATTGTGTTAGAAAAAATATTATTAGTATTTTTTTAAGAAAATATTAACAAGTGTTTATAAATTCTGATTAAAAAATTAAAAATAAAACTTTTTTATTAAAATGTATAATATTTAGTTTTATAAATATAATGAATATGGAGATTTCTAATAAAATTTGAATCATAAAGTTGTTCGAAGTTTGGAAGTATATAAACTGATGTATACAAGAGATAGAAGCTTAGAACAAAGAAGACAATGACTCGTGATCAGATTGTAAGGGAGATTAATAAATGAACATCGCTATATTTTGTCCGTAGGATGGGCCGTGCATGAAATGTGGTCGGTCACGGGCATATATTAGATTTGAGAGTTTCATTAATTTATTTGTTTAAAATCCATGCATACATGGGGCCCCATATATGGTTCCAGTTTCATGCGTTTAATCGACATGCATCTTAATCCACTAAGAATTAGTTTGTTTTGGCATTTTAAAGCTTTCAAATTACTGTTTTTCCTCAAAGGAAATTGTTCCAAGGATATATAACTCTAATCTGAAACAGATAGCTCATCCTGCCTAGGCCATCTCGAATAAAAGGTGTTGATATGGATAAACAGCGAAATAACATGTCATGTGCTCACGTTGATATTGTGTCCATTTAGTTTACAGTTGAGTAGAATTGTTTTAGAAATTAATTGTGCACATTTTACGAAGCATATTAAACGAAAGTGATTTAAAATCAATTCTACGAAACCATGATTTTGCACTGTAGTAAAGGTAAAAAACAGGCTAATTCTCCTTAGAATATCATGCATACAGGAAC
This sequence comes from Sesbania bispinosa, assembly GCA_026901365.1. NCBI lineage: Eukaryota > Viridiplantae > Streptophyta > Magnoliopsida > Fabales > Fabaceae > Sesbania > Sesbania bispinosa. The sequence goes on from QLOH01000153.1 coordinate 302,387, forward strand.
ACTTGTCAAATTATGTGGCATAGTTATAATGAGACACCTACACAAGGCAGAATCCTCTCCATATCCAAGTAAACACTTGGCAAAATCACCTCAGAGTTAGTGGTGTCACTTCACCCTCCACTCACACGTTTGTAGAAGCTTCTACGAGCATATATATATATATATATATATACCCCCATCCAGATCATGAATAAGGTACACACTTCATTCTAATTTTGCCAGCACTCTGACAAAATTTTATACTGACTTCTGGGTTGAGTGTCCTCGCAGGCACACCCAAAATCTGTTTCAAACACCTAGAAAGGAGCTTGGAGGTTCGTGAAGGAGAAGGAGTTGAAGCTGACTGGAGCTTTTGCTTGGAGGAACAATTGGCGCCATCTTGGGAAACCATAAAATTCAATCCCCGCGTTTCGTGGTGAAAGTCCATTATTCACTTGGACAAAACGATTTTACCGTTTAATTTCGTTTCAAGAGTTTTTCTGGAAGATAGTTGGTGTTATTATGATGGGAAGAAGTTGGTTTGGATTGATGAAGATTTTGAAGGAAAGCATAATGTCTCTTTGTTGCATGCATTTTTTTAATAATCTCCAAATAAAAGACTTGGAGATGCTAAAGGAAAATGGGCATAACAGATTGATCATGTGTTATGGGCTTACCGAACTACTCCCCACTCATCCACAGGGGAATTCCCATATTTCGACTCACTTATGGAGTGGAAGTTGTAATCTCGGTTGAAATCGGAGAACCATCATGGCGAGTAGAAAGGAATGACGAGGATGAAAACAACAAATCTATTCGAGAGGAGCTGGACTTTTTGGATGAGAGAATAGAAATGGCCTATATCTGTGACGAGGCAGCTAAAAACAGGGCAGCCTTACAATACAGAAATAGGGTCATTTCAAGAAATTTCCAAGTAGGAGACCTCGCTCTCCGAAGGGCTGATATTGGTAATAAAAATGCATCTCAAGGAAAATTGGCTCCAAATTGGGAAGGACCATACCGAGTAACCGACTCTTCTGGCCGGGGAGCTTATCAATTAGAAACATTATCCAGTGATTCCATTCTTAGAACGTTCGCACCTATCTGTGCTAATATAACTGAAATCCGAGTCTAAGGATGAAGTCCGAAAAACCGATCCGGATGATGATGGTGGAGTTGGTGCCCTTGCATGCCTCAAGCTTTGGCCACGATTTGGATGTGATATTTTGGAGTCTCTGCTCCTTCTTCTAGAAAGTCCAAGAAAAAGCTCCAGTCAGCTTCAACTCCTTCTCCTTATCCTTCACGAACCTCCAAGCTCCTCTCCAGGTGTTTGAAACAGATTTTGAGTGTGCCTGCGAAGACACTCAACCCATAAGTCAATATAAAATTTTGTCAGAGTGCTGGCAAAATTAGAATGAAGTGTGCATGATCTGCATGGGGGTATATAGTGCTCGTAGAAGCTTCTACCAATGTGAGTGGAGGGTAAAGTGACACCACTAACTCTGAGGGGATTTTTCCAAGTATTTACTTGGATATGGAGAGGATTCTGTTAGTATATGCACTAGAGACATTCATGTTTTGAACATCCATCACTTGTATCATGTTATTTTATAAAGGCAATTCATTCTTTTAGAATGTAATAAATGTCTTTAGAATAGTAAGCTTAAACTTCATAAGAAATCAAGTAGATGACTTGATCGTGAGATCTTGTAAAGAACTATTCTTAAAATAGTCCTTGGTCAAGTATCATCTTAGGACAAAAGATGCATTTAGACTAGTATGTGAGTTCGTTGATGATCACAATTCACGAATCATGGATATGAGATATCATGTGCTAACATAAGTACATATTAAGAGTAATGATGTACTGGACTGACCCACCTTAAGAACGTTGCATGGATTGTTACATAAGTGTCATGAACGTTTCTTAAATTGATAAATATTGTATGAAGTCCTTTGACCTGAAATCACTACGATTCCTACATAAGGAATTATATGTTTTAAATATCATCAAACGTTCCTGTAACAAGGTGATCATAAAGTTGGTTTTTGGACATATAATAAATTATGTGGTGGAATGTGAGTGACCTAGATGGGATTTGTCCCTCCTATGTAACATGAGTTATATCTGTAGGCCTCTTGATAGAGTTAGACTACAAAATGCATGACCATGCTCAAGAGGATAAACATGAGATGTTTATTTTCTGTATAGTCTACTTGGGGATCAAGAAAAACATAAATTGAACTATACAAGGTTGACACATTCCATGCCCTTGTGTTCAATTAGATATTTGAACAAAGGGACAAATCATATAAATTATTATCATAAAATAGGATTCGTCAAAGTTGTTTACAATTTCAATATTTGGGTAGTAGTGATGTATTGCTAGATACCGCTCACTATTTATGATATTAAATATAAAAGGGGTTTTATTTTAATATCATAACCAAATATTAAAAGCCTATTGGGTCACACGCATACAACAAGCCGCTAGGAAAGATAATAATTCTAATTTGATTAGAATTATAACGTAATGGGTCGGGCCCATATATGTTAGGGTTAATAGATTGAAGGGTAAAACCCTAGCCACCACTCTATAAATATAGCATAAGATGCATTACCCTATATCCATACGAGCAATCACTCTTACTCTCTAAACGCTACTAGCAGAGTTGAGGAGGGTTTCCTAGTTCGGCTGTTGGCGTAGACACCTTTAGAGACGGCTGTTATTGCCTCGTTCAAATCCTTAAAAGGTATGTCATTATTTCATGCTTTTATGTCTTAATTCGTGTTTTCGCATTAACAATCATAACAAGGGAGGGAATCCATTTATTCCGCTGCACCCTGACCACTGTTTGATTCCCTTCAGATTCTGCCTTGTGTAGGTGTCTTATTATAATTATGTCACGTAATTGGACGTACAAGTGTTCCTATGTCCATGATATTCCGAGGAGAATATCAACTTGAGCACATGAAATGTTATTTCGCTATTTATCCGTATTAGTTCCTTTTATCCGAGTTGGCCTAGGTGGAATGAGTTATCTGAATCGAATCCGAGTTATCCTCGGAACATATGCCCCCTAGCTTGGCCGAGTTGGTGAAGGAGGCTGAGATAAAATATATCTGATTTACTTGTTCCTTGATTTACTTTTAAAAGCGCCAAATTTTGAATTTTTGGTTATTTTTTGCGGAGACATTTCGTTTGAAAAGTAACTGATCCATCTTTCTGTGACAGTTACCTGCTTTCACACTCCTGAGCAAATCATGGGTTTGAATGTTCCACCAAGAAACACCATTTTACCCCCTCTTGTAAATTAAACTGTAGTAATTCCTTAGGTACAACTTGAGTCTAGTGCACAGAGAGACCCAATGATTTTACATCTTTTGGAGCGTATGCTACAGTTGGAGAATTCTCGTTTCGATCGATGTTCTAGAAGAAGGAGCAGGGACTCTAGAAGATCACGTCCAAATCGTGGCCAAAGATCGAGGCATGCAAGGGCACCGACGCCACCATCGTCGTCTGGATCGGCTTGTCGGACTTCATCCTCGGACTCAGATTTCAGTTATACTAGCATGGATAGGCGTGGACGTTCTTGGACGAATAAGCGCTCTCGAAGTCCTAAACAAAAAGATAACATGGACAGAGATGGCAGAGAAGGAAGTCCGAGACAGAGGTCAGGCCGGACAGAGGCTAAGGCTGAAAACCCTAGAGATTAAGGGACTGCTATTGCTAATATGGGCGCAGGGTAGAAACCAAGAAGAACACCGATACGGCCATACCCAAAGTTGTAGTTAACCAATTTGGAATAGCTACTTATTGCCCATACTCTCTACCATTCACAACTTGCCTCATGGAATCTCGGATCTCGGAGAGGTTCCAGAAGATGAATTTGTCAATTCCTCCTACACTGGAGAGGCGGATCCGAGTCGACACTTAGACATTTTCATGAACGAGATACTATTTCAGCAGGCTGTTGAAGATTTGCAATGTAGAATCTTTCCTCGTTCCTTGCAAGGGGAAACCTTGACTTAGTTCAAATATTTACCAGCTAATTCTATAAATAGTTGGGAAGACTTGGCTTTGGGCTTTGGCTTTTTCCAAGAGATTTGCTCAAGCCGGAGAAGTTCCAAGGGATTCTTAAACCTTTAACAAAGTTAAACAAGGCGAGAAGGAGTCTTTAAGGGTCTTATCTGTCAAGATTTTATAAGGAGGCATCCTCACTCCCAATCTTCATGAGAAGGTACAGTTACATATCGTGCATTCTAATCTTTAGCAAAAGGATCCCTTTGCCATTGAGTGGCGAAAAACAAGTCAATAGCATGGCCGATTTCAGGAATAAGGCCGCTCAATTTGTTTAGCAAGAGATGCATTTAGAAGAATCCAATCCGAATAAGCATTCGGACAAAGGGAAAGAGAAGATTGAGGTAAAATCGAAGGAAAAAGACCATAAGAGAGAGAAGAAGTTGAAGGAAAGATATGACAGTTACTATCCGTTGAATACACAACCCTCTTAGATCTTTAAGGAAACATACAACACTGAGTTTACATAAATTAAACGGTCATTTCCGGTAAGAGAGTATGCAAACACTAACAAGTCCAAGTAACTGTGCTTTCCATGAAGGTCCGGTCACGAAATCGATAAGTGCATTCACCTGAAGGATGCCATAGAGCAGTTGGTAAGAGCTGGTTGGCTAGCGTGATATGTGAAGAGGACAGGTGATTATGAGAGCCAGAAGAGAAAGAAGTATCAGGATAATCTCCAAGCCCTGATGATAAAGGTCCTAGGAGGAGGAGAAGATCAACCTCTCCTCGGAAAGAAAAGTTCCATCATGTAGACAGAAAAGACAAAACCCCTATGCCGAGTAAAGGAAATGAAGGGGAAACTCCTAGAATTAAAATCAACACTATTGTTGGAGGTTTTACGGGCGGAGGGCCTACCTCTAATGGAAAGAGACATCTTGAAGACATAATGTCGGTCAAGGAAGAAATTTTTAGAAGGAGGAAAATACCTGAAGAGAGACGCACCCCAGTTATCACCTTCAGCGACGAAGATTATGGAGATATTAGCTGAAATCATGATAACCCCATGGTTTTGGCAATTATAAGTAATGCTGATGCTGGGCGTTCTGATTGACTAGGGAAAGCTCCGCCGATGTCATGTACGATGATTGCTTCAAGCTAATTGAGTACACCCCCTAAGAACCTTTTCCTTATAATGGGGAATTAGTCGGCTTTGCAGGCGAAAGGATTCACCTAAGGGATACGTGCCAGCTCGGATAACTGTTTCAGGAATGGATGGAAAGAAAAAAGTGAACACCAGTTTTCTCGTTATTCCGACGATCACATCTTACAATGCCATTTTGGGACGACCTACCCTCAATGCACTTGGAGCTGTAGTTTCCACTATGCATTTGATCATGAAATTCCTAAGTCATGAGGGCGCATAGTCTCTGTGCAGGAAATCAAATGAAGCAAGGAGTTGATATGTTAGCCTGCGAGGCAAAAACACTAAGCTGTGAAATCTACGAAAAGAAGAGTAGAGGTTATCCCCTCCTCAAGTCGAGATGTGCTCTTTATGGACTTAGATCCAAGATTTGATGTTGATGATTCAAAGTTGAACCCGAATCGACCACAGGCTGGAGGAGAATTTGAGTCATTCCAGATCGGAGACAAAGCCAACCAGACAACGAAGATAGGTGCTAAGTTAAGTCCAGAGGTGAAGGAGAGATTGAAGGCATTGCTTTTGAGAAATAAAGATTTATTTGCATGGACGACTGCTGACATGCCTGGGATTGACCCAGATTTTTGTTTCCATAAATTGGCAGTCAATCTGGACATCAAACCAATAGCGCAGAAAAAGAGAAGGATGGACCAGAAAGATGATAGGTGACTGCAGAGAAAACGCAGGAGCTTTTGAAAGTCGGGTTTATACGAGAAACACAATATGCCACATGGTTGGCAAATGTGGTACTCGTGAAAAATCAAGCGGGGAGTTAAGAATGTGTGTGGACTACACTGATCTGAATAGAGCCTGCCCCAAGGATCCTTTTCCTCTCCCAAACATTGACAGGTTAGTAGATGCTTCCTCAGGTTATCAATACCTCTCATTTATGGATGCATATTCTAGTTATAACCAACTTCCTATGTATTCCAAGGATGAGGAGAAAACGACTTTCATCACTGATAAAGGCACATTTCTATACAATGATGCCTTTCGGAATGAAGAATGCAGGAGCTGAAGAATGCAGAAGCCATATATCAGAGGATGATGATGAAGGCGTTTCAAGAGATGGTCAGTGATGTGGTCGAGGTGTACATAGACGACATAATCACAAAGACTATCCAAGGAGGAGATCTTGTAGTCGACTTGAAGAAAGTCTTTGACCGGCTGCGGGAGCCTGATATGCGGCTTAACCCGTTGAAATGCACGTTTGGAGTTCCTTCCGGTCACTTACTCGGATTTCTTTTTGTCCGATAGGGGTATTAAGGCCAATCCTGAGAAATGCAAAGGGATATTGGAGATACAAAACCCTAAGTGCGTGAAAGAATTTTAGTAGCATACGGGGAGTATAGCTGCTCTTACCTGGTTCCAATCAAAATCTGCACAAAAATTTGCCTTTTGTATCAGTTGTTGCGTAAAGGTAAAGATTTCCAGTGTACAGAACAATGTGAGGTAGCATTCCAAGAGTTGAAAAAGGTTCTTATAACTCCCCCAATTTTGGTCTGACTCGAACCTGGAGATGAATTATTGATGTATTTATCAGTCAGCGATGAAGCTATAAGTGTGGTGCTGATAAAAGAAACTTTAGAAGGACAAAGACCCATATACTTTGTGAGCAAGGCATTTCAAGGACCTGAGATTCGTTATTCTAAACTTGAAAAAGCAGCCTTAACAGTGGTATTCTCGGCCAGAAGATTGAGACAATATTTTCAAACTCATACTGTGACTGTCCACAATGATCATCCCATCCGAGCTATTCTTGCAAAGCCAGACCTTGCTGGAAGAATGATTTCCTGGTCTGTGGAACTATCTGAGTATGACATCTGTTATTAGAGTCGTCAAAACGAGCCCAACCCGGTGAGCCAACCCATGTAAACCCGGCTCACCGGTGGGTTGGGTTACAAAAATAACAGCTCACTTAACCCCGGGTAAATCTGGCCCGGCTCGTTTAACCGTGAGCCAAGGCGGGTTTGGGCCGGGTTGAGCCGGGCCAACCCATTTTTTAGTTAAAAAAAAAAAAATGCTAAAATATAAAAGTGGGTCATAAATTTCTCTTTCAATTTCAACCCTAAATCCCTAATCTGCTCCGCCTCCAAGCCTCAACTCCATTCGCTCCAAGGACCCTGTGCGCCGCTGCCCGCTGCGTCGCATCTCAGCCACCCACGACGCCCGCCCGCTGCGTCGCATCTCAGCCACCCACGACGCCTTCGTTCACCTGTGCAGCGTTCCGTCATTCGTTCTCTTCTCCGTTCACCTGTGCAGTGTTGGTTTGTGCGTTCTCTACTCCGTTCACCTCTTTCTCCGCAGCGTTCTTCTCTGTGCAAATTGCAGCGTTCCGTCTCCTTCTCTCTGTTCCGTTCTTTTGCATCGTAGTGGTACTCCATTTTACATTGCAAACCAACAAAATAGCAACAAAACACACAAACGAACCAGGCCAGTTTCTTCATGGAAATTCCGAAACGACAAAATTGAAAAATCCAACCGAATAATAGCCCGCATCAATAAGATAACGAAGAGAGGGAACAAACCAGGTTCATCAGGATACCGATCTGAGCCTGAATAAGGTGGAGGAGGATCCCGGTGGAGTTCGTCGTGCTTGTAATCGGAGGTGCGACCCCCCAGCTGGACGGCGGCGAGCTGGCCTCGCTGTGGGAGGGGCGGACGACGAGGCTGCTCAAGAGAGGTTGATGATGGTGCGGCGGAGCTTGATCTGCGGAGCTTAATCGGAGGCATTTCTTCATTTTTCTTTTTTAAAATTTTTTTAATATTTTTCTAAAATTAAGCGAGCCAACCCGTGTAACCCACCAACCCGCGGTGGGGTCGGCCGGGTTGGTATTTTCCAGCTAACACAAAAGTGAGCCAGCTCGGCTCGGCCCACTTATCGTCCAACTCGTGGTGAGCCAGTCCATGTGAAGTCGGGCTGCCCGTTTTGACAGCTCTATCCGTTATGAACGGAGAAATGCTTTGAAGTCTCAGGTCCTAGCAGATTTCGTGATGGAAATGACCAAAATGGTTGGAAAGTCTCATTCTACTACGTGGACTGTGCACGTCGATAAGTTTTTCAAACGTTAAAGGAAGTAGGAGCCGTAGTCGTGTTGGATAATGAAGACGAAATTTTTATTGAGCAATCCTTGAGATTTGACTTTACCACCTCTAATAACCAGACTGAGTATGAAGCTTTGCATCGCCGGATTAAAAACAACCAAAGAATTGGGAGCCACCGTTGTTACACGTTACAGTGATTCACAACTGCTAGTTTCCCAAGTGAAAGGGGAATACCAGGACAAGGAGCCTTCTTTGTAAATGTATTTTGTCCTTAGTAAAAAAAGAATGTGAGCAATTTGACTGAGTAGATTTCCAACATATCCCTCGGGAGAAGAACGTCAAAGCTGATGTGGTGTCTCGGTTAACCAATACAAAAAGGTCGGGAAGCACTCGGACTATTTTAAAAAATCTTTGACAACCCTCAGCATTAACCGGCCCCCAACTGTAATGGTTGAGGAATGCATGTCTACTTAGACGACCCCTTTAAAGAATTACATATCTGGAGGTACACTGCCTGAAGATTTTAAAGAAAGGAGGAGAATAAGAAGAATGGCTCCATTTTACACTCTCATCGACGGGTATCTTTTCAGAACAGATTGACCCATATGTTATGGGCTTACCGAACTACTCCCCACTCATCCACAAGGGAATCCCCCATTCCGATCATTTATAGAGTGGAAGCTGTAATCTCGGTTGAAGTCGAAGAACCATCATGGTGAGTAGAAAGGAATGACGAGGAGGAAAACAACAAATCTATGCGAGAAGAATTAGACTTTTTGGATGAGAGAAGAGCAATGGCTCATATCTGTGATGAGGCAGCTAAAAACCGGGCAACCTTACAATACAGAAAAGGGTCATTTCAAGAAAATTTCCAAGTAGGAGATCTCTTTCTCCGAAGGGCTGATATTGGCAATAAAAATGCATCTCAAGGAAAATTGGGCTCCAAATTGGGAAGGACCGTACCGAGTAACCTACTCTTTCTGGTCGGGGCGCTTATCAATTAGAAACATTATCGGTGATTCCATTTCGAGAACGTGGAATCCTGTCAATTTAAGGAGATATTATAGCTAAGGTTGCTTTTATTATCCTATTGTAAATACGCATGTATTATACTTTTCAATCAATGAAGCAATCGAATTATTCAGAAAAAAAAAGCATTACATAGCTTTGATAATGATAAAAGAAGATTAAAAAGAAGAACTTTGGCGGTAATAAAAGAAGAATTTTATTGGTGATAACAATTTGTTGGTGATAATTAATTGTTGTTGATAACCTCAAAATGTAAAGATAGTAAGCTACAACGGCCGAATTCTTACATATTGAGAGGTTGCATAAACTCCTAAGTTATTTTAAAGGTAATTAAGCTCACAATGCTAGCCTTGAATACTTGCAAGGATAAAATTATTGCAAGAAAATAAACTTGTTAAAGAAATTTTTTCTTACAAGTTGAAAGACATCAATAAACCTGTTAGTAGGATTCCTCCTTACAGGTTGAAAGATCCGATTAATTTGTTCGAGGAAGATATGTTGATCTTAACGCGTTATAGAAATACATGATCGCGTTGGGTAAAATAAAAGCGAAATGAATCTGAAAATGACTTATCTGAGATCAACCAAAGATAGATTAACCGAAACAATGCATAAGAGTAAATAAAATCCGAGTACATAACAAAAATTATGAAAAGAAAAAAAAATAATAACAACTTCATAATCTAAGTGGATGGTTGCGTCTTTGGAGGCCACTTCAGGATCTTCCTTGGAAGGTGGTTGTCGAGTACTTGAAGGAACTGGCTCTTCAGCTTTCTTCCCCAAATCCTGAACCAGGGCATGATCGGAATCCCCCCACTACCTCATTACGAGGAACAAAAGGGATAGGGCCCCTGAGGAGAATCCTCCATGATGACCCAATCAATCACATAAGCGCAAGGATCCGAGCCAAATACCACTAGATCCGGGTTCATAATCTTCAGTTGTTGAACCATATTTTCATAAGCTTCAGATCCGAGCTTCATAACAACATTCTCATACTTGTCATTTAAAATGTCATAATCAGACTCGGACTTCAGAAGCCTAGCCTTAGTCTCCTCAAGTTCCTTCAAAGCCTTATATAAATTTAACTTTGGTCGCGTCAGTCTCGACTTTTGCCTCCATGTAGGAATCCTCAGCATTCTTCACATGCAACTTCACATCATCATATTTCTTTTGAAGGGCATTCTTTTCTTTGTCAGCCAAACCCTTGAAGAATTTCTCAGTGTTTAGGGGCTTCTCGGACAAACTTCAACTCATCCACAAGCTTTGTTGAATCATTTTCAAGTTTTTTATTCTACTCCAGAAGAGACTTATTTTCTCTATAACAGCTAGTGGATCATTTTTTGCTTTATGATATAAAGAAAGAAAAGACTCTTCCATATGACGAGCAACAGAAGCTATTTGAAGAACCTGACGAGCCATTTTCCGACTAATATCCACAGGGCTTTGATCCTTCAGGAAAAACTATCCTATCCGTATAAAGAAGGCCATTAACAGATCCCTGGATCGGACTCCTGGAAAGAACAAAATGATCATCCCATACAGAGGGAATAGGGAGATTTACCCTGGGAGGAACAACCATAGTCGACGAATCACCCACTTCGCCTGTACGTTGTTGTTTCGGAGGCGGCTCCGGACTGATAGGTTTCTTAGAAGAATCCGACTCTCCTCTTTTCTTCTTTTTCTTATCCTGGCTTGCTTCATCCGAGATGACTTTGGGATCCTTGGTCGGATTACCCTGTCTTGCAGCCGCCAACCCTTGATCTTGGGCCTTGCCGCCACAATAGCCAGTTGATTAGCCCCCCTCATTATTGGTCACCATCGAGCCTGGGTGGGAGTCGAATTCATAGGAGGAGGAGTCGCTAAGTTCCTCCTTGGCGTTCGAGCTTGATACGCCTCATTTCAGCCATGAGTTTGCCCTCGGCCATCGAATCTTGAAAAAAATGACAAAAGGCATAATTAGATGAACAAAAAACAATAACCGAATCATTGAGCAAGAAATTTAATTTAAGACCTAGAAGAGCAATAAACATCATCCTCGGCTGCGTCTAACAGTTCCCAGCAAAAGAAAGGGCGCTCCCGAGCAGCCCTTCCACAGCTTAAAGAAAATTCTCCTGTTCTGGGCTCAATTGGGTCCGAAGAATATAGGTACTTATTGGAAACTTGGAAAAGGTGTTTCACGAGTACACCACAGATTAAAAGGGGGACCCCTATCCGAGGATGTCTCTAAAAATGCGAAACTCCTGTATAACTCACTACCCTCCAGAACTCGTACCGAAAAGGAACACTCCTTCACTTGTATGTATTAGTATAAGGAGAAAAGATTTTCCGTTGGCAAGAATTCTTCAAAGTTTACCCAAGAAATCGTATCTCTCTTTGAAGAAAGTCTATGAATAGGCAAATAAATGAAAAAACAATGTTGTAAAAGGATGCACTCCGCAATAGTTGCAGATCAACTAGTATTGTCCAAGCCAAACTGCCCAACACGTTCGGATGATTGAAATTGGGAAGGACAATATGAAGGCTATTTAAACACGAACGGAAAGCCTGTTTGAATGACGAGAACAACATCCGAACTCCAAGTGTTGTCTAAACCAGTAGTCATTACATGTAAACCATATCTTATTGGGAATGCTTGATCCGAGGCTGATCACATGCCCTATCTCCAATGGCAAGACGAATCAGCTCAAAACAATGAGCTACTGGGAATTCGCCAAATAAGCAGCGTGATCGTCCTCGGACCACAATAGAGTGAGCATCACGAACGGTTGTGTACTATCCAAGAATAACGGCCAAGAAGCGTCAGAGTCTCCGGCGGGGGGCTGTGAAGTAGAACCCCTAGGCGACACACAACTTGTGGTCCTCCTAATCGAGCCATATCAAGAAAGCCAAAATCCTGCAATGGTCAAAATGAAATCAGAACCCACACCAAAGTCTCAAAAGACTGGAAGCCACAATAATGAAGGGTTAACCCATAGAGATATGGGTTGAGGTTCCAAACAAGTTAACCTCTGCACCATAGCCTCTGAAGAACAGAGAACTACGAAAAGGATAGCCTCTGAAGAATATAGAACTACGTATTCTAAGAAAGAAACGCTACCGAACAAACAGATTTTTAAAACAAGAACTAAAGAAAATACCTGGAGATCGATGAAGGAAAGAAAGAGTTGAGGAAACGACGAGATAAGTGCAAGCAGAAAGATGCTGAGAGAAATACGTAGAAGAAGAAGAACCAACAGAGGGGTTTTTTCCTCATTTATAGGGCACAGAGAAAAATGTGAAAATACCAAAATACCCATAAAAAGCAATGATGATGTGAGACGATTTTCAAGAAACGGCTGCATGATTTGCATCGTACAGATAAACTCTTCATCCAACAAACTGCCACGTGTTTGAGAGTAGGTAACTGTCGCAGAATGATGGATCAGTTACTTTTCAAACGAAACATCTCCGCAAAACATAACCAAAATATTCAAAATTTGGCGCTTTAAAAGCAAATCAAGGAACAACTAAATCAGATACATTTTATCTCGGCCTCCTTCACCAACTCGGCCAATGGGGCATCTATTCCGAGGATAACTCAAATCCGATTCAAATAGCTCATTTCGCCATAGGCCAACTCGGATAAAAGGAGTTGATACGGATAAACAACGAAATAACATGTCATGCGCTCAAGTTGATATTCTCCCCGGAATATCATGCATACAAGAACACCTGTCCAATTACGTGGCATAGTTATAATGAGACACCTACACAAGGCAGAATCATCTCCATATCCAAGTAAACACTTGGCAAAATCACCTCAAAGTTAATGGTGTCACTTCACCCTCCACTCACACGTTTGTAGAAGCTTCTACGAGTACTATATATACCCCCATGCAGATCATGAATAAGGTACACACTTCATTCTAATTTTGCCAGCACTCTGACAAAATTTTATACGGACTTCTGGGTTGAGTGTCTTTCCAGGCACACCCAAAATCTGTTTCAAACACCTGAAGAGGAGCTTGGAGGTTCGTGAAGGAAAAGGAGCCGAAGCTAACCAGAGCTTTTGCTTGGAGGAACAGAAATATTTTTTGCTTTTTGATAATTTATATAAGATTAAGAAATTTGGTTAATTAAATTTGTTAAATTAGTCAACAATGTATATTATTTTTCTAGAAATACTCTTAAGATTATTGGGACATATCACGATGTCTTTTCATGTCATTAATGAGAGATGTATACAACTTTAACGAGTCATTCCGAATCTTCATTATAGAGATAAAGATTCCAGCAAATTAATTTACTCTATTTATTGTTTATTAACTAGAAAAAGAAGTTGAGAAATCAAGGGTAATTCTATACTCCCTTCGGTCCTTATTTATTTGTCATTTTAAAAAAATCCATTTTATTTATTATTTTACAATTTTAAGAAATATTTAATTTTTTATTAAATATATATATACTTTACAAATGATAATTATATTGTTTTTTTAATATTGTGACCAATGATATTTCACTAGAACCAATTTCAATAATGTCTCATATATGATGTCATGGGTGACTATCACTTAATATACTATGGTGAAATGACTTTGATGTAATTCATTTTTGGTATGAAGAAATCATATTCCACAATATTCATATCGTGTCTGTAATGATACTATTACTTGGTGATTTTTGGGGTGTGACTGATTAATTTTAAAGAGAGAATCATAAATAAGACAAAAGTTGATTAATAAGTAATAAACGGTATAACAGAAAAATAATTAACACTTTTTATAAAAATAAGAAAATTAATTATATTTCTTAATTCCAATATAAAATCATTAAATGGCAAGTAAAATGATAGAGATGGAGTATAAAAAAGTAAATTAATGCAGTACACAAATTAAAACAAGTCTTATAAAGAGATAAGGCAAACTTCTAAGAAATTAAAGGTCATACAAAAAGGAGTAAATGAATAAAAAAAGAGTAAGTATCCAATATGCTTTTTGTGTTTTTAAGATATTAGACATTTAATTTTTTATTTAATACTTTTTTAATTAGTATGTAGAAGAATTATTAGAAGTACAAGTAGGATGATATAATATTGTTTTTAATAAATAGATATTATTATATGAAATGTTATATCATAAATATTTTTTGTATTAAATATTTTTTTAAGTTCATTTCACAAATTTATTGAAATAACTTTAAAAGAATTTATAATTAGTTCATAAATTATTGTTATAATCATAACTAAACATCTATTTAAATGTTTACTCCATCCTTCTCGTAATATGAGTTTTTTAAGCTAATGTATATATTTTGAAAAATTATTAATTATACTAATTACTATAATAAAATTATTTTTATTTATTAAAGTGCTCTTATATTGTACTCGCTCCGATTCTATTTATTGGACAACGTTTGAGAATTTTCTTTGGTCCTATTTATAAGACAAAGCTCATAAATTTAGAAGCATTTAATATTTTTTCTCATATTTATCCTTGTTGACCATTAAAGGTTTTAAAAAGTGACACAATTACCATGGTAGTGGAGTTTAATTTTAAATAAGTGCAAACTTGTAATCTTGTAGAGTAATTTTTTGAAAATCAATACATTAATTACTTTTCTTAATATGTGTGTTTTAGTCTGAATTGTCTTATAAATAGGATCAGAGGGAGTATAAAAGAAAATTGGTTAAGATATCAATAAATAATGTTTATTTTTAAAAATAATTAATACTACATTTTTATATTCTAAAGTGATAAATAAGGGTGGAAGTAGGGATGTAGATCCTCTCCGGTTAATTTTTAACTGTAGAGAATCGTAACCATTAAAAATAAAAAAGAAAAAAAAATACTTGCATGGAAAAAATGATGACAGTAGGATTAAAACTGCACCTACAGTTAGACAGGAGAGGATCCTAGCCCGTGGAAGTAAGCTAAGTCAAGGTAGGCTTTGCAAGGTCTAAGTTTGGCCTGCATTATATTTTCATGGTCCAAGTCTGACCTGTTATCTATCATAGGCCATTTTTTCAGACCCGGTCTGACCTGTTTGAAAGCCCGGTTTGGCTTTATTAGCCTGTTTAAAAGCTCATTTCATATATGACCTTTAAATAGACTAGTATGCTTACGAACTAATAGATTTACTTTAAAAAAATATCGATATGTCAATGACTTATGTCTTTAAATAGGCCAACAAGCCTATATCTAAATTGGCCAACTAGAGAAATTAAAAGTTAAATATTATTTTACTGTTTATTATGTATAATATATTTATATTTTTATTAAAAATAATATTATTTATAAATAGGCTAGCCCGCAAGCCTAATAGACTTTTTAAAAGCCTAAGTCTGGTCCATTTAATTAAAAAGGTTTTTTTCAAAAGCCTAGACCTGGTCTTTTAATTAAACCAGCCAAACCAAATTAGACCGTAAAAAAGCTAAGTCGTAGGTCTCTGACGAGCAGTCTGACTTATTTCCACCCGTAATGATAAATAATCTAAGGCAAATAAAAAATCTTAAAATATTACTTTGCATTCACCATACTCACCGGAGAAGCAGATAAGCATGTGCAGGCAGTTCCGTGCCAAATTGGAAAGAGTGTGTATTAATTAGCATATGCCATTGTATGTATTACTTCTTCGGTTTCTTTTTATCTATATTGATTTAGGGTCTCAAATATGTTTTTAAAGAAGTATCGTTTTCAGATACCAAAGTAATAATAAATGTTATTTTTTTAATTTTACCTTTTCTTAATTTTATTCTTTTTATTTTAAATATTTATTATAAAACTATATCATAAATGTTTTACAAGTTTAAAGTCTTGAAAAATGTATTCTTTATGTTTTCAATAAAAAATTATGATATAACGTTAAAACAAATTTGAAAAAGGAATTCATTTAATTATAAAAAGAGAGATATTAAATGCATTAATGAGAGAAAAAGAAAGAACATATTTCGAAAAAAGAACTAAAGAAATATAATTATTGCATTTCTTAATCCTTGTGCAAAAATCTTAAAAAATAGATAAAAAGAAACGGATGAAGTATATAACTTTTGTTGGATTAATTTGTATGAAGTTTTTTAAACTTAAAAGCATTAGTTTGAGTAGAAAAAGTATGAATAAACATTATGGGTCGTGTGTCCTTAGGCCACTGGTTAAAGATCCATAAATATAAGTTTTTTATTAGAAATCACAGTATTAATTACATTTGTAACATTAAATACTATACACTTCAATAAAAAATTTCTATTTTTAGTTTCTTAACAAGTGTCCTAAGAGGGCTCGTTAGCAATTTTCAAACATTATTGATAAGAGAACCAATAATAAGTACCCTCAAATTGGGGGAAAAATTTTGCCCTGTATTGTCCATTAAATCTATTTGGAATTTAGTGTCGTCCTTTTTAATTAACCGTCTATTTTCATGCTTCCGTGTTCAATGAAGCATCGACATATAGCTGGACTTCTACATAACAAGCGGACTTACAGCCGGCTAGGAATCCAAGGATGATAATTGCTGGATGAGAAAGGCTAACAAGTAACAACACAATACTCTTTTCAATGCATCTCTATTATTGATTGGAATTTTATCTGAATCTTACGTGAGAGAATATGGCTAATATTTCTCTTATTACATTGATTTTCATATCGGGACAAAATGAAAAGAAAAATGTTAATAACAACTACATTTATTTTATATATTTTGTTGTTTAAGGTTAGAGTTTAATTGGTATACATTATAAGTGTAAAAAAATTTACATTATAATCCAATGATGTGTTATCACATTATTTAATAAATTTAATAACACATGAGTTATCATACTCATTAAATGATGTGACAACACATCATTAGATTACAACACATTGAGAGATGATTGGATGATCAAGTAAATCAATGTGAGTGGATGTCGATTTTTCCCTTCAAAATTAATCCAATCCAATTCATAAAATACCCCTAACTATTTGGGATTTGGGGTCCAAATTGAAGGGTTTTGGGTGATTGGGGTCATGGCCACATCACTCTTATTAAACAGGCCACATCAGCGTTCACTTGGCACTTAACGTGGACAACCGTGCACTTCTATTAAGACTAACAGAAAGGATTTGATGATACGGATCTTGAAAATGCATAGAAAACATAAAAAAGAGCGGTTGAATAATGTTTTCTAAGTATTTTCACAAAGAAGTTTTTCCTTTAAAAAATAGTTCTTTAAGACAATTTGAAGAAAACAATAATGTCTTAGAATGAGTGGTTGAATAATGTCTTAGAATGCACTTAACCCTAAGTTAAAACAGTTAAAAAAAACATATCACATAAGGATTTATCTTGATTCGTTCTCACGAGTCGAGAGCTATGTCCAATCTCTATCTTGCAAACTAAATTTTTTCACTATATCGCCAAAGTACAATTTTTTTTCAAGCCTCTTCAAGGTCATAGTACAATTATTATTCTTTGCACACTTAACCTCTCCAAACTCAAACTTTCAAAAAAATTACAAAGAATGAAAAAGAAATAAGAGTTTTAGTAACACTTAATGTGTAGATAGGATAAGAAATAAAGGATTGAGGGTAATATTATCTTTTAAATGTTTAAGAGGTACAAGAAATAGAAATTAACATGTAGAAAAAAATAGAAGAGTTACAAGGTTGATAGAGTGCATGATGTTTTAATATCTTGTAACTCTTTATTCTTTAACTTATCTTTAAGTCTACTATTTATAACCAACATTGAGAAGAACGTTACTATTGATGGGCTTGATATTTTCAAACATTATGATTTTGCATAAATGCATGGAGGCCTAGGAACTGCTTTACTAATGTGGCAAGATGTTTCAGTTAGTTGAATCTCACTTTTGTAGCAATGGGTGTATTTTCTTGTCACTCTTTCTTTTTTTTGTGCAACATATGTTGAGTCTCAAAATCGATTATGCAAGACTCACTACCCTTAGTTTTAATGAGTAACAAATTTGGTCATTATAATCTGATTAAGAAATAGCTTTTACTCAGACAATTATTCTTTGTGTTGCAGTAAACTACTGATATCTTGAACCTGCTAAAAGAATTGCAATTTACTGAAGAAAGAGCTTGCTAAAAGCGTCTTCCTGTTGAAAAGCTAAGACTTGCTGAAGTATGACAACCTTCTGAAGGGTTTGGACTCTCTGAAAGATTAGAACCTTCTGAAGTCTGAAATGTCATGCTACCTTCCGAAGACTTAGTGAGTCAACCTGTTAAAGAGTATTAAAAGACTCAAGTCTCTACAAAGCCCTTTGGTTTGTTGAACCGGTTGCAAGGCGAAACAAAAGCTTTCTGGCACAGTTTTCATTTCCTGACACAAAAGAGGCAACCTGCTGCTGAAAAGCAAACAGAGGTCAGAGTTAGAGTCAGCGCTGCTGCACACCTATCCCCACCCTGTCTCTGTGATACGTTATCAGAAGCATGCACCTCAACAGAAATAAAGCTATTAGACAACGGGACTCTGAAGATTTCTAACCAGTCTACAAATTCCGTTTCTCTATACAAATGAGACTCATGCAAAGAAGAAAGTGAGAGAAAAAGAACATCAACCTGCTGAAATGCTAGAAAATCTCTCAAGCAAATTCAAGAGCTAAAGTGTTGTGTGTTAGAACTGAATCATTACTACACAGCTACACTGCTCAAGTCGGAAGCTATCAGAAGATTGTCTCACAATGGCTATAATGCTATTTTCTCAACGGTAACCAAACAATCTTCAACGATCAAATTTCAAGACTCTATATATAGCTTCATGGAAGACTTTGAATGGGGGCGAACTACTAGCGAACTGCTGGCGAACCACTGGTGAAGCCCTGGAAAAGCCCAGAGAGAAAATGGCCATACTTAAGTGAAAATATTATCAAGCCAAAACTCTGAGAGAATTCTGTTGTATCACCATTAAATTTCTTTGTATTCAGATTTCATCTTTGTATCCTGAGTTGTACTCAGTTATCCCTTTGTACAAGATTTCCTGTGTTTAAGTTTCTCAGAAACTTAAACTCATTATCATTGTAAACACTATAAAGTGTTTGAGAGCCTGGAGAGGCTTGAAGGAACAAAGAATACTTGGTTTACCCTGGAGAGGCTGTGTCCAAAGAATACTTGTGTTGAGCTTGGAGAGGCTAGGTGTGCAAATAATACTTGTAATCTTGCGGGATTAGTGAAAATCCAGTGGTGGTTTACCCTGGGACTGGACGTAGCTCACTGAGTCGGTGGGTGAATCAGGATAAATTTTTGTGGCTAAGTTTTCTCTACCCTAATCTCTTTACATTCAGTTTTAACTAACTTAGGAGGGTTCTGAAAAGTGCGTTTATAAATCCACGCAGAAAACAATCTCTTCTTCGCCCTATATATATTTCAAAATCAATTTTACTCAACCTACTGAGTTGCATCAGCAAGTTGCTAAAGTTTCCAGTTTCAGAAGGTTGCTCAAATATTTTCTCAAAGTATTTGCTTGTTTTTAAAGGTTTTCAGAAAATCTGTAAAGAATTATAAAACACTATTCAACCCCCCTTCTAGTGTTTCCTGTGGTTCTAACAACATAGTTATTGTTTCTTTTTAAAAGATTCCTATTGTTTTTTTATTGTAAGTTTTCTTACAAAGCTCGAGGTTAACTTTCTCTTCGAAGTTGACTTTGCTTATCAGAATATAATGTATCTCGTTTCGTTGAGTGTTATGTTTGAATTTCATATGTAGAGATTTGAAGTATACTAGTTTAAACTTTAGACAAAAACATGAATTTAGGCAATTTAAACTCAATTTAAGTTGCATCTTAAGATTTTAGACAATTTTTGAACTAGATTTTAATGTAGGGATCATTTGTGATCTACATACATGAAAAACAACATTAAACCACAAAATAATATTCATGTAATAATAAAGGAGTTATGCAATCACTAAAACCTAGAGATTTCAAGACTTGAGACCATAATTATAAAATCGGACATGACCGATCGGTCCAACTGGTTCGACCATGAATTGGTCACATCACCGATCCGGTCAAGAGTTTAGACCGTATATGAGTCAACTCGTATCAAACTGTGTGAACCGGGCAAGAATCAGAGAAATTCGTGTTGAGTCTCAATATAAATTAAGTATTCAATTTAATTAAAGACTCTTTACCCTTGGTTTTAATGTTTAACAAATTTGATTATATAAACAGATTCTACTGAGAAAGGTAGTTTGTCTTTGTTATTGCAGCAACTCTGAAATGAGCAAATCCTCAAGTCAAAACAACTATCTGAAGAATTGATCAACCTACTGAAAGTATATGTGTACTAAATTTGTACCTGCTGAACACATACTCTTTGAACTATCACTTGATGACATGGCAATTCGAGCTCACTGAAATGAAGAAACTCTCTAAAGTGCTTATATCTGTTGAAGACTCTCTCAACCGTCTGATGACGTGCACCATCCTCTATGCTGAGAAGTCTTACTGGAAATGTGCAACATAGTATCTGTCAAAGTCAGAAGGCTTTATGCGCAAAGACTTAAAGGTCTCTAAACGTCTTTTGTCATCATCTACAAAAAGAAGCTTTTACAGAGTTCTTTCTGCATTTTATGGAACATCGTACACAGAAAAAGAACCTTTGTACCTGTTGTGTGTCAGAGCAGTGCTATCTCTGCACACCTACTCTATTCAAGTCAAAAGCTATAGGTCATTTCTCAACGGTAACCAAGCAGCCTCTCAATGGTTACATTTCTAGCCTCTATAAATAGCTTCATTCAAGACTTTGAACGTGTCGACCATATTCTTAAAAGATATATTCTGAAGCTGCTAGGGCGAGAACATCATATAGAAAGAGAAAAATGCCTAAGAGATAGAATCAAGAAAGCATGAAAATCTAGAGAAGCTCTCCAGAAAGAAAAAGAGAAGAGTCTCAACCTACAGAGTGAAAAAGGCCAAGTCAATAGAAAAATCTATCAAGCCAACCCTCTGAAGAAACAATTTCTGCTGACCAAAATACAGAGAAGAACTTCATTAAAATATCTATACTCTTGTATCTCTGTTTTTTTCTTGTACTAAGAATTTCTCATTCATTGTATCTTGAGTTATACTCAGTAATTTCTTTGTACAAGTTACCCAAAAGTTTAAGTTTCTCAGAAGCTTAAACAAACCTTTATTGTAAACACTGTAAAGTGTCAAAGAGCCTGGAGAGGCTTGGAGGAACAAAGAATACTTGTTGAGAGCCTGGAGAGGCTTGGAGGAACAAAGAATACTTGTTTAGCCTAGAAAGGCTGTGTCCAAAGAATACACGTTGAGCTTGGAGACGCTAGGTGTGCAAATAATACTCGGTTGGGCCTGGAGAGGTTAGGTGTGAAAATAATACTCGTTGTAATCTTGCGGGATTAGTGAAAATCCAGTGGTGGTTTGCCCTGGGACTGGACGTAGCTCACTAAGTTGGTGGGTGAACCAGGATAAATTTTTGTGCTTGAATTCTCTCTACCCTTAACTCTTTTACTTTCCGTTGTTATCTATTTTATCTAACCAAGGAGAGTTTAAGAAAAGTTTTTTTATAAATCAACGCAGAAAACAATCTTTTCTTCACACGAAAATACTTTAAAATTGTTTTAATCCAACCTTCTGGGCTGCATCAGCAAGTTGCTGAACTTTCCAGGTTCGGAAGGTTGCTCAAATATTTTTCAAAACAGCTTGCTTGTTTTAAAAGGTTTTCAAAAATCTGTTAAAGATTATAAAACACTATTCAACCCCGTCTTCTAGTGTTTCTTGTGGTCCTAACAGTTGGTATCAGAGCTCAACTTCGGGTTGAGCATCTAACAAGTGCTGAAGGAGTATATCCAGATGGAAACCTCAACAAGCTATGATGTTTATATCTCAGAAGGAGCATCTGTATCAAAACCACCAATCTTCAATAGAAAGGATTATTCTTTCTGGAAGGAACATATGAAGCCATTCCTGGAAAGCTATGATCTAGATCTCTGGGAGGTAGTTACTGATGGTAACTATATTCCCATGAGAAATGGAATACCCATTACTAAGGCTGAGTGGTCCAATGAGCAAAAATTTAAAGTTCAACTTAATGCTCAAGCCAAGCTCTACTTAATATGTTCTCTGAACAAACTTGAGTATGACATGGTAAAGGGATTCTACTCTGCCAAGGAAATATGGGATTGGCTAGCCTCATATGCTCTTAAAGGAGATGAAGATTATAAATCCTCAGAAGAGCAATTCATTGAAAGTATAGAAGAATCATCAGAAGAGGAGAATCAATACTTAATGGCAAATCAATCAGAAGATGCTGATTCTAAGGTATCATCTTTAACTCTTCTTGATAAATATGATGATTTAGTTGATGGAACTAAGGAACTCTTCAAAAAGTATAAGAAGCTTTCTAGTGCTTATGTTGCTGCATACACTAAAAATAAGGAATTTGAAAAAGAAAATCTTATACTTAAAGAAGAGCTTCTGAAGCAAGAGAACAGTAAGCTCAAAAGTCTACTTGAAGAGAAGCAGGGACTTGAAGGACAAATTTTAGAACTTACTAAAGATCTGGCCAATTTTTCTGAAGGAACCAATAATCTTAATAGAATATTGGAAACTCAGAAAAGATTAAATGATAAAAGAGGCTTAGGGTTCTATGGAAAACCATAATCTAAAACATCAAAATCTGATAAGCCAAATAAGGAAAGGAAAAAGGTTGATGGGTGCCCTCATTGTGATAAACATAGATTATTCAAATCTGATTGTAAGCGGGATGAGGAACCTATTCCTATAACTAACCCTGGTGGACCCAAAAAGATATGGGTACCAAAATTGTCAATTGTTTTTCTTGCAGATATCCTTGAAAGAAAACTCTTAGGAAGAATGGATGAAATGAGAACTGGATGGAAAGAGGGTGTACATGTTGAAATCTCTAAGCACAACTTGCTGAAGTTTATCACCTCTCTTTCAGAAAGCAATGTTGAGTCTCAATCTTAAAAAGATTCCATATTTTATGGTAACATCTTTCTCATCTCAGACTCTCTGAAAATATATGCATTGCTTAAGTGTACTCTCTGAAGTGTTTCTGTGATGATCTTGCTGAATCTCGTATTTGCTGAAAAATTAGTTTTTGAAAATAATTATTTTATCTAAGAAATATGAAAGGTCTTTAAATCCAAACGTTTTTGAAATATTTGTGACTTTGCTCTCTGTACATAAATGGCTCTTCAACTATCCACTCCATGATGCACGATTGCACGACTCTCCATGTCTGCGCAGTTTTAGTAACTGCTGTCATCAATGCTTCTGATGTGCCTATTTATAGAGATTGAGGAATCATCATGAGAACTACACTACAATCAAGAAATCCTCAGAGCATCTAAGAGAACTTCTCCTCTCTCTCAACTTCAAGCTTTCTAGTTCAGAACTCTCTGTTCTTAAAATGGCTGCAGAATCTGTTGCGTCATATGCCCATGCTCCAACTCCCATTAATGAACGAATCATTCCCACTAAGGTGGTTAATCTCTATGAGTTTGAAGAAGATGGATACAAAATTACTGAGTACTTTGATGCAATGGGATGGACCCCATTCTTCAACAACGTTTCCTCTCCCTGGCATGAGGAGAGTGTTCTGGAATTCTGGAACAACTCAGAGATTATTAACAAACCTGGTAGCACTGGGTTGAAGACCACAGTGATGGGGAGATCACTCTTCGTAGATTGCAACCTGCTGGCTGAGGTGACTAGTGTTTCGATGAGGGGAGATAATTTCTGTCAAAATTGGGAAGGACATCATGGAGGCTTTTTGGTGCACGATCAATTGTTGTTCGGTGGAAGACGTTTTAGTCCCACCAAGCCTTCTCAACTCCTGGAAATCCCCAGAGTTCTTCTTCTGTTCTCAACTGCTGCATCCTTCTGAAAGGAAGTGATAGCATTTACATCAAGGAACTGGAAAGATTTGTGGTGGCTCATCATCTGATGAAGAAAAGGATTAATCTTTCATGGGTTCTTCGTAGATTGCAACCTGCTGGCTGAGGTGACTAGTGTTTCGATGAGGGGAGATAATTTCTGTCAAAATTGGGAAGCACATCATGGAGGCTTTTTGGATTACGATCAATTGTTGTTCGGTGGAAGACGTTTTAGTCCCACCAAGCCTTCTCAACTCCTGGAAATCCCCAGAGTTCTTCTTCTGTTCTCAACTGCTGCATCCTTCCGAAAGGAAGTGATAACATTTACATCAAGGAACTGGAAAGATTTGTGGTGGCTCATCATCTGATGAAGAAAAGGATTAATCTTTCATGGGTTCTTCTTTACCAAATGATCTTCAGAAGAGAGATGGATGTTGAAGACAGATTCCCCCATAACTCTCTGATAATGAAGATCCTATTACACAAAGGCTTCCCTATGGATGGACTCTTTGATCAAGCACCTCCTTCCTTCTTCACTCCTGCAATGTTTGAACAAATGAAGTGTGCAATGTCTGAGGAAGCGGACGAAAAAGAAGACTTGGCTGAGACTTCTGAAAATCCTCCTGCATCATCCCTGATCAGAAAGAGAAGGACCAGAGTCTCTCATCCTTTTGGTGCACATGGAAGGATAAGGAAGGTGTTTGGGGCTTACAATTTGAGAAGGCAGCATGCGCGTGTTGGACGGCTTGAAAGAAAGCTTAATGAAACTCAGAAGGAGTTACTAAAGTTGAAGGCAGAAAAGTAAGCGTCCAGTGCTGCTGAGACTGGATCAAATTGAAAGCCATTGATTGTCAAAGAGCCCTGTCAAAATCTTTACATTTTGAAATGCTTAAAAGTTTTTTTTTTTAAGTTAATGATTATAATGACTTTTCTTTTCTCTCAATGATTACTTCATTCTGCATTTTCAATGGCTCCATACTTTTTGAATATTCGTTTATGCACTTCTATTACTCTAATGCATAACTCCCTAAGTAATTGTTATCACCTGAACTTCTTAAAGTTTATTACTCTTAATTCACTTGATCGTTTTATCCTAACCCTTTTTTAATAATGACAAAAGGGGGAGTAATATAACTAACAAAATCTGAAAGAGGGGGAGAATATTTCTCTTCAGTATTTCTCATTAAACATAATTTTACTCTCTTCATATATTTGTTAGTTCATATCAAATTTGTCATCATTAAAAGGGGGGAGAATGTTGAGTCTCAATATAAATTAAGTATTCAATTTAATTAAAGACTCTTTACCCTTGGTTTTAATGTTTAACAAATTTGATTATATAAACATATTCTACTGAGAAAGGTAGTTTGTCTTTGTTATTGCAGCAACTCTGAAATGAGCAAATCCTCAAGTCAAAACAAGTCAAAACAACTATCTGAAGAATTGATCAACCTGCTGAAAGCATGTGTGTACTAAATTTGTACCTGCTAAACACATACTCTCTGAACTATCACTTGATGACATGGCAATTCGAGCTCACTAAAATGAAGAAACCCTCTGAAGTGCTTGTATCTGTTGAAGACTCTCTTAACCCTCTGATGACATGCACCATCCTTTATGCTGAGAAGTCTTACTGGAAACGTGCAACATAGTATCTGTCAAAGTCAGAAGGCTTTGTGCGCAAAGACTTAAAGGTCTCTAAACGTCTTCTGTCATCATCTACAGAAAGAAGCTTTTACAGAGTTCTTTCCGCATTTTATGGAACATCGTACACGGAAAAAGAACCTCTATACCTTCTGTGTGTCAGAGCAGTGCTATCTCTGCACACCTACTCTATTCAAGTCAAAAGCTATAGATCATTTCTCAACGGTAACCAAGCAGCCTCTCAATGGTTACATTTCTGGCCTCTATAAATAGCTTCATTCAAGACTTTGAACGTGTCGGTCATATTCTTAAAAGATATATTCTGAAGCTGCTAGGGTGAGAACATCATATAGAAAGAGAAAAATGCCCAAGAGAGAGAATCAAGAAAGCATGAAAAGCTAGAGAAGCTCTCCAGAAAGAAAAAGAGAAGAGTCTCAACCTACAGAGTGAAAAAGGCCAAGTCAATAGAAAAATCTATCAAGCCAACCCTCTGAAGAAACAATTTCAGCTGACCAAAATACAGAGAAGAACTTCATTAAAATATCTATACTCTTGTATCCCTGTTTTTTTCTTGTACTAAGAATTTCTCATTCGTTGTATCTTGAGTTATACTCAGTAATTTCTTTGTACAAGTTACCCAAAAGTTTAAGTTTCTCAGAAGCTTAAACAAACCTTTTATTGTAAACACTGTAAAGTGTCAGAGAGCCTGGAGAGGCTTGGAGGAACAAAGAATACTTGTTTATCCTGGAGAGGCTGTGTCCAAAGAATACTTGTTGAACTTGGAGAGGCTAGGTGTGCAAACAATACTCGGTTGGGCCTGGAGAGGCCAGGTGTGCAAATAATACTTGTTGTAATCTTGCGGGATTAGTGAAAATCCAGTGAAAATCCAGTGGTGGTTTGCCCTGTGACTGGACGTAGCTCACTTAGTTGGTGGGTGAACCAGGATAAATTTCTGTGCTTGAATTCTCTCTACCCTTAACTCTTTTACTTTCCGTTGTTATCTGTTTTATCTAACCAAGAAGGGTTTAAGAAAAGTTGTTTTTATAAATCAACGCAATTCAACCCCCCTTTTAGTGTTTCTTGTGGTCCTAACAATTCGGTCGGGTCACGAGACTGTTACAAGCCTTTGAGAATTATAAAAATTCTCAAAGTGGCTAGGACGTGGTTCGAACACAGGTGCACGTGAAAGCAGCCGGTGCCTCCAACAACTGAGCCAAAGCATCTCTTTAACATATATAGCGTCATTTTTATTATAAATGCATTATGAATGATAAATTGGGAATGCAATCACGTACAATCTAAAATGGATTTTGGTGAGTTTCGATTCACTGCACTCTTGCTAAAAGCACATGCATTGAAACCATGGGGCCGCTTAATAAAGTAATGATATTTTGTCTATTATTATATATATATATATAATATTTTTTATTTAACCGGTTCAACTAATGACTCACTAGTTGAACCACTGATCCAGTAACCCAGTACTCTGACCGAGTCAATGACCGGTTTGAGTTTTATAACACTGCTTGAGACTCATCAAGACTAACCTGCACTACGCCGTTATATGTAAAGCACTAATAATGGTATAAAATTTGGTTAGGGACAAATCTATCATTAGTGTGATACATTTAAGATGAAATTGATTATTCACTCAAATTGTAACATTCCTACAAATTGCGCCAGTGTTATGGAATGGAACTCTTCACCACGAATAACTTCACTCAAGCTACTTTGGCTCTTAACTTGAGCTACTTTGGTTTGTGTTGGCAATGGCTTTATGTCCTCTCTAAAAGAGTGAGAGTAAAGGGAAATACATGTAAAAGACATTTTGATGTCCAAATCAGAATGATATTATGGAAAAGGGAAAACATTAATAATGTAGAAGAGAATTACACCTATAGGATATATATTTTTTAAAAGGGTAATTCATGCACATTATCCAAATTTTCACATTAAGCTGGGAATTTGGAGATTCTCTTTTAATTTTATGCCACATAGTCATTCTAAATATTTTGTCGTGGTTTGGACTAAATGTCTTTTCAGACCAGGTGACCATCCATTATGATTATATGGTTAAAATTAATTGTTGTCACGCTCTCATGTTCTCACATGATACACTCACAATTTGATTTATTTTAAATAAAAAGTAACTTTGATATATATATATATATGTATGATTAAGATAGTATCAAATAATTCAATAGTTGAATTATTCAAATCCGAATTCTACATATATATATTGAACCATGTTCATGTCTGATACTTTATGGTTTGACCAATCGTCAACAATTTTTGTTTCATTGTCTGAATGTGTGTCAAAGTGCTTTCTTTCTTTTTTTTTATTCCAAAAAATTTAGGGTGAGGGGATGGTGCCCCAGTCTAAGGCAGGGAAAGACTTCAAGCTCAAAGAGCACTTACAGAGGTACTTACATTTACCTCATCCGAAAGAGACGAGTGGGGGTTCGAACCTGCAACCTGTCAGATGCGAGACCCTGTCTTATTTAATGTCCATTATTATTTCCTTATAATATGATATTATCATTAATGCCTATTATTGCATATGTAATTCTTTCCCTGTAATTCTCATTAATGTCTATTATTGTATATCATGGAATTGGTATCCTCATCAATGCTCTAGATAAATTCTCTGTTCAAATTATTCTTCCCTCATATTCTTTGAGTAGACTCCATTAAACAGGCCTCTCTGGTCCAACCCAGTTCATAGCCCCTAGCCTTTAGGCATAGTGGGATTGTTTATGAATTGTCAAATAATCCGTGCTTGACCAGACTTTGTCCTTCTCGCGACCTACGCTTGGTTTGTTAGCTTGAATTTTTGCCAAAGTGTACCTTGTGTCTTTGCCTGAACTTTTTGGCCGAGCTATTCTTAGTGCGCTAACTTGGTTATTTGGCTGAGCTCCTCTTCGTGCACTAGCCTAGTTCTTTGGTAGATCTATGCTTGATGCACTAGCCTAGTTTTTTTGGCGGATCTCTACTTAATGCACTAGTCGAGTTCTTTTTGGTTGAGTTGTGCTTGGTGCACTAGTCGGGTTCTTTTTGGCCGAGCTACGCTTGGTGCGCTAGCTTGGTTTTTTGGGCGAGATGTGCTTGGTGCACTAGCCGAGTTCTTTGGTCGAGCTGCGCTTGGTGCACTAGCCTGGATATTTTCTTTTTATTACCAATCGCTTTTAATAGCACTTTAAATATTGAAAAGGTTCTTGTATGAAGTGGTCCCTCTTTAAAAATTCTCCCATCTCAGAAGAGAAAAAAGCACACCCTTTATTCCTGCATTATATATGTAATTCAGAGAATACAATAGATTAAACTTTGAAGAAATGATTTATTTTATTACACTTGTAAATTAGTTATGTTCCCTCTCCTGTTTGGTGAGCTCGATCTCCTTGTGTCTGGCCTTTCTAGTCATCGAGCTATATATTTTTGTAAATGGCCTTGTTCAATCAATTCCTCAATTTGCTCGACCAAAGTCCAACATTCCTTTGTATTGTGCCCCGAGGCCCAATGAAATTCACACCATTTCTCCTTATCAGGTCCCCTAGCTGTTCGGGAGGGAGGAGGAAACTGTAAGAGCTTAGTGTGAAATACCTTTCTTAATATTTGACCTTTCTCTACAGTGAGCGATGTGAGGCTATCCAGGTTAGTCCATTCTCTCTTCCTTTTATCTCCTTGAGGGTGACACTTGAATGGTCGACCTTTACTCTTGGAGGGTATGGCTACATCAAGTCTGCTCAGTCGACCTCTACTATCCTCATTTGTCTCTTTTCTTCGTTTCTCTTTATTGCTTTCTTCGCCTTTGATAAAGGTTTCCACCCGAGCTCTGACCTCCTCCATCGTCTGGGCTAGTCTATATGTGAGTGACTCGTTGAACGTCCTTGCTCTCAATCCATTTTTTATCACTGGTACTGATATTTGTGGCTTCGGGTCTACCACCTGAACTTCAGTGTTGTTGAAAATGAGCTAAATATTGTTTTAGTGACTTGTTCGAAGCCTGGAGAATGTTGAAAAGGCTAGAAGTGGTTGCTTTTTCTCCCTTGTTGGCTAAGAATTGCTTCAGAAACTTCTTGGACAACTTTGCAAAAATCATAATCGACCTAATTGGTAAACTGGTAAACCATGCTAGCGTCGATTTCTTCAAGGTTCCTGGAAACATCTTACATTTGATCGTGTCCATTGCTCCACTTATCATTAACTGGGTTCTGTAAACTATGAGATGCTCCTTCGGATCTATCGTTCCATCAAAGGCGTCTAACACCGACTCTCTAAAGTTTTCTGGGAGCATTGTAGCCATAATGTCATAAGAGAATGGTTAAGGATCTGTGTGATCCTCCTCCCTTTCTTCTTCTCTTCTATCTCTATTCACTGTCAACACATGTTGCTGCAAAGTTTGTTTTTGTTGTCTAAGTTCCGCCATGGTCGCAGCCAAATCACGTATGGTTTCTATTGTTGCATTATCCTCTCTATCATTAGTCAGTGCTTTGTTCCTCGTTGTCACCATTCTTGTGTAGCTGGACAAGTTTTACTTGCCCCACGGTGGGCACTAATGTTCACGTTTGGTACTCTAGTGTTTGACCAGCCGTCAACAATTTTTGTTTTAATGTTTGGATGTGTGTCAAAGTTCTTTCTTTCTTATTTATTTATATCCCTCAATCCTTATTTCATAGTAATAATTTCCCACTATCTCTTCTTTAATGTCCATTATTATTTTTCTTATAATCTGATATTCTCATTAATGCCTATTATTGCATATCATGTAATTGGTATCCTCATAAATGCTCTAGATCAACTCTCTATTCAAATTAGGTGAATGTTCCGGTCCAGTCAATAATTAATGGGTACTGGTCCAGTCCCGACTTGTCCCAACAAAATTGTGACACGTGTATTCCCCTACTCAAGTATGTATATGTTATTCATGGGTGGGCTTTTTTCTCTGCGCTCCAGTTCTTCCAACATGAACGAGATCAACCTATCGCAATTCCCTCCTTCAAAGAGAACACTTGCCCTTCCATATGTGATTCTTTGGACAATACCACAATACTTGTAAAATTGGTTATTTGGGTTCTTCACAATGGCAATCATTCTTGGAAGCAACATAGGTAGTTCAATCGAGTGGTTTTGGCTTCTCTGGAAGTGAAAGGTTCAGGCTTTTGTTTCCTGCACCTTGTTTGGGAGGTGGGTTTTCCTGAATGAATTTTTTCAACCCTTTCTCACCCCATGGAAACCCTCAGTTAAACCATCAACTCTTTTTCAAAACCATCTTCTACAAACACTTGCAAAGGACTGTGTTGTTGAGGCACTTGAGTCTTCTTACTCTTTGTCACTTGTTGCTAATGGTTGTGGCTTTTCGTCAACACCAGCTTGCCTTTCAACTCTTGTTTAAGGCCTGCTTCTCCATTACAAAGTCTTCTGCCTCCCATGATTTGCAGCATGTCGAATTTGGCGCATGGTTGTACTACATTGTAGGTTGTCATGGTTGAGCGAAGAAAACGTTGAGTGAGTTTTTTTACTTATGGTCGGAGTGTTTTTTCTCCACCAAGTGGCTCAATAATTACATGACAAGTATAGACTGGACCGGTACTCATAAAATTAAAACGAGACCATAGAATCTACCTTCAAATTATTATTCTTACCTCGTATTCTTTGAGTAGACTCCATTAAAACGAGACCATAGAGACCATAGAATCCGCCTAGTCCAAACCACATGCATATCTATCCCTTCATATTACATGTTATGGCCACAGCACTCTAAATTTCTTTGTCATAAATCATATGAATATTAATTTAAGCATGACAGTGAATCCATATCCTTTGAGACACTGCAGGCTGCAGCCAGCACTAGCCGCATTCTCAACTTGAAAAATTCTACATAATTACTGGCTAGTTTGTTGCAGTCTGCATATCACGACTTGAACTGGCTGACCAAGGAGCAATTATAAATGCAACATTTGTGTACAGCATTGGACAAATTCAAAAACCATACAAACTTTCGGGAGTCAAATCTCTCTTTGAATCACTTGTGACAACAATCAAACATTTAACAGGACAAGTGAAAAGCACTCTTAACTGCAAGAATTTCACACGCACAGCAGCATTATTGTCCACAAATAGTGACAATACCCGTACTTGAAGCAGGATCTGACCACCATTGGCGACATAAACTTGAAAGCTGAGCTACGGCACAGGATTAGCAAAAAGCATGCAAATCCGAAGCATGAAAAAGCTTTTGACCTAATCAATTGGGCAAGCAGGGATGCAGCATCAGCAACTGAAATGTGGCAACTCACCTAAATAACCGAAGCAATGAAATCAAAATTGTTTCAGAACCCCACTACTTTGTAAATTGTAAGTGTAAGTGATAGCAAGATTAAGCTATAACAAGAGTTCCCAACGATATAAAAACTACTATCTGAAGCATCGAAGGTACTAAGAAATAGCCAATATTTAATCATGCTTTACTTTAAAATACGGCCATTAGTTTTGGTATTTATATATTTTAATCAAGTTATTATATATATAAATTAAATGTGACACATGGCTATATAATGACACTAGTTGCTAAGGATAAAGACATCCTCAGAAAAACAAAGGATAACAAAGGAACTTGATCACTGGATTATGCATGTGTGATCTATCAATGAAAAAAAAAATTATGATCTATCAGTTGATTCTGATTTCTGATTCATGCATAATCTATACCACGCAACAGAAACGGAGAACAAAAGGATCACACAGATAAGTTCTGTTATTAAGAAAAACTGATCTTCCTCTTACATCCTGCAGAAACCTTTTTATATTGGATAGAAACTCTAATTTAATTCAAATCATTCCTCAGAGTAAATCTATTTCTAGCAAGTAGCTTACATAAAAAGAAGAAAGTGAAAGACAGAAAGTCAGAAACAAAATATATTGTTTCTGCATCACACATAAAAATTTCCTTCTCATTCCAACTTCCAAGAATCCAAGCCATACTTTTACTCCAACTTGTATACCTATTTGGGCTGTCCTACTTTTAAATCTGGTTGTCTCTGATATAACCCATGTCACCTTTCATTTAAGTAGACGATTAGCTGTCCTAAGTCCTAACAGCCAAATTCAACTATTAGCTGCGAGGTGAAGTATTGAAGATATGAAGCTCAATAGTCCAGAGGGTATTTATCAAATATACCTAAGAAGCCAAAATTGTTATCCACACTCCACGCTATTTAGATTGATTAACAAATGCAAGAAGGATAGACCCCTCAGCTCTTGTTCGAAAATTAATTATGATGCTTGTCTCTCAAATGCTAAACATAAAACAAATCTAGGGGATGCAACATAAAAATGTGGGCATACCTACTCATCAAGAGTCATGATAGCATAGTAGAAGTGTATTAGTTTTTCTTAGTGACACCGTCCTTTCCCTTGATAATAATGACTGGACATTGAGCATGGTGGGCACAGTAGTTGCTAACACTTCCCAGGAACATCCTGAAAGCCAAATAAAAGAGATGAAGCAATATGGGTAGAGTGTCCACATAGGTTCCAACTTCATAATTAAAATTGTTTAAAACTCATAGTTTTCTTTTTTTAAAATAAAAAAGACAGGATTTGATATAAACTGTTGAGCATTTGGCCTAATTTCCAAAATGTAAATGGAAGCAGATATAAATGACTGAATATTAAGAAAACAAATTAAAGGTTTAGAAGTTGGTTATGTGGCCTTTTTTAACTTTATTAGCCTATTCAGTAAAGGTTTGTAATCATAACATCACTCTGCTATGGCTGGTAGTACTAGTATCATATTGCCAACAAAATTAGGAACGTGTTTATTGGAGAAGACATAATTGCATGTAAGTATGAAAATTCCAAGTTCTTCCCCAGTATTACTTTAGGACCACAATGTCTTGGCATTTGTTAACATTCTCATATATAAAGGGGAAAAAATGGTCCAGATAGTTTATCAAGTCATTTTGTGATATGCACTATCCTGGTCAGGCTTACTGCCATAAATTATGTCGTGTGCTAGTGTAAATTTTTACTTTTTGGCAACTATCAAAATTTGTCACTAGTTAATATGTACCTCTTAATAGGGCCAAATGCACGAGACCCCATCACAAGCACATCAGCATGCAAATCCTGTACAGCTTCACAAATCTTCTCCTTTGGATCTCCAACAACAACATGGGTCTTGACCTTCGCCTGCTGTAGATAGAGAAAAGTCAATTCCAACTACACTACGAAGCTGACAATAACTTGAAATGGAACACTTGCACAAAGAAAGTTCCGTCCTACACTGTCGTTTCATTTAAGCCTTCTAGACCAATTCTCATACCATGTCTATGCCACTTCCCATAGTTCCTCAGCCCAGCCAAAGGTTAAAATTAAATTAAACGGAGAATGAGCAAAAATAGTCATCTCCTTGGAAATAAAGAGAAGAGACGGTTAAAAATATTGAGCACAGTAAATAAATTATCACTTAAATCAATTTTTTATATTTAATGGGGCATTATTAAATCAATTTTTTTATTCTATAATTAACTACATTACACGCATTAAATGAAAAATATTTCTATATTAATGACTAATTTTTGTCATTATCCTTAAATCCAAATAATAGATGGATTTAATTAGTATACACTGTCAAGGTAAAGAAATACAATTTACAATGCTGTGTCGCCGCATCATTTAACTAATATGACACCCGCGTGAAAAAAAAAATTAATATGACACTTCATGTGTTATTAAATTCAATAAATGGTGTGACATCATGGTCATATATTAAACTCATAATAGATAGCCATAAATAAATAAATAAATTACTTTAGTCAATTCCTTAAATTCAACAACGGATTTACAAATCAATACAACTATCTACAGAAAGCTAATCGGATAAGGTGGTAAGGATATTGATTCGTTTAGATAAGATATTAGTTTAAAGTTTTGTAAGTAAAAAAACATAGTTCAGTGTTTCATGCAATCCTAATCCTTATTTTACATTTGAACACCTCCGCAACAATCGTTCACAAATTCCAGCAATTAGGGATTCAACACTTTTGCGGTGAATTAAAGACGCAGTCAAAGTAAAATTAAAAGAAGAATGAAAACCTACTGTCAAATTGAATTGGGAGCAAATTCCCAAGGCGTGATCAAGTATGGTGTCGGTGATCCGCTTCTGGTGAGCTTCGATGGCTGCAGCGAACGCAGGCACTTCGAGGTCACCTGGTAAAAATCGATGTTAATTTAATTGAAAAGTTTGAATGATGAAAAAGGAATGTTGAAAGGGAAGAAAATGTACTGAACTGGGGCCACCGAAAGGGATGGCACCGGGATTAAGACCGGTGGCGATGGAGGGCGGGGATTGGACGTGGAAGATGACGAAGTGACCTCCGTCGGCGGAGGAATCGGATGTAGGTGATCGGAGCTTGAGGTTGTCCAAGGCCCACCGCAGAGCGTCCATGCTCTCTTCGCTGCCATCCACCGCCACCACCACGCAACCGAGGTTTCCAGCTGCAGACATCACTAACCGATTGCGTTGGCTTCTCTCTCACTTCAGATGATTGATCTCTTTCTCTTTCTCTATATCTATATCCTCTGCTTCTTTGACTTTGATTCCTCTGTTTGGGACTCTCTTGTTTCTTTAATAAAATAGACTGGTTGGTGAAAATAGCTAGCTTAACGGTTGAAAAATGGTACATAAAAAAATAAAAGTTAATAAACTAGTTAATTAAATTGAAGATGCAAGTAAAATTAGAATAATAGATACTAGGCTTAAATAACTTTTTATTCCTTGTAAAATATTCGATTTTTGTTTTTATTCTTATAAAAATATTTTTATTCTTTTGATCCTCATAAATTTTGAAAATGGTCCTTATTATCATTTTTTGATGATATGTCATGCATCTAGACATGTCACATCATATGCCACCTCAACATGATTACTTATGTGGCATGGTTGGATGCATGACAAGTGACAATAAGGACCTTTTTCAAAGTTTCTGAATTTTATGAGGACCAAAAGAATAAAACTAATTTTATAAGGACCAAAAGCAAAAATCATATATTTTACAGGGACTAAAAAAGTTATTTAAGCCTAGATACTATCATCAATGAAATTTAACAATTATGAAATATTTTAAAAATAAAAATATAAAAAATATTTTTAATTAAGAGTTGAAAAAATATTAATAACTATTTGAAAACTATTTTTACCAAACAAAATCTTCATTGTTTAATAAAATTTTCAACTAATTTTGTCTATAGTATGTGATTGTGATGCGCACTCCAATTAGAATATAATTTTAAATATAGAAAATTAGTAACTGTAACTTTTTGTAAAACATTTTGTAAAACGTAAAAAAATAAAATTAAAAATATTTATGTTCTTAAAAATATTTCTCAATAATGATCGAATCACTTGATTATGTGGAAGAGGATTCATAAGAAGATGCTGAAGAAGATTCAAAAGAGAATGAGTGGCGGGTACTTGCAGAGACTTCAATGCTTAAGTGAAGTATAGATCTTAGAGAATATGAGTAGGAGAAGAAGAACATACCTCGGGTACCCTTTGATTTATATTTTTATAATATAATGAGTGGGTGAGAGGTTATTGACCAAGATAGTAATTAGGGGTTGATAGCGTGATTATAGGATAGGTGTTGATTAGTCATGTAAGCTCCATTAATTGTTAGTGCACAATCATAACCATAATTAGCTCTCTTATCGGTGGAGTATTAAGTTAGTGTCAACTAAGGTTAATTGGTTAAGATAACTCAGTCTTTGAGGGTATGGCACGTGCTTGGGCCTTTCTCTTTGGTAAGATAATAATCGGTCTCCCTTCTAATTAGTCAAGTACCTGGTTGGCCAAGTAAGGTACACAAGCCTCCCAAGCTATATGTAACGTCCTAATTTCTTAATTAAAAAATAATACCGGTTAGGAGCACTATTTTCAAATTTTGTGAAATTATTTTGCGCATTAGTGATATCAACATACAATACATCATAACGCTTAGGTAATCCAACAGTTACTTAAGAAGGAAATCCAATAAATTAATACAAAGACATAATTGTTGCCAACGAGGGCTCAGAATACAATATTCAACAAATAGGCATAATAAGATATAACGATACATATGTCCTGAAATATAAAGGCTACCCTAAGGCCCCACATGTACTGTTCTATCCCATCAAAATAAATCATCCCATGCTTGTGCAAAATAACATCAATCAAAAAGGTTAGGGCACCTTAAGACCCAACCAACAGCTCCTGCCTCCCAATCAAGCATCCTGGACGGGAACCCTGCACATCTTATGTATCCAACATCATGGGGTGAGACTAGCATCCCAGTGAGTGTGATAAAATCATGTAGTGCAGGATAGCACACGAATGAAATGCAAAAGGCAAACATACTTAACTATTCCAACATCAATAAAAATACTGTGAAATGATGCAAACATGACTGTGATGTGTTTTTACCCGACACCCAGGGTCTTTTCTCTATCTGTGACTGTGATTGAGCGCTCGGCCATGTGATCAAGGACCGTCGTCCAAGGCCACCTATGATTAAGTTTTATTAGAAATCAATGAAAAAGGCTTGTGATTATTATTAGCTTGAAGACCCCCATCTCCCCCTTGGCCGAGAGGTCGATGTGGTTACCTCGTTCTTCTTATACTTGATTACCAAAAGGCCTGTGATGGTCTGAAGACCTTGTTATGGTCGGGAGACCCTGTGACATATACTTCCTTGGCCATTGGCCCATGAATGCTTGCTCAAGCGAGGCCTTTTCGCTTGAGCGAGAATACCAGAATTCAGAACTCCCATTTTTCACTCTTAGCCCCCTTTTCCCCAATTTTTTTTATAAAAACCTATTCCCCCTATTAATTTTATTCATGAAAATAGTAAAAAATTGGGATGTTACACTATAAGCTTGAAGATCGAACTAATTTATAAATATGGGTGACCAAGTTTAGTTCTTCAAAGGTTGATTTGGGTTTAGGGTTCTGAAGTCATCCGAGGTTATAACTCGGTCAAGGAGTATACAATACTCATCATGTAATGAATGTTACCTGCAGCTTGAACTCAATATTAGAACCTATGTATCTTGTCTTTAAGTACTTAACATATAATGAATGCCATTTAGAATTGAAGCAAGATGCCTACTATACTGAGGCTTATATTTAGTCGGTTTTGTAGATCTCTCTTGTTATCCTGTGACTTGTAATTGGTCAGTTGAGTATATTTTACCTATCATCTCGAGACATGTACTTGGTTAACTTAGTAGTTTTCATTTGTTATCCTTGAGGCAAGTACTTAATTGATGTAGTGGATTTTACTTGTATCAAAATATTTGTACTAGGCCATCTTAATAGTTTTCATATGTCATCCTTGAAGCCAGTAATCGGTTGACTTAACAGATTTCTCACATCATCCTCAAACATGTATTTAGTTGACTTGGTAGATTTTGCTCATCACCTCAAGACCAGCACTCGGTCATCTAAGTAGATTTCACTTATCACATGGCTTATGATAAGTCAGCTAAATAGATTCACCAAGTATCTTGAAGCATGTGATCAATCAACTAAATATATTTTATAAGTCTGAGGTTTGGGCTCGGTTGACTAAATAAATTTTGAATGTTATGTCAACGCTTGTGCTCAGTCGGCTAAATAGATTTTCTCATGTTTTTCCGAAACATGTGCTTAGTTTGCTAAATAGATTTCTATCATCCTCAAGGTGTGTACTTGGTTGACTTAGTAAAATTTATTCATCCTCAAGGTGTTTACTTGGAGGGCTCTAGGGACTGTAGATCGATGCTTGTTAACTTAAGGTTAGTCTACTTGATCTTTATTTGTGTGATGCCTATTATCCCGAGGTCGGTTTTATATATAACTCGGTCATGGAGGAACTTGGAGAATTTCTAGTAAATAATCAATCTAGGATATAACTCGTTCATGGAGAAACTTGGAGATTCTCTGGAAAGAATCTAAGGCATAACTCGGTCATGAAGAAACTCGTTGACTTATTGGCAAAATCAATTTGGGGTATAACTTGATCATGAAAAACTCAGAGACTGGTGAAGTCAATCTGAGGTATAACTTTGTCATAAAAAACACTTGGAGACTTACTGGTGAAATCAATCCAAGGTATAGCTCGATCATAGAGAAAACTTGGAGACTCAATGGTGAAATCAATCCGAGCCATAACTCGATTTTTAGGAGATTGGACAACCTTTGGCGAAACTCTAATGAAATCAGCAAGTTACCCCAAGGTATAACTTGGTTTTCACGGTATTAGAGAACCTTTGCCAAAATTCGTGAATTCAACACGTTACCCCCGATGTATGTATCAATTTTTAGGGTATTGGAGAACCTTTGAGGAAATTCGTGAATTCAACCCGTTACCAAGAGGTGTGACTTGATTTTTAGGGTATTGGAGAGCCGTTGGTGAAATTTGTGAATTCAACCTATTACCCCGAGGTATAACTCGACTTTTAGGGTATTTGAGAACCTTTGGAGAAGTAGGCGAAATCAGCCTGTTACCCTGTGGTATAAATCGAATTTTAGAGTATTGGAGAACCTTTGGCGAAAATCATAAATTTAACCCATTACCTCGAGGTATGACTCAATTTTTAGGGTATTGAGGATCTATGCCCATTATCTTGATATCAATTAGGTTAGTCTTCATGAACTTAGAAAAAATGGTGCATTTTATTTAAGGATGGAGGTAAAATGAAAAGAACGGAATGAGTAAGGGGATTGTAGACTCATCGAAAAGATGGAGGTCACGACCTTTGTCTCTGTTGAGGAGAAAATCTATAGTGATGGTGGAAGAAGAAGAAGACAAAAAATGACATCTTGTGGTCTTCCAGGAGTCCTCCTCAGTCAACCTTAAGTGGACGTTGCCATCAGTCTCATGAGAGGCCTCCCTCGTACCAGCACTGTGAGGCGAAGTTGTCGGCTCCTCGTCTCTTTATCATGAGCTCGCACACTCTTACGAAATAGAGCTTGGGTTCTCTCTAGTGGAATAGCTTCATGGACAATATTATGGGTTCTCTCTGGAAGCCAGAAATAGTTGCTTTCCTCACTATTGTAGGTAGGGGTGAGCAAAACCCCACCCATCCCACGGACCCGTCCTAACCCAAGTTATTCGGGCGGGGTTAGACCCTGTCCCACATGAAAGATTAGGGTTTAATCGGGTCTCATTCAATAACCCAGTATCTGGTTGAGTACAGGTTCGGGTTAATCTTCAAGTTATCCAACTCGTCCCATATATGTATATATACAATATATAACATTTATAATTTTATATTATTTAAAGGCTTAACATCATTTTAACTCTCTAGAGATTTTTTAATTTAACTTTTCTCTATGATAGAGGCTCTATCTACTTTAAAAACACATTCCATACATAAAGTTATATAATAATATCGTGATATTTTTCTCTTAACAATATTTGAAAGTTCATAAGAAAGTAAAATATTAAGATTTAGAGTTTGTGGACGGGTTTCTTCGGGTTGTGGACGAGTTCGGGTTTCAAATAGTCTTGTACATTGTCGGGTTTCTTCGGGTCTGAAAATTTGGTCTGATAAAAAGTTAGGGTCAGGTATGGGACGGACAAAACCCGTCCCATGCTCACCCCTAATTGTAGGCTCAAGAAAATGGTCAGGGTTTAAAGTGGTTAAGGGTGAATGACTGCTTCATTTCCTACCCATCTCTCACATAAATTGTGCATATATGGGTTTATTGTGGGGGTCGACTAGTTTTTGCTATTTCTTTTAGCATTTCTTTGTGATAGCAAATAGATCAAGGACATGGAAAGCATTGGTGATGCAAGAAAGGCAAGTTTGGGTGTGTGGGACTATGCCATAAATCTAAAGGAATTGACTTCCCTTACATGGGTCATCATTGACCTTCCTACTTGATGATCAAGGCATCAAAGCGTACAATTGATAGTTTTCCTAATAGGCCGCATGGCCATGGCCTAAATTCTATATTTTGATAGTTTTTATTTTATTTGAATTGTATTTTTTCCTTGTTTTTTCTTTAGTCAGGCGCCTTGGGGTTGAGTGTTCAACACCCATATAGGATAGAATTTAAATTGCCTTGCATTTTTAGCTTAAATGAGCCGCCCCCTTACTCTATAAAAGGGGAAGCTCGCCTTTCATGTAAGGTTAATCAACATTTCAATAAACTTAGCTTTTACTAATTTTCCTCCTCAAAGTGTGAGTAGAGAAGGGTTGATGATGCTTTCCCAAACCATTGAAGAGACTTATCCAGCTCTAGGAGTTGGTGGCATTTTTGCAATGGAAATTATAAGCTAGAGGGGTTGCATCTATTTGTGGCGTTCTTCACCATTTTTTAACTTTCCATCTTTTCCATTTTCTTCTTCATTTCCATTTTTAAAGTCTAATTTATAGTTCTTTGGTTCTCCATTTTATGCACTAATTTTATTGCTCGTGATTCCAATTCAAGATCCACAACTATGTTGCTATCACTTTGGGTCACCAAATCAGAGAAGTTTTCAATTTCTCTCCCACCTATCTCCTATTTCCTTAGTATTTTTATACAACTGGACATAGGAAGGAAAATTAGGGATGGAAAACTGGGCTTCAGTCAGACCGTTTAACCCATTGATTTAAACAGGCTGGGTTGAGGGTACTCAACCCAACAACCAGTATAACTCGGCCTGTATAACCCATTGAATAAATGAGCTTATGAAAATGTGAGTTAGGCCTGCCCGTTTTTTTCATTTTTTTTTCCTTTTGTTTTTTAATAGGTCAGCTTGTTTAACCCGTTTAGCTCATTAATTATCCCGATTGACTTGTCTTTCTATTTAGCTCGTTCATAAATGGGTTGGGTTACATATTTTTGTCTATTTTCGTATTTAGGCCAATCCATTTTGTCATCCATAGCTTTTGCCCTATTTTTAGGATGGCGAGCCTTGGTAATCTCATTCATCTTTGGGCTTTTTGGAATTGTTGTATTCACCTTTTTAGACTTGTTTTTTTATCAGTGCACTTTAGACAAAAAAATAAAAGAATAACATCGTCAGACATCGAAGTCAACAATTGCAAAAAATGAGTGGGAGAGGTGTTGAGGAAAATATTGAATTAGAAGAGAGACACCATAAAAAAAAATAAAAAGAAATAATTTAATGGCCCATGCAGGTCTCAAACTTGCGACCTTCGCGTTATTAGAATGACGCTCTAACCAACTGAGCTAATAGGCCTTTATGCAAGGATATTGCATACCCTTATTTTCTATTAAGTACGTAAATTAATCATTGTTTTTTTGTTTAACCTATTAAAGGACATTAAAATTAGGTAAATCCTTTTTTAACTAATAGATTTTCTTCACTTACACATGTGTTTTATATTCTATTTTAAATAATAAAATGTTCAAAAATTTAAATTTTATTTTAGCCATATCACTATTATTTTTATAATAAAATTAAAATAGAAAGTAATAACTATTTTAAAATAAAATTTTTATGGTAAAAAACCAAACATTATGAATAAATTTGGAAGAGAGATAGAAAGAAAATGAGATATGAAATGAAGTGTATAAATTATGAGTGTGGAGAAATTATGGTTGTAAAATTAATGATTAGTAGTACGTTGTAACAACTTGCACGCTTATAGAATTGGTTGAATAGAATTATGGTTATATTAAGAAATGATGATGAGCTAGAATTTTCCTTTTAGATCTTTTTACTAGTAGTAAAAATGAAAATAAAATAATCTTTTGTAATTAAAATAATGACTATAGATAGTATTGTGATGTATTTCGTAAGCGCATGATTTACTCAAGTAGTAATAAAGATCGTCTCCACAAGGACAATATCTTTAACAACCTTATCTAAGCACTCTTTATCTATTATTGAAAATGTTCTTTTGGTTTAGGTTTAAAACACAATCTACTTAGCATAAGTCATCTGTATGAAAGTGGATATAATATTTCATTCAACATGGTTTTTTGCATAGTGTTAGACGCAAATGACGACACTTTTTTTTCTACTAAGAGGCAAAATAACCTTTACAAAATTGATCTGGTAGATTTAAGAAATCAAAATGTAACATTTTTTTTTCTATAAAAGATGAATGTTTGATTTTGCATAGAAATTAAACTTGGGTGTGCTAGTTTTCAACTTATTTCAAAACTAAAACATAATCTTCTAAATAGGCTGGCCACATGTATCTTTTAAAAATGATTTTGTTTGTGAAGCTTGTTAGAGGGAAAAACAAGTCAAAACTTTTTTCATTTTAAAAATATAGTTTCCACCTCTATACATTTGGAGTTGTTGCATCTTAACCCTATTGGACCAACCCTAACCCTAAACCTTAATCATAGTTTCCTGTCTTGGTGTGATAAAGAAGTTTAAAAATTTATGGTCTAGTCATAGATAACTATTATAGATTTACATGGTTTACCTTTGGGTGTGATTTATCCTCTATGAATCCAAACAAAATCTATTGAGTTGGAAACACAATTAGAACAATTAATATTTAGATCAAGAACAAAGAGATTCAAATTAAGAAGAATAAATTAAAAAGTGAAGTAAAGTAGAAGATGGAAATTAAGTGAAAGACTCCACAATCAAGGATGATTAAATAAGTCTTGAATTGAATCCCACAAGGATCGTAATTCCTTGACAAGATCAAAGATAGGGTTCACTCAAGAACCTTAAGGAAAAAAATACTCTCATAAAGGAGATCAATCCAAATAATCATCAAAGTTCTCATACATAAGTGTTTCTACACTACTTAAGAGAAATGACTCTTCATGAGAAACTATGGGTTCCCCCAACACGAAGCCCAATTCGCCTAATTACATGAATTATTAAAATGTTAAAACATGCTTAAAATTACTAACTGAGCCATATGGCTAAGTACAACTTAAATAGCCAAATACATTAAAATATACAAATTAGGTAAAACTCTCATTTTAAATTTAGCTAAGTCACTTGACTTTCCCCTTGAATATAATTAATTATGGTTGCATCTTCCTCTTCCATAATTGGCTCAGAGTTCATCAAGGTAACCACCAAACATTCAAGTGTTTCCCTTGCCCTTGCTAAGGGCCTTTCAAGTCCACCCAATGGTTCCTTTACTTGCTTTCCTTTCCTCATGCCTCTTGCTTCTTCTTAGATTACATCATCCCTTCCTTCTTCAACAAGATTTTTCCTCAAATCCAAGTCTTCATCACCTACAATCAAAGGACACAAGTTAGCCACACAATATTGGAAATAGGAACTTGATATATATTTTTTATGGTTTCATGAAACTTTACAAAGCCTCCAGGATCTAAGACTAACCTCTTGCATCTTGTCCATTCATGCAAGGGCACACACATGGCACATATAATGTCAAAGCAATCATTCAAATTTACACGATT
This sequence comes from Sesbania bispinosa, assembly GCA_026901365.1. Taxonomy (NCBI): domain Eukaryota; kingdom Viridiplantae; phylum Streptophyta; class Magnoliopsida; order Fabales; family Fabaceae; genus Sesbania; species Sesbania bispinosa. Next base: position 346,526 of record QLOH01000153.1, read on the forward strand.
CACACTTTGAGAGAATTCAAGACATGTAATTAATTGTATAATACTCTCTAACATATTATTAAAGTACTCGACAACATGTTCATAAAGAAAAGGACACTAGAAATTCTGAGACATATATGTACTCAACATGAAATTATCATGCCCATAAAGATTATCAAATTCAATTCCTTTACAAGAATTCAAGCAAAATTCATGTAATTCCTTATGCTCCCTAATCAAGAAATCATGTCAACTCAGTGGATTATATGGAAAAGCATTATGTGTAGAAACACAGGGAAACACTAGAAGGGGGGTTGAATAGTGTTTCTTAATATTTTATGAAAGCTTTTTGTAAACAACAAATTTAAAACGATTTCAGACAGGTTTTTGAAAGACTGACTGAAGTTCCTTAAGACGGCTTCTGAAAATGTATTTTAAAAGGTTTTCTTGCTTTTAAAATATCAGAATTGCTTTTCAACACCCTTTGATTAGTATAAATAAATTGACAAGAGATAAGGGTAAGGATGTTAGAACCACAGGAAACACTAGAAGGGGGGCGTTGAATAGTGTTTTAAACTTTTTAATAGTTTTTGGAAATCTTTGTTTTAAATCATGAAAATGGGCACCGTTAAAAACAAGTCTTAAGTGTAGGAACACAGGGAAACACTAGAAGGGGGTTGAATAGTGTTTCTGAATATTTTTGAAAGCTTTTCGCAAACAGGTGTTAAAAACACGATTTCAGACAGGCTCTTAAAGGACTGTCTGAAGTTTTCAGACGGTATAAAAATACTGATTTAAAACAATGGTTTGTGCCTTTATAACATATCAGATTAATTACTCTAACCCCTTGATTAGTATAGAAAGAATTGACAAGAGATAAGGGTAAGAAAACATAGCCAAGGAATTTATCCTGGTTCACTCACTACCACTGTGAGCTACGTCCAGTCCCAATGGCAAACAACCACTGGATTTCCACTATATGAATATTCAGATTACAAACTTGAATATGAGTACAGTCTCTCCAGACACAACGAGTACAGTCTCTCCAGACACAACGAGTACAGTCTCTCCAGACACCACGAGTACAGTCTCTCCAGACACGAACAAGTATTCTTTTCTGTCAAGCCTTTTCAGGCTCTACCACAAGTATTCTTTTCTGTCAAGCCTCTTCAGGCTCTACCACAAGTATTCTTTTCTGTCAAGCCTCTTCAGGCTCTACCAAGGTTTACAAAGAAAGGGATTTAAGCTTTTAAACTATCCAAGTTTGAAGCTCAAACCAATACAATGTACAATAAAAACTGAGGTATGCTCAGGATAACAGTTGTCCTAATTTTGCAGGGACGTTATTACTCAAATTATTTTTGTTATTATTCAGATACCAAAGATTAAGGAATAAATATCAATTGTTAAAAAACAATACAGTAACTTCTTGTACCAAATAAATAATACAACTTTTGATAAACAAAATAAACTGAAATAAAGACAGAAATACACAAGTTTAAATTTTCTCAAAACATTTGATAAATACAAAAAGCAGGTTTTCACAAAAAGAAAAGAGGTTACATTCCAAAAATAGAATGTATCCATCCATTGCTTCCTCCGGAGATTCCTTCGAAGGCCTGAGGCATATCCTTATAGACTTCATCTCTTTCAAAGCTATCACCACTCCTTCTGCTGCAGAAGCTTCAGGAGTTGCCTCAGAGCCCCAGACTTCATCCCAACCGTGCCGTGCTGCACGCATTTTCCTTCTAGCCGCTGGGACGATGGAGGTGCATCATGTAAGACTGTGTCTCAATCATTAGTCACCACCTTACTTCCAAGAACCACTTTGTCAGTAGTTCTTTTAATAAGATTGACTATTCTGGGATCTCCCAGTGATCTTCCAGTCCACCTGTGATGCAGCAAGATCACCATGGTCCAAGTATAGAGAAACGGGTTTTCTGATGAACCCTTTCCCTTACTCTTCATTCCATACATCATCCAAGATGACTTGATCTTTGCCTCAACATGTTTCAGAGGTCCTTCTTCTGTTTTCCTTTGCTTCTTCATCATCCTTTTGGGAGCCACTTACTCAGAACCTTAGACAAAGCTATAGAGGAGCTTTGAAGATGTGAGTTTGTGTGAGGGGCTCTTGTGAATTTATAGGACTTTGAAGCAAGGGTAAAATAGAGAAGTAAGGAAAATGAATCCATTGGATTGTTGTTCACGCGATGTATATGGGCTCAGATAGCTTTTGATGATGACAGTTTCAAACCTTGAAAGTATCTAAACGTGCATCATTGATTGGTCATAGATGAAGCCCTATAGGAAACTGAGTCATTAGCATGGATAAAGTAAGTTTTGGAAAACGTTTTTGAAAAACATTTAAGAAGAGACATAAAAACGTATTAGAAGATATTACTTTTTCGAAACACCTTTTTAAAACCAGAGAAGAAAGAGAAATAGAATAGAATATGTGAGAAAACATTTAAGAAGAAAATTTTTGAAAACAGATTTTTACGGTATCAAACCAAAGGATTTTATGATTATTATTATCTGAGAAGCTTTTAATATGTTGAGTCTTTTATGTTATTAATTAAAATATTATTTGTTGATTAAAAATCTTTTACTAGAGAACAATTTTTCACGGATATTAAAGTTTTAAGGTGAAGTGATGTTACCATTAGATTTCCTCATTATTCTCTAGATGGAAGAAAGCTTTTCTGACATTGCACCTTTCTTTGAAGACTTTTCTTCTTCTGAGGTCGCTTGATGTCTGCAAATCCTCCTTTTAGTCTTTTGTCTTTTTGTGCTTCAGAGAATCTTTGAACAATCATCTTAACCTGTCCCTCAAGGATTGAAATAGACTTTAATAACTTGAGTTTTCATTACTTTAACATTCCTGACCCACAATTTTAGGAGGTTCACCGAGAGCCTTCTGAACAGATTCAGAAAGTAGAAATGTTACTAAGTCAAAATTATCTTTTCAAGCGTAGAGGTAGGCTCAGTGCTTTGTGTATCAATCATCTTAACATTTCTGACCCACAATTTCAGTAAGTTCATTGTGAACTGTTTGAACAGGTTCAGACAATGGAGATGATATCACACTTAGACATTCTTTTAGATGATGTTGCCTTGATTCATCTTTTTACACAAGGCATTTTCTCCGGTTGATCTTCTTTTAGCTTATTTTCAGAAACCCGTTTTTCTGAAACATGAACTAAAGATGCTTTTCAGAAGTTTCTGATATTTCTTAATCATATTAGTTAATCATTAAAACAAATGTCTTAGATTAATTATTTAATTTTTATAGTGGATGAATCTTAATTTTTTTTTTTCTTTTTCACACAAGTATACTTATGTAATAATAATTTTAATGAAACAAAACATTTAACAGATAATTAGTTATACTTAAATTTAGATTTAAACAAAGATAGGAAAAGTGTTACCCGGTTGTGATCTAGAGATAGATACACTTTCCTTTTCCAGCTATATCCTTCTGAAAGATGCCTTGTATGAATAATGAGTTTTAAGAAAAATGATTTTCTTTTCTCATTTTCATTCTTCAGAGTTGCTTCAGCTTGGTGAGATTTCCATCTTCTGAGGATCTACTCCTTCTGCATTTGTTAGATGCTCAACCCGAAGGTGAGCTCTGATACCAATTGTTAGAACCACAGGAAACACTAGAAGGGGGGGTTGAATAGTGTTTTAAACTTTTTGATAGTTTTTGGAAATCTTTGTTTTAAATCATGAAAATGGGCACCGTTAAAAACAAGTCTTAAGATCAGTGATAGTTGAAACATGTGGAAGATAAGAAAAACAGTGTTTCTTCTAAAGTTTAAGATTGTTTTAAATAGAGGCTTCTCAAAGTATCTTATGAAGATTATTACAAGGAGTATTTTCAGAACGGTTTCTGAAATACTTCAGACGACTAGAGGTTGTCTGAAGTATATTCCTGATTTCTGAACTGATCTCTTTCAGACTTACTTCAGAGAATTTATTTCAGAAGTTCTTCAAGGAACATTCTTTGTAAAGCTTCAAATGATCTAAGAGACATCTCATGTTTTATTCATATGAAAGATCATTTTATTGAAATAGTTTTGTTAAGTTTATTATAGAAGATACTTTTCAATTTCCAACTTAAATATGAAAACTGGAAATAAAGAGATTAAGAAAAAGGAGAACTTAGGCATAGAGATTTCAGACAGGTTTTTAAGGGGCTGTCTGAAGTTTTCAGAAGGCTGGTAAAAACTAATTTTAAAAGATGTTTTGTGCCCTTTACAAAATATCTGATTAATTATTCTGACCCCTTGAGTAGTATAAAAGGAATTGATAAGAGATAAGGGTAAGAAAACTTAGTCAAGGAATTTATCCTGGTTCACCCACAAACTAGTGAGCTACATCCAGTCCACACCACCACTGGATTTTCCACTATCTGAACCCACAGATACAAGTATTATTTACAGCCTCTTCAGGCTAACACAAGTATTACTTTATTTTCAACTGCCTCTTCAGGCAACATATGCAGTATTCTTTTTCAGTCTAGCCTCTCCAGGCTTTGCAACTAAGTATTCTTTCTTCCACCAAGCCTCTCCAGGCTCTCTGACACATAAAGTGTTTACAAATTAAACTAAGATTAAGTTTCCACGAAACTTAAACTTAATCTTTTCATGTACTAGAGGTTAACTGAGTACTACTCAGCGTATAATGAATGAATTCTAAGTACAAGTTTAAGACAGTGATACAAGAGTATAAGTTTAAGTACAATCCCTGTCTCTGATAAGAGGAATAACATCCTCTGAGAATTGGCTCGGTAGATACTTGACTTTAAGCTCCATCCTGGTTGGTTGTTAAACTGAACAACTAATATTTTGACTAACTTATCAATAGATCAGCAACATGGTTGATTCAAGTAAGCATGGTCAACAACCAATAAGATTTTTCTGATACATCTTGATCAACTGATTGAACCAAGTGAATGAGTTCAACATCTTCAAATTCTTTCTTGAGGCTATTTATATGTCCTATTGGAATATAGCCGTTTGAAGATGATTCATAATACCGTTGAGATGTTGATGATGTGGCTCATATAGCCGTTATGTAATAGTGTCTCAAACGGTTGCTTTTTCTTAGGCAAATAAGTGTTCAGACAGTCTTGTTCTGACACTTCTGTAGATGAGATCTTTAGAGAGACTTTCTTGATATAATTTTGCATGTTCTCTCTCTTGATATCCTTTTGCTTTCCTTCAGCTGACTTCTGATTTCCTCTGCTTTTCTTAGGAGTGTATATGAGGAGGTATCCGTTGGATTTGTCCTCTTGCTTATTTTGTATATGCTCCTTTTCTGTTTGCTTCCTGACACCATTTCTTCTTTCTTCTTTGAGTGAGGTGTCTTGTTCAATGGTTGTTTCTTGCAGATGATAAAATATGTTTGAATTAAAATATTTCATTCAAACATTTTTCTTTGTTGCTTCTGCTTAGTCTCCTGAGCTTTTCTTGTGCTTTCTTTTGGATTGGTGATGATGATATTTCCGTTGTGATACCACCGTTTAGAGATAGCATTGAATGCTATTCAATCCGTCGTGAGACACGCTTCTGGGTGTCTTCACAATTCTGACAAAGTACAATGTTGGTGCTGCTATAAAGCTGCCACCGTTGTTGTTGCAATTTCTGCGTTGCAGAGATTTCCTCAGTGGTGTATAAAATTCAAAATCACCAGAAAAGGTCTCTATGTTCCTTGCTATAAACGTGTTTGAAAAGGTACGTGCAACAGAGGTTCAGAAAAGTCTTCACAAGCTTCAGCAGAGGGTGCCACGTCATAAGTGAGACTTCAGACGGCACTGATACTTCAGACGGGTTGAACTACTTCAGACAGCTTCAACTCTTCAGACGAGTTCTGCTTCTTCAGACAGCTTCGTTGCTTCAGAAAGCTTCTTTGCTTCAGACAGCTTCTTTGCTTCAGATAAGTTCGATCTTCAGACTGCTTTCTGTTGTCTTCATTCCTTCGAGTCTTTATGTCTTCAGATGGTCTTCACGTCTTCAAACAGTCTTCACGTCTTCAGACGGTTTGCGCACTTCAGACGAGTTGCATTCTTCAGACAGCTTCTTTATATTAAATCCTGCATTTGTTCTTCTGATCCTGATCTTCTGATTCTGATAAATATTTCATCCTGAAACACAATCAACAAGCCAATACCTTTCTCAGTAGAATCTGTTTATATAATCTTATTTGTTCTTATTATGTTCTTATATAATCTTATTTGTTAATCATTAAAACTAAAGGATATTAAGTCTTTGAGTCAAGTTTGAATGCTCAAACTGATTAATAGACTTCACAAAGGAAACTTAGCCAAGGAATTTATCCTGGTTCACTCACTACCACTGTGAGCTACGTCCAGTCCCAATGCCAACTAGCACTTGGATTTTCTCTTAATCTTCACCAAGATTACAAGTATTCTTTTACAGTCAAGCCTCTTCAGGCTCTACAACCAAGTATTCTTTTATAGTCAAGCCTCTCCAGGCTCTACAACCAAGTATTCCTTTACAGTCAAGCCTCTTCAGGCTCTACAACCAAGTATTCTTTTACAATCAAGCCTCTCCAGGCTCTACAACCAAGTATTCTTTTACAGTCAAGCCTCTCCAGGCTCTACAACCAAGTATTCTTTTACAGTCAAGCCTTTCCAGGCTCTACAACCAAGTATTCTTTTACAGTCAACCCTCTCCAGGCTCTACAACCAAGTATTCTTTTACAGTCAAGCCTCTCCAGGCTCTAAACAAAGATTACAAAGAAATAAGTCTAAGCTTTTAAACTATACCAGTTTGAAGCTTAAACAGAGACAATGTACAATAAAAACTGAGGTATGCTCAGGATATACAAATGTGTACAGCGAATTTTATCAGAGAGTTTTTACAGAGTAAAAACTTGCAGCGTGATGTTTCTCTTGGCTTTCTTGTATATTGATTTTCTGACCCATGATGGTCTTCATGGAGGGGTATTTATACCCAATCTTCAATCCGTTGAAAAACCACCGTTTAGAGATAGCATTAAATGCTATTTAATCCGTTGTGAGACATGCTTTTGAGAGCTATGATATTTCTGACACGGTATAAGGTTGCTCCTGCCATAAAGTTGCTACAAATGTTGCTGCAGAGGCTGCGTTGCAGAGATTTCCTCAGTGGTGTATGAAATTCAAAAACACCAGGAAAGGTCTTTGTGTTCCTTGCTATAAACGTGTTTGAAAAGGTATGTGCAGCAGAGGTTCAGAAAAGTCTCCACAAACTTCAGCAAAGGGTGTCACGTCATTAATGAGACTTCAGACAGCTTCAACACTTCAGACGGGTTGTGCACTTCAGACGGCTTCAACACTTTAGACGGGTTGAACCTTCAGAAGGCTTAACTCTTCAGACAGGTTGAAAGCACTTCACATAGTCTTTATATAAGCTTATAGTGGCTTGCTGAAATCATAGATAGATCATTAAAACATATATGTATCTATGATAAATCTTTTAACCAAATTTGTTAAACATTAAAACTTAGGGATTGAGCTGTCTTAAATCATCATAATCTTCCTTATGATATTTTTTGAGACTCAACATTCTCCCCCTTTTTAATGATGACAAATTTGTTTAAAATACATAAATCTGAAAGGAGTTTTAAAGATAAAAGAATAGATAGCTCCCCCTCAGATGGTGATCTCTTAAACTGATTTGATCAAAAATACTTATCAGATTCTTATTTACTCTCCCTGAGTCCTGTGATCACTTCAGATTCAGATTTTGTTAGTTTTTAATACTCCCCCTTTTGTCATCAATCAAAAGGGAATTCTAGAGCATAACAACAACATCAATCATAGCAAAATCATGAGGTATGAAAGAAAACAGCAAACTCAGCACAAACACAGCATGATGTGAAACACTGATAGTATTAATCAAACTGTTCAAAAAAAATTAATCACTTAGCAGAAATAAACATGAGACATTGCTACACATCATTGACTACCCATCCTTCTTCAGCAAAGCTTCTTTCATGAAGGAAATCAGCTCATCCTTGGCCTTGTCAATCTAAGAGATGAGAGCAGTCTTCATGTCTTCTTGGCCACTTCTAATCTGCTGTTGCTCTTGAAGAATCTTATCTTGTTTAGCAATGAGATCAGCATTCTTCTTCTCTAGCTTCTCTATCTTCAGCCTGAGCTTTCTGTTCTCTTCTTCAGGATCAGGTGGTGCTTCATAAAGAATAATCTAGATGTGTCTGCACACAAATCTCAGCACATCAAAACCTGGAAGCAAACCATACTCCTGTGGATGATACACTGGAAAGAAGAATGTTCCAATGGGACACATAATCTCCCAGTCTTCATGAAATGATTCAGATAGAGGTGGGAAATGGCCTCTGATGTAATGATACTTCACATTTATGAATTTCCCATGCCCTATGATAGAATCAGCATCTGGTCCAGTTGACCCAGAAGAGGATCCAACATCCTCTCTGATTTTCCAGTAAGATGACCAAACTCTGTCTCTGAAACTGTGATCCATGCCTCTACCTTGTCTCTTGACCTTTGCTGGTAGCTCCTTCCATTCTCTTGGAGTCAGAGGCTTGAAGGGAACAGGATAGGCCTTAGGTTCCTTGAACTTATCAGCAGGGCCTTCCTTTAGAGGGTACCTAGGAACAATTCTATCAGGTTGCACTAGAATCTTGGTGGTTGGCCTGATGGAAAATGTTCTAGGGGGCCTGTATCCTCTCATGCCAACAGACTTCAGATAATCCCTTTCAAAGAGTTCACCTTCTGTGCATAGATGCCTGAAAAAACACCAGTCTTCATTACTCATCTTCAGACAATCAGCATCAGAAAAGGGGTCAAGTGGAGCCCACTTGTGAGCAGGTGATACCACACCCTTTCTGATCTTCTCAAGTTGTCCTGAGTACATCTGGTCTAAGCTTCCATGATACTTCTCTCTTTCAGCATCTGAAGTATGCTTGACTAGCCCATGGTGCAGAGAGATAGGGGGTGCATCTCTGAAATATTGCAGTTCTTCATAGAGGTTTGGGAACCCTTTCCCTCTCAAAGAAAGGTCCTTCATACCTCTTATGAGGCACTTCAGCTTCCTCATCATACTGATGCTGAGTGAAAGGAAATGCATAAGGATCAAAAGTGGGTTCTGTGAAGAAATCCCTACTTTTAAGTCCTAGCCTAATGTGTTCAGGTAGCATACTCCCTTTCCACACTTTTGAGCTCCCTTCTTGCTGAATCTCCACAAAAGGTTCTTCAGATTGAGTTGCCTCTGAAGATGGTGAAGATGGTGGTGATGGAGGTGATGGTGTTGGTTCTTCTTCTGTCTCCATAGGTTTCTGAACAACTTCCTTCTCTTTTTCTTCTTTCTTTTCTAGTGAGGAAGGAGGTGATGGAGTCACATTGTCAAACCTCACCCTTGGTCTTTTCACAGGGGGTTTGACCTTCTTAGGTTCAGACACCTTCTCCCTTTCAACTTGTTTTTCTTCTCTTCTCTTCTTGAAATAGAGATTGGCCTTTACAAAGTTCTGGTACTTGCTAGCTTCATCCATAGCTTCCATTTGGCTAGCAATGCTCCTTGTAACCCTAGTAGTAGGTTCAGGAGCTGTCTCAAGAATCTTGCTCTTGGTTCTCCTCCTTTGCTGAGCACTAGACCTCTTTCTCTTCTTATTACTTTGAGCCAAGGTAGCTTGTCGTTCATCTTCAGCCAAGGCTAGCTGAGAGGCCACAGCAATAATATAGTCTGTCTTCTCTTGCTTAGCCTTCTTATCCAATTCTTCTTGCTCTAAGGCAGTAGCTATGGCTGCTACTTGAATCAACTCTGGATCAGAGGGGCAAGCTGCCAGAGGTGGAGCTGCTACAGCTTCAGGATCAGCAAGGTTAGGAATCTCTTCCTCATGAGCCTTTCCTTCTATGTCAGAAGTAGGCTTAAGAGGTTTTGCACCTTCAGAACCCTGACCCACTATTTCAGACGGCTTTTGCAAAGCCTTCTGAACAGGTTCAGATGCCTGAGTGTGAAAAGTAGAAGCTGCTGAAGATACCTTTGCTGCACTCCTCACAGGGAGCTTCTTCAGCTTAGGTTGAGGGGATGGTTTGGAGGACTTGAACTCTCCTTTTCTGATGTCCCCTTGAAGCTCTTGTTCAAGAATCTCTATTGTGCTTCCTCTTCTCGAGGCCTTCTCCATGAGAACTCTCTCCTTCAGAGTAGGAGATGGAGGTCTTGGAGTGAGAGGGTTCTTCAGATTCATGCTCTTCAGATTTGACTCACCAAAGAATGCAGGTGACTTGTGATCAAACAGTCTTTCAATAGGTACTTTAAAGTGCAAGAGTACCTTTGTTATGAGGGTGTTGTGAGGAAGATTTGCACCAGAATCTCTGATCTTCTTTTGCATGTGGAACATTAAGATGCTTGGAAGATTCTTCTTCTTCTGCAGTAGGTGAATCAAGCAGAATCTCTCCAATTCAGAGACGTGATTCCTGCTTCCACTCTTAGGAATTATTGAGCATCCTAAGATGGAGTGTAGAACTCTAACTTTGTCCAGCATGTACTTAGCATCAGGGTTCTTGGGTTCTTCAGTCCCATACATCATCTTGGTGTACTTCTTCTGCCCACCATTTCTCAACTCCCACCCTGGAGTGAAGATTTCTCCTTCAGCCTTGACCTTGGTGATGGTGGAGAGAATCCCTTCATAAACAAAAACAGGGACTCCTAGAACAGTAGCCTTGATGCTTTCATACACTCCCTTGGAGTTAGGTATTCCTCGAGCTGAAGACCAAAAATCTATCACACTCTGTTCATGCCATGAACAGTAAATGTAGTCGAAGAAAGGAGTCCATCCAGCAGCATCAAAATCCTCAACCAAATCCATACCAAGATTTCGAAGCTCCTCAAGGTCCACACCTTTTGATCTGACCACATTTCCACCGGAACTGGAAGACTTATTTATTGCCATTGATAAGTTACAGAGAAACTTGAGAGGAAACAGTTGCCTAAGAGGAGAAGTTCAAATAGTATGCTGAGAGAAAGTGTAAGGCTTCCTCGACACACTTACTCCTGCATTTATAGATCCACGATGCAATGATGGCTAGTACTGGCTGCGCAGATATTGAGTAACGTCAGCAAGTCATTTCAGACAAGTGAGAAATTTCAGACACACATATAAAATTTCAGAAACCCTAACATTTCAGACGCTCTTAACATATCAGACAGTATCATACACAGTCAATTATTAGAAAATGCATGTATGTTCAAATTATTGCGTATGAACTTAAATCTATCTTCAGCCAGGGATTTTGTGAATATATCTGCCCATTGATGCTCTATTTCAATGAACTGAATATCAAAAACACCTTTCTGAACATAGTCTATAATAAAATGATGCTTGATTTCTATATGCTTAGCCCTAGAATGTTGGATAGGATTTTTAGACAAATTAATTGCACTTGTATTATCACAAAGAACAGGTATAGCAGAAATAGGAATATTAAAATCCTCAAGCTGATACTTCACCCATAGCAGTTGTGAACAACAACTGGCTGCTGAGATGTATTCTGCTTCTGCTGTTGATAATGCAATGGTGCTTTGCCTTTTGCTTGACCAGCTGATCATGTTACTTCCAAAGAAATGACATCCTCCACTGGTGCTCTTTCTTTCTATTCTATCTCCAGCAAAGTCAGCATCACAGTATCCTATTAACCTGCAATCCTTGTCTTTCTTATAGCATAGACCAAGATTAGTAGTGCCTTTAAGATATCTAAAAGTTCTCTTAACAGCTTTGTAATGAGTAGTTCTTGGATCTGATTGAAATCTAGCACAAAGACACACACTGAACATTATGTCAGGTCTGCTTGCTGTTAGATACAATAAAGAGCCAATCATTCCTCTATACAAAGTTTGATTCACTGGTTCTTCATTTTCATCATTGCTTAAAGATGAAGAGGGATGCATAGGAGTTGACATGGGTTTGCAATCATTTAAGTTAAACTTCTTGAACATTTCTTTTGTATATTTTTCTTGATGGATCCATATACAATCATAATCTTGCTTAATCTGAAGTCCTAAGAAAAATTTTAGTTCTCCCATTAAACTCATTTCAAACTCTGATTGCATCAACTCAGAAAACTCCTTGCACAGAGAAGAATTAGTTGAACCAAAAATAATGTCATCAACATATATCTGGACAAGTATAAGATCTTTGTTAGACTGTTTTCTAAAAAGAGTTGTATCTACTTTTCCTCTTTCAAAACTATTTTTGATAAGAAAACTGCTCAATCTGTCATACCAAGCTCTTGGGGCTTGTTTCAGACCATAAAAAGCCTTTTTCAGTTTGAAAACATGATCAGGAGAAGCTATATCTTCAAAACCAGGGGGTTGTCTAACAAAAACCTCTTCTTCAATGAATCCATTGAGAAAAGCACTTTTGACATCCATTTGATATAGTTTGATGCCATTATTTACAGCATAAGAGAGAAGAATTCTAATTGCTTCTAACCTGGCAACAGGGGCAAAGGTTTCAGTGAAGTCAATACCTTCTTGTTGATTGTACCCTTGAGCCACCAATCTTGCCTTGTTTCTGACCACTTTTCCTTCTTCAGACAGCTTGTTTCTGAACACCCATTTGGTTCCAATAATAGTTTTCCCATGGGGTTTAGGAACAAGGGTCCAAACATCACTCCTGGCAAATTGATTTAGCTCTTCTTGCATGGCTAGGATCCACCCTTCATCATGCAGAGCATCATCAATGTTCTTTGGCTCAATTTCAGAAAGGAAAGCAAGAGAATTCAGATTCTTGAATTTTGATCTTGTCTTAACTCCTTCTGAAGTGCTACCAATGATTTGCTCTTTTGGATGATGTGATTTGTATCTCCAGTTAGTTTTCTGAGATACTGTCTGATCTGTCTGAGAATCAACATTTGTCTGAAGAGGTTCAGATGGTGCTTCAGACACCTGTTCATCCTTCAAGCTATTATGATCATTCAGCTCCATACCTGCAAAATCATCTTCTAGATCTGATAGTTCCCTATCAGTTTCTTTCATGTCATTGAATTTAACATGGATTGATTCCTCTACAATTAAAGTTCTAGAGTTATAAACTCTATAGGCTTTAGATGTTTCAGAATAACCTATGAAAAATCCTTTGTCAGACTTTGCATCAAATTTTCCAGGATCATCTTTGGTGTTGAGTATGAAACACTCACATCCAAATGGATGGAAATATGATATGTTGGGTTTCCTTCCTTTCCACAATTCATAAGGAGTCTTTTTCAGAATTGGTCTTACCAATATTCTGTTTTGAAGTAGCAAGTTGTGTTAATAGCTTCTGCCCAGAAGGATCTTGGTAGGTTGCATGAGTTGAGCATGGTTCTACCCATTTCTTGCAAGCTTCTGTTCTTTCTCTCAACAACCCCATTTTGTTGAGGTGTTCTTGCCACAGAGAAATTGTGTGAGATCCCATTCTCATCACAGAACAGTTGAAAGTTTGCATTCTCAAACTCTCCACCATGATCACTTCTGATGACAGATATACAGAATCCTTTTTCATTCTGTACCTTCTTGCAGAATATTGTGAAATTCTTGAAAGTCTCATCCTTGTTTCTTAGGAATAATACCCATGTGTATCTAGAATAGTCATCAACAATGACCAAACCATATTTTTTACCACTAATGCTTTCTGTTCTAATAGGACCAAACAAGTCAATATGTAACAATTCTAAAGGTCTGCTAGTAGAAACAACATCCTTACTCATAAAATAGTGTCTTGTTTGTTTCCTTTTCAGACAACTTTCACATAAAATGTCAGATTTGTAAGAAAGCTTGGGCAGTCCTTTAACAAGGTTGTATTTTGCTAATTTTGAGATTAATCTCAAGCTGGCATGCCCAAGTCTTTGATGCCAAATCTGTTTTTCATCTTCAACAGAGATAAAACATTTTACATCTTGACTTGCTAGCTCCTCTAGATCAATTTTGTACACATTACTGTGTCTCTTAGCAGTAAAAAGGATTTGATCAAGAGAGTCTTTTACTATGCATCCTTCTTTAGTAAAGGAGACCACATATCCACTGTCACATAATTGACTTATGCTCAGTAAATTATGTTGCAGTCCCTCTACCAGAAGAACATTCTTAATGAGGGAGAGAGGAGACATACCTACAGTCCCTATTCCTGTGATCTTCCCTTGCTGGTTTCCACCAAAGGTAACCACACCTCCTGCTCTGAGTCTAAGGTTTTGGAACAAAGACCTTTCTCCTGTCATGTGTCGCGAGCATCCACTTTCCAGGTACCATTTGTGGGGTTTCCTTTGTCCTGTTAAATACATCTGCAACAGGAATGATTAAGTTTTTAGGTACCCATATTCTTTTGGGTCCTTTCTTGTTAGCTTTGAGCCTTGCTTTTCTCTTGTGTTTGCACTGAGCCACATTGTGTCCAGGCTTGCCACAGTGAGAACACCCAATAACCTTCTTTTTGCCTTTAGTAAAATTTAAGATAGTAGGAGGTTAAGAGATGTTGTGATCACAAAAGCCTAAACCACTTTTGTCAAGGGAATGCCTTTGATTTCCAAGTATTATATTAAGATTTTTTGTTCCTTTGACAAATTTGGCTAAGTCTCTTGTTAGTTCCTCAACTTGTTTCTGAAGTTTTTTATTTTCTTCAGATACAGTTTGTGAACTGCTGACTTTAGTCACAAGAATCTTTTCCTTGAGCATAATATTTTCTATCTCAAGAGCCTCATATTTACTACACATTTTTGTGTGGGCTTTGGACAAATTCTTATACTCTTGAAAGAGTTCCTTGGAACTTTCCATCAGGTCATCATACATATCTTGAAGAGTTAAGGGAAATACCTCAGCTTCGGAGCTGTCTGATGAGGGCAGGTTGGCCATGAGACACAGGTTGGCCTCTTCTGAAGTGTCCTCCTCTTCTTTTGAGGTAGACTCATCAAGATCCTCCCATGTTGCCATCAGACCCTTTTTCTTCTTGAAGAACTTCTTCTTATTGAAGGTGTTCTTCTTCAGTCTTGAGCATTCTGCCTTCATGTGACCTGGTTGTTTGTACTCAAAACAAGTAATTTTGTCATTTTGAGAGTCTTTACCTGATTTACCTGCTTTAAAGGTTGAAGGTTGGTTCTTTCTGAACTTTCCTCTATTTTGCAGCATTCTCTTGATCTTCCTACTTAGAAGAGCAAGATCATCATCTTTTGAGCTATCTCCAGAATCTTCATCTGCTTCTGAAGTTTCCTCAGCTTGCATAGCCTTCATGCTGCCATGCCTAGGCTGTTTGGCCTTGGAGTTTAGTGCTAGAGACTTCTTCTTGTTGTTATCTTCTCCAAGCTCAAGCTCATGGACCTTGAGAGATCCCAACAGTTCTTCCATTCTAAGAGAGTTTAAGTCTCTTGCCTCTTGAATGGCAGTAACTTTGGGTCTTCAGGACTTAGGCAAACTTCTTAGAATCTTTCTATTGTTGTCTCCAGATTCATTAATTTTACCTAAGGACCTGAGTCCATTAGTTATAGTCTGAAACCTTCCAAACATCTGGTCAATGGTTTCAGATTCCTCCATCTTGAACATCTCATATTGATGTATGAGCATGCTGATCTTGGATTGCTTGACAGTTTTTGTCCCTTCATGGGCTGCTGCAAGA
This sequence comes from Sesbania bispinosa, assembly GCA_026901365.1. Lineage (NCBI taxonomy): Eukaryota > Viridiplantae > Streptophyta > Magnoliopsida > Fabales > Fabaceae > Sesbania > Sesbania bispinosa. Next base: position 362,132 of record QLOH01000153.1, read on the forward strand.
GTATCCCAGATCTCCTTGGCAGAAGTACATCCATGAACCTTCTCATACTCTGATTTATTCAAAGAACATATCAGATAGAGTTTGGCTTTGGCATTCATTTGTACTCTAGCCTTCTGCTCCAAGGTCCATTCAGCCTTAGGAATGGGCACTCCATTATGCATAGGCATATAGTCTCCATCAGTGACCACATCCCAGACATCAATGTTGTTGCTCTCAATGAACAACTTCATACGATCCCTCCAGTAGTGGTAATCCACTCCATTGAATGCTGGGGGCCTTGTGATAGAGGCTCCTTTAGAGATGTATTGCCTGTTGTTGTTGGAAGCTTCCATCTGGATCTTTAGTCCTCAACACTTGTTAGGTTCTCAACCCTGAGTTGAGCTCTGATACCAACTGTAGAAACACAGGGAAACACTAGAAGGGGGGTTGAATAGTGTTTCTTAATATTTTATGAAAGCTTTTTGTAAACAACAAGTTTAAAACAATTTCAGACAGGTTTTTGAAAGACTGTCTGAAGTTCCTTAAGACGGCTTCTGAAAATGTATTTTAAAAGGTTTTCTTGCTTTTAAAATATCAGAATTGCTTTTCAACACCCTTTGATTAGTATAAATAAATTGACAAGAGATAAGGGTAAGAAAACTTAGCCAAGGAATTTATCCTGGTTCACTCACTACCACTGTGAGCTACGTCTAGTCCCAATGCCAACTAGCACTTGGATTTTCTCTTAATCTTCACCAAGATTACAAGTATTCTTTTACAGTCAAGCCTCTTCAGGCTCTACAACCAAGTATTCTTTTACAGTCAAGCCTCTCCAGGCTCTATAACCAAGTATTCTTTTACAGTCAAGCTTCTCCAGGCTCTACAACCAAGTATTCTTTTACAGTCAAGCCTCTCCAGACTCTACAACCAAGTATTCTTTTACAATCAAGTCTCTCCAGGCTCTACAACCAAGTATTCTTTTACAGTCAAGCCTCTCCAGGCTCTACAACCAAGTATTCTTTTACAGTCAAGCCTCTCTAGGCTCTACAACCAAGTATTCTTTTACAGTCAAGCCTCTCCAGGCTCTAAACAAAGATTACAAAGAAATAAGTCTAAGCTTTTAAACTATACCAGTTTGAAGCTTAAACAGAGACAATGTACAATAAAAACTGAGGTATGCTCAGGATATACACATGTGTACAATGAATTTTATCAGAGAGTTTTTACAGAGTAAAAACTTGCAGCGTGATGTTTCTCTTGGCTTTCTTGTATATTGATTTTCTGACCCTTGATGGTCTTCATGGAGGGGTATTTATACCCAATCTTCAATCCGTTGAAATACCACCGTTTAGAGATAGCATTAAATGCTATGTAATCCGTTGTGAGACATGCTTCTGAGAGCTCTGATATTTTTGACACGGTACAAGGTTGCTCCTGCCATAAAGCTGCTACAAATGTTGCTGCAGAGGCTGCGTTGCAGAGATTTCCTCAGTGGTGTATGAAATTCAAAAACACCAGGAAAGGTCTCTGTGTTCCTTGCTATAAACGTGTTTGAAAAGGTACGTGCAGCAGAGGTTCAGAAAAGTCTCCACAAACTTCAGTAAAGGGTTCCACGTCATTAATGAGACTTCAGACGGCTTCAACACTTCAGACGGGTTGAACCTTCAGAAGGCTTAACTCTTCAGACAGGTTGAAAGCACTTCACATAGTCTTTATATAAGCTTATAGTGGCTTGCTGAAATCATAGATAGATCATTAAAACATATATGTATCTATGATAAATCTTTTAACCAAATTTGTTAAACATTAAAACTTAGGGATTGAGCTGTCTTAAATCATCATAATCTTCCTTATGATATTTTTTGAGACTCAACATTATGCGTTACAGACACTTCATCATGTGAAAATGCATTAAGTAATATAGGTGCTTCATCATGTGAAAATGAATTAAGCATGTGTAACACATCATCAATTGGGTCATAAAAAGCAACACTTGAGCAACAAGAGTTAAGATAAGATAAAACAACTTTTGAACAAAAAGCGACAACTAATTCGCCCTTAATCCCATTCAATGGTGAAATTCCTTAAATCATCTCTCTTAGTATCATGCCCTCACCTTCCTACAAGCTTAAATCAGTACCAATATGGAAAGAAAGAACATTTTAGCTCAATAAAGAATCAACATCATGTAAAGGAAGAATATTGAACTTCCAACAAGTCTATTTGTTAGGCAATGGAACACTCGGGACGAGGTTTAATGGTAATATATCCTCTCAATGGCGAAAATTCACATGATACCTCCTTTGGGAAGACATCCTCAAAGTCTTGAAAAAGAGACACATAAGAGAGACATAGGTTGATTGGCCAATAAAGCCTTCACACCTACCTCTATGACAAACAAGTTTTCTTTTTTCTCCTCTTCCGTTTCTCTCGTATTTTCCTCAATTGTGAGTGTCTTGACCTTCTCCTCTTTATTTTTAAGCTTGTCTTTAAAATCACTTAACTTATTTTTCACATGACACTCACTCTTTTTCTCTTCACTGTCTTTTTCATTTGCCTTTTCACTCCTTTGCATGTTTTTTTTTTAACTTTTATCTCTTGAACTGTCTTTTAATATCAATGCTAATTGATCCATACATACTTGACTAGGCAACATGAGCATAAGTATAATCTTACAACCATTATGTATAAAGAGAATTTATTGGAAAACCCATCATGATGAATGACAGTTGTTGAACCTGCACAAAATTATAATTATCTGATCTAAAACTACTCGTAGTAGAATGGTACAAACCGGATCGAACCCTGAAGATCCACTTAAATTAATCCTTCTTTAAGGGGTTTGATTGATTGGAAAAAACTAAAGGAAACAAATATCAAGTTAAAAGTAAAGGTTGAATCAATTTAAGACAATATTAATCCAAGGAATTCAGATGCTATTTTTATGGTTAATTGATGATCACATTTTTATTCACACTTTGCATAATTAATCTTAGCTTTCTTAGACTGTAATTGTGATTAAATCCACTATTTTAATTGGAGTTTACCAAATCGGGCTTAATTGGGCTTTAACTGTAAATGTTGTTTAAATTCGGATTTTTAAGCCTACTGACCTACCTGTCTTGTTTTGATGATATCTGGAGCTATAGGTGTCCGATTTGAGTGATTCCAGTGGTATTGAAAAGCTAACTTCTGGAGCTTTAATTTGATATGCTATATGACCATATTTCCATGACGAAATTAGGAGCAGTTGCTATTTCAAAATCGCCAACTGATGTTGTTTGTAACAAATCCGAATTTGCTTAGTTTTGTAATTAGTTTGTGGGCATGTTTTAATTAATTTCGGCCCAATTAAGACCTAATCATATTGTTAGTGATTTAGGCTCCATAAATAGGTGTGTTTCTGAATAGTTAAAAGACTTTTCCCTCATTTTTCAGATTTTAGAAAGACTCTCTTCATTTTCCCTCTCTTTTCCTCTCTTCTTCCATTTTCGAATTTGGCTCTTCTTCTTCCTCTTCTTCAATTTTCGAATTCCTCCTCCATGGAAATGGAAAACTAAGCTTCAAGGATTGTTTCTCTACTGAATTCACAATGGAATATGAGGTTCTAATTTTGGTTTTCATCTCTTAATTTCTTGGACAGATTCATGAACTTTTCTTCTCCTAGTTTCTTGATGTTTAGGTTTGAATTTGAAATTGAGTTGCATGCTTTATGTAATTCGAATTCTAATCTGAATCTAACTCACATTTAAGGTTGCTTAATCTAAAATGAATTCTAGGTTTGCTTAATTCCAAGGATTAGAAATTAGGATTCATGCTAGTTTGCTTAATTCTAGTGTGAAAATTAATGAGGATGCTTAATCCGAATTTGATTCTGTCAAGGATTTGAGGAATTTTGTATGAACTAATGATAGATCCAATTTGTGAACTAGGTAGAGATCCAATCCATTTTTCTTGAATTGTTTTCTGAATTTCGAATTCTGTTTTAGAAATTGAGAAATTAGCATGACAAACAATCAAAATCCCCTTGTGTGTGTGAGTTGTTTTCAATTTGAAATTATGAATTTGTGATTGAATTCTTTGGGAAACGACTTTGGGTTAACCAACCCTTACTGCACTTTAATTCTTTCTATTTGATTGAGTACGACCTCGATCATTAATCATTGGTTATTAATAACATGCATTCAAAGATTAAATCTATCAACTTAGGATCACGTGGAACTCCCACAATGATCCCCAGATTCACTACTGAAATAATTTCTAGAATTCAATTGATTAAGATTAACAAGATCAAATAACAACCAAATGTTATGTTAGATCCAAATCAATTTTATAATCAGAACCTAATTGAAGTAAGTAATTAAATGAACACCTTCAATTCAATTACTTACTTTATGCTTTTTAATTGTTGCATGATGATTAACCAATTAAGAGTACAACATACATCAATAACAAATTTCATAACCAAAACATGTTAACCAATCAAGCTTTGATAAAAGAAATATGAAATTGAAGCAAGTGGAGTAGAAAAGCAAGGTAGATGTAATTCAATGAGCATGTGAATGAAAATCAAACCACAAAACCAAGATGAAAATAAGCTTGATTCCTTGAATTGAATACAAACTTATCCTTCCATGAAAACTTTACAAAAAGATGAACAAAAGTATATGAAACTCTTAGTAATTTCTACTATAACTTAGATGATCTTCTCCCTAGCAAGCCCTCCTATTTATAGAAGGAGAAAAGATGCAGTTCCAAAGATGATCACTTAGCCATGGCTAAACATGTTTTGTCCATAAATGGACTTATTTGATCAATTACCTAATGCATTTATCCATTACTTTGAATTATTCACCCACTCTAGCTATCATTCACCAACTTGTCTCCCACTTGCATCGTGCATTGCATCATCTAGATGGCAGAATCCAAGGAAGTTTCCTTTTGATGAAATCAAGCCCTGGATCTTAGCTTTCAAATGTCGTTGGTTTGAGCCCAAAATGAGTTTTCTATCCCAACTAATGGCCCAATCTTTGAGTGTTGTTTAGGTTTTCATGTAATGCTGACTATTCCGTCTTTTAAGTCCATTTTGACCCACTAGACATCCGATTTAGCTTTTGGGTTCTTCATCAAAGTTATAGGGCTTTTTTATCTTTCCTACAACATAAAGTGCATAATGTTTAGATGTCTAGAACTCGAGTTATGCTTGAAATACGAAAATAGTGTAATTTTTCAATTATGCTGAAAAATGTAATTAAGCCCAATATGAACCTGAATTGGCAAAATATGTTGAGTCTCAGAATAAATTAAGTATTCAATTTAATCAAAGACTCATAATACTTAGTTTTAATGAGTAACAAATTTGGTCATTATATAATTTGATTAAGAAACAGACACTACTCAAGCTGTTGTTCTTTGTCTTGCAGTAATCTACTTATTTGTTGAACCTTCCGAATAGAAGCAACTCTGTGTAATTGATCAACCTGTTGAGCTGAAGAACTTGGAGTAGCTGAAGTCTTTTTCAACCCTCTGAAGACATGTACTATCTGATATGCTGAGAAGTCTTTTTAATGATGTTCAGTATAGCATCTGCCGATGTCAGAAGACCTTCTGCGCAAAGACTTAAAGTAATCTACTGACATCTTGAGCCTGCTAGAAGAAAGCAACATGCTGAAGAAAGCAATCTGCTGAAGAAAGCAACATGTTGAAGAAAGTATCCTACTGAAGAAAGTATTCTGCTAAAGAAAAACAACCTACTGAAGAAAGAACTTGTTGAAAGCATCTTTCTATTGAAAAGCTAAAGACTTGTTGTAGTATGAAAACCTTCTGAAGGGGCTTGGAAAGATCAAAATTTGCTGAAGCAAATCTTTTGAAGTCTGAGACGTCATGCTACCTTCCGAAGACTTAATGAGTCAATTTGATTAAAGTACTAAAAAGACTCAAGTCTTTACAAAGCCTTATGGTTAGATGAATCAGTTGCAAGGTAAAAAAACAAAGGCTTGTTGGCACGGTTTCACTTCCTGACACAAAAGAGGAAACCTGCTGCAGAAAAGCAGACAGAGGTCAGTAATAGAGTCAGCGCTGCTGCACACCTAATCCTATACTGTCTCTGTGATACGTTATCAGAAGCATGCAGCTCAACGGAAATAAAGCTATTAGACAACGGGACTCTGAAGAATTTCTAACTGGTCTACAGATTCAGTTTCCCTATACAAATGAGACTCATGCAAAGAAGAATGAGAGAGAAAAAGAAAAAAGAACATCAACCTGCTGAAACGCTAAAAATCTCTCAAACAAATTCAAGAGCCAAAACTGTTGAATCATAGCTGCACCCCTACTATGCTCAAGTCAGAAGCTAACAAAAGAGAAGTTGTTTCACAACGGCTCCAAGAACATTAATTGTTCTTCTTCAACGGTATGCTAAGAAATCTTCAACAGCTACATTTCCAGATCGTATAAATATACCTTCATGAAGAACTATGAAGATGGGCAGCCATGAATCCCAAGATATGAAATGGCATCATTGAAGCCCAAGATAGGCAAACAGAAAAGCCCAAAAAAGAATGGCCAAGATTCATCAGAAAATCCTTCTAGCCAAAACACACCATTGTAATTCATTTCCTTGTACTTAGATTTATTATTTGTATCCTGAGTTTTACTCAGTTATCCCTTTGTACAAGAGAACCCGTGTTTAAGTTTCTCAGAAACTTAAACTTATCTTTCATTGTAAACACTGTAAAGTGTCAGAGAGCTTGGAGAGCCTTGGAGGAACAAAGAATACGTGTTTAGCCTGGAGAGGCTGTGTCCAAAGAATACTTGTTAAGCCTGGAGAGGCTAGGTGTGCAAACAATACTCGGTTGGTCCTGGAGAGGCCATGTGTGCAAATAATACTCGTTGTAATCTTGCGGGATTAGTGGAAAATCCAGTGGTGGTTTGCCCTGGGACTGGACGTAGCTCACTGAGTTGGTGGGTGAACCAGGATAAATTTCTGTGACTGAATTCTCTCTACCCTTAACTCTTTTACTTTCTATTGTTATCTGTTTTATCTAACCAAGGAGGGTTTAAGAAAAGTTGTTTTATATATCCTTTCAGAAAAACAATCTTTTATTCATGATAAAATATCTCAAAATCAAGTTTACTCAACCTGCTGAGTTACATCAGCAAGTTACTGAAAGTTCCAATTTCGGAAGGTTGAGTGAATATCTTTTCAAACTGCTTGCTTGTTTTAAAAGGTTTTCGAAAATCTGAAAAGGTTTATAAAACACTATTCAACCCCCCCTTCTAGTGTTTCCTGTGGTCCTAACATAATATGCTTATGACTTGTTAATTAAGTATAAAATATGTATTAAAAGGTTAAATTTGAGGGATGATTAATGTGTATGATTTGTATTTATCAATGAGTTCTATTGTCATGTTTTTGTAAGGTCCAAGACCCTCTTGAGCAAAGGTTTTAATGACAACAAACTTTCACAACAATATTCTAAGTTTTTTGAATACTTTGTTACTAATGCTTTCACTTGAGAATGCTTGAAAGAATACAGGAAAAGTTACAGAAGGAAGGTGCAAAGATCATAAACATCATTTAACATCAGAATATGTGTCTAGAAACATGTCACATAGAGCTTCATGTCAAAAGTGATGAAACAAATTCAAGAAGTAGCTTCTTAGCTTCAAAAAGGTCAAGACAGTTCATCTAAGATCCCATGAATATTAAACTAAGTTGTATCAAGCTTCGGAAGCAAAGTTGAAGCTTTAGAAGGATCATTCAAGACCACTAGAAGCATGAGAAGGAGCATTTCATGAAACATGACACCTTTTGAAAATGAAAGAACACTCAATCAATTCAAGCATATTCATTCCAAGTGTTACTAATGCAAACAAAGTAACTGCAGAAGAAGCAGTTACAGCAAAGCTGCAGAAGATGCATTTCTATAGAAGAAACTTGATAGGAAATTCAAGAATAAATCCAAAGAGCAAGAAAGGGAAGTCTGGACATAAAGATAATTGGAATAAATTCAATTTATCCCTTAGAACCAAAATTCCAGACTCAGATCAAGTTATGACATATTAGAAGGAAGATTCACTTTTTTTAAAAGTGAAGAAGAAGCTCTTTGCTGGAAAATCATGACTTCCTAAGCTTCCCAAGAGTTGCAGTCAAGTATAAACATACTATGGAGTCCTCTAAAATGATCACATGTCATTGACAAATCTCTACATAAGAAAAAGGGAAGTATGCAGAAGGTTTAAGCTGTCAGGAATACTCCAGAAGAAGCAGAATGCAGTAAATGCCATTTTTTCTCATTTATGGGATTACAGTTGGGGCAAATATAGCTGAAACAATTTATATCAATCAATCCGAAGCTCCCAGAATGCTTACAGAAGAAATGGCCACAGAATCCACAAGTTTTTTTTCACTCTGCAGAAGAAATATGTTGTTAGACATGCTGCAGAAGAAGCATAATTCACTAAATTATGTTTTTATCATTTTTAGAGATGCAGTTGGGTCAAATACATTTGGAATAGATTATTCTGAGTAAATCATGGCCTATGGTGTGATCCCAGAAGAAATAGCTGCAGAAATCACAAGTTTTTCCATCTGCAGAAGATAGGTCCTCAGAAGGTGCATTCAGTCAAACTTGACAGCTGTAAACAGCAAGGGACAGCTGCTACATGACAGGGACAGGTCAAGGAACACAACTTGAGGTCCAAGCAACTTTCCAACGGCTAGTTGCTCTCCAATCTCCTATAAAAAAGGATTTCCCTTCATGTTTACATACACCTCTCTCTAGAAGAAGCATCCGGGCTTAGATTTACAAATCCATCTTCTGGAGACTTTCTCTCTCTTCACATTTTCTTAGTTTCTGCACTAAAAAGATTAGTAAGAGAGAGATGGCTCAACCTTTCGCTGATGTGCTTAATTTGTAGTAGTTTTGAGCCTATTTTCTATATTCTCAGCAAATACATCTTCTGTAAACTCTCAAGAGTGCTTTGAGAGTGTTAGTGTCTCTTGAGAGAGTGTATAAGTGTTGCTGTGAGCTGCTGCACTGGTGCAGTGAGCTAAAAAGAGGTGTAACTCATGCAGAAGGAAATCTGCAAGGTATTTTGAGTCTGTACTTTCTGCAGAAGAAGCTGCAGTAGGTGTGAAGCCTTGAGAGATAGTTAGTTTGGGTCTGCAATGGTGAGGTGTGCCTTGCTATTTGCAGAAATCAGTTGTTTGAGCCTGAAGAGGCTGGAGAATAATACTAGTGGTAAGGTGCACCCAAGAAGTGATTGTATCAAGGTTGATATAGTGGAAAATCCTACAGGTGTAGGTACTGGACGTAGCCCAAGGATTATAAGGGTAAACTAGTATAAAAATCATGTGTGCAATATCTCTTACCCTTACTCTCTTTAATTTTTTGCACATACATCTATTGCTTGGTTAGTTATTGTTCATACTTTAAACATTTAGCAAGCTATAAACCATATTTTGACAAACTTGTTTTTTAAACTGATATTTTCACATAAATCACATCCATATTAGTTAAAATATTGATCTGGAAAGTTTCATTACATTATGAAACTATTTGGTACTCCAAAAGCACATTTCTTGAAAGATGTTCAATGTTCAACATTGAAACTTGGGGTTCAAACTACCAGATTTTGATAAACCTATTTTTGAACTAATATTTTCACATAAATTACATCCATATTAGTTAAAATACTGATCTGGAAAGTTTCATTAAATTATGAAACTGTTTGGTGCTTCAGAAGCACATTTCTTGAAATCTGTCCATTGTTCAACATTGAACTTGGAGTTCAAACTACAAGATCCTTACAAACTTGATTTTAATAAGAATTAACTTTATATTCTGGTTGTTTACTAAACAAATATTAGATCTGGAAAGTTTCATCAAGTTTCAAGTTCATTTGACCCTTCAGAAGATTGGTTTAAAGTGACAGATTCAATGTATTGCTTCTGCACAACTGCAGAAACTTTATACTATTCTTCTGAACAGTTTTTCTCACATAATCTTATTAGTTATTGGTTAAATAACTATTCTGGAAAGTTTTATTAAAATACAAAATCATTTGACCCTTCAGAAGATTGGTTTAAAGTGAAAGATTCATTGTTTTGCTTCTGCATAACTGCATAAACATTATATTATTCTTCTGAACCTTATTCTGAGTTGTAACTACATTAAATACATTATATGGAAGAATAATTTTGATGATATCAGTCCCTATTATTTGCTTGCCTTTAAGAAGATAGTTTTAATCTACTTAGTTGGCATTATACACTAACCACTATCTTCTAGAAGGAACTTCTGATAGCCAAGGCATTCCTTGAGCAGAGATCAGTAAGTTGTTCAAAGTACTTGCGGGTTGGACCAAAAGTTTTCAAGGGCACAATTCAACCCCCTTCTTGTGACTCTATGATTTACTTCAGTTTCTAAGTTCTTCCAAGTAGGATATGACCAACCTCCATTGACACAACATCACACAAAACTTGGTCTTCAAACTTTCCAATGAAAATGTTGAGGACGACTTGCTTGTTGACAACTAGTCCACCCTTCTCACTCAACCATTATTGAAGTTTGTATGTCCGGGGGTGAGGGGTTGTGGGAAGGTTGAGCTTCTCTACAAGCCTTGTACCAGCAACATTTGCAGTAGCTTCCCCCATCCACAATCATTGAGTAAATTCGTCCATTCACCATGCACTTTGTGGGAAAAATGTTCTCTCTTTGGGATTCATAAGTTTCTTTTATTTGACTTCCCAATAGCCTTCTAATCATAAGCAAATCTCCCTCTATGGCATATTCCTTACCTTCATGCTTTCTCACTTGTAACTTCTTCATTATCCTTCAAAATTAATGATTTTTTGTTGGGGCATTTTGATGCAATATGTCCTCTTCCAAGGCAAGTGAAGAATTTCACACACCTATTTTCAGGCATAGAAGAAGAAAAAAAAGAAGAAGAAGAGGAAGCATTAGCATTAGAAAAATGAGATTTTGATGAAGAAAATTCTCTATATCATCTCAACCATGTGGGTATTTTGAAAATGAAATCTTTACATGGAAGGGAATAGAAATTTGTGGTTATCGCCAAAGCATCCATGTGATAGTGGCATCCCTTGGCCGAAGCGAGCATGATTGTTCATCACCGCTATCAGAGTCTTCGTCAAAGGCAGATGACATGGAAGGGGTTCTGATAAGGACTTTATTCTTGTGGATTCTGAATTTGTCACAAGCTTTGTCAAGCATGTGCAAGGAGTAATTTCACGAGATCGTCATTGTCGAAGTGACAAAAGCTTCTAGATCATCAAGAACTTGTTGAGGTTGTGCTTTGGGGTTACTTCTGCCTCACCCTTTGTAACACGTCTATTGGGCGCGATCTTCTCTAACCAGCACATGAAAGATGATATCATTCTCCAATGAGCGGATTGCACAAGGTTCCTCAACGACAACAGAGATAAAGAATTGGACAAAGCTCTGAAGCACTTTCTATGGTCTCCAGGTAAATGATAAAAAAAGCTCTAGAGCTCTCCAACTTGTTCTAGAAGAATAAGTCGAAAGAGTAGAGAAGTTGAGGAGAGTGGATAAGAAAGATCCTTCAAATAAAGATAAGGAAAGTGAAAAATAATAATAAAAATTGTATGGAGGAAAAAGGAAAGTAACCAAGAGAATAAGAAAAAAAAATGAAGTCAATGTGATTAATATTTCAAAAATTCCACTGTAGTTTGATTAAAAAAAGTGGAAAAAACTTTTTCATGTTTTCAAAATTTCTAGAAATAATGAGCCCTTTTTCAGAAATAAGGAAATAAAAATGGTTCACTAAACATCTCTTCTTTATATATTTTATTTTCACTGAAAATGAAAACATGAAATAACCATATCAATCAAGCCCTAATATTATAAACTTGTGTGGACCTTAGAGACTTATATGTCAGTTTCCATTCTCATGAACTAAGTTAGATTTTTTAAGAGATTTTAATGACAAAACATAACTATTGCAGGTCTATCTACAAAAACAAGGTGAAGACATATGCAACTAGCATAATTAAGCCACAAGGTTCTTATGTAAGTGTTTTGGTGTGACAAACCCATTACCCATCTCTTCCATATGGATTCTAATAGTCAGGCCTCTCTTATTTAGACAAATAAACGTATAAAAGAAAGGAAGGAAATTCTTCTCCAAAGACGATGAATCATGAGTATTTACTAGTTTCAAATTAGTACAAATGGAAAGTAGTGGCAACTACCTGATAAAATTATAAGTTATTAAATTCAATAAATGAATTATTATTGTTGCTTTATCTACAAGCTAATCAAATTGTTAAATAACAAGTTCATAGAGATATAGACTCGTACAAATAACAAATCAGATGTTGGGCAAACCATAAAGTAAATGGTGTTGCACATTGGGAGTAATATAAATCTTTCAATAAAATATTTTAATTATAAAAAAGGGAATAAATTATAAGAACATTTTACTTATAGGCATTGTATTAGAATACACTTGTCTAATGCATGTAACATTATTAGCCTGATCAGGAATCAATCGCTAAGCATTAGCTTTCAAAGTGCTATAGTATAAAATAAAGATCAATTATTATTCTTAGAAAAAAGTTGAAAAACAATAAATTTGGTTTTTAGATCATATTATCTTGAATTAAACACATTTCTCATCAAATCAAACGCCACCAAACATCCCACTTAACAATCATTTTTGGATAGAGAATTTTAGAATTGTCAAAATTGTGATAGATAATATTGAGTGAATTGTAAGTATGGGAGAAATTGGAAATGATAATTTAAAAAAAAAATTAAACATAACAGAGAAATGTTGAAATTCTCTCTCAATATATCTCATTTGAAATTTCTTCTATTTGCCATAAAAACTCCTCTTATTTCTCATTTAAAATTCTTTCTTTTACTATATATTCTAACACATGAAATCTAGTAATTTCAAATAACTCATTCCAAACACAAGGTAAGGTATGACTCTCTCACTTCAACCATCAAAGGTCAAAGCTCAGCAAATTAGGCATAGAAATGGAATCAACACTAAGCACAAAGAAGTACACATTTACCTTGAAATTAGTTTCAAAACAAGAACATTTATAGGTGACAAATTTTGATGAGAGGGATAAAAGAAAACGTGTAAACAGTTTAACAATTTTGATTAATAGGTTACAAATTTGAAGTATTGTTATGATTTGAAAATTAGGGTTGAGAACTACACTTTAAAATAATTAAATCTAAAATTAATATGTTGGCAACGCAGACTGAGATGTGGGAATAGCTACCGGGTTCGATCCCCACTAAACACATTCTTCGGGAGGGGTGAGGAGTTTTAAATGTGACTAAGCCCTGAATAGGATTGTCCCTGATAATAGGGGATATCTATGGTTTACACAAAAAAATCTAAAATTAATATAAAGATATAATAAATTAAAAATAATAGGCTATAACGAAGTATTTATGTATAAATAAATTAAAAATATATTCCAAAGAAGTAAAATTGGCATTAACTTAAAAAGATAAAAAAAAAAATCTAAAATTGGGAATAAAGATAGATAGATTATGCCGTCCATTAAATATTTGTTTAAAGTGTCAATTATATTCTCTCAATATCTCTTTAATAATTTTCCTACTATTTTATAATTTTTTATTTAATAAGTAGAAGAATTATTAGGAATGACTAGCGGAAAGACAAGCACTGTCGTATCTGTCTATTTGCATTTTTTTAGGAAAAAACGTAAAATTTGTTTATTTATATTTTCAAATACTTCAAATTCAAATCCTTCTTTATATTTGGATGATATATTGAATTCTGGTTTTTTTAATGATAACTTTTTTTAACACTAATCCTTATTTTTATAATTCAAATTTAAATCCTGATTGATTATATTTTTTCCTATTCTAATTTTAATCCCTATTTCTTAATTGGGTGCGTCTAGGGTGAACCACCGTGTGGGTGACACACCGGTGGTTCACCTCTTATCTGCCGTTAGATCTAGTAGACTTTTTATAAACGATTCTGATTGCTTAAGGGTGACTTGAAGAACCGATTTTCAGAAAATTACCCATCTAGCACTCTCTATTTGTCCATTGTTTGAAAGAGTTCGAGAAAAAAAATTCTATTGCATCTGTAGCCACAAAGACAAAGCAGATCACGCAACACTGCTTCCTACCACCAGCACCGCTTCCTACCACAAAGAGTACTACATTTGTTGCTGCTTTCTCTCCTTCTCCGACGATATAGCAGATCGCGCAGCAGCCATGGAGGAGGAAGGTGCACGACCAAGCACTACCTCTGCACACTGCTTGTTCCATTACCGTGACAGAAATCATCAGATTGAAGATAGATGCATCCACTCTCCGAACCCCTGCTCCAATTCCGGCTTAAAAAATACAACCTTGTCCATTCCCCCGTTGGTTTCACCTTACGAAATGCAAGTTTTTCCTATCTGAACTCCGTTCCTCCACCTTTGATAGGAGAAAGCATGTAATACAAAAAAAAAAAAGAATACCTCTGATGACGATGACGTTAACCCTGTAATACAACATGAAATGAATACCTTTTCTGAATTTTTTATTAACTTCAATTTTTTAGTCTAACCGGTCATTTAACCCAGTATATCAGGTCAAAATAGTGTAACACGGGTGTTAACCCTAAACCCTAAACCCTAAACCCACAAGAGTGAAACACCCTAGAAGCACCCTTCTTAATTTAAATTTAAAATATCATTCTCATCATTTAAGTCGTGAATTTTTAAACTAATTTTGAAAAGTATAGATTAATACTTCAAATTCAAATCCTTCTTTAAATTTGGATGATATACTAAATTCTATTTTTTAATGATAACTTTTTTGGCACTAATCCTTTTTTTTTACAATTCAAATTCAAACACTGATTGATTCTATTTTTTCTATTCTAATTTTAATCCCTATTTGTTAATTTAAATTTAAAATATTATCCTGATGATTTAAGTCGTGAATTTTTAAAGTAATTTTGAAAAGTATAGATTAATAATTCAAATTCAAATCCTTTTTAAATTTGGATGATATATTCAATTCTATTTTTTTTAAATGATAACTTTTTTTTAACAATGATCCTTATTTTTACAATTCAAATTCAAATCCTGATTGATTCTAATTTTTTCCTATTCTAATTTCAATCCTTATTTCTTAGTTTAAATTTAAAATATATTTCTTAATTTAAATTAAAAATATTATCCTTATCATTTAAGTCATGAATTTTTAAAATAATTTTAAAATAAATTAGGGATATAATTGAAAATAAAATATGGACACCAAAAAGAGACATCACCTTTATATTAGTATAGATAAATAGGAGATTCATAATTAATTTTTAGAGATACGGTTATATTATGATTATGATTTAAGATTTTATTATATAATGTATTTAAATAAATTTTAAATTACTACCAAATACGTAGATTGATTAACATATTTATTCTAATTTAATCAATGTTTTCAGCCTTAGGTATGCAGTTATTAAATATTACTATAAAATTATCTTTCCTAAAAAATACTTTGGATTCCATAAAAAAACTTTTAAACTAGATTAACTCTCGAACAAGGATATTAAAGTACTAAACCATGGAAAAAGACATTAAATTAAATAAACATATCAAAGTTAAACTTCATATTTAAAAAGTTGATCAAATATCAAATCAACTACTAGTATTTAAGATTTAAAATCTAACCCCAACTATTTTCATTCCACGTGGATTGGTCGGAATGTATGATATGAACGAAGGTTTGCCGATGCCGCGGAATAAAATTCCTTTCCCTCGACCATCAATTTCTTAAATTCCGTAACCGGCCTGTCTTCTTGATAATTAATTAAATTAATACTATCATTAATATATACTTACTGTCTTTCTATTTCTCTCTCTTCAAAATCAGGCAAGATCGTAAAACAGTAAAATTCTTTTCCTCGTCCGAAGCAAAAACGAAACAATTACCCTTTCTCCATTGTCCGAATCGAACGGCAAGAGCGAAAGTGTGTTTGAATTTCACCATCACCTTCTTCGTTGTGATTCCAAACACGCACACATCTTCAATCCTTCAGTTTGCGTGTGCGAGGAACTACATGCCTCTCTCACTCCCACCTCCAAAATCGTCTTTCCGTGCTAATCTCACACGCATCTTCGTCACAGTCCAATCGCCCAAAGACCCTTATCGCGATCGCTTCTTCGGCCTCAGTCGCCGCCGTCCTGCGGCGGAGTCTAGAGCTTTCGTCGCGTTCGCTGTTTAAATGCGTGTTACAATCGATCTAGGGTTTCCGAGCCTGGTCCTCGTCGCGGTGGTTTGCGTCGTCGTACCGGCGATCGGCTTTGTGGTCCGCCTAAAGTGGCGGCGCGCTGCGGCGAGGGCGGAGGAGGTCAAGAGGCTCCTGGTTCTCGCGGCGGAGGAGTCTGCTAGGGCCGAGAGCGAGGCTTCATATCAGTACGGTGTCGTTTCGGTCGCCAAGAAGAATAACCAATGCGCTGTGTGCTACTGCCCCCACCACTAGGCGTTGCGCGCAGTGCAAAGCGGTTCGCTACTGGTACGCTCTCTCGGCTTCTTCTTTTTCTTCTACCTGTTCGAGTTTTCTCTTGGGTTTCTATTTTCGCTAAATTGTGCTAATCATGCTCAGTTTCTCTCTTTCTGTTGCTTGAACTAAACACTGGTCGTTTATGGACTTTTTGTAAATGTTTTTGTGATTAGATTATTTATTGTTAGGGATTATTAATTTGATGCCGTAATTTGTAAGTTGTATGGTGTTTGCGGTTTGTCATTTATTTCTTGGTCTAATTGTAGTTTTTGTGGAATGAGTTTGGTATGGTCTCTAAATCCCACAATAATATGCAAAGTTTGCTTGTAAACCACCATGAAAAAGCATGGGAAATTTGTGTATTCATTGTCTTGGTTTGCATCCCCATGGTTCGGTCTCTTAAGTCCATTCTAGAGGAATATATGATCAAAATTCTTGAGATCAATTAGTTGTTCCTTCCTACTAAATGAGGCCTACTGCTGCTGATATAAAATTCATGTTGTGACATTGATATGTTGTGACTTTTGATTTGTATAGTATCCTTTTGGAAGACAAAGGCTTCTCTGTAAATTTTCTTCTCAAGTTTGGAGAATATAATATGATATCTGGATTTTTGCATTCATGATCCTCCCCTTTTTTTTGAAGATCCTCTTTTAGTACTAGGATTTTGTGTTCTTGCTTGATTTGTTGAATAATTTAGCTGATAGTGATGCCCCAATCCATATTACTGAGTTGCCATTTCATTCTTTTCCTCTGCATATTTTCTGCCTTCCTACTTTCAAGAAAATTAATATGTACATATTGATTACCTTTGTTTTCATGTCTTTCAGTTCTCGTAAGTGCCAAGTTGCTCATTGGTTTCAAGGTCACAAAGAAGAATGCCGTGCTCCCAGCACAACTCAACAGGCTGATGATCTGGTAAGTGATCTTGGCAAGAAGGTAGCAGAGCCAGACTACTGTGGTATCCATGATGAGAAATCTCAGTTTGAAAGCACAGAGTATACAACTATAACATCCTCTGAGAAACCCCCATTGTTTGATCTAAGCTATTCTCCCAAAATTTCGTGTGCAAAGATGACAAAGTAAGAGTCGAGTCTCGTGCAGAGGGAAATATTACACACTCTAATTCTGAATTATCAAGTAACTCATTTTCTGGATTCTCAGCTTCCACTAGTGCTGGTGAATCATCTGATGATTCCTCCATTTGCGAGAGTATCACCTCAAATGAGCATGAGAGATCTGAGGGGCATACTTTTGCTGACCCCACCCATGACATTTCTGATACCACTTCAAATGGTAATTGCATGGGTGCAAACCATGCCATTGTCACCTAAGTTTGCTAGTTTGGTTGACTCAGTAAATGGTTTTTCTACAATTCCTAAATTAAATCAAGTTAGGCATGGTTTTGGTAAAGAAGAGATTAAGCTCACATCAAATGGTAGTTCAGGTGTGATGATGCAGAAGGGGGTAACAATTGAGCCTTCTACAGTGTCTTCTGGATTCTGGAATAAAAACTCTTGACTCGAGGGGGATAAAAGATGACTCTTATAGTGACCCTCTTCCATCCCACTCTAATGAATCTCTTCCAAAGTCTGTTGGGAACAATGTGCCAAGTGCAAGATCAGCATCTTTGGAGAATGAAGGTGTTGATTCTTCAGGTTGGGCAGATGCTTCGACCATCTATAACTTGCAAACTGTTGGCTCTAAAGGATCAAATCATGTTATGTTGAACGCTGGCAGCAACTTGAAGTCAGCTGAAATTAGATGTCCGCCACGTACATTTGCTGATACTAAGTTAGTTTATAGAACTGATGAGCATTCACATTACAGTACAAAATGTGGGGAATAATGGCATCCAATCTGGCACTGCTACTTCATCTCAGATTGCTAGCTGTTCTCCAAATTCTAAGAATGGCCTGAAGACATCTGTTGCGAAAGTCGTTGATCAGTTTAGAGAATCAAATTTATCTAAACATGTTCCACTAGCTGTTGGGAGTGATATTGCTGGAAAATACAGTGACAAGGTTATTCTTGAACTGACATATCCTTTTATGTTCTTCTGTGCCTTGAGGAACCATTATCTTACATTGTCTATTAATAGTTGGTGCAGGGTCTCTTTCCATATGATTATTTGTCAAGCTTTATAATTGGAATAGAGTGGAGTTTCAACCATTTGGTCTTATAAATTGTGGAAACAGGTGATATGAAATGGTTTGTTTATGAGAAATAGATAATTGGTGCATTATGTGTATGGGTTTTAATATATTTATCATAGAATTTATTTATTAAATAGTGATTGTGTATTATTTTCTTCTTTCTTTGCCATAATGATCATTTATTTCATGCCATGTTGATTGATCCATGTGAATGGTTAGGTTGTTTTTTTAAAGAATCAATATTATCCATGTGTAGGATTTGCATTTTTTTTTCTCTTAATTTTACAACATCTTTGCAGCTGTTATGCTAATGCTGTACTCCAGTGCTTGGCATTTACACCACCCCTGACTGCTTATTTGCTTCAAGGACTTCATTCAAATCATGTATGTATGCAATCACAGCTTCCAATTGGAATCCTCAAATGCCAATTTCTTGAATACTATCTGTGTAACTTTTCCCTGGGGTTAATAACTCATGTCAATTCTAGGTGCAAATAAAAAATGGTGCTTCATCTGTGAGTTTGAAGGTTTGCTTTTGAAGGCAAAAGACACAAAATCTCCCCTCTCGCCTATGGGCATAATCTCTCAACTAAGAATATTGGGAGCCAACTTGGTAATGGAAGAGAAGAAGATGCACATGAATTTCTAAGGTGTAGTTTACATCTTTAAATCCATGTTAATCGATATTTCATAGTTCTTGTTTCGTATTTCACCTCAAGTTAATGAGTATGACATGTGATAGGCATGCGGTTGAGACAATGCAATCTGTTTGCCTTATGGAATCTGGAATTTAACACAGCAGGACTCATTAAAAGAGGAAACTAATATAATGGGTCTAACATTGGAGGCTATCTTCGATCAAAGGTAATGATATTTTTCCTATTTGAAAAAAAAAAGGATGGTTTTTGTCAATGCTTTCAAAACCGAACCGGTAATTAAACCGGTGAAGGCACTGGTTCACAGTTCATTGGTTCAACCGGTAATATTTAATATATTTTTAATATTATATAATAATTTTAAGTAATAAAATAACAAAATCATAGAAGTCAAGATATATAAGATAAAAAATTAATATAAAGGACCTTATTCTATGTATTATAAGAAAAAAATTAATAATAATTGACTAAATAATAAATATTTGTAATCCTTAAAAAATGTTTAGTTATCTCAAATATATTTTAAGACTAAATATAAAGGCTAAATTTTTTTGAAAATTTTGAAACCTGCCCGTTTGAACCGGTTTTGACCAGTTCTCACCGGTTTTTGAAACCAGCCGGTTTTTTTTTTGCGTAATATGGACCGGACACCAGACTAATTCATGGCCGGTCCGGTCCGTTTTTTATAACCATGGTTTGTATACCCTCCCAAAGAACAAAGATCATTGTACATTTGTTGAGGTGTATACAACCTCGTAACATAGTAGAGATAGAAAGGGAAGAGAGTAGAAGCATGTGATTGAAAAGAAAGGGAGAGATAGAGAAAAATGACGTGGAGAATGAGGTGTAGAATTTAAGGTGTATGAATATCATTGTTGCTTCCCAAATTATAGGTGCAATACAGTGTTGGCCTGGTTTAGAATTAGATTATTAGATTATGCTATTTTTCCTGTCATCGGGCATCCACTGATGCAAGTGAGATGGACAATGAACATTAAGCTATAATATGTTGGCAGATAAAATGCATGAAATGTGGGAGGGAAATCTGAGCGTCAAGAAAGGATGATGGATCTGACTGTCGAGATAGAAGGGGAGATAGCAAACCCTGGAGGAGGCCCTTCGACAGTTTACAAGCACTGAGACTCTGGATGGAGAAAACAAGTACCACTGTGTCAGGTAGGATTCTCTTAATAACTTACGACATTATCATATCATACCCATGCTTTTGATATTATATAACTCATAAGGTTGAAAGAATATATCGGTGCCTACAGTTTTGAAATTGGCTATGATATTTGTCTCTATTTTAGCTTTCTTTTCTGAGTCCCAGATAAAAGCGGGCTAACAAAAACATATATTTGGTCTGGTACGTACCCTTTCAAGGAAATTAAAGGGAATCAAATTTGGAAAATTTTAACAGGTCAGGAGTGAGGACATGTGGTGTTATGGGGGGGTTATGTAACCACTACTATGGTGATGACGAACTTGATTTGTAGTGGTTGGAACCTGAACAATATGTTCATAAATTAAGATTGAGGGATTGAGAGGATTTAGGGTTTGATTTAAGTAAAAAGTGAATCTGGCTTCTGGAAGAAAAAAGTAACTTCTAATAACATCTGTTCAGTAAAAATGTCGGCATGACTTTAAATTGGATACTGCATATTAGAAATTGAATTGGAATAAGGGAATATTTCATGCTTAGGATCCCTCATCCTGAGCAGTGTGTGCATTACATTAGAGGTTTGATCACGTCACAGGTCTGTTTAAGAGAGTGAACCCCTCAAAATAATACTAAAAGAGTCATTGTTACGACCTATTAGAATGAGTTTGCTTAGTTAATGCTACGACCTATTAAGATTACAACTGAGCTAATAAAATGTGAAATCCTATACTGACCATAGTACTATAAAAATAAGGGAAATGATCTACATAACATAAAATAAAATAGTAAGTTATTAGGTCTATTAAGGTCTGCGAGAATTTTCATTAACTCTTACTGAGATTTAGAATGGCTTCTGAATGGGCCTACCTTTATTGAGGACTAAAATCATACTTCGGAAATCTGGATAGTGTTTAATCAGTTTAGTTGTGAAACTTATGTTTTGATTAAATCATTTATTTTTCCTTATATATTCGATTAACAATTGTTATCTTTCTTCTGTTTTTAAACTTTTTGATGTATTAAGTGTTGTTGTCTTTGGCATATTATTTGGAGTACGTTTCCTTATTATTGATCAGCTGTTTCATGTTAAGCAGATGTAAATCTTATCAGAAGGCCAAGAAGAAAATGACAGTTTCAGAGGCACCTAATGTTCTTACAATTGCATTGAAGAGATTTAAGGTATTTCTGTCAAATTCAAGGACAAGATTTTACCACCTATCTTATATGCATATTTAATATTTGGTACATGTGTTTTGCAGTTTGGAAAATATGGGAAGCTCAATAAGCCTATTCGATTTCCTGAAATACTTAACTTGGCACCTTTCATAAGCGAGACTAGTGATTTGGCTATATACCGACTGTATGGGGTAGTTGTTCACTTGGATTCATGAAGTGCTGCTTTTTCAGGTCACTATGTGTGGCTATGTGAAGAATTTCCAAACAAGGTTGTTTAGGAGGTTGATGAGAGTGTGGTATGTTCTCAATTTCCTTTTATTTGCATATTTTGGAGGCTGATGTCTTTGGTTCATAAAATGTTGCTTCTTTGGATTTAGCTTTCCTATGAATGTAGTGGACTCTTACCTATGAAGCGCATAATCTAAAATGGTACTTAATAGGTTATAGAGCAATATTTGACTAAATATTACATAAGCTTTGAGGATTTATAGATATGTTTATTTATAAAGGCATACATAAGAGTTAAGGACTTCATTATCATTAATTCTATTATTATGTATTGTCCAATACAAAACTTCTTAAATTGTAGCAACAATAAAACTGACTAAAAAGATTAACCCAAGGTAGACAAAGGCGGTAAATGCAACTGCCTCAACATGGAACAAAGTTGTCCAGGAATGGAAGCTCCAAGACAACTTGCCTCTGCAAAACCCTTTCTTCAGAACTAAAACTGTCCAGGTTCTATGTGATGGACATGTCCTTTCAAAATTCAAATCAGCATTCCCCTAGCACACTAGGTGGTTGTTTGAGACAGATTTAATATTTTTTATTTTCTGAAAAGCTTCTGCTTAAAAAAAAGGTGTGTTTCTCCTGAGATATGCTAATCCAAATTGCGTGGCATGGTAGACTAAAGATAAAGGTGAGGCAGAATTTTAGACAAGATTTAATATTTTTTATTTTCTGAAAAAAGCTCCTGCTAAAAGAGGTGAATGTTTCTTTCCTAAGATATGCTAATCCAAAAAATGTGTGGCATGGTAGACTAAAGATAAGGTGAGGCAGAGGTCCATCAGTCCTGAATAAAAGCTCTCCTAGTCAATTTTCTCCCCAAAAACCTTTGCTTTTAGGGTTAAAACTCAGGGATGAACATATCTTCAGATTAGTGTCTCCTCTGGGAGAGCTAGCCCCACCATGAGGTGGATGTTCCCGGCTCGAACAGGATTGCCTCCCGTGGAGGATACCTGTGGTTAAACCAAAAAAGATTAGTGTTCTCCTCTTCTTGCCATTGGTGGAAAGGTCAATTTACAGAAGCCTGATTGGGTGTATATGGATAGCTCAAGCTCTCTGTCTGAGATGTTGAACTTTTTCCCCACAAGATAAACATGGATATTACATAAACAATTAAACCAATCAAGTCAATCAGAAAGTCTGTTCCACCAAGAAGGATTTGACCTCATGAGAGCTTGAGCTGTCCATAGAGACATACTTCACCAAACAGAAGGAAATCAGATAAGATTAGGTGCCTCTGAAACTGTCATTTTCTTCTGTTTTGGTCATTCACAAGATTTATTGAGTTTGATCACTATACTGAAGGATACTAATAGTGGATTGGACTTTAAGTGTGTTTTGGAATGGTTTTTGATATAAAGATTTGTTTGTCAATAATGACAATGGCGGTGTTTTATATGTTCATATATCCAATGTAGCTGTTACCTAGAACTCAATTAACCATCTCTCCTATGTTTTGTCTTACAGGTGACGGCTGTTGATTTGGAAACAGTCTTGACAAAAGGAGCATACATGCTTCTTTATGCAAGGTAAATCCATCTGCTTTTTATCTTCTATTTTTTTGGGCAATATCTTATTTTCTTTCCTCTTTCTGAGTCTTTCAAGGTCTTTTAATTATGTTGTCTCTCTTCCACTTCTCTGACTTGCTGAACCACGTTGTAGGTGCTCACCTAGGGCCCCAAGAATCAATCAGGAACATGATAGTATCCTCAGATTCAAAAGCAAAGTCAATGGAAAAGCTGTTACAATGAAATCAAGATATGTATCTTCAGATTCTGTTGTGCGGAGGAGCATGACTAGTTTCGATTCTTCAGATGGTTTCAGCTGCCTTAGAGACTATGTATGCGAAGTTTCAGCACATGAAAATGATTTTGGAAGAAGACTCATCAAGTGATAATTCATCCCTTATCAGCAGCAATTCTGATGAAGGTTCTTGCAGTAACTGATAGCACCTGTGATTCAACCAGTACTGATGACTTTGCTGATCACATTTTTGGTAATTCGGGTGTTGAGGAAATGCTGATGCTTGCTCCACATTGTCATCTCCTCCCTTGAATACTAGACATTTGCCCCCATCTGATATGGAGCCATATGATTCAGTTTTCCCACATGCAAGTGATTGCGACCACCTCCCACAGGTCCAAGGGTGGAGATAGATGGTCTTTTGTACAGGAGCAGACCGCTGGATGTTAAAAGGAGTGGGGAGGTGTTTCTCATTTGCATGGTGACACAACTATAGAGCATAGGAAGTTAGATACAAGTAGGAGTAGCAGTAGTATACAAGGATCCAACCATATTAATGATATAAATTCTGGTGTATCATATAGAAAGTCAAAGGAAAGAACGGATTGAAAATTTGAGGAGTACCATATAGAGGTTGGGAGCCCCCAAGTAATAAATAATAACTGGGACGCTCCACGTTATTATTCTTGTAAGGTGCCGTTCTTTTCCACAGAAAGTTAATCATCATCCTTTTCTCAATGTTTAATTAGATGTAGATATATAGATTTCTGTAACTCTATTCTATTAATTAATTAAAAAATAAAAGAGAAACGATATACTTTCCGTCTTTACTTGCTTTTGGTTAACTTTCTAGGAATAACATTGCATTAAGGAATAAGGAGGAAAAAGCGGTATATTTTCCAAATGTGATCCCACCTACCCCTGCCTTTGATTAAATGGACATCTTCAATAACTTCTTCATACGCAGACTTAGTTGAAAAGGATCGCAGTTCGAGACCAAATGGGTATGTCTTCACCTAAAGACGGGTGGCTAGGCATGCAAGCACATACTTTTTTAGCTAAGGTATTTCTCTTGTGGTGGAGTGTTTAGAGATAGCTCAGGAGATGGAAGAGCTGTCTAACATGGTAAATCAAAAGTCATACCCATTCCGTACACAATCTCAGAAACATAAATCACGAAAGACTTAAGTTTGAAAATCAAGAACAAATGAGGAATGTTGTGCAGTAGTTATGTAGAAGTCAGAATAGCGCTGCAACCTTGTACTTTGTCAGAGATGTCTCACAACGAGATAAAGAAATGCTATCTCATAATGGACTTCTCAACGACGTTTTCAAGTCAACGAAGTCTATAAATTAATCTATACTCAAATGCACTTTTAATTAAAATTAATTTTATAGAATGAAGTTCATTCAAAATTAATTAGTTTTACAAACTGTAAAGGCACTTAAACTGAGTAAGCAATATCCTTATTGTTTATTCTATCCAACAAATATTATTGAGAAAAAGAGAAAAATTAAGTAAAAAGAGTAAGGATAAAAAATAAAAAATTTATTTGAATGGAAAGAAAATAGATAGAAAAAAATTATATAAACATCTCTTATTTTAGTTAATTGGATGAAAAGGTGAAAAATGTTAGACAAGTGGCCTCACTAACTTAAGAGGGGGAGGGGGGTGAATTAAGTTATTCGATTTTAACTAATCTTTTCGATTACTGATTTATCTTGCCTTTAGTGTACTTACAATCCTTTAATTAAGATGAAGAAGAATGCGTATACTTAAGATGATGAACAAGTAATTGCAATAATTAAATAAGAGTTAAGGGATAAGAAAGTGTAAACTCAGTTTATACTGGTTCGGCCAACCCCTTGCCTACGTCCAGTCCTCAAGTACCCACTTGAGATTTCCACTATTTGTAAAACTCTTTACAAATGATGAATCCTCCAACACCTTGGAACCCTTCCTTGTGTTGAGAATCACCCACATACAAGAGAGGCACCCTCTCTTCAACCCACAATGATAATTTCAATCTTTGAATACAGATGGACTCTCCTTTAGAGTAGATAATACAAGTTGAAAGATCTATAAGAACTTCTTAAGATTTGCAAGTATTTGGCACAATTGATTTCTTGTAATGAATTCACTCTTTTAAGTTTCTACATGAGTAATCTGTTGTAATTTTCGAAAATGAGTCACAAATATAAGGATGATGATGAAACATTGTAATCCTTGATTAGAAATCATGACTCTTCAAGATTTTCTGAAAAAGTGTTCTGGTAATCGATTGCAGGAATATGGTAATCGATTACACAGTTCAAAATTGCGAACCGTTGTGCCCTGGAATTCAAATTTCGAAATTCCTGCACTCTGGTAATCGATTACCAGTTCAAAAAATTTTTGAAAATTTGAATTCCTGAACTTCTGGTAATCGATTACCAGTTCAAAAATTTAATCTTTGAACTGATTTTTACTTTATAAAAATATTTTGTTTAATTTCTTTTTAGAGCTAAGTTCCTTGCAAATACTAAGATTTCTTTTGACATTTTTAACTAACTAAATCAAGCTTAACCTAATAGACCTTGTTGCTTGACTTGACTTGACTTTTGTTCTTGATCTTCTTGACTTGAATAAGTTCTTTTCCTTTTGCCATTGTCAATCTTTCTCTTTTTCTTTCTTTCTCATTTGGCATCATCAAAACCTGCAATCCAGGCATCTACAAAAAATATTTAGGGTAACACTACTTTCACTTGAGAATTAGAGAAATTAAATTGTACTATCTCCCATCCCGGCCTTTTAAGCCCATAACATCAAAAAAATAAATTATACTATCTCCTTATTTTAAAACCTATATTCCTCTCCCTTGAGAGATAAATATATGTTACTATTTAATCTATTTTAATATAAACAAAGTTACATTTTCTTTCTTGATTTGTGATTTTTAATATCATTACATATAATTTTCAACATTTACCATCAACTATAAGACATTAAAAAGTAAAATAAAGATTTTAGTTGAATTTTCACATTAATAAAATAAACATTTAAATTATTTTCATCTTCTAAATCTTAAAATTAATGATAAAATATTCAAAATATTATTAATGACATTAAAAGATGTAGTGAATTAGACGTCGACGCCATATATTAAATCAATAGATAAATTATAGAGTAAACTGAAAAATTCGTCTTTGGATTTTGTAGGGGTCATGCAGTTTAATCCTAAAGAAATAGAAAAAGATCCAATATAATCCCTAACTTTTTGCTCCTCTTGTCACTATGATCCAACTATGTGTTTCTTGTTAACTTTTTGATGACATGTCGCGTTCAGGTGATATTGTATCACACTATTTGTCATTGGGGAACAAAAATGACGCCATTGGGACTGAGGCCTTCCAATGAAAGAAGGGAGGAAAAGAGAAAAACAGAGAACAAAGAAACACACACGACTGTTGAAATTGAGGTCTTTCAAATTATAAATTTGACAAAACCACGTCATTTTCATGCCACAATGGACGCTATAGTGACAAACAGTGCGACATAATGTCACTAAGCGTGACACGTTATAAAAAAATTAACGAGAAACACATTAGTTGGACTATAGTGACAGACAAAGTAAGAAATCGAAGATTATATTGGGTTTTTTTCTAATTTTTAAGGACTAAACTGCATGACTTTAAAAAAGTCAGGGACAAATTTACTAGTTTACTCTAAACTATAATTACCTTAATCTTTCTTAATGGTTGTTCATAATTTTCATTGTTCTCCCAGTATCTCTAACTAGTATAGGATAAAGATCAAGCTACTTTAGGATTAATTATTGTCAAAGTTGTCCCGCTTATAAATCATTTATAAAATAAAATTTAACAAATCTAAACATTAAATAATGTTATATTAATATTTTATCATATACACCGAAATTTGTTTTTTTTTTTCCGAATGGAGGAGATGATTTTTCCTTGCCCAGAGAAAGAAACCCTGACCCCCCCTAAACCGCCAGATGAAGGTGGAGGTCAGGCGGCGGTGGAGCTTCAACGAAAATGTCTTTCAAAGATAAGGTTCTAGCGGGAAAGCGTATTCCTCCGCAGCGGGGGAGTAAGGGATTTTAATTGCAGAGAAATATTCAGAATCGAGCTTCAGGATGGTAATAGGCTCATGCTAGTGCTATATGGATTCCAGTGTTCGTAGTGATTTGTACCGGCCTTGGGAGGATGCGCTCATTGTGAAGTTATTGGGCAAGCAGGTTGGTTACATGGTGATGAGGGACAGATTAGGTACGTTATGGAAACCTGTGGGTGGTTATAGATATTATGGATGTCGGATATGGGTTCTTCATGGTTAAGTTTGATTTGGAGGATGATCGTTCGAAGGCCATCAATGGGTGGCCCCTGGATGATCTTCGATCACTATTTGTCAGTTAGAGGTTGGACTCCGGAGTTTGTTGCTTCAGAATGCAAGATTGAAACAACCATGGCATGGATTCATTTTCCTAGTTTGGGACTCCATTATTATGATGAAAGTGTCCTCTTTAGCGTTAGCCGCAGCAGTAGGACAACCTATCAAGGTTGATTCTAATACTCTAAATTGTGACAAGAGGGCGCTTTGCCAGAGTTTGTGTTGAGGTTGATTTGACTCAACCAGTGGTTGGTCGTGTTTGGCTAGATGGTCACTGGTATAGAGTTGATTATGAAGGTCTACATCTGATTTGTGCTCAGTGTGGTTGCTATGGCCACCGTACGCCGTGAGTGTACGAAGACTCAGGTCCAAAGAGGGAGGACAGAGTCATGACGGCGCTGACATGTTGCTCCCAAACCCTATTGGGCCCCCAATCTCCAATCCTACGGCTTGCCAACGTCCAGGGGAAAATAATACCACAAATCCGGCTTATATCTCTATTGATTCCCCTCTTTATGGGGATTGGATTACTGTGACAAAAGTACGGAAAGCCAAAATCAGTTACCCAAAAGGGGCAATCTAAAAGTGAGGCAACTGTGGATAATCTCTAACAGATTCCAACGATTGCGTACTGAGGAAATCAAGGATCGGCTAATGAAAAGGAACGAATAAAGGCAAACCAATCATTATCAAGGATTCATAGTAACTTGCCAACTAACCCAAAATTGGTTCGAAAGCGACCAAGAAAAGATGCTGTCGGGCCTAGTTCTTCTTCTGTGACCCCCACTGTCTCCACTAAGGTTTCCCCTACCTGTCCCGGATTTGCCTAAATGCTCACCACTTCTTCTTAAATAAAATGCATGTGGACCCGACCAAGTGGGCGGATGGGACGCGAACTTCTCTTCCTATCATTCGAATATCACCAAATCGTTTTTCCTTTATGGATCAGGAACCTGAGAGCGTGGATGCAACCCATAAAGTGAATGTGGGAAATGGGGCCCAATGGCCCAAAAAACCCCCAGACCCAATTATGAAGAAGAATAATGATAACTCCATGGAAACATTTCAGGATTGTGATGAGGAAGTTGGGTCCCAGGATGGGGCATCGGGTTAGCTTGCTTTTGGGATTGGAGCTCCTCACTTTATTAAGTTGTTATGAAGTGTTTTACAGATTATCCATTTTAGCTTGGAATGTTCGAGGAGCCAGGAGTAGTAGCGGAGGGAAACGTTATATCAAGCAACTCATTTCTTCTTATCGCCCTTCCCTTTGTTTTCTATTCGAAACGCATTGTCAATTCAGTGTAGAGAAAGATTTTGGACCAAGTTGGGCTTTGAGTTAGCTGGCCTTATGGAAGCTCAAAACCATTCAGGAGGTGTGTGGTTCTTAAGGATCAGCAAGTGGATTTCAGCCTGGAAGTTGTGGATATGTTCCCCCCAAATGGTGACCTTCCATTGTTACAAAGGATTAAATAGCTGGATAGGCAGCGCCGTTTATGCCAGTCCTGTTCCCTCTGGGCGGGAGATGCCGTGGAATCACATTCGTAGTGTGCATATGAACATTAACAGCCCCTGGGTTCTTTTGGGAGACTTCAATGAGGTCTCTAAAGCTTGCAGAAGTCAGAGGGGGGCAATTTCTTACTAACAGAGCAGAGAAATTAATTTGTGTATTGATGACTGCTCCTAATGATTAGGTTGTGTGGGGGGCCTTTTTTTCTTGGTTTCGTAATGCTTTGGGTTCCCCTCCTTTGGCTAAGCGTTTGGACAGGGCTCTTGCTAATTTAAATTGGCGCCTTCGCTTCCCTGAGGCTTATGTTGAACATCTTTGTCGGCACCATTCCGATCATTCTCCTTTACTTCTTAGATCAACAAACCGAAACCTAAGATTGGTGAGAGACCATTCCATTTTCAGGCAGCTTGGTGTTCCCATAGTGAGTACTTGGAGGTGGTTAAAGAAGCTTGGTGCCAGGGCAAGGGAATGTTCCCTGTTCTATCTCTCATGTGCGGAATGATTCAATTAATTTCAAAAATCTAAGTTGGAAATATTTTTCGAGAGAAGAGGCGGGTGGAAGGAAGGCTCCGTGGTGTTCAAAGAAGTTGGGGAGAACAATGATTGTCTCAATTTACTTGCTCTGGAGAAAAAACTTCATATGGCCATCACCATTTTAACTACTTCCTTAGTGCCCCAGATTGGTGCAGCTGGTCTGAATGCTCTCATAGAAGTCGTAAGCAAGGATGAGGTGCATAAGGCGCTGAAGAGTATGGGATCCTACAAGGCACCTGGGCCTTGACGGTTTCCAGCCAATCTTCTTTAAGAAATACTGGAACATTGTAGGTGATGATGTCTGTAATCTTGTTCAGCAAGCCTTTCAGAATGGTAGATCGCATGAAAGTCTTGTGGAAACTCTTATTGTCCTCATTCCCAAGATTGATCAACCTCTAGCTCTAAAGGATTTTTCTCCCGATTAGCCTTTGTAACGTGTTTACAAATTAATCACTAAGGTCTTGGTGTGCAACGCTTAAGGCCGTTTCTGGATGCTCTAATTGGTCCTCTCCAGAGCAGTTTTGTCCCAGGGAGAAGCACTATCAGACAATTATATTCTTGTTCAGGAAAAATTGTCCACCACATGCATCGCTCTATGGCTAAGACTGGCATTGTTGCTTTTAAAATCGATTTGGAAAAAGCTTACGATCGCCTCAGCTGGGAGTTCCTCGAGGAAACCTTAGTCTTGTTTGGATTCCCCCGATCAATTGTGGACTTAGTTATGTGGTGTGTGAAATCCTCCAGGCTCTCTATTCTTTGGAACGGTGAGAAATTGGATAGCTTTTCCCCATCTAGAGGTCTCCGACAGGGAGATCCTATGTCCCCCTATTTGTTCGTGCTTTGCATGGAAAGGCTTGCGCTTTCAATCCATCAGAAAGTGACTAATGGACAGTGGAATCCCATCCATCTATCCAAAAATGGCCCAGGTATTTCTCATTTATTCTTTGCTGACGATGTACTTCTCTTTTGCAAAGCCAATAACTCTCAAGTTAAGGTGGTTACAGATACTCTGGCGGAGTTTTGTAATGCTTCGGGTATGAAAGTGAACCCGGATAAGTAAAAAATGATGTGCTCCAAGATGGTTGCTAACTGCAGGAAGACTTCCCTGTCTGCTATCTCCTCTATTAGATGTGTTTCTGATTTGGGTCGGTACTTGGGCTTCCAACTTGTGAATGGTCGTGCACGTAAGAGCTGTTTAATCCAATCCTTGATAAGATAAAGCATCATTTGGCAGGTTGGAAGAGTTCCCTCCTTAATCGGGCAGGTAAAACTTGTCTTGCCAAATCATTTTTAACCTCTTTTCCAGTTTATACGATGCAATGTTTGTGGCTTCCTAGTAGTGTTTGCGAGACTATTAACAAGAGTGTCCGTGACTTTCTGTGGTCGAACTCTGCTAATGATAATTCTGTCCATCTTGTTGGTTGGGACCATGTTATTCTTCCCAAGAAATTGGGTGGCCTAGCTGTCAGAGAAGCTAGATGTACCAATACTGCTCTCATTGGCAAGTTGATGTGGAAGATTTTAATTGATAAGGAGTGCTTTTGGGTTAAGGTTCTTAGTCACAAATACTTAAACTCTAAATCTATTCTTTCTGCTAAAGCCTCTCCCTCGGCATCAATTGTTTGGAGGAGCATAATCAAAGCTAAAGACTCTCTCCATCAGGGGGTCAAGATGAATTTTGGTAGAGGGGATACTGTTGTTTGGGATGAGGATTGGACTGGCCTAGGACCATTGTGTAACCAAGTTCCTTTTGTTCATATTTCTGATACTCTTAAATGTGTAAAAGACTTGTGGCATAATGGCTGTTGGGATTTTTCTGGTCTGTATACCTTAGTTCCGGAAGCTATTCTTGATGTTATTCAAACTATTCTTGTCCCTGCTAGTACAACTGATGAGCTGGATAGTTGGAGTTGGCGTGGCAGTAGCGATTGTTCTTATTCTGCCAG
This sequence comes from Sesbania bispinosa, assembly GCA_026901365.1. Taxonomy (NCBI): domain Eukaryota; kingdom Viridiplantae; phylum Streptophyta; class Magnoliopsida; order Fabales; family Fabaceae; genus Sesbania; species Sesbania bispinosa. Next base: position 394,211 of record QLOH01000153.1, read on the forward strand.
TGCGGGATATGGGTGGCTGTAAGAACAGCAGGGGACAATACCTAGAGCTGGTGCTTGGAGATGGTTGTGGATGGTTAATGCTCCAGAGAAAATTAAATGGCTAATGTGGTTGGTCCTGCACAGATCCTTGGCAACTCAGTCGGTCTTATTTCATAGACATATTACCTCCCCCCCTTTGTCCTAGGTGTGGGACTCAAGAAGAAACCATCCTTCATTGCCTTTGTGATTGTCCAGCTTCTTTAAATGTGTGGCGCAGATTGGGTTTGTTAGATTTACCATTTTTCTTCTTAGATAATGTGAGTCTTTGGTTGCAGAAGATCAATAGGGGTACCAAGGGCTCTCTTTTTCTGTCCGGCGTTTGGTGGATTTGGCGTTGGCGGAACAACTTTGTGTTCTGTACTGACAAATGAGATGCAAACTTTGTTATTCGTAATGCCCTCCTTATGGAGACAGAATTTGATTTCGACTCCGCGGAGAGTGAAGCTTCTCGTCACTTGTGGTGGACTGCTCCAGATTCTGGCTTCATTAAGCTTAATGTCGACGAAAGTTTTTTGAGGCACTCCAAACTGATGGCTACTGGTGATGTGTTGCGGGATTCCAATGGCATTTGGTTGGGTGGTTTCTCAAGCAAAGAAGGTTGTGGCTCTGTTCTTCAAGCTGAGTTAAATGCTATTATCAAAGGTCTCTTCTTAGCTTGGGATATGGGTTGGAAAAGGGTGGTGTGTGAGTCTGATAGCCTGGAGGCAATACATTTAATTCAACTCCATTATTCCCCTCTGTTGACTACCTACAGGTCCTCAACCCAAGAGATCAAGAGTTTGTTGTCAAGAGGATGGGAGGTGCACTTTGCTCATGTGCTTCGAGAAGCAAATTTGGTTGCTGACTGTTTGGCAAAGAAAGGTCATTCTATGGATCAAGCTTTTGCTTTTGGAATTCTCCGCCGGATGAGCTTCTTCCTTTGCTGGCTGAAGACTTGGTGTGATTGTCTTTGTTTTTTTCCGTTTTGTTTCCTTTTCTTTCCATTGTAACCAAAAAAATATACACCGAAATTTAAGTAAATCTATATATATATATATAATTATATTATAGTTAATATTTAGTTATATTTTAATAAATATATTATGCATTAAAATAAAGTTCTGAGTAAAAATAAATTGTGAATAGTTAACTGAATTGAGATTTATATGGATTTTTATAGAATTGATCTTTTCATTTGCATCTTTCTATCCTCGAAGATTGGATTGTCAAAATACTACTAAGAGGGTTTTATATATATATATATATATATATATATATATATATATATATATATATATATTATTTTCAAAGCTTATATGAAAAGTTGTACAGAATTCGACACATCAAAAGAACTAATTATTTTTGTTTTTATCTTTCAAATTTATGGGGACCTTCTCTAATATGTACTATGTTTGCCAGCACGTTATTTTTTTAAGGTGATGTTTGGTTTAAAACTTTGACTCCACTTAATTCAAATTAATTACATAATGTTTATATAATTGAATTATAATTACTCAATTAAAATCAAATATATTTCATATTTTAATATATTTATTTATTATTAAAAATAAATTTTTTCAAGATATTAATTATATATCAACTCTTTATATCTTTATATATTAATTTTGAAAGTTCATTTTAAAAAATAGACACTTCTACTCTCTCAAGTCTCAAGTAAAAAGTCATGTGTCACTTTTAAATTTTTTTTCACTATTTTCTCTAGAGTGTGTGTCTTTTACACACATCCCTTACAAAAAAATAAAATCAACATTCTCTAAAATCTTTACCAATCACTTAAAAAATTGATATTAAGAAGAGTTTAATTGATATACAATGTCAGTGTAAAGAAATTTTACACCGACATTCAATGATGTACTGCCACATCATTTATTAAATTTAATAATACATGAGGTGTCACATTCATTAAATGATGTGACAGCACATCATTGGATGTCTGTGTAAAATTTCTTTACACTGACAGTGTATATCAATTAAATCCTTTTTATATTAGCTCTTATTTTATTAAGAATATTAATAGATTTAGATTAGTACACGTTAACGAATATTATATTATAATAATTATAATAAATAATAATAGTACATACCAAACAGTGATTGATCACAGTGGAAATGGACTGTGACTTCAAACGGACTTTACCTTCAAAGTGAAGGGTTAATTATAGAATCCTGGAGTTGCCACTCTTGCGAGGGCTTTACCTAATCACCCCTGGTCTGAGGGTTAAACCCACGTCTATGTCTGTGGGGGATTACCAGTCAAAGACATAAAAGCTAATTATTTTTCATCAAAGTAATTTATTTTAACATATAATATGTTTTTAAAATATAAGTAAAAGTACACTATTGGATTACATATCTGCAAATGTTCAAATTATCTAAAATTTGATATAGATGATCATGAAGGAAATGTAATATGATTCAACGGTTGGATCAATCAAATTCATATTAAAAAGAAAAAGGTGATGTAACTCTAAAAGTTTGACACCTAGTGTCAATTGATCATGTATTTACTTGATTACTTGTTAATTTACTTTTAAAATGTAAGGAGACAGATAAATAAATAGCATGGCTTATCATTATTACAATATTGTAATAATCAAATTCAATTTTAAAATTCAATTTTTATACTTCATAGAAATAATTATGCAATATTGGGGATACTTGTAAGTTTAATTATAAAATTAAAGAAAAATCACAAAATAAAAACTATTTTGAACAAACCAATATTAAATATTTTTCAATAAATTTTATTTTAATTTTTATCTTTAAATTTATTGGTATTGAAATTAAAATTATTTTTTTCAATTAAATTAAATTTGAAGAGATGTTTTAATTGAATTTTTTATTTTTTATAATTTTTTAAAATTTTAAAATTCAAAGAGAAAAATGGAAATGAATATTAAACAAATATATGGTGATAAATGATTTCTAAAATAATTTTTTTGTTAGTTAAAGTGATTTATTAAATATATGGAAATATAAATTTTAAAATTATTTTATTTGTTATATATATATTTTTTATTTTCATAAAAATGTTTGTTTAATATATAAAATATTGGCTAGTTTAATTCTAAAATATGTTTTCACACCTAATTTTCATTTTATTTATCTGTTTCTTCTTTTCCTATCATATCGTTTATATCCTCTTTTTTATTTTTTTATATCTCTTTCTTATGCTTCTTACACCATAAAAATGTCTGAGAGTTTTAATACATTTAAAAAAGAGTAATGATATTTTCACATTACATCTTTCACCTTCTCTCATTATTTTATTTTTTCTTTATATTTCTTTTTTCCACACACTTTTCACACTCAAAACAAATGGACTCTCAGAGTTTTAATATTCTTAAAAAAGAGTAATGATATTTTCATATTATATTTTTCACATTCTCTCTCTTCATTTTATTTTTTTTATATTTCTCTTTTCTCTACATTGCTCACGTCCAAACAAATAGTCCGTCAAAGTTTTAAGACTCTTAATAAAGAGGGATAATATTTTCACATTCCTTTATTATACACTATATTTCACACTTTTTTTTCAATCTCTCTCTTCCTTTCCTAATACTATTTTAAATAAACCTAACACATAAATACTCCCTCCGTCCCTTATTATAAGACCCTTTCAACTGTTTCAACCGTTTAAGAAAAATTAGTTAATGCATTGTTTTTTTTTAAATTATAGCATTCCAAATATACCTCTATTTAAAGGTTACTACATTGATCAATCAATAATAAAAGCATTCATATCAAACTACTATTTTAAAAGAACCCAACTCATCTTTCACATTTTCTCTCTTCATTATTTTTTCTTTATACCCCTTATTCCATACACTTCTCACACCCCAAAAATTGATTGTCAAATTTTTACTACTCATAAAAAAAGTAATGATATTTTCACATACTTTTTCACCTTCTCTCTCTAATTTTTTTCTTTATATTTTTTTTCCTTAAATTTCTCATACAAAAAAATTGACTTTCAAAGTTTTAATACTCTTAAAAAATTGGAATGATATTTTCACATTCCTTTACTATACATTTTCTTTCACACCTTATTTTTTTTCAATCTCTCTCTTTTTTTATAACATCAAAGTATTATTTTAAATGAACCAAAAACAATGAAAAATTATTTACATCAATGAATTGTTAAAAGTAAAGTAAGAAATATTATAGATGGGTATGCATAAGTGAACTTTATAATTTGATCTCTCTCTTCTTTTTTATAACATCAAATTATTATTTTAAATAAACCAAAAACAATGAAAAATTATTTTCATCAATGAATTGTTAAAAATAAAGTAAGAAATATTATAGATGGGTATGCATAAGTGATCTTTATAATTTGATTTCAAAATTTGAAAAATGAGAGATGAAAAAAGGATGGGACACAAAGTTATGTGACAAAACTTCTTTTCCAATACTTAAGCAAAATTTATTAAAAATTAGTCATTTTAAATATTGTAATAGTATAGATATCTCAAAAGTAACACAAAATCTTCCATAAATGACAATAAAAAAAATTAAAAGACCCCAATAAATAATGAAAAAAACTTCTCAAATATAATAGTATAGATTATTGGACCATCTTTCATCTGATTAACTCTCATCACTTATATGAGTCTTCTCCACGCATATCTAAACCATATAAGATGAGATCCTATCATATTTTCTATGATTTGAGTCATCTCAATTTTTCTCTAATAATTATGTGTCTAATAATATCTCATATATATTGTGTATTCACATTATTCTTAATATTCTCATTTATGTAACACTAGGTTTATTTTTATATTGGCTCGTTACCACCCAAAATATTTCTTTCCATATAACTTAACATATTTTGTAGTATGATTTTTTTAAAAATCATATATGATTAAATATAAGAGTAAAACTAATTAAAAGTAAAAAATCTCATTTAACACATATATAAGAATTAATTTATCAATTAATAACTGTTATATTTTATTATACTATCTTAAATATGTCATCAACTTTAGAACTTAAAAAATCTTTTTTTCAAAAGAATAAGAGAAGAGATAATGTGGACCCAAGTATTCGTCAACTTGCCATAAAAAGAGTCAGGAAACATCTAGGCCAAGCCAAGTCTATTCAAATTTCAGAAGACACTGAGCATCCAATCCTTACCGACAGACAGACAGGAATTGAAATTTGTCCCCTAGCTCTACATATCCTTTTCCTTTTTTGGGTAACAAATTCCATCGCGTTCCCATTATTGCATCTTCATTTCTTTGCTCTTAAATAACTGAATGATGAATGAAAGGGAAATAGTGTCTCAATAGTCTGATCACTGACGTGATAACATATCTAATACATGAACACATTACCTATCTATTTTGATGCGGTGGTTGGCCCTAATTAATTATGTCCTCTTTTTCTTCTTCTTACGCGTGCACTACTTTTTTTGTTATGTATTCTTGGTAACTTTAAGGCATAGGGGTGAAAAAATATAAAAGCAAAGAAAAAGCGACTCTTTAATGTTGAAAGTGTATCGGGATTATATAGTTTGTTGAATCTTTAAGTATTATAATTGTACCAAAAAAAAATTATGATTAAAATGGAGTAAATTAATTAAAGAATTTTTTATAAATAAATTTAACAAGATCACATACATGCAATAAATCATTTTAATTATTTTGTTTATATAAGAGTAATACTGAAATTTAAAAGTATATATAAATTTAAGCAATTTACTTAAACGCTCACTGGCTAAGTTTTCTTTGTTACATAAGTTAAGAAATATAAGATTGTCCTATTTTCGTTCTATAGTTGGCATGCATAAACTTCAATCAGAAGTTACAATATTTACATATATCCAATAGTAAAAGTTATTAACACATTAAATGTAAATAAATTTGAAGCAGTTTGATTAAAAATTTAGTAAAATTAATTTTCACATAATTGATGTTAAAAAATAATTGTCTTTTAAAATCAATATTTTAAAAAGAAAAAATAATTGATTTTGAGAACAAAATTTTTTGCCAAACACACCAGGTATTGCACAAGGATAATATTATATGATCAACATCCAATTTCAAAGATAATAATATATGATCAACATCCAATTTTTTCATACATCCATTCAACATAAGTTATACATGGCTCAATTTGGATACACTTTTGCAGAAAAACTTTTAGAAGAAACAAATAGAATGAATCGAAGAGGCCAAATGAATTTAACCCCTCCATAAGTTGAAATTAGTTACTTATGAAAAGTTAAATGAGGGAACTTTTGGAGAAGACAAAGACTAATTTTAACTTATGGAGAAGTTAATTAAATGCATTTGACCTTTTATATTCATTCTATTTTTTTCACCTGTAAGTTCTGTTGCAAAAGTACATCCAAACTGACCCTATATATCTCTTCCTGTCACATTTATCACTTATCTCTTTTCTTTTCTCTATATCTCATTGGGTGTTTATCAAGTATTTTCCATTGCACAAACCCATTTGGCATGAGTTCAATCTTTATTTTTGGGTAAAACGAACGGGTGCGCGCTTATTAGATATTGTATATGTTTTATTCTTTTTGTAAAAAGGTCAAAAGCCGAATTATGCGCAATAGACAATGTTTTAAAAACTGGACCGGTAATTGAACCGGTGAAGACACTGGTTAACGGTTCAATGGTTCAACCGTGGTCGAACCGGTTTTAATTAATTTTTTTAATATTATATAACATTTTAATTAATAAAATAACACAAAATTATAAGAAATTAAGATATATAAAGTTGTAAATCAGTATAAATAGCCTTATTATAAGGTTTATATGACAAAATTAAAATAATAGATATATATATATATATGTGTAATTCTTAAATATATGTCTTTATTTATTTTAAAAATATTTTAGATTAAATAAAAATTAAAAATTTTGAATTTTTTTAAAAAGGACCGGTTCAACTGGTTTTCTGACACTGTTTTTTGTCCGATTTTCACCGGTTTTTGACCGATTCTGAGATCCTCCAGTTTTTTGGGTTGAACGTACCGGTCACCAGTCCGGTTTTCATATCATTGGCAATAGATATTTGTGTATCTAAAATCCAAATGTTTATTTTTAACTATTTTCAATATCAGAATAATATTATCATTTTAAATTAGAAAAAATATATGCTATTTCATATAAAAAAAATTCACAAAAGAGACACAATTCACTACAAAAAATGTGTGAAATACTGGCAATTTTTTACTGGCGGTTAATAAAAACCTCCAAAAAAACAATGTATTTTTTGGCGTTAGCAAAGGTGCCGCAAATTATTTTTCTATTCCAGCAGTCTGAGATATTTTTTTTAGATGTTTTGGACTGCCATAATGATTTTTTAATTCCCTATAACGTGTGATAGGCTTATATAGCGCTCACACACTAATTATTCAAATTTTTATTAAGCACCCGACATAAATTTTCTCACTTTCTTTTCGCCCAGACTTCTCTCAAATCTCACTGAACCCTAACCGTTCACCCCTAATCTCTTCCTACTCTGTTACAGATTCTTCTTCAATCTCACAGGATTCTGCTCCCGTCGTTGGTGATGAAGATCAAGGCAATGAGGCCCTCACCGTGGATTTGGTGAGTGAGGACGACTTGGCAATGACGGCGGCGAAGTTCATGTTGCAGTCGATGGCGTGGATCTATTCCCAAACCTATATTATTCATTCATGGTGGTGGCCAAAGGCATTTCGGTGGAGGCAGTGATAGTAGTGGCCACCGTTAACTTCACGGAACCCTCAAACTGGTGGCGAGACATCAAAGATTCTTCACTCTGGTTGTATGGCATTTTCCACATCCTCACTGCCTTCTTCGAAATTGCAGTCATTGTGACTTTGGTTTTTCCATCAATCTCAAACGTCTTCTTCTATTTAGAATGGATGAGCTGAAGAACCTCTTTAAAAGAAATTTTGGAGGATGGAGCTTTATGCTTTTGTCTCTTTCTCTATTTCTGGTTGCTTTCTTTTACCCCTGGTTTGTACGTTTTAATGCTGCTTGATTAAGGACTCATTATTAAGCCATTTCTTTGTTTGGATTTTATGTTATGTACTTGTTCGGATTGAAGTTATTAGAAGACTCATTATTAAGTAACTGAAAGTATCTTCAAAAAGAAAATTTGAAGTTATTACAAGACTCAAGTAACTGATCATGTAAAGAATAAACCACAGAGGGCTTCTGAAGTGTATGTGCCCAAAATCTTCAAGTTAAAAAAAATAATTTAATCAAGTCAACTTGGAATAAAATCTTGAAAAGAACATCTTGGACAAGTAAAGCAAGATATAAACACACTTACAGGTTGCAGATAAACTCTTTATCACTACAAGAAAATTCGTTTTAGCGACGGCCAGAGGCCGTCTGTAACATCCCTCTTCTTTAATTTTTCATACTAGCCATGGAGGTTCATTTGACCTTGAAAATTCGTTGTGTTATTGTATACTGTTTTGGATTGGTTTTCTGGGTTTCAGGTTGAGAGGAAATTTTGGGAAATGTCCAGTTTATAGGGGAGACTCTGCCGGATTTTCGGTAGGGATGTCATGAGTCAGAATAACCTAAATTGTGGTTAAGTTCATAGGTTGAGGTGGGGGGTTAAGGGCCTAAATAGAGGAGTGGAGAAAAGAAGAGAATTTTAGGTGCAGGGGAGCTCGCTCAAGCGCGTCCAGGCGCGCTCAAGCGCACATCTTAGCAAGATTAAAGAGTGTCTCTGTTTGGAGCGCGCTCGAGTGCACTAAGTTGCGCTCAAACACACTAGGCGCGCTCAAGCGCACTAAAGGTGCGCTCAAGCACACACGTCTCACAGCGTCAAGAGGGGTCTCTGTGTGCTGTGCGCTCAAGCGCACACAGGGCGCGCTCAAGCGCGCGTGAGTCTGATTTTCAAAATAGCGCCTTTCTTTTTCCTTTCTCAGTTTTCCTCCCGTTCTAGGGCTTTTAGAGAGAGAATAGAGATTAGATAGGGAAAAAGTGAGAGAGAAGAAGAAGGCTTGGGTAGAGGCAATCTTCCATCATCTCCTAGCTTGGGTCTCCAACATCTCCTTCCTCCTCTTCCATTGTTCCTCTATTTAAGGTGAGTATAGCTCACACCCACTCTCATTTATGCTTGAAACCCTATATGACCCCTCCTTTGGTTTTCCCTTCTTTAGTTGCTTGTGAATGTTTGATTTATGATGTTGTTGCTGCCTGTTTAATATGCTTGAAGGTATGACATTAGGGAGAATTTTGGGAGGCCAAACCCTTAGGGTTTGCTCAATGGAAAGAAATAGGGGGCTTTTCTAATTATTGTTACTTGAATGCGTGATTTAGAGGGAAGAAATTATGTGTATAGCTAGTTAATGTTATGAAAACCTCTATCGATTACAAGAAGGACGTATGCGCCACAGTTCAGAGGAGGGCGTATGCGCCACAGTTCAGATATGGGCGTATGCGCCATAGTTACATTCGCTTGAGGGTGCGGGTGCCCGAGTCGAGTACTCTGGCTACCACAACCCAGTCACGAAAGGTTATGTATGGTAAAATGTTAATTGCATCTAGAATCTAGTTTTTGGAAGTAATATGAATATCTGTATGTAATGTGGTGCTTGTGCATTCCATCTGTCTGCTTATCCTACACAGCATGTTCTGGTTATGCTCACTGAGACCCTAGTCTCACCACACGTTTCGTGGTTACATTTTAGATGCGCAGGTTCTTGAGCAGGTTGACCAGTGAGCTAAGGGAGCTCGGAGGACTTCATGTTTTGTTTATGTCATTTGATTAGCATGGGATGTATTTAGTTTCCATTATGAACATGCACATGATATGTAGTTATGTATTTGATGATTACTTTGTAGCTTTGGATAGTCTTGTTGCATGTATTAAGTTTATGATTCATATAATGTTTAAGTAGCGTTGGGATGCTTAGGCGTTATATGATGGGTGTGTGCAACGATATTTAAAATGGCGCAAAATAATTTCAAAAATTCGAGAATTTTGCCTCCAAAGGGCATCAATCTTGAATTTGGAAATTAGGACGTTACATTTTGGTATCAGAGCAGTTCAATCCAATTGGACTGTGGATAATTAGTTGTTCCTGAAGTTTGCTATTCTTCTCTTATGCATTATTATGTAAATTGAGAGACTGATCACCTCGATGTTTGCTTAATGATGTGTAGAGAACTATGGCAGGCAACAGGAGAGGTCATTTTAGGAACAACCATTCTTCTTCCCCTTCACGGGACCTATCCCTGGACCTCGTGGCAACAACTCTTCAGATGCTCACCCAGATGATGGGGGAGCAAGTAGCGTCCAACCGGGCGCAAGTGGAGGTCAACCGCCAGCAAGCTGAGGCGGCTCAGGAGCAGGCTGCTGCTATCGCGGCCGTTTTGCAGGAGCTAATCCGAAGGCCAACGGGGACACAATTCCCTGCTACGGTAAACCCATTTGTCCAAGGGTTGGCGGAGTTCCGGAAGCATAACCCTCCCAGTTTAACGGGTTATGACCCCTGACGTGGCGGCAAATTGGCTCCATGAACTCAGTCGGATTTTTGAGATGATGAGGTGTACTGATGACTCCAAGGTAGGGTATGCAATGTACATGCTGAGATGAGAGACTGAAGACTGGTGGAAAACAGCCAGCGTCCGAGCCACTACTTCAGGAGCCCCGATCACCTAGGGAACCTTTCAGACTCTGTTTTTGGAAAAGTATTTTCCGGCTATTGTTCGGAGGCAGAAGGAAGCTGAATTCCCTCAACTTAAGCAAGGGAGCATGACCGTGGGCCAGTATATGGCCAAGTTTGAAGAATTAGCCAAATACTCTAGATACTTACAGACCGTTCCCGACGAAGAGTGAAGGTGCGCATAGTTTGAGGGAAATTTGAGGCCCGAGTTGCTGGACTGGGTTGGGACACTTGGGATCAGGGATTTCCGTACCCTGGTCAACAAGTGCTATATTTCTGAGAAGAACCAGAAGATTGCTGCCCCACCCCCACAGCCAGACGATAAGGGGAAGAGAAAGCTGGAGGAGCCCAACCAGGATGCGGACTCAGGGTGAGAGCAGTAGGACAACACTACTTTGGACGACACTACAACTCAGAGGCAATGGGAGTCGCCCCAGTTCCCCGGGTGTGGGAAAAACCAGTGGGAGAGTGCATGTGGGACTTGGGGTATGCTTCAAGTGCAGCTAGCCCGGACACGTCATCGGGATTGCCCAATAACAAAACCGGAAGAGGTGCTTCAATTGCCAGAAGTTGGGTCACATAGCACGTAGGTGCCCAGAGTTAAGGAAGGATGAAGGTAAGATTAAGGTTAAATTTTCTCACCTAACCTAGTTTCCATGTAAGAGAGTTGGATCTAGTCTTTCAGTGGTTTTCCTTCTATTTTTCCCTGCTTATTTTGTTGGTATGATTTGGAACACGTGTGTGTCTGTGCCTTGTTTCTTTATTCATTAGTTCATTTGAAATGCTATATTGGAGTAAGGAAATGTAGAGAGGACTTGTATGGCAAATTTTGAGGACAAAATTTATTTTAAAGGGGGTAGAATTGTAACCCCCTTCTTTGATTTTTCATACTAGCAATGAAGGCTCATTTGACCTTGAAATTTCATTGTGTATGTTTATACTGTTTTGGATTGGTTTTCTTGGTTTCAGTTGAGAGGAAACTTTGGGAAATGTTTAGTTTACAGGGGACACTCTGCCAGATTTTTGGTAGGGATGTCATGAGTCAGAATAACCCAAATTGTGGTTAAGTTCATAGGCTAAGGTTGGGGTTAAGTGTCTAAATAGAGGAGTGGAGAAAGAAGAGAATTTTAGGTGTAGGGGAGCTCGCTCAAACGCGTCCAGGCGTGCTCAAGCGCACATCTTAGCAAGATGAAGGAGTGTCTCTGTTTGGAGCGCGCTCGAGCGCACTAAAGGTGTGCTCAAGTGCACACGTTTCAAAGCGTCAGGAGGGGTCTCTGTGTGTGGGGGCGCGAGTCTGATTTTAAAAACAGCACCCTTCTTCTTCCCTTTTCATTTTTCCTCCCGTTCTAGGGCTTTTAGAGAGAGAACAGAGATTAGAGAGAGAAAAAGTGAGATAGAAGAAGAAGGCTTGGGTAGAGGAAATCTTCCATCATCTCCTAGCTTAGGTCTCCAACATCTCCTTCCTCCTCTTCCATTGTTCCTCTATTTAAGGTGAGTTTAGCCCACACACCCACACTCATTTATGCTTGAAACCCTATATGACCTCTCCCTGGTTTTCCCTTCTTTAGTTTGCTTGTGAATGTTTGATTTATGATGTTGTTGTTTTTGCCTATTTAATATGCTTGAAGGTATTACATTAGGGAGAATTTATGGAGGCCAAATCCATAGGGTTTGCACAATGGAAAGAAATAGGGGGTTTTTTCTAATTATTTTTACTTGAATGCGTGATTTAGAGGGAAGAAACGATGTGTGTAGTTAGTTAATTTTTTATGAAAAGCTCTATCAGTTACAAGAAGGGCGTATGCGCCACAGTTCAGAGGTGGGCATATGCGCCACAATTCAGAGGAAGGCGTATGCGCCACAGTTTGGAGGAGGGTGTATGCGCCATAGTTATATTCGCTTGAGGGTGTGGGTGCCTAAGTCGAGTACACTGGCTACCATGACCCCGTCACGAAAGGTTATGGTGGTAAAATTTTAATTGCATCTAGAATCTAGTTTTTTGGAAGTAATATGAATATTTGTATGTAATGTGGTGCTTGTGCATTCCATCTGCCTGCTTATCCTACACTGCATGTTCTGGTTATGACCGCTAGTCTCACCACACGTTTCGTGGTTACATTTTAGATGCGCAGGTTCTTGAGCAGGTGGACCAGTGAGCTGAGGGAGCTCGGAGGACTTCATGTTTTGTTTATGTCATTTGATTAGCATGGGATGTATTTAGTTTCCATTATGAACATGCACAGGATATGTAGTTTGTATTTGATGATTACTTTGTAGCTTTGGACAGTCTTGTTGCATGTATTAAGTTTATGATTCATATAATGTTTAAGTAGCGTTGGGATGCTTAGGCGTTATATGATGGGTATGTGTGCAACGATATTTAAAATGGCGCAAAATATTTCGGAAATTCGAGGAATTTTGCTCCAACGGGCATTAGTCTTGAATTTGAAACTTAGGACGTTACACTGTCGCTACACAAGAAAAAGTCGTCTCTACAGGTTACGTAGCGACGACTTAGAGACGGCCACGTGGACGTCGCTAAGTAGCTCGTCGTAAATACAGTAGCGACGACTCACGTCAGTCGTCGCTACCTAGAGATGACTTAGCCGTCGCTGATGCCGTCTCTCAAAACATGACCATCGCTAAGAGTAATTCTTTTTTTAAATTTTTTTATCTAGAAACGGCCGTAGTGACGGCCACGGCCGTCGCTACAGGTAAATTTTTTTTTTTTTAAAATAATTTTTTTTAGTATTTATTAAATTTAAAATTATGAAAACAATTCTAAAAAAAGCATATATATATAGATATATAAAATATATACACAAACTCTGTTAAAAATAATACAATAAAACATAAACATAAAGAAATCAATGGTGGCGGCGGCGCTAGGGCTGTGGGGCAAGCTGCCCGTCCTCATCATCACGATTGGTCATCGATGGCGGGATCATAATGGGGGTGCGGCTGTGCCTGAGCTTGAGCTGGAGCCTGACCTGCAGCCTGAGCATCCAAGATCTGCTGCATCTGTCTTCGGAGTCATGCTAACTGATCCTCCAACTCTGCAGCCTTCTCTATGGCCTGGCGAGACTCCTTGCCTTGCTACATTTACTTCCTGGCGCAACGCCTCCTCAGTAGAACATCGTGACCCGGACCCGTCAGTACTCTCGCTCGGGTGAGCCTGAGACTCCTGAGTCAAGCTGGTCACACCTGGACGAATGTTGGAGGCCAAGTCCCATGTGCCATAACAATGGTCTCGGGTCTTGCCACCCACAACATCCCTCCATATCTCGAGCTTGGTGGAGGCATCAGTCATGGAGGTGTCCCCCATCCGTGGACTCCACCTCCCTCAGGCGCTCCTTGTAATTTGTCTATTGAGGTAAAAGTAAAATTAGTTATTAGTTATATATTCAATTGCATAAATACGAAATTATATAAAGAAAACTTATAAACAAACACTTACATAGGTGGACCGACCCCGGTCATCTACCCAGCCACCATCCTTTTTGGCGTGGGTGGAAGCAAAGAACTCGTCCAACTCGACCTCCTGCCCAAGTTGTCGTCGCTACACAGGAAATTACACAAATTAATTAATTTAACAACAAATAGAAATATAATATAGAAGAGTGTTTGTTTATACATACCATATCTAACGCCACCTTATGGTGGGCCCTGCTGTCCGTGTAACGTCCTCGAGCCGCTTGCAGGAGTGATGAGGATCCCCACAACCAACACGAGTCTTTCCAGTATGCTTTGTCCTCACTTGCACACTTTCTGGGAAACTTCCCAGAAGGTCACCCATCCCAGAATGCTCAAAGCCATGCACGCTTAACTATGAAGTTCTTATGTTATGGGCTTCCGAAAAGAAGATGCACCTTGTTGGTATAGTTCTCCACAACAATTTCCTTTAAGCTATCCTCAGCTGTACAATCCCATACCTGCACAACCTATGGATCCCTCTCATTCGGGTGTGGCACAGTTCATCCATGTGCCCGTTTCTTGCTTACAAGCCTGCCAGGAGCCGCTCCTTGTCCGTGCCTCTTTGCATCGGCGATCACTCCCCACCCTCATGAGCCTCCGGCTCTCACATGCCCACCAGCTTTCGCCTGGTTCGTCCCCGAACCACACCGTATTGGAGAGGCTCGACTCTGATACCATTTGTAATGTCCTTGAGCCGCTTTGCAAGAGTGATGAGGGTCCCCACAAACCAACACGAGTCTTTCCAGTATGCTTTGTCCTCACTTGCACACTTTCCGGGAAACTTCCCAGAAGGTCACCCATCCCAGAATTGCTTTAAGTCAAGCATGCTTAACTATGGAGTTCTTATGTTATGGGCTTACGAAAAGAAGATGCACCTTGTTGGTATAGTTCTCCATAACAATTTCCTTTAAGCTATCCTCAGCTGTACAGTCTCATACCTTCACAGTCTCTGGATCCCTCTCATTCGGGTATGGGCACGGTTCATCCATGTGTCCCTTTTCTTGCTTAGAAGCCTGCCAGGAGCTGCTCCTTGTCCGTGCCTCTTTGCACCAGCGATCACTCCCCGCCCTCATCAGCCTCCGGCTCTCACAGCCCGTGGTGTGGACTGTCCCCCTAGTTGAGAAGCTTGGTTGCTCTTGTTACGAGCGGACTTCCCCTTGAATTCCGCAGAGTCCCAGTAGGCCAAAAGACCCTCCCAGGCCTCCTCACCACACCATGTGGGCCTCTTCCCAGCCTTCCGAGCCTTGTTCATCATATCTCAAAGGCGACGAGCAACCCTCTGCTCGTACACCTTCTTGATTTGGGCCTCATCAGAAGGGTCCCAAGTAACTCGGCTCTGCAAAATAAAAATACGGTAAGTCCTGTCAAATTGACATATCTTAAGAAAAAATTTAAAGTGGATAGGGTTTTTAATTACTGTGAACTCCTCCCACCACCTGTCCCTAACATCCTTCGGGGTGACCTCCCAAAGGTAATGAGGACCCCGGAACTGCGAACGGATCGCATGACCAATGGTTTGCGATAGGTGAGGCGTTAGGCACCCACCTGCAAAATAAAATATTTAATATTAACAGTTAAAACAATTAAAGATTCAATATTAATATCAATTCTAAAGAAGAAAAAAATAAACAAACTCACCCCTTGCTAAATGGTCGGATAATAACCCAACCTCGAGCGTCTGCCTCATGAGGTCTGCTTAAGCCGGCATCCTGGAACCGAGCTGGCTCCTCATTAGACTCCTGGTCAGCATCCCTATCCAGGTCATCCTAAGGGTCGTCAGCGTCTAGGTCGGGCACAACGTCCTCCAACACTGGAGGCATCTGAACTAATCCCGGTGTCGGGATGAACCTCATACCATTAAACTGGGTCGGAGCAGATGGTGGATGGGAGGAAAGAAGAAGAAGATTGCATGGCGCCCGCCGACGCTGATGTAGATGGATGCTCCGACATCTGATCAACGTGTGAGGAGAGAGGTTGGCTTTCTCCCGCATCGCACGAGCTGCTTGTTGTTGTAGCTCTCTCGGAGGGATGGACCTCCCGCTACTCGATAGGATCTGCTCTCTACCACGCATCCCATGCACGAATGACGAGAGACAGGATAGTAAGAATGAAATGAAGGATGAGAGAGGAAAAAAACGAAGGACAGAGGACGAAGAGACGAAGGAAGAAAAGAAGACGAAGAGACGAAGGACGAAGGAAACGAAGGCCGAAGGACGAGAAACAGGAGAGAAAAAGAAAGAAGGAGAGAAAGGAAAAAACGAAGGACGCAGGACGAAGAAGGAAAGAGGGACGAAGAAAGGAAGGAAAACAAAGAAACGAAGAAGACAAAGAAAAGAAGGAAACGAGGAAGGACAAAGAAACCGAAGGCCGAGAGCACAGGAAGAAAGGAGTAAAAGAAAGAAACCGAAAGACAAAGAAAGGAATGAAAGCGATGTAAGGACAAAGAAACGATTTACAAATAAAACTAGTAATTACAAAGAAACCTAATGACAAAATAAATAAAGGAAGTACAAAACGAACTACAAATAAATATTAAGTACAAATAAACCTTTCCTAAAAAAAAATTACAAATAAACCTAATTCCTATATCACATTAATAATTAATAAAACAAATAAATTATAATTACAAATAAATTGATTAAAACTTTAAAAAAACTTACTTGTTACGACTCCGAATATGGAATAACTCTGGAACGAGCTCTAACTGTATGAGAGGAAAAGGGAGATGAACGTTTTAATCGGTTAGTTTTTCAAAATAACGGAGTGAGGGGACAGAAATATTAGGGGGTGGCTGTATGAGAGGAAAAGAGAGTTTGGAGGAAAAATGATTTGAAAATGGAGGAGGGGAGAGGGGGAGGGGGAGGGGGTTTTTTAACGCGTGCAGATTTTTAACGTAGTTACGGTCGTCGCTACGTTTTAAAAAAATGCTGCGCGCAAATTAAAAATTCATTTTTAATGTAGCAACGACGATCTGTACACCGGAACATGTTTCAATATTGATATATTTGTTTCCCTCCTCGATGACATGGAGGTGTACCTAGCTCCATCTCCATCGTCAACATCCTTGTTAGGTTCTTCGAAGACTTGGAGCGATGTGTTGCCCCTTCTTTCTCTTTGTTTCCAATATGCACCAGGGGAGGAAAATCGCGTGGCGATGGACTGCGATTCCAGTGGAACAAGGGCAACAATGCGAGAAGGATTGTAGAGCTGGTGGTCCCGCGACATGGGTTTTTCTTTTTCACTCTCAAAATCCTTACTTTTCTCATTTTTCAGGTTAACCCCATTCTCGATGATGTTCACAATAAAGGGGATGTTGAAGTTGTCTCGAAGCTCCCAAACCCAGCGGTCTACTTGTTCCATATGCATACCTTGACATTAAGAGCTATTACGGGAGGGGCTGAGTGTAAATAAGCTAGTTGTTACCATTTGTCACCTGAGAGGGTAAAATGCATGGATCAATGCAATGGTTACTCAAAAGAACCAATTAGTGGCATCATCAAATAATGTAGACAAAATAGGGAAACCGGACAAGGTTGATAAAAAACGTTGGGCAGTAAATCAACATTAGAGTTAATTATGTTGCAAAAGGACTTTCAATGCATCCACCGAATTGGTTCCTTTATACTACTCTTTTGTGGTTAATCAAGAAATTTACCATTCAAGTTTTCAATACTAAGACCCTATCTTCTCTTCCACACTTACTGTTTGCTCTCCAAATTGAGATTTTGCTTTGGAGATTATGTGAAGTGCGGGCACTAGTTAAGCAAAACGAGACTGCAATGCGGTGGTTAATTACAATAACTATTCACTAGCTTGTTACATACGTAAACAAGTTTTTTAACAACAAACAAAATATAACTTTAAGAAAATGATTTTTTTTCCAAAAGAAAAACTTAACAGGTGGCAAAATCTAATTCATATATACGATTAATCCAATGGCCTATTGTTGGTACTGGAAATAAGATTTTCAACAAATGTTGAAAGAAAAATGGTGTTCTTTGACTTTTTACTCGAAGTAATAGTAGTAAAGTATTGAGAATAGAGAATTTTGTTAAATCTTGAGAATCAAAGTGATTTTGTGAGGGAATGGTTTTCGATTTTTTGTGAATTTTCTTCGACATGTATGGACTTCAAAATTAGAAAGAAAAATGAGTTTTAGGTTCCTGGTGAGTAAATCAAAATATAAAAGAAGTCATGGAGATATGATGTTCTATTTTTTGTTGTAGGTTAAATCGAAAAAAGATGAGGACTTCGTTGATGAAGACTAAAGGTTGATTTCGAGCAAGCTTGAAGAAATCGAAGAACAAGAAGACTGCCAAGAAAAAAAAAAAACATAGAAGATTTTTGAAGATTAATTTGAAGAGATTTTAGAAGTTTCCTCGAAGACTTGGTTTCACGAAAACAATTATAGGCAGTTTTTAGAAAGTTGGAGTGACTTTTTGTCAGTTGGGATACATGTCATTTTTATATTGTGCCAGATAAATATAGTTGTTTAACGTGTCCTGTTTGTATTTATTAGTCGTTGGGATATAAACTTATAAATAGGTGATTTTACATTATAATAAGGGTTGGACTTTATTTACTAAAATTCTCCCAAAATAATATGTTCATCCTTTAAGTGACAAACTGGTGATTAGAGAAAGACATGTGATTCAACCCATTTCAATTAATGAATTTACTTTCTTTATTGTCTTTGTTCTTTATTTTCTTTTACTTGTTCATGTTCTTCTTTCTTTGCTCCTTCTCTTTTGCTTATTTAATTTCTTTCTTTTGGTTTATTTGCTTTTCTTTTAATTCGCACGTGAAGTTGCAAATTAACATTTGTTCTGATAACAAGCATCCAAATATAACCTCTTAGAATTAATTCAAGAAATTATAAACCTACTTTTTGAAATTCCCCTTTCAGGAGTCAATTTTATGTCCCAGATTGATCTTAGAATTAAAAGTGAAGTTTTCTTTTGAGGAGATTTTCATCATAAACAAATTGGCACGCCCAGTGGGACTCTTCTAGAAGTTGTGTGTGTCAGTAGGTTTCCAGAAAACTAACTTGTATGCGTTTTGAGAAGTGGTAGTTAGAACAATTTCTGTTCAAATCCAGTAACTCAAGGCAAAAAAGAAATGGAAATGGAAGTGGAAATGAGAATGAGAATGAGAGTTCTGGAAGTCCAAGAGATCCCAAAAACGGAATATGTGGATAATAATGGCAACAATAGTCTCAATAGAGACCATGTCGTTTTTGGGATGTTGCCTGAATATCCTATAATAATCAAGTTGTTTCAAATATTCCTTTGAAAACCCATTCTACTGGTTTGTAATCAAGAAATAAACACCCTCCTTATGGGTTGCCTTATGGATTTGTCCTGAACACAGGGATTGCTCCGTTAATGATCTCAAGTGTTGGCCCAACAACGATTCCTTTTGTGAGACAGGGACCATTTGTGAATCCTTTTATCGGGGGTTCGTTGACATCCATTACAAACACAAACTCACAATCTAAGAGGCAATAAATGGATGAAAGCAACCTTGAGATGGTAAACATGTTAACCTAACAAATGGCCACTATGTTTAATCCATTAGTTAAAATGATCAACACAAACTATAACATGTTGACTGGGCAAATGGCTCGAAATGTTGATGTATTTGAGGCTTCGACAGACCCAGTATTTGACAAGTAGCCAATGTTGGTGTTAATAATCAACCCAAAATTAGGGAATTGATGATACACCAAATCAAGTGAATAACCAAGTTCATTCATATTGAAAATCGAAACAATGATGTTCCCATAATCATTCTAAATCTGAATTAGAATGTCGATGAAATTTTAGAATGAAGAAGACGAAATAATGTTGGGGCATCAAAATATTACTAGTATTGTTGAGCAAGTTCTCAATCGACATAGATTTAAGTAAGGTATGCTAATCACCCTTATGGTGTATCCTCATTCCCACAAATTGTGTTACAAAATGAATGCCGAGGGATTGGAATGTCCCTAAATTTTACAAAGTTTGATGGGGAAATAGAAGAGTCCATGGTCAAACACATTGCTCGATACCAGATCGAAGCAGAGGGCTTAGCCAATAATGAGTGTCTGGAAATGAAATACTTTCCAAGTTCTCTAACGAATAATGTTTTCGACTAGTTTATGACTCTTCCTCCAAATTTGATTCATAGTTGGAATCATTTGGAAGGAAACTTTCATGAATAGTTCTTTCGGGGTGAAATCCATATGAAAGAAAGATGCACCACACAATCTCTAAATATGAGTTAGTTCAAATGGGTGCGGGAGACCTTGACTATTCTATTCGAAAGAAGTTGATTAATTAATAACTTAGGGATATGGCTCAACTGATTGATAAAGTAAGACAAATAGAGCACCTTAAGAAAGAGAAAAAAAATTATTAAAGACCTAATAGAGTCATTTGAGAAGATAAAGTTACTTATCTAGAGGTGTCTGAAAATAGTGATGAAGACATTGATGTCGAGGAGACTGACGTTCATGTTGCTGAACTCAAACTTGATCCCTCCTTTGTTTGTTCTTTCCTGAAACCATATAATAACAATAATTCTGGAAGTAACTCGAAGATAAGTTTTGTTAAAAAGACGTATAGTTTTGATATATAGAATATTGTTCAAATTTTTGATATATTGTTAAAGGACAAACAAATAACGCTAATGCTTTGTTTGGTAGTATTAGGGAAATAGAGTAGAGAGAAATAGGAAAGGGAGAAATAGGGAAGAGATAAAGGAGATTTTTAGGTTGATTGGTGTGAGAGAAATATGTGAGAAATGAAAGAGAAATATATTTTTAAGTTGTTTGGTGTGAGAGAAATGAGTGTGAAATAGAAGAGAAATGAGTGTGAAATAGAAGGAGGAATGTATTTCTGTCCAATCTCTCTTCAAATTTGGAGAGAAATAAAAAGTGGTGGGACCACAGCTTTTTGGCATTTCTCCCATATTTCTCTCCTCCACTAAACAAGAGAAGTTGTCAACTTCTCTTCCACTTCTCTCCCCCCTCCCTATTTCTCCCCTACCTCTTTGCTACCAAACAAGGGCTAAGTGATGATCATAAGATTCCCTTCTCCTGAGCAAAGGGGAGGTCGAAAATATTGTAAGTATCATCATACTTTTAGACACTGGACTAACAGTTGTGTGCGGTTTCAAGGATATTATCTAGGACGCAATTAAGTAAGGAAAACTTAAATTCGAAGAGAAATCTACCATGACAATGAAGATTGACTTTGATCCTCTTCAGGTTAACACAAATTATGTTGATCCTGTAGATATCAACATGGTCTAAGTGCATGATTCGAATTCTGTGAAAAGGCCACTTATATGGCTATTGGAGAATTCAAGAAGGAAGTCATGGATGTTTATCGTAAGGGAGGTGAGTCTCTTATCGAATTCCTAACATGGAAGAAGCAAAAAGATGCTTCGATTGAACTTCATTCGATGTTACAAGCAGTCTTTGACAAGTCTGCTGCAAAGATGTTTTAGGATTGTGATGAAAAGAAACATTATTAACAAGTGACTTAAAGGCGTGCTAAGGCAGTTGGTAAATAGCCTATGGTAAGTCCTGCTATTAATGGTAGGAAGACACAAGTTTCGAATCTTAATATCGAAGACAAAGGGCAACAAGTTATAACCCATATCGAAAAGGTGGAAAAAGTGACATTTGGACATAATCTACCTGTTGAGAAGCCACAAACTTTTGTACCCCTCGAGAATTGCTCCTAACAATTGGGTTCGAGTGGTGAATAGTAAGACTCAGGTTCAGCAGAATCCTCATGGATATCAACAGAAACCTTTTTACATGAATAAGCTGCGCACGATGAAGACCCAATCAGGAAGGGCTTAGAGGATTTGAAGTTAAATTTCAAAGAGAGACAGAACAAGAATATTCCACCTGGAAATGTGCATTCTAAAAATGCACAAGTTATACAAGTGCAACGGACTTCAAAACACCCTTCATATGCGCAAATACTGCAAAATGGGATTGCTCCAATCCAAGGAGGTTAAAAGAAGAGGAGGATGATCTTCTCATAGAGAATATCAAAACAAGTTTTGCAGATACTTTGGATGATATTTGCCGATGTTTTTTCCATTCTTCCTATTGAATATGCAGAAGAACTTGAGAGAAAGTTAGAGGAAGAGGACTATGAATAGGTAGACGCGGGTGATGATCCTCTATATGTTTTTCCCACATTGGGAAGTAATTATGGCACAACGATTATGCAGTCTATGAAAGACCAACTAATGAAATGAAGGCACACATGAAGCCTCTGTTTGACATGGCCTTTGTTGACGGAATTAGTATTTTGCAAAGTATCAGTCAACAGTGGTGCCTCCATGAATCTGATGCACAAGTTTATGATGAAAAGATTATGAATGACTAAGAAGGACCATATGCCTTATAATATGATAATCACTATCTTCAATGGTAAGACTTTGAAATTAAAGGGAGTTTGTGCTTGAAATTTAAAATGGGAATGATGACGAGGCTAACCATGTTTGTTGTGGTGGATTTGAAAGCGAACTATAACCTTATTTTAGGAAGATAATAAATCCATGGGGTTGGAGTCATATCTTCGTCCCTGCATCAGAAGTCGTGTCTCTAGAATAAGGAAGGAGTTTCGATTTATCAATTCTAATAGGTGTGAAGAAATTGATGCCTAGGATCCTCTAGAAGAGGTTAATTTAGGGGAAGAGGGTGAGAAAAGACTAGCTTTTATAAATCAACATCTCGAGGGAAGTTTTAGAGAGAAAATGATAAAGTTTTTACGAGAGTATAAACATTGCTTCTCTTGGGATTATAATGAAATGTCTGGTTTGAATCGAAGCTTGGTCGAGCACAAGTTGTCCCTGGAATAAGGCCAATGAAACAAGCTCCTTAAAGGTTCGCTCCAGAATATATTTTAAGGATCAAAGAGGAAATCAAGAGACTTTTGAGATCTAAGTTCATTCAAATAGCCAAGTATGTCGATTGGATTTCTAACATAGTTATTGTAATTAAGAAAAATTGAAATTTACGAGTTTGCATAGATTTTAGAGATCTTAATGTTACAACTCCTAAAGATGAATGTCCAATGCCCGTCACCGATATGTTTATAGATTCAGTAGTTGGAAATGAAATGTTAAGTATGTTTGATAGATATTCATGATATAATCAATTTTTTGTTGTTGAAGAGGACATTTTGAAAACAACTTTTCGATGTATGGGGGCAATAGGAACTTATGAATGGGTTGTAATGCCCTTTGGCCTTAAAAATGCCAGTGCAACTTATCAGAGAACCATTAATTTGATTTTCCATGACTTGATTGGAAAATTTATGCAAGTATATATTGATAACGTAGTGGTTAAATCCGAATCGAAAGATAACCATTTAGATCATTTAAGACAAACTTTTGAAAGAATGAGAAAGTAAAGTATAAAAATGAATCCTAGTAAATGTGCTTTTGGGTTTCTGCAGGTAATATTTTGGGTTTCTTAAACGGTGTGGAGATTGATAAGAATAAAACTAAAGCAATCCTTGAGGATTCTCCATCTTCAAATAAGAAGTAATTGCAATCTTTTCTAGGAAAAGTTAACTTCCTTTGAAGATTTATTTTGAAATTATCAGGGAAGACAAAGGTCTTTTCGTCTCTGCTAAGATTGAAGAAAGAAGAAAATTTTAGATGGCAGAAAGAACTTCAACAATTCTTTGAAGAGATCAAGAAGTATTTGACATCTCCTCTAATCATGAATCTTCCAGTAAAGGGGAAACCCTTCGAATTGTACACTTATGCTTCTGAGGCCACTATAGGCAGTATGTTGGCCCAAGAAGATGAAAATGGTGTCGGAAGAGCCATTTATTATCTTATTAGGATCCTAAATGATGTAGAAATTGGGTATTATGCTACTGAGAAATTATGATTTTGTTTGTATTTTTCACGCACTAAGTTAAAATACTACATCAAACCTTGTGATGTATTTGTAATTTCTCATTTTGATGTAATAAAGTACATGTTCTTAAAACTTATTCTTCATAGTAGAGTTGGTAATGGGCTTTAGTTTTAACTAAGTTCTCTTTAAATATTATTCCTTTGAAAGCAATGAAAGGACAAGTGGTTGCTAATTTCTTAGTTGACCACCCTCCAATCGAATTAGAAAATATAACTTACATAGGTTTGAAACCTAAGAAGTTATATTTCGATGAATCCAAACATAAGAATGGAATAGGAATTGGTGTTTTGTTAATTTCACCAAAGGGTTTTCCAACTCAAATAATGCTTGAGATTAAATATAAGTTTTCGAATAATGCAGCTAAATATATGAAGTAGTGATAGTTGGGCAACTTTGGACTCATTGGGAATTAAAAGTGTTTTGATTCAAGGTGATTCACTGTTAGTTGTGATGCAATTGACGCAAAAATTTAAGTGTTTGGATTTAAATTGGCTAAGTACTTAGTTCTAGCAACTCAGCTTTTAGAAAAATTTGTTGAGGTGAAAATCGAACCTGTTTCCTGAATTGAAAATTACGAGGCCAATGAGTTAGCTCATATAGCTTCTGGATACAGATTGAGACTGGAAGATTGAGATAAGTCAATGAGATTAAAGAACGAATGCCAATGAAAAGTTTCAAAATTCTAAGTCTTAAAGTTTTAGGTCTTAATGATAGGAGAAAGGAAATTGTGGATTTCCTTCGAAATCCAACTTTATTAGTACATAGAAAATTAAAATATAAAGTTCTTTGTAAGTTGTGGTTTTCATACTATTCACAATTCAAAAAACTACTCCTCATCATAAGGATCTTAGAATTTATAATTCCCACTCACATTATAGTAGTAAAAGAGACTTACATTGATTCATGAGAGGCCTAATGAGAATAAGTTCTTCAATCTGCTTTTCCCAATCTGCCTCTTTGTCTTTCTTTCCTCCTCCACTCTTTCTTGATGGTATTAGTAGTGAGTAACTTTTATGGTAGAGACAAAACCCTTGTTTCCTTTTATTTACCAACTCCCATCGAGTTGGTTACCATTAGTCTTTAGAGGTTTCAGAAAATAACTTCCCATACTAACCAATAGGTCCTTTTATTTTATTAAATCACATTTAGGCCCATAATTATATTTAACACAAGTCACTTTATTTAATTAGTTTATTTATTTTTCTAACAAGTTATTCTATCTTTGGTGATGAACTTTATAAAAAGTCCATTGATGGTAATTTACTTCAATGTCTTGGTGAATTTGGGGCACATTTGGATTTAGTTGAAGTGCATGAAGGAGCTTGTGAGGCTCATCAAGTGAGAAAGAAAACGAAATGGTTATTGAAAAGACAATTTTTATATTGGCCTTCGATGGCTAAGGATTGTCATGATTTTGTTAAGTATTATGAAGAATGCCAAAGACATAGTAATATTCAACAAGTTCCTGCAAGTGGGTTG
Organism: Sesbania bispinosa; assembly: GCA_026901365.1. NCBI lineage: Eukaryota > Viridiplantae > Streptophyta > Magnoliopsida > Fabales > Fabaceae > Sesbania > Sesbania bispinosa. The sequence continues at coordinate 419,785 of QLOH01000153.1, forward strand.
CATTGAGTGGCGCGAAACTATTCCTTTAAGGGTAATTTCTCAAGATCACATAATTAATTTTGTTGAAGAAAATACAATTTTGGAATTGGTATTTTTGAAACTCTTACAATTGATCAAGGAATTGTTTTCACTTGTCGAAAAGTTGTAAGATTTTTTGAATCAAAAGAAATTAAATTAATTTCTTTGACTCCTTATTATGCCTAAGCTAATGGCCAAGTTGAAGCAGTAAATAAAATTATCATTGCTTTGATTAAAAAGTATGTTTGTCAAAAGCTTATAAATTGGCATGAAACACTTAGTTAAATTTAATGGGCTTATAGGAATTCTCCTTAGGAAGCTACTCAAATTATTCCTTAAAATTGGTTTAATGTTCAATAAGTTAAATTAACTTGACGATTAAAGAATGATTTCTTTTGAGAACATAGTTTGACAAAAGAAATGGTTTGCTTTATTATTACCTTTCCTATTAGTTCAGTGGTAGGTTGGATGACTTGGATGGGAGGAGGAACCTGAACTTTCTCAGCAGGAGTTGTTTCTTTTGAAGAACCCACTTTATTTTTAGTCTCATCCTCATCCTGTGAAATCAAGAAGTTATACATGTTCACTGGAACCACGAATTTGAGATAGATGAAATTCAAAGTGGAATTTGAGTCTACCTTCGAGCTAGATTCTTCTTCAGACTCAAAGGCATCCTTTTTGACCTCTTTTTCTTTTTCTTTGACCTTTTCATCAACAATAGTTTCAGGGGTCATATGGCTTTATTCACCAGATTCATCATTCTTTTTGACCTGATTAACTTTAGCTTTTTTTGGATTTAAAAAAAGCAGAGGGTGACTAGAAATTTACGAAAGGAGAAAGTAAGTTTAAAAGTTGATTCGAAGAAAGAAAGTTTCAAAACTTATAAACTGATTGCTTGAGCCTTAGAAGAAGTTGGCTTCAACTTTGTCTTCTTTGATTTCTTTCCATCATCACTTTCCCAGTTTTCTTTTTGCTCGTCAGGAACCTTCGAACATTTGGTGAGCTAGTAGCTCAATTTGGTGAGCTAGGACCAATTGAGCTAGTAGCTCAATTGGTAGTGGGTTTGAGGATCTAAGACTATATCCCTGAGGTCTTGGGTTCGAAACCCATGGAGGTTCCCTGAGAGGGGGAATAAGGCACTTCAGGGGGTGCCAAAGCTAAGTGTGATAACATGCTCAGTAAAGTCCTGGGCCCTGAGAGGGGGTACCAGGAGAGGGTTGGGGTGTTACCGGTAACATGCTCAGTAAAGTCCTGGGCCCTGAGAGAGGGTGCCAAGAGAGGACTGGGGTGTTACATATTGGGCAAAGAGTCTAAAAAATCAATTCGAAAGGGATACTTATAAGCTAGGATTTTTTCCTTTTTGAAACTGGGAAAGAAATCTTTGTATTTTTCCAAGAATCTTGGTGTTTGATAAGGTACTAAAAAACCTAAGTTCTTTACCCTAATCGAAAAGGGAATCATTACCTAAGACTTCCACATGACAAGCTTCTCTTCCTGTTGATAAGGTTCTGGAACATAAGTGACGTGGTCTTTTGGAATTAGTTCTCCTTTCATAACTGTGTTAGGAATATGCACTAGAGACTTATATATTTATGAACATCCATCACTTGTATCATGTTATTTTATAAAGGAAAACTTATTCTTTAGAATATAATTATTGTCCTTAGAATAGTAAGCTTAAACTTCATAAGAAATCAAGTAGATGACTTGATCGTGAGATCTTATGAAGAACTGTTCTTAAATAGTCCCTAGTCAAGTATCATCTTAGGACAAAGATGCATTTAGACTAGTATGTGAGTTCATTGATGATCACATCTCACAGATCATGGATATGAGATATCATGAGCTCACATAGGTACACATTAAGAGTAATGGTGTACTGGACAGACCCACCTTAAGAACGTTGCATGGATTGTTACATAAGTGTCATGAACGTTTCTTAAATTGATAAATGTTATATATAAAGTCCTTTGACCTGAAATCACTACGATTCCTACATAAGGAATTATGTGTTTTGAATATCATCAAACGTTACCTGTAACAGGGTGATCATAAAGTTGGTATTTGGACATATAATAAATTATATGGAGGAATGTGAGTGCCCTAGATGGGATTTGTCCCTCATATGTAACATGAGTTATATCTGTAGGCCTCTTGATAAAGCGAGACTGCAAAACGCATGGCCATGCTCAGGAGGATAAATATGAGATATTTATTTTCTGTACAGTCTACTTTGGGATCAAGAAAATATAAATTGAACTATACAAGGTTGACACAATCCATGCCCTTGTGTTCAATTAGATATTTGGACAAATGGACAAATCATATAAATTATTATCATAAAATAGGATTGGTCAAAGTTGTTGATATTCTCAATATTTGGATAGTGATGTATTGCTAGATGCCACTCACTATTTATGATATTAAATATAAAAGGGTTTTATTTAATATCATAACCAAATATTAAAAGCCTATTGGGTCACACACATACAACAAGCCACTAGGAAAAGGATAATAATTCTAATTTAATTTAATTAGAATTATTGCATAATGGGCCAGGCCCATAAGTGTGAGGGTTAAGTGAGTGAGGGGGTAAAACCCTAGCCACCACTCTATAAATAGAGCATGAGATACACTACCCCAGACACATATGAGCAATCGCTTCTTACTTTCTAAGGTTACTACCAAAGTTGAGGAGGGTTTCCTAGTCCGGCTGTTGGCGTGGATACCAATAGAGACGTGGCTACTCTTGCCTCGTTTATAATCCTAATAAGGTACGACCTTTCGTTTCAATACCTTTTATGCCTTGATTCGTGTTTTCGCAAAACGATTATAACAAGGGAGGGAATCCATTTATTTTCGTTGCACCCTAACCACATGCTTGATTCCCTTCAATTGGTATCAGAGCTTTGGTTTGCGATAAACACGTTTTAGGCTTTTAATCTTGTGAAGATTATGATTTTTTTGTTGTTTTCCTGTTGAGAAAATGTAGCGCTGATATCTGGGCTGCAGCACAGACTGAAGCGCAGTTTACGTATTTTGATTCTGATACTTGCGCTTCACCTACACTGTAGCGCAGGTAAAGCATAGGTAAAGCGCAAGTGAAGGACAACTTTCAGAATCAGTTTATTTTGTTCCCTTTATTGATTGTTTTATGTGCGATGTATATATATGTTTATATGTTCTAATGTTGGAGGGTCCCAAGGAACATGAAAGAGTTCATGTCTTGGGCATCATAGGGTTCAATTGTTGAAACCTTGTCTTGACTCAAATATTGGCTGCGATAAACATGCCACTTATCAATTTGCTGACAGGAGCGTATTCAAATGATACGAGGGACTTACTCGTTTATCGGTTCGTGAAGTATTTGTTTGATGCGAGACACTTATTGATGATTGGTTGAGTGTTATCAGATCCAATTTTTGTTTTGAGACATTGCGTAATGTTTTATTTTGTATGTGCGTAATCAAAACCTCGCTTAATATATATACATCTTATTATATCACTCGTTTTACAATCAATGGATGTTGAATTTACATGATGATTGGTTATGGCCTTAGTTGTTTTAATTTAAATACGACTTGTGTGTCATGCCTTACCTCTTAACATTCCTCTTGTAATTCTCTTCTCTCATCTTTATCCTCTCGTATGTTAACGAGGTTTCTTCTTGTTATGTAATGTAACCGGGAGGACATGGAGCATGGATTCAGTGGGAGATTTGGAGAGCTCAAGATTATATACAAGATTATATAGTTGATGTAATTTTGTGTTTGTTTTAGGAGGCCATACCCATATCATGTATTTGTATGAGATGCATGTTTGTATGTTAAATGGTTTAACAACGAATAAAATTAAAGCGACCAAATCCCTTGATGCTTGTGTGCCTTCCAATAAATGACACTCGTCAAGGCTAGAATCGATGAAGAGTGGGTCTGCTAAAGCAGGGTACCTTTATCTATTTTAGTGAGGCGTGATAGGATAAAAGTAATATCTGATTGTCAACCATTGGGTTATGATTGGGTATATTCAATAGGATTGAAAAACCTAAAGGCACCAATATTAAGTCATGTTTTGCCTTCCAATGTATGGCACTCGTCAAGGCTAGAATCGATTAAATGTGGGTCTACTAAAGCAGGGTGCATTTATCTACTTTAGTGAGGAGAGATGGGATAAAATTAATATCCAACTGTCAGCCATTGGGTTTTGACTTAACTAGGTACATTCAATAGGATTGAAAAACCTAGAGGCACTAAGTTAGGCATTAATTCATAAGATGAATTAGAACAAGAGTTATTCACCTAACTATCCAAGAGTTGTATGAGATACAATTGGAAAGCGTGTTCCTACCTAAATAACCTTTTCTTAAGCGATCAGCTAAAGCTGACTTAAAATTAGGTGAAATATGGATCTTGACCCACTAGAAAATCTGGTGATGGGATTTTCTGATTCTTTATATTGATGGTACTTGTTTTGAATCAAAATAGTGGGAGACATATTTATTTAAAGACCTTATTAAATATGTTTGTTATATGATACTTACGTGCATAACAACGAGCACAACAAGTAACTTTTATTGTGATATGTCCTTGAGAAGGACAAACTGTTTGGAATTAACTTTCTAGACTGGTATAAGACCTAAGGATTGTCCTTAGGAAAGGCTGTATGTCCTGGAAGGGCCTATTCCTGAAACACCCGCTGCAAATATTTCGAAAGCTGACAAGGATGCTTTTAGAAAGCATCAGGATGTTACTCTCGATGTAGGTTGCCTTATGCTTACTACCATGAATGCTGAAAACAACATGAGAACATGGAGGCGTACAATATGATTGTACACCTAAAAGACTTTATCAAGGACAAGCTAGGCTTGAATGATTTGAAGTCTCAAAAGCACTTTATCAATGTAGACTGGCAAAGGGAACCCCTGTTGGTGCTCATGTACTCAAAGCAATTGGGTACATTGAAAACCTAGAAAGGCTTGGATTCCCATTAGGCCAAGAGTTGGCCACTGATCTTGTCCTGCAATCGTTGTCGGACAGCAGTAGTCAATTCGTCATGAACTACAACATGAATGAATTTGACAAACCACTGCCAGAATAGCTAAGCATGTTAAGAACAGCTGAGCAAAACATTAATAAAGGTAAAGGGAAGGCCATATTGATGGTCGAACCTGGAAAGGGAAAGGGCAAGAAGAAGTTCAAGAAGCCCTATTTCAAACCAAAGGACAAAGGCAAGAATAAGCCTAGTACCTCTGATTTGAAGCCTATGGCGGGATAGCTAAGGAAGGAAAATGTTTCCACTGTGGCCAAATCAGGACATTGGAAACTGTGTAAAGTACCTGAAGGAGATCAAGAAGGGAAGTGAGACTTCCGCTTCAAGTATTTATGTTGTAGAAGTCAATTTACCTACCACTGCACCTTGGGTATTGGATACCGGATGTTGATCTCACATTTGTGTAAATGTGTAGGATCTAAAAGGAATAGGTCAATTGGCTAAAGGAAAATTCGACCTACGTGTGGGAAATGGAGCAAGAATTGCTTGCCTTAGCCGTAGGAACCTATTATTTAACTTTGACAACTGGACTAGTTATTGAACTAATATATTGTTATTTTGTGCCTACCATTAGTGGGAATTTTAAATTCCGTTTCTTGTTTAGGAAAGAGTGTTTTTATAAGAATAATTCAATTTATTTGAATGATATGGTTGTGCAAAGTTGAACAATATGTTCTTGACATGGAAGTGCCTATCTATAACATAAGTTCTAAGAGGGTCAAAACAAATGATTTGAACCCAACTTATCTTTGGCATTGTCACTTGGGCTACATAGATGAGAAACACATATCCAAACTCCATCAAGATGGCTATTTGGATTCTTTTGATTTTGAATCAATTGAGACATATGAATCTTGTCTATTAAGGAAGATGACCAAAACCCCATTCACTGGAAACGGTTTGAATGTGAAAGGGCTGGTGATCTCTTGGTCTCATACATAGTGATGTATGTGGGTCCATGGGCACAATGGCTAGAGGAGGTTTTCAATACTTCATCACTTTTACTGATGATTTCAGTACATATGGATTTGTGTATCTAATGGAACACAAATCTGAATCCTTTGAAGAGTTCAAGGGATTTAAGAATGAAGTATAAAACATATTTGGGCAAGACTATTAAAACACTTCAATGAGATCGAGGTGGAGAATACTCAAGCCAACAATTTGATGACTATCTAAGAGAGTGTGGGATATATCTCAACTCACTCCTCCTGGAACACCTCAATGGAATGGAGTTTCAAAAAGGAGAAATCGAACTCTATTAGATATGGTTCAATCTATGATGAGTCATACTGATCTCCCCGACTCCTTTGGGGTCATGTTTTGTTAACAGTAGCCTTCACACTAAACTGTTTTTCATCTAGGCTGTCATAAAGACACCATATGAGATATGGACTGGGAAACGACCTAGTATGTCTTTTATGAAGATTTGAGTTGTGAAGCTTATGTGAAACTCCAAGTTTCAGATGAGCTAGGACCCAAATCAGATAAGTGCTTATTTGTGGAATACCCAAAAGAAACTGAGGGTTACTACTTCCATCAATCCTAGCAAAGGAAGAGTGGTTGTCGCTAGGACTGTTGTATTCTTAAGAGAAGGAATCTGTCTCTAAGAAAATAAGTGGGAAGAAAGTAGAACTTGAAGAAATTCAAGTACCATAAAGTAGCAATGAGCCAATGATGGAGCAAGAGCAGATATCACAAAGTGTTGTGGAGCCACCTGCTCAAGTAGCGCAAGACTTGCGTAGATCAGATAGAGTACGTCACCAACCTGACAGATATGGTTTCCTTGTGTCTCAGGAAGGGGATGTATTACTAATGGATCAAGGTGAACCAGTGATCTACCAAGAAGCTCTTTTGAGTCCAGAATCTGAGAATAGCTTGATGCCATGAGATCTGAAATGGATTCCATGTACACTAATAAGGTATGGACCTTGATTGAGCCACCCGAAGGGATAAAACCCATAGGGTTGCAAGTGGGTTTTCAAAAGGACCTTTAAAGCACGGTTGGAGGCTAAAGGGTTTCACGCAAATTCGTAGTGTAGACTATAATGAAACCTTCTACTAGTTGCCATGCTTAAATCTGTTCGGATCTTGCTTGCTGTTGCCAACTTACCATGATTATGAAATCTGGAAAGTGGATGTCAAGACAGCCTTCCTAAATGGAAGCCTTCTTGAATATATGTATGTGATACAACCTGAAGGTTTTGTTATACCTAAAGGTATATAAGTTGCAACGATCCATTTATGGATTAAAGCAAGCCTCTAGAAGCTGGAATCTTCATTTTTGATGAAGCTGTTAAAGCAGTTTGGTTTCATTAAAATGAAGATGAACCTTGTGTCTACAAAATGGTTAGTGACAACATTTGTGATTTTTCTGGTTTTGTATGTAGATGACATACTCCTCATAGGAAATGACATTCCTACCCTTCAGTTTGTAAAGACTTGGTTAGGGAAATTGTTTTTTCTATGAAAGATTTGGGCCCAAAGTGACCTATGTGTTAGGTATCGGGATCTATAGAGATAGATCTTGAAGATTACTAGGCCTAAGTCAAAGTACATACATAGAGAAAGTGGTTAAAACGATTTAACATGCAAGATTCTAAGAAGGGATCTTTACCTATGTCACATGGTATAAGTCTATCTAAGGCTCATTCTCCTTCCAGTGAAGAAGAGAGAGAGGTCGCTATGAGTAAGATTCCTTATGCATCCGCTATAGGGTCTATCATGTTTACCATGTATGTACTCGACCAGAAATATCATATGCTTTAAGCATGACTAGCAGATACCAGTCTGATCTTGATGAAGATCACTAGACAACAGTAAAGAACATCCTTAAATACTTGAGAAGAATTGAGGATTCATTCTTGTATTATGGATGTTGGAGACGAGCTACTTGTAAAGGGTTACACTGATGCTAGCTTCCAACACCGACAAAGATGATTGAAGATCGCAATCAGGTTATGTGTTTTGTTTGAATGGTTGCGCTGTGAGCTAGAAAAGTTCGAAGCATGAAACAGTCGCTGTACAAACCCATTAAACCCCTTGTGCAGCAGAAGCATGAAGGGCCACCACTAGATCATTAGGCATAATGGTTATGTTTGAATGTCTATAGTGCAAGTGGGAGATTGTTAGGCAATATGCACTAGAGACTTATATATTTATGAACATCCATCACTTGTATCATGTTATTTTATAAAGCAAACTTATTCTTTTTAGAATATAATATTGTCCTTAGAATAGTAAGCTTAAACTTCATAAGAAATCAAGTAGATGACTTGATCGTGAGATCTTATGAAGAACTATTCTTAAATAGTCCCTAGTCAATATCATCTTAGGACAAAGATGCATTTAGACTAGTATGTGAGTTCATTGATGATCACATCTCACAGATCATGGATATGAGATATCATGAGCTCACATAGGTACACATTAAGAGTAATGGTTGTACTGGACAGACCCACTTTAAGAACGTTGCATGGATTGTTACATAAGTGTCATGAACGTTCTTAAATTGATAAATGTTATATATAAAGTCTTTGACCTGAAATCACTACGATTCCTACATAAGGAATTATGTGTTTTGAATATCATCAAAAGTTACCTGTAACAGGGTGATCATAAAGTTGGTATTTTAGACATATAATAAAATTATGTGGAGGAATGTGAGTGCCCTAGATGGGATTTGTCCCTCATATGTAACAGGAGTTATATTGTAGGCCCTCTTGATAAAGTGAGACTGCAAAACGCATGGCCATGCTCAGGAGGATAAATATGAGATATTTATTTTCTGTACAGTCTACTTTGGGATCAAGAAAATATAAATGAACTATACAAGGTTGACACAATTTCATGCCCTTGTGTTCAATTAGATATTTGGACAAAGGGACAGATCATATAAATTATTATCATAAAATAGGATTGGTCAAAGTTGTTGATATTCTCAATATTTGGATAGTGATGTATTGCTAGATGCCGTTCACTATTTATGATATTAATATAAAGGGTTTATTTTTAATATCATAACCAAATATTTAAAGCCTATTGGGTCACACGCATACAACAAGCCACTAGGAAAAGGATAATAATTCTAATTTAATTTAATTAGAATCATTGCATAATGGGCCGGCCTATGAGTTGAGGGTTAAGTGAGTGAGGGGGTAAAACCCTAGCCACCACTCTATAAATAGAGCATGAGATGCACTACCCCAGACACACATGAGCAATCGCTTCTTACTTTCTAAGGCTACTAGCAGAGCTGAGGAGGGTTCCTAGTCCGGCTGTTGGCTTGGATACCAATAGAGACGTGGCTACTCTTGCCTCGTTTATAATCCTAATAAGGTACGACCTTTTGTTTCAATACCTTTTATGCCTTGATTCGTGTTTTCGCAAAAAGATTATAACAAGGGAGGGAATCCATTTATTTTTCGCTGTACCCTGACCACATACTCGATTCCCTTCAAACTGTAATGTCCTAATTTCTTAAATCGAGAATAATATCCGTTTGAAACACTATTCCCAAATTTCTGAAATTTTTTTCGCGCCATTTGAATATCGTCATACAAATCACACAATTTTTTAGCCAATCCAATGTTTGCTTAAGCTTCCACAAAATTCGTAATCATTGCTTTCAATACAATTCCTCATTCAAAGCTTATGGATCTAACCTACACCTTGGGGAGTTATGGTTCATAAAATTCCTATCGAAAATCTGGCAAAGTTTCCCCTAAAACTGTGTATTCCCAATTTTCCATCTTAACCTGAAATCCAGAAAAGTCCACCAATACAATTGATAATAGCACTATATAGTTTTAACTTCAATTGAGCACCTATGGCTAATCTAAGATTTCTAGTTCTAATACAACCACTAGTCTTTAAATTACATCTAATTCTCTTCAAAGAATCTCTCCGACAATTGAGAGTGGATGGGTCCACTCCAAGAGCTCCACCTCCCATCTGAGCATAAAGCTGGAACATCCTACATAACTAAAATGTAATCCCACAACGTGTGGTGTGAGACTACGGTATCAGTGAGCAAAACATGTAGCAAGCAGTGTGGGGATAGCAAGCATATGAGGTGCAACACCACACAAGTCAACATGTAATCCATCTATCATTTCTAGTCATCTTACATAATAAAAACTTGTTTTAACTCAATAGAAAGAACATATAAATGCCGCTCAAGATTAGATATGCAATAGTCATATATCTATAGTTCAAGCCAATGCACAAACAATCTCATCTCATAATTCTAATTCTCACTGTTGTTCCCAACAGGCAGGTTCTTTCACTGATTCTGGAGTTAGACCTGAGCTTAGACTACAGGGAACGTCTTCCCTGGGGACGAATCCCACCCTTATTTTGGACCGAAGTCAAGTTTTCATACAATTCTCACGGCCGGAGCTGGCTTAGTTATTGTGGGCCGAAGCCAAAATTCTGATTCTAGGCCGATTCCAAATTCTTTTAGTCTTATTTTGGACCAAAGTCAAGCTTGATTAATTAGGGTTTGGTGGCCATAGGCCAAATTCATTTTCTAGTTAAAAAAATACATGTGCATAATCTAAACTGAAATTTGGTAAATGACAGGAACAACCAAAACAGATAATATTCTCAATCAACCATAGACCATTTATACTCAATAACTTACAAAATCATCATGGAACATCAGTAAAATCACCTAATAACAGTTGTTCCCACAAAATCCTCTAACCTAGGGTTCCACATTCAAGGTCATAAACAACTCATATCATACATATCATCTAATCCATCAATGAATCAACATCTACAAACCAAAGGAAGAGGAAGAGGAAGAGGAGAATGAGGGTCATAAGAGAAGCATACACATGTTAAAGTGGAAGTGTGTGAGCTTTACTCACCTTAAATAGAGGAACAATGGAGGAGAATGAGGGAGGAGAAGGTCGAGCACAAGCCTAGGTGGTGATGAGGGACCTTCAATCCGGATCTTCTTCTTCCTTTTCTCTCTTTTCTCTCTCTGATTTCTTCTCTCTCTCACTCTAAAACTGAAGGGGAAGAAAAGAAAATGAAAAAGGAACCCTAACTTTTTGTTTTAACGGACCAGAAAACGTGCCTGCGCTCAGGCTATGCTTGAGCGCAAGAAGAAGGAATTCAGACACGGATCTGCGCTCAGGCTGCACTTGGAGTGCAGCTTGAGCTGAATTTCCCTCAATTCCTCTCTGTTTTTTGTGCTCAGGGCTGCGCTTGGAGCGCAGCTTAAGCGAGGAAAACCAGATGGAATCCCACCTTGTTTCTGATATCCTCGCTCAGCCTCCGCTCATACCAGCCCTCAAAATCTTGTTTTTGCCCCTCTTTGATTCCAATTTCATTCTCTCCTTCTCAACCCTAATTCCTCTCCCTAAATCCTCCTTTTAACTTAGTCTTCCTCCTCCAAATCCCTTCCCAATCTAATTCTTGATGAATCAATTCCCTTGATCATAAGGCTCATTATATCACACCTAATGGCTAAGACCTAGGATGTTGCTCTTCTCCCTAACGCCTTCTAATAACACTTCCTTTCAACTTAGTTCTTCCTCACCTAACCTCATTTCTCATTCTTATTATCATCATGTTCCCCTTTAACTCTTAATGTGATCTCTTCTAAGTTTCGACCATAATTATCTTACCTATCGTTTAGTTTGTATTACCGAGACTCCTTAAGACTCAATACTCTTGTTTTATTTACCTAATTCTTATCTGAAATCATGCTCAACCTCCAATTTCTCATCCTACTCCTAACTTCCCTCTCTTGGTCGGGTTCACTGTTGAGTCTCAAAAATATTATTAAGTAATTAATAATGTTTTAAGTCTCATAATCCTGAGTTTTAATGGATAACAAACTTGGTTAAAGTATATTGAAAGAAGGAACAAATTCTCTTAAAGGTATTTTCTGTGTTTCAGCAACCTTCTGAAGAGCAACTCTCTGAAGTTATGCAACCCTCTGAAGTGGTGCATCCTTCTGAAGGAGAGGAACTTGTTGAAGGATTCAGGACCTGCTGAAGCCACTTAACCTTCTAAAGATGAGAAACGTCGTACTGAGAATTGTATCATCTTGGAAATAAGTTTCTCTGATGATACCTTTTGAAGACTCAAGTCTTTCCTTTGCTTTCTGCCAGTTGTCTGCTCCTTTCTCTCTCTGGCAAGGCAAATCAGAAGCTTTTTGGTATATTTCAAATTCCTATTCACTAAAAAGGTGGTCTCTTGCTGTGAAAGTACATTTTGCTCAGAAAAGTAGAGTCAGCGCAACTGCACACCTCCCTCTGTTGTGTCTGGGCTACTGCCAGCTATCTGAAGCTTGTGTCTCAATGGAAATAAAGCTATTTCACAATGGGATTTATAGAGAGTCTAAACGATCCCAATCTCTCTCTCTATAAATACAAGTCTTCATGCATGTAGAAGAAAAGAGAGAATGAATATCAACTTGTTGAAGTGCTGGCACAATTTCTCTTAGAAATATTTACATTCCATTTCATTTGTACCAAACTTTTATATTCTGACTTCATCTCAGCAGATTGTACATCTTACCCTATTTAGGCTTTTAAACTTGTGTAGTTCAAAGCTTAGGCATTCTTTTCATCTAAACAGTTTTCTGTTTGAGCCTCAAGAGGCTTGTTGTATAAAGAATATTGGGTTGAGCCTGGAAAGGCCACAAACGCATATAGGACGTGCCAAGAACGTGGCCTAAACCTTTAGGCCACAGTTTTAATGCCTGCGACCACAGTTTTTAGCGTGGTCTAAGGTCATAAATGCTGTAGTGCTTGTCTGTAAAATAATACTTGGGTTCTGAGCTGAAGAGACTTAACTGTAAAATAATACTTGTATATTTGTTCAGATAGAGGAAATCCTAGTTGTTTTGGCTTTGGGACTGGACGTAGCTCACAGTGGTAGTGGGTGAACCAGTATAAATCTTTGGCTAAGTCTTCTCTTACCCTTAACTCTTTTATATTTGGTTTATACTAACTTGGAGGGTTCAAAAATCGTTGTGTTTTATAACTTAAAGCTAAAAAAGTATTTTACAGAGTTTGTAAACAAGTTTTCCAAACTGTTTTATTGAACCTGATGAAGTTATTTCAGTAAGTATAAAACTCCAAGTTTCAGCAAGTTATTAAAACTTCTTTGTGAAAAGTTTTGTTTGTGAAAAGGTTTCCAAAATCAGTTAAGATTTATAAAACACTATTCAATCTCCCCCTTCTAGTGTTTCCTGTGGTTTCTACATTCACAACCTGAAACTTCTCTTGCATCTTCTAAGTTCCAAATTCCAGGATGTTACAATTCTACCCCCCCCTTAATTAAATTTTGTCCTCAAAAGTTGATTCCTCCGGGTTACCCTCCTATTCCCCAACTACGTTTGCGCACTTAGAGTCCTTCCTGAACTATCATTAGATAACTACGACCTCTAATCCTCAAGATGTCCTAACATAACTAAGGCTCAATCCCACTTCTAAACTCGTCTCCTAGGCTCTAACTGTAAGGTCCAAGAATCCTCCTACTGTGGTTTTAATTATGACAACTATCAAAAGTCACTTAACATAATTTTGATTCTTAAAGGACTAATTATTTCAATTGAGAATGTGTTCAGAAGATGCAGGAAACTCCCTCAGAAGATGTAAGTTCATCTAATCTATTAAGAATGACAAATCTGTGAAAGAAGGCATAAAAGATGTTTGGTAAAATCAGAAGGAAACCATCTGCAACTAATTAAAGTCTTCAAAAGATGAAAACAACATCTTCATAAGAAAACTCATAACAAATCTGCCTTAGAAGGAGAGATTCACTTTTAAAGAAGCAAAAGAAGTTCTCCCAAGGTTTCCAAGAATCAAAATGAATGAAATAAATGATCTGGAAGTACTACACAGAACCTGAAACTCATTTGCAGAAGAAACAAAGCAATTCTGCAGAAGGAACCTGATGGAATAATTCCTGCAGAAGATTGCAGAATCCTTCTTGGATTGATTAAATCATTCTATGGCAACAACTGAGTTAAACAATTGAGATACACTTATAATCATCCAAAAAAACACTCTCAGCATATTTACAGAAGTAGGTGTCACAGAATGAACCAGAATTGCTCTCTGCAAAAGATGAATATCCAGAAAGATGCAATCCAGTCAAACTGACAGCTGTACCTGCAGCAGGCAGCAAGCTGTTTGACAGTGACAACACCTTGAGAGGAAAGCTGGACATGCTTGGAGCCTTCCCAACAGCTAGTTGCTCATTTTCCCTATAAAAGGAAGTGCTCTTCTCTCATTTCAACACACCTCTCTCTCCAGAAGATCAAAAACTATCAGATTTACATCCTCATCTTCTGGAAACATTTCTTTCTCCTCTAATTCTTAAGAATCTGCTACTGTAAGTTGTTGAGGAGGAGCTGGCTCACTAGTGTTCTTCTGTTGTGTTTTATATGTATCATTTGTGAGCTTTTGTACTTACCTTACTTTAATTTCCTTCTGTAAAGTCACATGGAGACTAGTGATTAAAAGTGTCCTCTTGCGACAGTAAGAGTAAGTGTATTTTGAGAGGTCTGATAGCTCAGGTGTGAGCTAAAGGGTTTACAGATTCTGCAGAAGGTGCTCTGCAGTCTACTGTCCAAGTTGTTCTTCTACAGAAGGTGCTGCAGTAAGAGAAAGCTCTCGTTTGTGTAAACTGAGTTGTGTTAAGCCTGAAGAGGCTTGTTTGTTTGTAAGAAAGAATACTAGTGGTAGTGTGTACCCAAGAAGATTGTATTTTGGTTTGATTGAGTAAGAAATCCTACTAGGTGTAGGGACCGGACGTAGCCTAGGTTGGAAGAGGTGACACCAGTATAAAAATCTCGGTGTCCTATTCTCTCCCTACTCTCCTTACTTATTGCATGTGCATGAAATATTTTGAAAAACTATTTAATACCTAAGTAAGTGTTTAACTATCAAGATTCCAAAGAAGAATCCTATTTTCTACATACTACATTAACTGTCTAACATCTATCTTCTGTCCATCTGCCTTTTAATACTAAGCCAAGTAAAACTTGAGCAGAACAGTATTAAAAGATAATTACAGAAAATTTTATTCAATCACAATTCAACCCCCCCTTCTTGTGATCAAAACTTCAACTTCAATTGGTACCAGAGCTTTGCCTCTAGGGTTGAACTCACTTAACAGTGAGAGAGGGAAAAGATCAAGGGAAATGGCCAATCTTGGAGCTGCAATGTTTCATCCCAGGAAGGATCCTCTACAAACAGACCACCAGCCTTCAATGGAAAGGACTACTACTATTGGAAGGATAGGATGAAGTTATTTTTAGAATCTCAAGATATTGATCTTTGGGGATGTCATAGAAAATGGAAACTATATTCCTATGATCAGAAGAACCAGAATCTTAACTCCTCCCAGAGAGGAGCATCTGAAGTTCAAGAGGAAATTCCTAAACCTAAACCCAGAGAAGAATGGTCACCAGAAGATAAGAAAAGGTATCTTCTGAACTCTAAAGCTAAATTCTTTCTTCTTTGTGCATTAAGTAGAGGAGAATATGATAAGTAGCTGGCTGCTCCACTGCTAAAGAAATATGGGACACATTAAAAATTGCCATGAAGGAGCTGATCAAGTAAAATAATCAAAAATAAATATTTTAATTCACCAATATGAAATGTCCAATATGATTGAACATGAAACCATAGATGAGATGTTCAGCAGATTCACAATCATCATCAATGATTTGAAATCTCTTGGTAAGAGTTATTCTAATCAAGAGCAAGTTAGAAAAATTCTCAGAAGTCTCCCAAAAATATGGAGACCAAAGGTAACTGCTATACAGGAAGCAAAAGATCCTGGCTGCACTTAAGCTAGATGAACTTCTTGGATCCCTGAAAGTTCATGAGCAAGAGCTTATGGATGAATTACCAAGAAAAGATAAATCCATTGCTCTCAAAGCAAGTACAACAAAGAGGGGAAATTCTGCAGGCAGCAACAGAAGATAAAGCCACTGAAGAAGATTCATCATCAGAGAATGATAAGAACTTGCCTTCATATCCAAGAGGATCCAAAGACTAATAAGAAGAAAGGGCAAAGGAAAGAGACTCTTCAACTTTAAAAAGGATGGACCAAAGGAGAGAGAGCTTCAAAGGACCAATCATTTGCTATGAATGTGTAACAAGCCTGGACAGATCAAAGCAGAATGTCCTCAGTTAAAAGAATCAAAGGATTCCAGAAGAAGAAAGCTATGATGTCACATGGGATGACTCAGAAAGCTCATCAGAAGATGAATATGAAAATGAAAACAGCAGATCTGTACCTCATGGCTTGAGAAGATAATGAAGATGATGAGGTAATAACTTATAACCCTACTGCATATAAAGAACTAGAAGATGCCTTTGAAAACCTATTATTTGACTCACACACTGTAGCACAAAAATGTTCACTTCTTAAAGAACAACTAGTCAAAACTAAAGAAGAGAAAATGAAAAGCTAAAGAAGATAATAATAGGTTAATCAAAACAAATCAATATCTTCAACAGTCTCATTTCAAATTATCAGAACAAGTAAAAATGATTAGCAATAATTCTGCAGAAGATGAAAAATCTGCAACACTGCAGAAGGAAAATCATCTTCTGCAAAAGAAAATTGATGAACTGCAAAATGATTTGAGTAAGTTTGTAAGTAGAGCACACACAATCTAAACAAATTAATAGGAAATGGAAGAGAAGCCTCTGATAAAAGGGGATTAGGATATAATCAAGATCAATTCTCAAAGAATCATCAAACTGTATTTATTCCTGCCTAAAGGAAACCTCCAAATTGTTCTTGGTGTAACAGATTTGGACACAATCACCAAAACTGTACAGAAGGAAAATGAGCTTCAGAAGAAAGGTATCTAACCACTCAGGACCCAAGAAGATTTGGGTACCTAAAGCTTTACTATCTTCTGATGTAGGAACCAGTAAGAAACTCCAAGAAGAAAGAGCTATGGTTCTTGGACAGTGGATGCTCAAGACATATGACTGGAGACAGAAGCAAATTCATCCAGTTACACAAAATGGAAGGTGGAACAGTAACCTTTGGAGACAAGAACAAAGCTCAAATCAAAGGTATTGGAAAGATAGGTATGAAGAATTCTACCCAAATTAATAACGTATATTATGTGAAAGGGTTAAAACATAATCTTCTTAGCATAAGTCAACTATGTGACAGTGGCTATGAAGTTATGTTCCAACCTACATTTTGTGAAATCAGAGAGTCATCTACTGAAAAGGTCTTGTTTTCAGGGATTAGAAGCAAAAAACCTATATAGCATTTATTTAGAAGAATTATCTGACCAAACTTGCTTTGCTTCTTTGAAAATGATAAATGGACCTGGCATAGAAAAATTGGTCATCTAAATATGAAATCCATTTCTAAGCTATCTAAGTTAGATTTAGTTAAAGGTTTACCAAAATTAAAATTTGATAAAGACAATGTATGTGAAGCATGTGTTTAAAGGCAAACATATTAAATCAAGTTCCACCCCAAGAATGTAATCACCACAAAAGGATTTAGAACTTCTACATATTGACCTATTTGGGCCTACCAAAACACCTAGCTTGGGAAATAAAAAATATGGACTTGTTATAGTAGATGATTACTCTAGATACACATGGGTTTTGTTCCTTACAACTAAGGATGAATCTTTTGATGCTTTCAAGATCTTCTTCAAGAAGATTCAAAATGAAAGTGGCCAAATAATTGCTTCTGTGAGAAGTGATCATGGAGGGGGAATTTGAAAATCATGCTTTCAAAAACTTCTTTAATGAAAATGGAATTTCACACAACTTCTCTTGTCCTAGAACTCCACAACAAAATGGAGTTGTAAAAAAGAAAGAATAGAACCCTCCAAGAAATGGCTAGAAACCATGTTAAGTGATAGTGGAATTAAAAAATACTTTTGGGCTGAGGCTGTATCCACTTCATGCTATATACTTAATAGGGTTTCCATCAGAAGCATTCTTAATAAAACTCCATATGAAATATGGAAAGGAAGAAAGCCCAACATTGCATATTTTCATGTATTTGGATGTGAATGCTACATATTAAACAACAAAGAAAACCTGAGAAATTTGATGTCAAATCAGAAAAGGGTATATTTTCTTGGCTACTCAACCACTTCAAAAGCTTATAGAGTCTATAATATTAAAAATCAGACTATAGAAGAAAGTATGCATGTTATCTTTAATGATGCTAACCCTCCTTCTCAAGAAAATGATAAAAAGGATTCGGGATTGATGAGACTGAACCAGTGCAGAAGGTATCTTCTGAGAAACAATAGCTCTCAAGAAGATACTCCAGTGGTTAAAAATCCTACATAACATTCTGCAGAAGATGCTGGTATCCAGAAACAAGATCTTCCAGAAGTTGGAAGCTCATCACTGATCATCCACATGATCAAATCATAGGAAATACTGCAGAAGGAGTAAAAACCATAGGTCAATTAAGAATGAAAATAACTCAGCTTTCCTATCCCAAATTGAGCCAAAGAATGTGAATGAGGCTCTTGCAGAAGAATCATGGATCAAAGCTATGAAGGAAGAGCTTGATCAATTGAGAAGAATGAAGTATGGACCCTAGTACCCCCTCCAGAAGATCATTCAATAATTGGCACAAAATGGGTTTTCAAAAATAAAATGGATGAAGAAGGTAATGTAATCAGAGAAACAAAGCAAGGTTAGTAGCCCAAGGTTACAACCAACAGGAAGGTATTGATTTTGATGAAACTTTTGCACCAGTAGCTAGATTAGAAGTTATTAGAATCCTCCTTGCATTGTTGCATTCAAAATTTCAAACTTTATCAAATGGATGTGAAAAGTGATTTTTTAAATGGTTTTATAAAAGAGGAGGTTTATGTACATCAACCTCCTGGTTTTGAAAATAAAAAACATCCTAATCATGTTTTCAAATTGACTAAAGCCTTATATGGTTTAAAACAAGCTCCAAGAGCTTGGTATGAGAGATTAAGCAATTTCCTTCTTCAAAATAAATTTTCAATAGGTCAAATTGACACCCACCTTGTTTAGAAAAACTCTCAAGAAAGATCTTCTCATTGTGCAAATATATGTTTGATGATATTATATTTGGTTCAACAAATTTAAAAAATGTGTGAAGAGTTTTCTAAACTTATGAAAGGGGAATTTGAGATGAGCTCCATGGGAGAATTGAAATTCTTTCTTGGTCTTCAAATCAAACAAGAAAATTCTGGAATTTTCATTAATCAAGAAAAATACACTAGAGATCTTCTTAAGAGATATAAAATGGAAGGGACAAAACCCATGGGAACCCCTATGCATCCTTCTACAACTTTAAACTTAGAAGAAAATGGAAAACCTGTTTCTGAAAAAGGAATACAAAGTGATGATAGGTTCTCTATTATATTTAACTGCTAGCAAACCTGACATTTTATACTCAGTAGGTCTTTGTGCTAGATTTCAAACTTCTCCCCTTCTAGTGTTTCCTGTGGTTTCTACATTCTACAACCTGAAACTTCTCTTGCATCTTCTAAGTTCCAAATTCCAAGATGTTACATTCTACCCCCCTTAAGTAAATTTTGTCCTCAAAATTGATTCCTCCGGGTTACCCTCCTATTCCCAACTACGTTGAGCACTTAGAGTCCTTCCTAAACTATCATTGGATAACTAAGACCTCTAATCCTCAGATGTCTAAACATAACTAAGGCTCAATCCCACTTCTAAACTCGTCTCCTAGGCTCTAACTGTAAGGTCCAAGAATCCTCCTACTGTGGTTTTAATTATGACAATCTATCAAAAGTCACTTAACATAATTCTGATTCTTAAAGGACTAATTATTTCATTTGAGAATGTGTTCAGAAGATGTAGGAACTCCTTCAGAAGATGTAAGTTCGTCTAATCTATTAAGAATGACAAATTTGTGAAAGAAGGCATACAAGATGTTGGTAAAATCAGAAGGAAACCATCTGGCAACTTAATAAATTCTTCAAAAGATGAAAACAACATCTTCATAGAAACTCATAACAAATCTGCCTTAGAAGGAAGATTCACTTTTAAAGAAGCAAAAGAAGTCTCCCAAGGTTTCCAAGAATCAAAATGAATGAAATAAATGATCTGGAAGTACTGCACAGAACCTGAAACTCATTTGCAGAAGAAACAAAGCAATTCTGCAGAAGGAACCTGATGGAATAATTCCTGCAGAAGATGCAGAAATCCTTGGATTGATTAAATCATTTCTATGGCAGAAGCTGAGTTAAAACAATTGAGATACATTTATAATCATCCAAAAAATACTCTTAACATGTTTACAGAAGAAGGTGTCACAAAATGAACCAGAATTGCTCTCTGCAAAAGATGAATATCCAGAAGATGCAATCCAGTCAAACTGACAGCTGTACCTGCAGCAGGCAGCAGCTGTTTGACAGTGACAACACTTGAGAGGAAAGCTGGACATGCTTGGAGCCTTCCCAACAGCTAGTTGCTCATTTTCCCTATAAAAGGAAGTGCTCTTCTCTCATTTCAACACACCTCTCTCTCCAGAAGATCAAAAACTATCAGATTTACATCCTCATCTTCTGGAAACATTTCTTTCTCCTCTAATTCTTAAGAATCTGCTACTGTAAGTTGTTGAGGAGGAGTTGGCTCACTAGTGTTCTTCTGCTGTGTTTATATGTATCATTTGTGAGCTTTGTACTTACCTTACTTTTAATTTTCCTTCTGTAAAGTCACATGGAGACTAGTGATTAAAAGTGTCTCTTGCGACAGTAGGAGTAAGTGTATTTTGAGAGGTCTGATAGCTCAGGTGTGAGCTAAAGGGTTTACAGATTCTGCAGAAGGTGCTCTGCAGTCTACTGTCCAAGCTGTATCTTCTACAGAAGGTGCTGCAGTAAGAGAAAGCTCTAGTTTGTGTAAACTGAGTTGTGTTAAGCCTGAAGAGGCTTGTAGAAAGAATACTAGTGGTAGTGTGTACCCAAGAGATTGTAATTTGGTTGATTGAGTAAGAAATCCTACTAGGTGTAGGGACCGGACGTAGCCTCAGGTTGGAAGAGGTGAACCAGTATAAAAATCTCGGTGTCCTATTCTCTTCCCTACTCTTCTTACTATTGCATGTGCATGAAAATTTTTGAAAACTATTTAATACCTAAGTAAGTGTTAACTATCACGATTCCAAAGAAGGAATCCTATTTCTACATATTACATTAACTTCTAACATCTATCTTCTGTCCATCTGCCTTTTAATACTAAGCCAAGTAAAACTTGAGCAGAACAGTATTAAAAGATAATTACAGAAAATTTTATTCAATCACAATTCAAACCCCTCTTCTTGTGATCAAAACTTCAACTTCACTAACTCCCATAGGTTATACCTAGGATGGCAACATTTCCCGCCGGTTCTATGCCTAACTGACGTTGATAATCCGTCAATCCTCCATTCTTTCCTCATGATCCAGACATGGATTCCTAGGGAACTATAAGTTGGTTTCCCTTCACCCTAGGGAGGGTTTAACTACCCAGTACCATCATTCTTCCTAACGAGTCAGAAAACGTTTTACTCATGATTCCTAACAGGAATGAAAATGGTGGTTGCCTCTCCTCCATCTTATGTTATATGCAATTTCCCACGCTACTGACAAGGTTGTAGCATAGGAAGTGTTCAGAAACTTCGACTATAAACTCCTAACGCGATCTAAGGTTCTTGGTGTTGTTAACAACCTAACCTTTCCTGGGTATTTCTAATTAGTTCTCACACTCATTCTATGGTTTTCCTTAGAGCTAATGTCCGTTAACCCAAAACACATGCAAACACTTAACCCCTGGAACAATGGAACTCGTATCGGCGAATTGGTCCGACACTTGAGTTGTGCCCAAGGAGTAAAATTCTATACAGGTAACACCTGTAACGAACAAGACTAGGCATGGAACGACATACACAAGCCGAACCAAAGAGACACTTATGATTTTTGGTAGAAACACTCATACCCCGACCGTAGGTGAATTCCTATGAATCAAGATATGACTACGGCAAAACTCAACTAGTCCCATAACGTGCCTCGGTGCACTCTGCTTCGCAGGTCTACACAACAACTACCCCCCTTAAGGAACTAAGGCTTCCCCTAGCTTGGCTTTAAGTCTCAATTGAACACTTGTCGTGACCTATGGGTATCCATACTCTGTTCCCTTAAAACAAGGTCTCAAAGTGACTACCTACTATCCTGTTATTAGTTTGTTCCTTCAGGGTTATCTACCCTTCATGAGGTGTCCTATGGCCGGATAGGGAAATGGGTGAAGGCTTCTGCCGCGCGCTCTGATCAAACGGCTGGACTAGGGTATACCCTCATAACTCGTACCAACAACCGGCTACCTTGTCAATCTTTGGTCTCCTCCTCCTCTACTTTCCTCCGGGAAGAACTACCGCCCTTAGGGAATAGGGCTCTCCTTTGAGGAAAAACTCCGAGTCCCCAAGTTAACTTCTTGGCAATGACCCGGATCCTACCCCTATGTTCCACTAGGCTAGGCCTTCCACACCATGAAACTCTCCTCTCTATGGCTTCTCAAGGGACGTGGAAGTCTTCCTACCTTGACTCTAAGGAGTTCCTAGCCAACTGGGGAGAGTTTGATAATTTAGTGACCATTCCAGCTATTCCCGTTACCCACTCTAATTCCTGCTATTTTAAACCTCTTCCTGCCCCCTACGATTTCTCTAGTCCTAACAATGAATTCAGCCCACCAAGCTTAGAATTGATCTTTAACAAAACCTTAATTAGATATTTTTCATTGAACATCATAGGAGATATGCGCTGAGTAACAATCCTCATTCCACAAGATTTTTCTTCTTCCATTGACTATAAAGATCAGGGTTCTTCCGCTCAGGAAGCAGACAGAGAAGAAACTAAGGAGCCCTACCCATAGACTTAGCTCTACAACTGATAAGTCAGAAAATAGGTAATTACCTGCGTGTTAACAACATAGTCCTAAACGTAGGTAACAGAAAATGTTTAAATTCGGACAACAGACAACAACATATTAAGCAATAACACCGATAATTAATAAAACTTCTACTCTAGAAACACATAGAATTGAAAGGAACTGACCATGATTGCAACCTACCAGGTACTTCTAACCATCCAATTTCCAATTTCACTCATTATTTTCGCATTATTAGGTTTACTCCCTAGCTCTAATGGAACTGATTACGAGGGTCCTCATTAAGTGATAGTGCCCAACCATAAATCAAACATGAATAACCTATTGTAAACAAGAATGGGCCGAAATAATAAGGAAGCCCTAAGGTAGAACGAGACGGGTATAGGGTTATGGTCTTTAAACTTAATTCTCCTCTATCTGCTCATTGCACTCTGACTCTCATTATGTTCCTAGTAATTTTTGAAACCATGATATACGTTCATCTAATGTAGTCTTCACCCCCCCATTCTCTAAGCAAGCCTTTTACGCCTCCTGGGTCATTTACCACTAATCTTAAAACTCCAAGCATGGGTGCTCCTCAACCCAACTCAAGGCTCTAGACCCATAACAGTGTCTCCACACCTATGAGGTTAGTGCCTCTATCCTGTCATAAATTCCACCTGTCCTTTACAATCCAACCAAGCATTCCAATCCCCAATCCACAAAATTCTAAATTCTAAGAACGTTCAACCCATATCCTAGAAATTTACAATCAATTCCCTACGTACAAGACATTCAAGCAACGCAACCAACACTCTCCTCGCCCACTAGGGAGCCTACTCATTTTCGTTTCCTCTAAGTGTGTCTCGTGTCCAATAGGACCTAAAGGTGACATTCTATAAGATCTCTAGGATGGAGGTTCTACTCGGGGAAATAAACCTACGTTACTCTCTCTATCTAGCAAGTGGGTGGCTCTAACCTTGTAGGGAAGTGTCCTAACTTCCTGACCAAGGCTTCCTGCTTACGTCACTAACCATAATCTCGTGTACAACACACCCAATAGAGGGGTGATTAGTCCCTATACTGAGCATGGAGCACTGTGGGATCAAGGTAAGTCACGGGTTATGGGATTCTGGCAAGCGTACCAAAATTCTATCAGTGTAATAGTAAGTAAAGAGTATCGTATCACAGGGAACGGTTCAATTTATAAAGATTAGTGGTCACAACTATCAAGTAAGAGCGTATAATTGTTGGTTGTAGAGAATAAAAATAAAAATTAAAATTGAACTTAAACGAGATAGGTAGAGACAATTACTTGGACTAGGATTGAACTCGTCTCATCGCACCCCTTTCGTATGTGAAACCCAATAATATTTATGAATATGCAATTATAACATCTTAGCACAAATAAAGTTATTTCACAAAGGTTCCCAAAAATATGAAATACTCAGAAATAATCTACCCTAGTTCCCACAGTGATAAATTACCCTGGATTAAACATCTATTTGTTTACGCTATCAATTCGCCCCGGTCCCCACAATGACTACTAGAGCGTTTTTACCCAATCAAAATTCAAGTTTCCTATTCCTAGGTTCCCCCAAACTCGCTATTGATTTTATAGACCACCTTCCGAATGCGCCCCATAAACCAACCTATAACTCCGGCACACAGGCGAAAGCTAAGCATTAAGCACAAAATAAAAACACCGATATTATAAAACAGGGATTCATAATATCAAAGAGAATTCACATACAATCGGGGATTGAATCAACTACATTTAACCCTATTGGGGAGTTTAGCTACGCATGGTAGCCATTACAAACCAACGGAGAAAACTGTCACTTTCTCCAGCCCTTGCTTCTGCTCTGCCGTCTCTCCCAAAGCTACTTTGATCTTTGCAAAAGGTCCTATTTATAGATGAAGGAAAGCTATCTGAAATCTGGAAGGAATCTATTTTGAAATCAGATTAGAAAACAAATCGTGTTTCCTGCGTTTCACCTGCGTGAGCACAGGTGGAGCGAATTTCTCGATCAGTTTCTCTTGATTCCCTCCCTTTTTTAGCTTGATCTCTTCCTGATCTTATCTTGTTTGCTTGACTTCCTTGTTTCCCTCTTTTTGATCTGATTATGTGTTTATCTTGACTTTGAATTAAACTGGGAAGTTATCTGCAGAATCCTTGTTTAAATGGTTGTTGATATTATCTTTATTTGCTCTCATTTAAACTTCAAATCTGTAGATTCTATCCTCAATTAATGCTATCTTCTTTTCTCATTCAAATCTCTCTCATAAATCTGCAAAATCAACAGATTTTCTATTAAAATAGCATCGAATTCAAATTCAATTAAATAAACACAATATTACAATTATTAATAAAAAGGGATTATTTTGGGGCATAAAGTACTATTTTACCCTTGATAAGTGGAGTAAAAATACCAAAAATATATCATATAATTTGCACTTATCAACGGGCAACTAATCTAACCACAGTCCAATTGGATTGAACTGCTCTGATACCAAAATGTAACGTCCTGATAATTCTTAATTCAAGAATAATGTCCGTTGGAAACACTATTCCCGAATTTCTGAATTTTTTTGCGTCATTTTGAATATCGTCATACAAATCACATAATTGCTTAGGCAATCCAATGTTTGCTTAAGCTTCCACAAAATTCATACATCGTTGCTTTCAATACAATTCCTTATTCAAAGCTTATGGAACTAACCTACACCTTGGGGAGTTATGGTTCATAAAATTCCTATCGGAAATCCGGCAGAGTTTCCCCTAAAAACTGGGTATTTCCCCAATTTTCCATCTTAACCTGAAATCCCGAAATGTCCACCAATACAATTGATAATAGCACAATATAGTTTTTAACTTCAATTAAGCCTCTATCGCGAATCTAAGATTTCTAGTTCTAGTACAACACTAATCTTTAAATTACATCTAATTCTCTTCAAGAATCTCTCCGACAACTGAGAATGGATGGGTCCACTCCAAGAGCTCCACCTCTCATATGAACATAAAGCTGGAACATCTTGCATAACTAAAATGTAATCCCACAACGTGGGGTGAGACTACGGTCTCAATGAGCAAAGCATGCAGCAAGCAGTGTGGGGATAGCAAGCATATAAGGTGCAACACATCACACAAGTCAACATGTAATCCATCAATCAATCTAGTCACCTTACATAATAAATCTTATCTTAACTCAATAGAAAGAACATATAAATGCAACTCAAGATAGATATGAAAAAGTCATATATCATATAGTTCAAGCCAAATGCACAAACAATCTCATCTCATAATTCTAATTCTCAATGTTGTTCCTAGCAGGCAGGTTCTTTTCACTGATTCTGGAGTTAGACTGATAAGTGAAAATCATATGATAAATTAGAGCACTTTTAGTTCACTTATCAAGGATAAATGGTATTTTTGCCCCAGTTTAATCCCTTTTTATTAAATATTAGATAAATTGTATTTATTAATCTTGGATTTGAATTTGATGTTATTTTGATAGAAATATTGCTGATTTTTGCAGGATGTTGCAAGGATTTGATTTGAAGGAAAGATAACATCAAATGAAGATATCTGGAAGATTTGAAGTTTGATTGAAGACATTTAATGAAGATTTGAAGATTATTGAAGCCATTAATGAAGATATCTCTGCCAATTAAACAAGGATTCTGCAGACAACCTTCCCAAATAAATCCAAGATGCTCAATAAATGCAAGATTTCATCAACAAAAAGGAACAAGGAAAGACAAATCAACCAAAAACCAGTCTCGGGGAGAGATCAAGTTAAAAAGAGAAAGATTGAAGCCTGCAGGACGCATTCTGCACTTCAACCTGCGTATGTAGCGCAGGGTGAAGCGCAACTCTCCTGGATCCTGCGTTGTAGCGCAAGGTGAAGCGCAAATCACGCTGATTCTTGCCCTATTGTATTTCTCCCCCATTTTTCTTTGTCTTTCCTTAGTCTATAAATAGGACCTCATTGCACCAGATAAGGTTGTGCACGATTATTGTAATTCAGTCATATTTCAGTGATAATGCACCAGAGCTAATTTTAGAGTAGGAGAGGAGGAGCGCTTCACAAGGATTGAAGATGATGACAACATCTTCGGTGGTTTGTATGGCTACCTTGTGTAGTTAACTCTCCAGTAGGATTGGATGTAATTGATTCTATCCCCAAGTGTATGTAAACTCTATTCTATTATTTCATGAGCTCTCTGTCTATAAAAGTGGGTAATCTTATTCTGTGCTTAATTTCTAACTTCTGCGCTTGCGCCGGAGTTATAGGCTAGTTTTGACTAGGATTGAGGATGGGGGAGCGGATTCTGAAGAAACCCATTCTCTGAGTGAATAAGAGGACTCGGTAGCCAGTGAACCGAAACATGGGTGTTGCTAGTGATTGATGGGTAGTGTGAGTACTCTAATGAAGGGCGTCTACAGGATAGGCATGGTTATTAAATTACCGATAACAAAGAATTAGTTGATTGTCAATCCAGGAAGCGATAACGTGGATGAATTCTAATGAGTGATGGGTAGTGACAGTACTCTAGCGAAGGTGCGTCCAGAGGAGTAGACCTCGTTTATCAATTAATTCTTTTACAAACGGAATAAAGAAAGCAAAATAAGCCGAGGGTAAGTCTGTCGCCTGGGAGAGCCCGCATGGATTACCTTTGAGTGTGTGAGGCCGCTGGTAACTCGGGGTCTTAGCAATATAGTTTGTCTACAGTATTTTACAGTAATCCTAAAATAATAGATAGTTTTTACATGCACGAAGGGTGTGTGATGATATGAAGTACATTCCTAATACAAGTAAAGTGTCTCTAACTCTTCCTTTCTATTTCTATTGATTATTAATTTTGCAATTTATATTTTCCGCACAAAATACTCTCATAAATCCGTTGTTTTCCCTTGATAAATAGATCACGACCTATACGCGAATTGACTGTTCCCTGTGGATACGATAACCTCTTCTTACTATTATACTACTGGATTTTTGGTTCGCTTTCCAGAAACCCATCAAGTATTTTGGCGCCGTTGTCGGGGAATGGTTTCCAATTCGTGTAGACCTTGGCGGTCTAGTTATCAAGTTTTTATTTTAGGATTTTGTTTATTATTCTTATTATTTTTAGGATCTATTATTATCTTAGGAAAATTCTTGTTTTCTCTAATTCTCTTCAACACTTACCTTTTTCAAAGTTTCTTGTTAATGCTTCTGAGAGGTCAGGCGTCTCCCAATCCATTACAGTTCGACCCGGAAATAGAAAAGACGTCGCGAAAGAACAGAGGTAGGAACTCGAGAAGGAGAAGAAGGACAATTGTTGAGGAACCCAAAAACATGGCAGAGGAACGTCCAAGAAGGACTCTAGGAGATTATATCTCCTATCAAGGACCACGTCACTTCTCAAGAATTGTGTTACCACCAAACGCAAGAGCTTTGGAGTTGAAGACTGCACACCTCAACCTCATCAGTGCACATCAATTCGCTGGATTGGATCACGAAAATCCAAATGCTCATCTCTCTAATATTTATGAATTGATTGGTACTATGGGATTCGAGGAAGGTAATTTGGAATCTGTTACTTACGCTTGTTTCCTTTCTCTTTGATAGGTAAAGCTAAGGAATGGTTGCAATCACACCCAAATCAAAGTCTCACCAATTGGGGTGTGGTTGAGGAGAAATTCTTGACAAGATTCTTCCCACCAGGGAAGCAGATAGAAGCCAAGGCAGATATTTCCACATTCAGACAAGGGATTGATGAGCCACTATGTGAATCTTGGGAAAGATACAAGTCTATGCTGCACAAATGTCCCAACCATGGCTATGAGGATATAGCCCAACTCAACATATTCTGCCAGGGACTTCGTTCAGATTCAAGGTCATTCATTGACGCGGCAGGCAGCAGGTGGAACTATCTTATCCGCAGAAGTTGATCAAGCGCTAGAAATCATCAACCACTTTGCACAGAACGATCGACAAGCTCAAAGTGGAAGACAGCCCATGCAATTACCAGAGAAAGGGATGCTGGAACTCAATCAAAGTAATGCTCTGTTAGCTGAGAACAAGCTCATTAAACGTCAACTAGAAGCACTCACTGAGACGTTGAAAAACACTCCCTCAACAACTCAAAGTTGTCCACTCACAACCCATCCAAGCCTAACCATTGATTTGTGATTTCTGTGGAGGTGACCATCTAAATGGTCAATGTGCTAGCCAAGGAACACAACCAGAACAAGTCAACTTCATGGGTAACCAGGGAAGGCAAGGGAATTACTCCAACAATAACAACAATCAATATTCACAAGGTTGGAGAAATAACCAAAACCAACTCAGGTTGGAGTCAGAATGGGGGACCAAGACAACCACCTTACCAACATCAACCTTCAACATATGATAAACTGAACACTTTTGCAAGGTAAAATTGATGACCTTGTGCAAAAATTAGTGGATTCAAGACAACTACTAAGGCATCAATCAAGACTCTAGAGAGTCAAGTGGGTCAGTTAGCAAGTGAAATGGCAGAGCACAGGAAACAACACTTCTCAGCTGTGACCCAAACCAATCCAAAGGAACAATGCAGCTTGATTGCTACTGATGGCAACAAGTCAGAGGAGGAGGAACTTGATGAGGAAGAAGAAATCATCTTTGAAGAACAATTACTCCAAGAGGAAGTTGCTTAACAAGATGAAGAAGCAGCACAAGAGGAAGAATATCATGAAGAAAAGGTCTATATCACAAGTAAGTCACTTGACCCAGGTAAGTTTACTATACCTATCTCTATTAGTAATCTACCTCCTACTCATGCTTTATTAGATCTTGGAGCAAGCATCAATTTGATGCCGCTATTGTATTTTAACAAGTTGAGTAATGTGAAGGTCAAGCCTGCAAATGTGAAGTTACTTCTTGCAAATAAATCTGCTCAATGCCTTCATGGGATATTAGAGGATATTCAAATCAAAGTGGATAAATTTGCATATGTTGTAGATTTCTACATTGCAGAGAAAGAGGAGGAGAATACTGAAGTCCCCCTAATTTTAGGAAGACCCTTCATGAAAGCTGCTAAGATGATCATTGATGTTGATCGAGGAAAATATGAATTGAGCTCAAAAGATGAAAGTATTACGTTTCATAGAGGTACGCCCAAGTTACAACAAACTGATGCTATTTCCAAAAATCCAACAAAGCTGCCAGGCTCCGTATTTCTGAGGAAGCCTAGAATGAGGGTAAAGCATCCAGAGTCAATATGGGAGTTCAAATTTAAGAGGAAAAGGAGATCAACATCTGATACTGAGGAAGACAGTGACAGTGATGGAATAATCAAAAATTGGCATGGAGGATGGGAGCTCAAAGGAAGAACTGGTATGGAGTCAAACATCATCCTCCACTGGAGGCCACCATAAAAGGGTTGAGTAACCAGACGTCGAGCTAAAAGACGTTAAACAAGCGCTTCCTGGGAGGCAACCCAGTCTTTGTAAGTTTTTAATTTTCATTTAATTTTCATTTTGGTAATTTTTAGTTTTAGGATTTACCTGTGTAATTAGGAAATTGTTAAAATGGGGATCTAAATCTAAAAGGATTGCATGGAATCAAATAGGAGTAGCAGAAGCAGAGAGAATACTGCAGATCTGCGCTTCAACCTGCACTGTAGTGCAGGTGAAGCGCAGAATTAAAATTAAAAACCTGACTCTCTGACTTTTGTTCTTCACCCTGCGTTGTAGCGCAGGGTGAAGCGCAGCGGAACGCTTCAACTTCTGAAGCAGTACGCGCTCCACCCTGCGCTGTAGCGCAGGGTGTAGCACAGGAAGCGAGACTTTAAGTTCTGAATTTTGAATGAAGGAGTTCATTTTGAACTTCCTTTCGTTCCGTTCCTTTGTGTTTTCACTGATATTCATAACCTTTGCTTTGCCTTTTCTCACTCATATAGCCTTTATTTTCAGTTTCTGAGCTTATACCATGTATGTTTTTATAGTTTTCTTTCTTTTTAACTGATTGAAATTTTGATTTTTTATTTTATTTGAGCATAACCTTAGAATAGGAATCTTAGGACTCTAGGAACCTTTAGGAAAGAAATAATTGTTCATAGTGCTTTAAATTAGATTGCATGTGGTTAGGATTCTTTGTGAGTTATTCATGTTTGCTCAGGTGGTAGTTTTTGAGTGCTCAATGATTCCTGCAAATTATTTTGTTGGTGCATGTATGTTTAATTAATTGCTCTAATAGTTTGCATGCCCATACATAAATGATTGTGCAATATTGCATGTTACTGATGACATGATTTTGAAGCATGAGTTTGATTCTCACTTTGCCTGTTTAGAATTGTTTAGGACTTGCTTTAACTGATCACTTTAGCATGTCTTAATTAATTAATTGGCATTTATTTGGTAATATTTAAAATCAAAATTTTTATGCACATTTGTTTAGTTAATTGATTGCTCTAAGTATTGAAATTTATTGGCCATTTATTTCATAATTATGAGCAATTAAATATTATGATGCATAAATAATTTTGAGTTGCTTTTGCTTTGCAGATGGTTCGCACAAAGAATGTCAGTGGTGCTAGTTCCTCTAGGAGGGGCACAGGGGGTGCCAAGAGGAAGGCCCCCCAGAGGGAACCTGAGTTCGACCCTCATTGCTTCAAGGACCTCAAGTCCTTTGAAGCATACACTGACATTGTTGATTGCAAGTTCATCCTGGAGTGACCAATCATCCTCTAGGAGGAGGAATATGAGGAGTTCTTTGCTGAGATTCACAGGAGGCGTTGGAACCGCCTCAGCCGGCCTGACAACTACTTCGATCCAGACATTGTCAGGGAATTCTATGCTAACGTTATTGGAGACCATGGCGTTAACTGCAGGAGGGAGTCCTATGTTCGAGGACAGGTTATCAGATTTGATTGCGATGCAATCAATGCACTTTTAGGACATCCCATAGATGAGGACAGAGACCTCATGGTGTGCCAATACCACGAGGGGATGCAGGTTGTGGGGCTTCATGGAAATGATCCCCTTGACATTGAGACTGCTCAGCTGCTATGCTTACCAGGGCGTTCCTTTAAAAGGAATGCATATCAGGAGGCTGCTAGAATCTACAGGAAAGATATGAGGAGCATAGCTCAGATGTGGACAGTACTGATACTGGCCAACATTCATCCTACCGGGCATGTTTCTAATGTAGTTATGTCCATGGCCCACCTCATCTACACTATCCTCACCGTCGCTGTTATCGATGTCTCACGGGTCATCACCCAGAAAATATCAGACTTTGCATCTTCTGTGGGGCGCCAGACCCCTAACTCCAAGATCAGGCTTGGCTTCCCTTCTCTCATCACCTCACTTTGCAGATCTAGAGGTGTAGAGGTGAACCCCAGGGTTCGCATCGCACTTCCCATGACCAGAGCATATATTGAAGCCAACTGTATCCCGGCTGAGGAGTTACAGGTTGAGGAGCAGCAGCAGCAGCAGGCACCACCACCACCACCAGATACGGATGCTCCAGTCTGGGCCCAGCGACTTGAGGCACAGAACACTCATTTGATGGCTCAGATGTCCACTATTCACCGAGCAGCTGTTCATTTTCAGAGTAGACATTATCAGGCTCGTGTGGACCCCATGACCCCTGCCCAGTTTCATGATTACTTACAGTGGCCTGGGGACAGGCCTATTTTCCCAAGGGGGATGGAGCAGCTTACATGGATCAGGACCAGGATGAGGACTGATTGTTTTCTTTCCTATTTGGTGATTTTCCTTCTTTTTCTTTTTCTTTTTCATTTTATTTTCTTATTTTCTTAATTTCTTTTGATATGTACTGTATACCACTGATACATTATCTATATTGTGCAGTACTTATTCTGATAT
Organism: Sesbania bispinosa; assembly: GCA_026901365.1. Lineage (NCBI taxonomy): Eukaryota > Viridiplantae > Streptophyta > Magnoliopsida > Fabales > Fabaceae > Sesbania > Sesbania bispinosa. Next base: position 452,593 of record QLOH01000153.1, read on the forward strand.
TTTCTGTTTTTTTTGTTAAATTTTTAAATTTTTAGGACTCTTTAGGACCTTAGGAAATTAGGATTTAAGGCAACTTTTTCAAAATTTTCTGTAATTAAGTAGTTTAACTAACCAGATTAGGAAAGATGATAGGGTTTTGTGATTAATTCCATAATCAGTTAGGATCAGGATGCTTCTCAGGAAAACCTATCAGGATAGTTAATTAAAACCAGTAAGTGCTTTATCAAGGAATTTTAGCCAATAACCGGTGAGCTGAGAGCCCAAACACTGAAATTGAGAGTTTTTCACCACTGCTTGTCAACTGTTATTGCTTGAGTTTCTGAATTTTGTCTTGCTAGGGGAAGATATGGAAGTGACAAAGGCATATTTTGTGATTATAATATTTTGCTCAGTGCCAAATAGCCAACCTTGATTAAATTTTTCCAATTTTTGATTGCCCATTTGAGCCTTAATATTTCTTTTGAATGCACCCCAGCCATGATTAATGATCATACCATGTCCCTTCACACTTGGGATAGAGAGCAAGGTGCAACACAACAAGATGGGACAAAAGGGTGAAATGAAAGGTCAAAGAGATTCAAAGAGCAGGCACAAGAAATCACAAAGAAGTATACTCTCTCATAAATAAATTCTCTATGTTATTGTATATTATTCAAAAAAAATCTGCACAAAGTGTAGAAATTGAATAAGTTGGGGGGGAGTACTTCTTCAAACAAAGAGGTCAGCTTGAAAAAGGTGACAATTCAAGAATGACATGGCAGATGGAGAGAAGTCCCAAGCACAATCACAAGATGCTCTCTATTCAAAGTGTTCTTTGCATATCCAGAAAAACCATGATTTCTTGATAGCCCAACCTCATTACAACCAAATAAAAGACCTTTTGATCCATGTTAACTACTTGCAGGTTCAGATGTTGGAAACGACTATCAATTCTAGTTGTTCAACGGTGGTGAAAAAGATTGAGGGAAACACTTACCCGTGAGAATGAGAGATTTCCTTGGTTTATCACTTATTGCTTTAATTACTATTTTTGAGAAGTTTGACTGATGTTTGTGTTCTATTCTGATTGAGGATTGGTAACATCTCTTAATCCTGATTTTTTCTTACGTTTGGAAGGTGACTACTTCTTAACAAAGAGATGATGAAAAGTTCCTTGAATTTGTTTTTAATTTTTTTTAGTTATTCAGGGGATATAATTGATTTCTTGATTGCAAAGAGGTCTCTTGTTTGAGGACAAGCAAGAAGTTAAGTTGGGGGGTATTTTGATAAGTGAAAATCATATGATAAATTAGAGCACTTTTAAGTTCACTTATCAAGGATAAAATGGTATTTTTGCCCCAGTTTAATCCCTTTTTATTAAATATTAGATAAATTGTATTTATTAATCTTGGATTTGAATTTGATGCTATTTTGATAGAAATATTGCTGATTTTTGTAGGATATTGCAAGGATTTGATTTGAAGGAAAGATAACATCAAATGAGGAAGATATCTGCAAGATTTGAAGTTTGATTGAAGACATTTAATGAAGATTTGAAGATTATTTGAAGTCATTAATGAAGATATCTCTGCCAATTAAACAAGGATTCTGCAGACAACCTTCCCAAATAAATCCAAGATGCTCAATAAATGCAAGATTTTATCAAGAAAAGGGAAACAAGGAAAGACAAATCAACCAAAACCAGTCTCGGGGAGAGATCAAGTTAAAAAGAGAAAGATTGAAACTGCAGGATGCATTCTGCGCTTCAACCTGCGCTGTAGCGCAGGGTGAAGCACAGCTCTCTGGATCCTGTGCTGCAACCTGCGCTGTAGCGCTGGGTGAAGCGCAGATCACGCTGATTCTTGCCCTATTGCTGTTTTAAGATAGATTTCTCCCCATTTTTCTTTGTCTTTCCTTAGCCTATAAACAGGACCTCATTACACCAGATCAAGGTGTGCACGATTATTGTAATTCAGTCATATTTCAGTGATAATGCACCAGAGCTAATTTTAGAGTAGGAGAGGAGGAGCGCTTCACAAGGATTGAAGATGGTGACAACATCTTCGGTGGTTTGTATGGCTACCTTGTGTAGTTAACTCTCCAAGTGTATGTAAACTCTATTATATTATTTCATGAGCTCTCTGTCTATAATATTGGTAATCTTATTCTGTGCTTAATTCCTAACTTTTGCGCTTGCGCCAGAGTTATAGGCTAGTTTCGAATAAGATTGAGGATGGGGGAGCGGATTCTGAAGAAACCCATTCTCTGAGTGAATAAGAGGACTCGGTAGCCAGTGAACCGAAACATGGGAGTTGCTAGTGATTGATGGGTAGTGTGAGTACTCTAATGAAGGGTGTCTACAAGATAGGCATGGTTATTAAATTACCGATAGCAAAGAATTAGTTGATTGTCAATCCAGGAAGCGATAACGTGGATGTATTCTAATGAGTGATGGGTAGTGACAGTACTCTAGCGAAGGTGCGTCCAGAGGAGTAGGCCTCGTTTATCAATTAATTCTTTTACAAACGGAATAAAAGAAAGCAAAATAAGCCGAGGGTAAGTCTGTCGCCTGGGAGAGCCCACATGGATTACCTTTGAGTGTGTGAGGCCGCTGATAACTCGGGGTCTTAGCAATATAGTTTTTCTACAGTATTATAGTGTAAACCTAAAATAATAGATAGTTTTTACATGCACGAAGGGTTGTGATGATATGAAGTCCAATCCTAATCCAAGTAACGTGCCTCTAACTCTTCCTTTCTATTTCTATTGATTATTAATTTTGCAATTTATATTTTCCGCACAAAACACTCTCATAAATCCATTGTTTTCCCTTGATAAATAGATCATGACTATACGCGAATTGACTGTTCCCTATGGATACGATAACTCTTCTTACTATTATACTACTGGATTTTTGGTTCGCTTTCCAGAAACCCATCATAGACCTGAGCTCAGACTACAGGGAATGTCTTCCCCGGGGATGAATCTCACCCTTATTCTGGACTGAATTCAAGTTTTCATACAATTCTCACGGCCAGAGCTGACTTAGTTATTGTGGGCCGAAGCCAAAATTCTGATTCTGGGCTAAAGCCAAATTCATTTTAGTCTTATTTTGGACCAAAGTCAAGCTTGATTAATTAGGTTTTGGTGGCCATAGGCCAAATTAATTTTCTAGTTAAAAAATACATGTGCATAATCTAAACTGAAATTTGGAAAATGCCAGGAACAACCAAAACAGATAATATTCTCAATCAACCATAGACCATGTATACTCAATAACTTACAAAATCATCATGGAACATCAGTAAAATCACCTCATAGCAGTTGTTCCCACAAAATCCTCTAACCTAGGGTTCCACATTCAAGCTCATAAACAACTCATATCATACATATCATCTAATCCATCAATGAATCAATATCCACAAACCAAAAGGAGGAGGAAGAGGAGAATAGGGGTAATAAGAGAAGCATACACATGCTGAAGTGGAAGCGTGAGCTTTACTCACCTTAAATAGAGGACCAATGGAGGAGAATGAGGGAGGAGAAGGTCGAGCACAAGCCTAGGAGGTGATGAGGGACCTTCAATCCGGATCTTCTTCTTCCTATTCTCTCTTTCTCTCTTTCTCTCTCTGATTTCTTCTCTCTCTCTCTCACTTTAAAACTGAAGGGGAAGAAGAGAAAATGAAAAAGGAACCCTAACTTTATGTTTTTAATGGACCAGAAACATGCTTGCGTTCAACTGCGCTTGAGCGCAAGAAAAAGGAATTCAGACACGGATCTACGCTCAGGCTGCGCTTGGAGCATAGCTTGAGTTGAATTTCCTCAATTCCTCTCTGTTTTCTGCGCTCATGCTGCGCGCTGGGAGCGCAGCTTGAGCGAGAAAAACCATATTGGAATCCCACCTTGTTTCTGATATCCTCGCTCAGCCTGTGCTCAAGCGCAGCCTGAGGGAGGATACCAGCCCTCAAAAATCTTGGTTTTTGCCCCTCTTTGATTCCAATTTCATGCTCTCCTTCTCAACCCTAATTCCTCTCCCTAAATCCTCCTTTTAACTTTGTCTTCCTCCTCCTAATCCTTTCCCAATCTAATTCTTGATGAATCAATTCCCTTGATCATAAGGCTCATTCTATCACACCTAATGGCTAAGACCTAGGATGTTGCTCTTCTCCCTAACTCCTTCTAATAACACTTCCTTTCAACTTAGTTCTTCCTCACCTGACCTCATTTCTCATTCTTATTATCATCATGTTCCCCTTTAACCCTTAGTGTGATCTCTTCTAAGTTTCGCCCCACAATTATCTTACCTAACGTTTAGTTGTACTACCAAGACTCCTTAAGACTCAATAATCTTGTTTTATTTACCAAATTCTTGTCTGAAACCATGCTCAACCTCCAATTTCTCATCCTACTCCTAACTTCCCTCTCTTGGCTGGGTTCACAACCTGAAACTTCTCTTGCATCTTCTATGTTCCAAATTTCGGGATGTTACAATAACAACCAAAGGGACGTTTTCAAAACCTTCAAACACCATTAATGGTGTTCTTCAAGAAACTTGAAAGGGAGCTTTAGCAGAATAGTAGTTGAAATAGAGCACGAAAAATCTCAAAAAGGATGGAATGAGGGAGATGATGATAGGTAATGGCATAGAAACGTCTTTGTGAGCTTTAAACTCAAGAAAGTTAGAAGCTTTTAAAGAAGGATCCGGACTGTAAACGGAGAGACTCAAAGTAAAAGGCCTGAGGTCGAAGATGATGTTATAGTAAACGTGAAAAGGTGAAAGAGGTTTGGGTATTTATAGGTCCGGGATTTTAAAGGGGAAGCTAAGAAACCTAAAGGTTTATCCATGTTGCACGTTACTGGGAAATGGAAAGGCAAACGTAATCATGTTTGGCAGATTTTTTAAGTAATTTCGTAACTGACAAAGTAATAAGATTTAAAAGGTTTATCTTTTATAATCTTTTACTGATAAAATAAAATCTTTTCCTCCAATTTTTTCTAAGTTATTTGAAATTTTTAAAGTCATTTACTGATTAAAATATGTTTCTTTCTTTGAGAGGAGTTGGAATATTTTTTTCTCGAAAGAAACATATTTTGGGGGCATCTGTTGATAGTGGAAATAAGATTTTTACTAAGTGTTGAAAGAAAAATGGTTTGTTCTTTGACTTTTTACTCGAAGCTTTAGTAGTGAAGTTCTTGAGAGTAGAGAATTTTGCTAAGTCTTGAGAATGAAAAGTGATTTTATGAGGGAATGGTTTTCGATTTTTTCTACTTTTCTTCCACATGTATGGAATTCAAAATTCAAAAGAAAAGGGGGGTCTAGGTTCCTGGTTTGTAAATCGAAATATAAAAGAAGTGAGAAAGCTAGAATGTTCGATTTTTGTTGTAGCTTAAATTGAAAAAGATGAGGACTTCCTGATGAAGACTAAAGGTTGATTTCGACCAAGCTTAAAGAAAATCGAAGAACAAGAAGAATTCCAAGAGAAACAGTTATAGGCAGTTTTCAGAAAGTTAGAGTGACTTTTTTTCAAATGGGATACATGTCATTTTTGTATTGTGCCAGATGAATATAGGTGTTTAATGTGTCATGTTTGTATTTATTAGTCATTAGGATAGAAACTTACAATGCAATAAGGGTTAGACTCTATTTACTAAAATTCTCTCAAAATCATGGGTTCATCCTTTAAGTGACAAACTGGTTATTAATTAGAGAAAGATAAGTATGTGATTCCACCCATTTCAATTAATGTAATTTACTTAATTTCTTTATTTTCTTTGTTCTTTATTTTCTTTTACTTGTTCATGTTCTTCTTTCTTCTTTCATTGTTCCTTCTCTCTTTCTTCTTTCATTTCTTTTTATTTTCTTTCTTTCTTTTGGTTCAATTACTTTTATTTTAATTCACACGAGAAGTTACAAATTAACATTTCTTTTAATAACAAGCATCCATAAATAACCTCTTAGAATTAATTCAAACACTATAAACCTACTTCTTAAAAGTCCATTTGAGGACTCAATTTCTAAGTCCCAGATTGATCCTAGAATTAAAAGTTTACTTTTCTTTTTGAGGAATTTTTCACCATATATAAACACCTATAAAAAAGGAAAGTCATAGTGACTTTCCCTCCTAAAAGTCACACGATCCGCACCCGGATGAATCACTGATCATTGAAAAATGAGAAAAAGGAAAAAAAAAGATCATATACACGATTTTCAGTCAAAGTGAGAAAGTATCCTTCACTTTTTACATAATAAAACCTAAATCAGTGAAAAAGAACAGACATGAATGGTGAAAGCCATAACTAGAAAATTCAACTCTTGGGGACTTGAGTTGCAAAATCAAAGAAATGAAATTAAACTTAAAGGATTCACAAATTAAAAATGGCCCATGTCCCGCAATATTCATTACAAAAACTTATTCCTCATTGTGGACCACATGTCGGATCTGGATTCTCTCTTGCCTCTCCAACAAACATTAGTTACGAATAACAAAAATTCATAACTAATGCATAGCTATTTCGTAGCTATATGTTGCTGGGAAGGCTACGCAACTGGAGAGAATCCTTACCCCCACATCTCACACTACCTCCTAGAACTCACCTAGGTCTAGTAAGGACTTATATATGGAGAACATATTTATAATCAACTAAATAGTTGTATTTATTTAAATTATATATACTATAATTTAAAGTTTAATAAGAGCCCAAGTTATTTTAATTCATTTATATTTGAAATTATTGATTTTATCTATTATCTTTTTATAAGAAATAAATGATTAAAATAGTATGATAAAAATATTTATTTTCACAAATTTAAATTTTATTTAAAAATTATTTATAATTAATAATGAATGCATGCATCCACTTTCACATGGAATGGATAAGTGTCTCATAAACACAAAACTCATAATAAATTAAGAATATAAAAAAATGTAATTAATACATTTCAAAATCAGTCTATATATTATATATAAGGATAAATTATTTTTCGTTCCCGTACTTTAAATCCTGTGATTTTTGACCCTAAACTTTCTAAACCCCCAAACCGTGGTCCTTGCCGTTAGTGAGTGTAACATCCTAGAAAAATAGAACCCAAGATCAACTATAGGTAAGTTAGAAAGGGAGTGAGAAGTTGCGGAAGGAGGAAGGATTTTGAGTAAGATAATGAGGATAATGAGAATTTGTGGGCATTAAAGGGTATATATTAAGAGAGTAACTAAGATAGGAATGTGTTTTAGCAAAGGAAACTAGGAATGACGGAGAAAGTGAGAATTAGGAGGAGCCAAATTATGATATAAAGGTGTTAGAGTCCTTGTTCAAGTAACAATCCGGTAGTTAAGATTTATGATGAGTTAGAAGAGATTTGAATAAGGATATGAATGAGTAATAGCCAAGAAAAGAGTATTTAGGGATTTTCTTAATTAGGGGAAGATTTAGGTAAGTAATTATGTGTAAAACAAGTAAGAAAAATGGTTTAGGAAGTGAGGAAACAAGACTTAGACTACAAAAGCAATTTTGAGTTTTAAGCCCTTTGACCTTTGCTCACTAAATTGAGAATATCTAGAGTTGAAGATGTCCAATTAAGGTGTTTCCACTTGGGATAGAAAGCTAAGGTCCGGGGCTTCAGTTTGATAGGTTATATGATAGGGTCTCGATCAAAATTGCACCTTCAAACAGACTCATTTTCGCTCAAGCGAAATAGATTCGCTTGAGCGAATTGTGCAGAGAAATTTTGATGTTCAGTTGCCTGTAAAATTCGCTCAAGCGAAATGGATTCACTTGAGCGAATTTTGACCAGAGAGGGTACTTTTTCTAGGGTCGTTTTCACTCAAGCGAATTTTATTCGCTTGAGCGAAAATTCGTATTTTTGCATGCAAATGTCTTACTCGCTCAAGCGAAAATATTTCGCTTGAGCGAGAATCCACTTATAGGCTCAAAACCCTTCATTTAGCTCGCGATTTCTTCACTTCTCCTTCTTCTTTTCTTAACTTCAGAGAGAGGTTAGAGCTTTTTAGATAGAGGGAGGAGGGTTCTTGATAGGTAGAGGTGTTTTGGAGCTTGAATGCATGAAAGGGAACCTTGGATCTCCATTTCAAGCCTTCCTTCAACTCCAATTTCCTTCTCCTTAAGTATCTTTGAGGTGAGTGCAACTCACCCACTTCCACTTTCTATGTTCATATGCTTAAGCATGATCCCTACTCCCTAATTCTCTTTCCTATGATTGTAGATTGTGTTTATTAGAAACTCGGTATGACTTGTAATCCATGGATGGAAAATGTATGCTTTCTTATAGAATTTAGGTTATGTAATTTAGGGAAGTTAGGGTTTAATTCTTGTATTAATGGTTGAGTTTGTTAACTAATATGATTAGGAGCATGAATATAGGGAATTATGTGGATATATTTACTTAAAGTTGCTTTCAAGGTTATGTGTAGGATATTGTCATGTTGAGTTGTTAAAGAATGCATGTGATTATGGAATTAATATCTTGTTAATATAGTTTCATGTGTACCGAATATAAGTACTTAGTTAATTAGTTCACATGGAGCATATTCAGCATTATAACATCTTAAGCTGGTTTCGACCGTGAGTAATTCAAGCTGGCCCTCGCGCCGTGAGTTAAAAATTAAGGAATTAAGTAAAACACGACTTCGGTCCAGTATGGGTGGGATTCGTCCCCAAGAAAGCCGATTCCCGTAGTCTGAGCTCAGGTCTAACTCCAGAAAGTGATAAGATCATGCCTGTTGGGCACAGCAGTGAGTGCATCATGAGCATCATAATTTGCATCATACATCAGTTCATATTAATTAAGTCACATATTGCTTTGAGTCTGTTGCTAACTATTAGTAAATATGTTTTATGTATTTAGTTTGTGAATATGTCACATGTAATGTTTGATAAATGTAGTTTGATTTCCCACACTATATATATGCTTGGTTGTACTTGCTGAGACTGTAGTCTCACCCCACGTTTCGGGGATCTTCTTTAGTTGTGTAGGAAACCTTAGGAGCTGGTTAAGCAAGAAGGAGGAATTGAGGAACTGAGTCATTTTCGAATTTGGAGTTTTAAGTATTAGAAGTAGATTCGATTGTAATTAATAAATAATTAGTCACTGATGTATATGGTATAAGTATAATTATTTTTGAATTGGCCACTGAGGCCTAGTTCTGATGTTATGATATGTATGATTTTGAATTGTACTGGTTTTTTTTGCTGATTTTCAGGTTAAGCTGGAATTGGTAATTATCCGGCTTTTAGGGGAGACTCTGCCGAATTTCCGGTATGAGTTCATTGAATCACACTCCTTTAAGTGTGGATTCTTCCCTAAGCTTAAGTAGATTTCATACTCATTTAAGGTCTTTGACGTATGTCTTGTTATGGCTTAAGCTAATCGTTGGAAAGTTTTAAGCAAATGTATGACGATATCGGAAATTGACGTAATGATTTCAGAAATTCAGGAATAGTGTCTCCAACGGGCATTATTTCTGAGTTGAGAAATTAGGGCGTTACATTTTGGTATCAGAGCAGTTCAATCCTATTGGACTGTGGTTAGGTTAGTTTCTCGTGACTTACTATGATCTTCTAGTACGTGTACTCATTATAGGAACTGATCACTCCTATGATGTGTGATGTATTAGGAGATCATGGTCAGTTATGTGAGTAGGATACTTTGGTCCGGTTGTTAGGATACTTCCCTAACAAAGTTAAAGCCACCCATTCTTGTGTGAGAAAAAGGGTAACTTAAAATAATTTTTTTTAATGGAACCCTTACCTTAGGAGCCTTATAGAATGTGACCCTGAAAACCTAATAAAAGTCAGACACCCTTGAGGCAGTTAGTGGAGATTGATTCAATATTTTAAGGATGGTTGTTGCTTGACTTATGATGTGATTCTAATTGTGTAATGTGTATAATCTGAATGTGTTTGGTGAATTGCTGTCTGTTTATGACATTGGTTGTATGAGTGATTATATGACATATTATGTTAGGGTATGTGTGCTTGTTGGGTATTAACTCACAAGGTTAAAGTTCTTTTAGTTTAAACCCTTGTTTAGGTCATACTAGAAGGAATATGAGGGTTGTAGTCCAAATTGAGATAGAAACTTTACTCAGGGTAAACTAGAAGTCGCAGAGGCACCCATAAGGATTCCAAACCATCGGGGAAGTGTGTAGAGAATTATAATCTAAGTAGGCCTCACATCTCGCCTTAAGTTAACAAACTTAGCAGGGACATATAGACATTAGATCTAAACTTAAGGGGGGTATTCCCTAGGCCACTTTGAGGGTAGTCAGGAGACATGTCGGGCGAGCAATGATTCTTCTAGCTACCAACCCTTTGCCTTATCCAGGGATTGCATGGATAAGACCCCTAGGCCCCACCAGACGGGTGGGTGGTCATGGAGACCACTATCTCCTCACCATTTCATCCCACATTTAGAGAACACTTAGTGGCTCTAGAGGCAGTGTCTTATGACCCTAAAATCCTAGAAACCTTAGGTGAGACACTATACCTATACCTTAGGACTACAACATCAATTGGCAACCCACAAGGAGGTGGGGGCATGTTTAGGAGATGAATAAGGTAGAGGTCCCTAGTAAAGATAGTGAGTTTTTAGTTATCTAATATTATCACCCTCTCAGGAGTTACAATTAGTAACATCCTTGCACCCTACCGAGTGAGTAAGTTATCACGAGAAAATCATACCTTCACTCTTCCTTTTCACACCATAATAGTAATAACCCGGGAGTTTATGAGAAGGGGAAAACAAATTAGTTAGGTATCTGGATGTAGGCTTGATGTCTCCAAGAGAGAAATCAAGATTTTAAACACTGAAAAATATTAGAAAGAGTCTGAAGCATTAAGGGGGGTAGTCTTTTAGGCAGGGCATGAGAAGCCATAGAAGGCACTCGGTATTTGAGCACAACTAAGTTGCACCCAACCTGAAAGTTAGATTTGACTGTGTATAGTTAGGCCTGTCCAGAGTGTTAGGAAGGATCGAGAGGTTGTTAGGCTCACTCACTAGGTTAGAACTTTAAAGCATTTGGAAGTCCTTACTTATAGGAGGACTAGGGTGTGGACGACATTATGTCACTTTCCTTTTCAGTGAAACTTAGAACCAAATTAAGTACAAGCCCTGACCGGTAGGGTGAGATAGAGAAAGATCCCATTACAGGAAGATAGGAGATTAGGAGAGTTTACCGTGTTCATACTGTAACCGGTAGGTATTATACCTACGTTTATGGCATGAGTGTTGTTAGGATTCCGTTATTTTCTTAGAAGGATGAGTGACTTTCCTCTCACTTGGGTGCGGTGTTTGTCTATGTGATTATGTGAACATAATTCCTCGAACATGACGTGAGTGTTGGATTATTTCGCCAATACAAACTTAGTGATTCGAGGGGTTGAGTAATTATGTGTGCATGACTTATTGTTAGTAATATAATAGAACTTAGAATATAAACTGGTAAATCACTTGGAATTTTCTTAAACCTAGCTAGATCATTAAGAACATAAGACTTAAAACCAACCAGTGGTTGATGGGTTTGGGTATTGAATTAGGATCCTTACTTAGTTGTTGCGTGAAATCTTTTCCTATCATTAGATTTTATCAAGTGTGTTGTCTAACCAGACCAGTTGAGTATACTCAAATAGAGTAGAGAGTGTGAGAACCTATTAGAGAAACCACATTATGGAATTCGGGGAGAAGTATAAGTTTCCGAACTTGTATTCCGAGGAATTAGGAGATAGGAGGTGAATTGGTGTTGAAATATAGCAGGAACGAATTTTGGGGACAAAATTCCTTTTAGGGGGGTAGAATGTAACATCCCGGAAAAATAGAACCCAAGATCAACTATAGGTAAGTTAGAAAGGGAGTGAGAAGTTGGGGAAAGAGGAAGGATTTTGAGTAAGATTATGAGGATAATGAGAATTTGTGGGCATTAAAGGGTATATTTAAGAGAGTAACTAAGATAGAAATATGTTTTAGCAAAGGAAACTAGGAATGACGGAGTAGGTGAGAATTAGGAGGAGCCAAATTATGATATAAAGGTGTTAGAGTCCTTGTTCAAGTAACAACTGGTAGTTAAGATTTAGGATGAGTTAGAAGAGATTGGAATAAGGATATGAATGAGTAATAGCCAAGAAAAGAGTATTTAGGGATTTTCTTAATTAGGGGAAGATTTAGGTAAGTAATTATGTGTAAAACAAGTAAAGAAAATGGTTTAGGAAGTGAGGAAACAAGACTTAGACTACAAAAGCAATTTTGAGTTTTAAGCCCTTTGACCTTTGCTCACTAAATTGAGAATATCTAGAGTTTCAGGTGTCCAATTGAGGTAATTCCATTTGGGATAGAAAGCTAAGGTCCGGGGCTTCAGTTTGATAGGTTATATGATAGGGTTTCGATCAAAATTGCACCTTCAAACAGACTCATTTTCGCTCAAGCGAAATAGATACGCTTGAGCGAATTATGCAGAGAAATTTTGAAGTTCAATTGCTGTAAAATTCGCTCAAGCGAAATGGATTCGCTTGAGCGAATTTTGAACAAAGAGGGTACTTTTCTAGGGTCATTTTTGCTCAAGCGAATTTGATTCGCTTGAGCGAAAATTCGTATTTTTGCATGCAAATGTCTTACTCGCTCAAGCGAAAATATTTCGCTTCAGCGAGAATCCACTTATAGGCTCAAAACCATTCATTTAGCTCGCGATTTCTTCACTTCTCCTTCTTCTTTTCTTAACTTTAGAGAGAGGTTAGAGCTTTTTAGAGAGAGGGAGGAGGGTTCTTGATAGGTAGAGGTGTTTTGGAGCTTGAATGCATGAAAGGGAACCTTGGATCTCCATTTCAAGCCTTGCTTCAACTCCAATTTCCTTCTCATTAAGTATCTTTGAGGTGAGTGCAACTCACCCACTTCCACTTTCTATGTTCATATGCTTAAGCATGATCCCTACTCCCTAATTCCCTTTCCTATGATTGTAGATTGTGTTTATTAGAGACTAGGTATGACTTGTAATCCATGGATGGAAAATGTATGCTTTCTTATAGAATTTAGGTTATGTAATTTAGGGAAGTTAGGGTTTAATTCCTGTATTAATGGTTGAGTTTGTTAACTAATATGATTAGGAGCATGAATATAGGGAATTATGTGGATATATTTACTTAAAGTTGCTTTCAAGGTTATGTGTAGGATATTGTCATGTTGAGTTGTTAAAGAATGCATGTGATTATGGAATTAATATCTTGTTAATATAGTTTCATGTGTATCGAATATAAGTACTTAGTTAATTAGTTCACATGGAGCATATTCAACATTATAACATCTTAAGCCGGTTTCGACCGTTAGTAATTCAAGTCAGCCCTCGCGCCGTGAGTTAAAAACTAAGGAATTAAGTAAAACACGACTTTGGTTCAGTATGGGTGGGATTCGTCCCCGGGAAAGCCGGTTCCCGTAGTCTGAGCTCAGGTCTAACTCCAGAAAGTGATAAGATCATTCCTGCTGGGCACAGCAGTGAGTGCATCTTGAGCATCATAATTTGCATAATACATCAGTTCATATTAATTAAGTCACATATTGCTTTGAGTCTGTTGCTAACTATTAGTAAATATGTTTTATGTATTTAGTTTGTGAATATGTCACATGTAATGTTTGATAAATGTAGTTTGATTTCCCACACTATATATATGCTTGGTTGTACTTGCTGAGACTGTAGTCTCACCCTACGTTTCGGGGATCTTCTTTAGTTGTGCAGGAAACCTTAGGAGCTGGTTAAGCAAGAAGGAGGAATTGAGGAACTGAGTCATTTTCGAATTTGGAGTTTTAAGTATTAGAAGTAGATTTGATTGTAATTAATAAATGATTAGTCACTGATGTATATGGTATAAGTATAATTATTTTTGAATTGGCCACTGAGGCCTAGTTTTGATGTTATGATATGTATGATTTTGAATTGTACTGGTTTTTTTGCTGATTTTCAGGTTAACCTGGAATTGGTAATTATCCGGTTTTTAGGGGAGACTCTGCCGAATTTCCGGTATGAGTTCATTGAATCACACTCCTCTAAGTGTGGATTCTTCCCTAAGCTTAAGTAGATTTCATACTCATTTAAGGTCTTTGACGTATGTCTTGTTATGGCTTAAGCTAATCGTTGGAAAGTTTTAAGCAAATGTATGACGATATCGGAAATTGACGTAATGATTTCAGAAATTCAGGAATAGTGTCTCCAACGGGCATTATTTCTGAGTTGAGAAATTAGGGCGTTACAGTGAGACCTGTTAATTACTGATGAGCTGGCTAACAAAAGTTATACGTCATCCTCAATAGTGAGTCTCAAATAACTGACTAATCTAATTAACTTTTTTTATTAGTTTTTAATTATTAAAATAACCCTAATTACTAAATTAGAGTTTTCACCTTAGCAATTTACTTGATAAAAAATCTAATTTAGTAATTAGGGTTATTTTAATAATTAAAAAATTAGTAAAAAATATTAATTAGATGAATCAGCTATTTGGGACCCACTATTGAGACTAACAAGTAACTTTTGTTAGTTAGCTCATTAGGTTAATTAACATATCTCATTTATGGCCAGGCACCACAGATTGGGGATTTGGAAAGTTCAGGGACAGAAAACATATATGATTTAAAGTACAGGGATGAAGACCAATGACCGAAATTATAGGGACGAACATGGTATATTCATCACCATAATTATGTGTGTCAAATTTCATAAAATTTTGACACTTATAACTTGATAATCAAATGGTTGGATTTTTCATATATTTCAAATGTATATATAACGTTAATCTTGAGACATCTCAATAACATATCAAATAATTTCGGATTAATGTAAAATTTTATATGTATGATCTATATGATAGTAACTTTCAATCCAACGGTGGATTATTTAATACAATGATCCATTAAAAAATTATTCAGCAGTATAAGATTTGGTGTAACTTACACCGGTGTGTAATTTGAACCCTCCTCTTCTTATAATTAAAGGGTAAAAAAAATCCAACTTTTGTTTCTTATAATAAAGATCCGGGTAGTATATGTATATCATAACACATTTATAATTTTATTGTATCCGAAATCGATCAGCATCCAAACAGCATCGACACAAAAATCAAAAGGGGAAAAAATTCTCTGTTTATATATCCAATGATTAATTATGTCAGTCACTGGATGCTCACTCAAGGTCTTGCAGGCAGCATATCTATCTAGTTGAACAAAGAAGATAAGGTGTGCCTCACCGCACAGTACCCTCACTTATTATGCCACACTACTCAATGAATTTCCCGATTCAATGAACCTGAAAACTGTTTTATATATTCCAGCAATATTTCTGCAAAGTCAACACCACTACAAGTCAAGTTTGTTTACCCCCAAAATAGTAGCTGTATTATCTTATTGTAGGTATATTTAACATGTAGTTATCATGCTTGAAATTTAATTAACAGATATTTGAATACTTTTAATTATATTTTTGTAATTTTATTAATTATTTTTGGGTTAAATAGTTTTTTAGTCCCTCAAGTTTGACCCGAATTTAGTTTTAATCCATAAACTTTAAAACAGTTGATTTGAGTCATTGGTTCATGTTCTGAAATCATGTAACTTTGGTCTCTACTCTTAACATTATTAACTTTAACGCTAACGTGACAAGTGAATTTATGTGCAAATTTTTCTTGTCAATTTCAATGATCATGATGTGACAATTAAATTACATCTTAGCTCATAGGGTTTTATTAAATTTAACTTCACATTTTTCATGAACAGGGAAGATCAACAAAATTGATTGGATGAACTAAGGTGTAATTCAATTGTCACATCATGGTCATTGAATTCGACTATACAAGCTTACATAGAAATATTTTTCCCACGTCAACGTCAAAAGTTAACGGTATAAAGGCAAGGGATTAAAATTACGTGATTTCATAATATGAGGGACTAAAGTTACGTGATTTCAGAACATGAGGGACTCAAACCAACGGTTTTAAAGTTTAGTGACTAAAACCAAATTCGAGTCAAATTTCAGAGATTAAAAACATATTTAACTCATTATTTTTTAAAACTTTTATATACCAATTGAGGTAGAAATTGTAATGCTATTATGTGTATAATGACTTGTACTAATTTTATATATAATTTTCTTTAATTTTAATTTCAGATTTATAAATATTTTTAACTTTTATGTATTGAATTATAATAATGTGGTATCTTATAATTTTTAAAATTTATCACATTTTTATATATTGTACTATATTTGTGTCTTGTGTGATTTTTTATATTTTCATTTAATATATATAAGATTTATGTGTTCGAATAAAGTTTTAATTATAGTATGGTATATGCTTGATTTTCTCCCATATTTAAAATAGTACCTACTCCCGTGGAGAATGTTTATGTTTTAAATATAAAAGAAATCCATAATACATAAGTAAATATACTTTTAATAGGAAGAAGATGTTTTATGTTACTAACCCTTGACATTTAGATAAGAGACAAATATTATGTTCACGTCTCCGATATTTGAAGTTGATTTGGTTTTCGAGTAGGAGAAGCATTGAAAGCGCAGTTCAGTTATCAAATGTAAAATATATATTTTAAAGTCCAACGTATCTATAAAGATGAGTTTAATTGGTATGCATTAGCAGTGTAAAAGAGTTTTACACCGTCATCCAATAATGTGTCTGGTATCACATCATTTAATGAGTATGACATCTGATCATGTGTTATTAAATTTATTAAATAATATAACAATATATTATTGAATTTTGAATGACTGTGTAAAAAAAATTACACTATCAATGTATATCAATTAAATCCCTATGAAGATTCACGGATCATAATTTTTAGTAATCATGTATTAATATATCCAGATTTAAGCCTATTATTTTTCATTAGTATTTAAATTTAATTGCATTTTCAATCTATGTATTGTATATTTAAGATATTGTTTTATTTTTTCAATAATTTTTTGAATGGACTTAATCCTATTATTTTTAGACTTAATTGCAGTTTTGTCCCCCTACTATAGTACGTCTATCCGCGATTTTGGTCTTCCTAGATTAATTTCTTTCGCAATTTTGATCCTCCTAAAATTATTTTTGTGATTTTGGTTCCCAAAGTTTGTTATAGTCTTTCGTCTTCAAAACCAATTGAGCCTTGAGGTCTTCAATATTTTTGTAAGCAAGTCATGTATTGTGAATAAAATGCATGGCTTCCAAAGAAATTGAACTCAATTGGCTTCAAAAACGGAAGAGTACAACAAACTTCGGAGTATGAAATCACGAAAAAAAAATTAGGGGGACCAAAATCACAAATAATCTATACTTGGGGCCAAAAGTGCAATTAAGCCTAATTTTTAATTACTACACTTAAGCCCTTTCATCAATTTTCATCTACTTTAAACTAATAAATTTTCAGTTTTTTATTCAAAATATTTACAAATTAAATCAAGTATATAATTTTTAAACCTTCTCATTAAAATTGATCAATCAAAATATCAAATTTCACTCCAAATAAAAATATGTCAAATTTTCTCTCACTTCAAACCCTAACATTAAATTCTATAAAATTCTTAAGAATTTTATCATATCTTCACTATATTTCTAACTTATAAACTCTAAAAATTATTTTATATTTTTGAATAAAAATAAGTATTTAAGAAATAAAAATAATAATGGTAAAATAAAATTTACTTAATTATAAAGATATAGGAATTTGACTCCTAAAATATTAGGAGATCAAAATTTTACACAATTTAAACTAGAATAATCAAAATGCAAATTAAACCTTCCGTAATGTGTGTTTAACAAAGTCTTGAATTCATCCCCTATGTACTTCCCAAACAATTAAGCAGATCAGGAAAGTGACACAAAACAAACAAGGAATGGTCAATATTATATTATATATACCACATAAAACACAAACAAATTTCTAAAAAATTACACACACACACATTAATAAACAAATTAGTGAAAAGGATCAACCAAATTAAGGTGGGAGCTATGATAAGATGCATGTGTTGCAATCGTGGGCAGTGGGTACAGACAATTGGATTTTGCTGCTGCCCATACATATATATCACCTAACAGAACATTGCATATTGTATACATCATGTATATCGCTATCAGCCACAAAGAAAGTTTTTCTTTCTTCTTTTTTGTTTTGTCCCCTGTCAGCTCTTTGTCTAGTCTAATTAGAGTCCATCGATGCCAAGATCGACCCACAACCACTAGCTAGAGAATCATGAATCATGAAACCAACCCATGCCATTTCATGATTTGCAGTTCATATATGCGATCGATGAACTATATATACCGCTGAAAATTCAATGTGATCGTCATCATCATCATTTTATCATCTATGATTTTTTTTTTTAAAAAAAATAAATATATCACATAAATGGTAAAATCGATCCTTGAACTCCGACAGCATGTATGTGGGAACTGGGAAGATTCAAACCTTTGAATTACACGATTAATAGTAAGTATAAATAAACTGAGAAAAAAAAGTTAAGGATACATTTGGTTTGTGAAAATAATTTTTATTTTTTACTTTTAGTAATAATTACAAAAAAAATAAAAAAAAAATCCATTAGTTTTTCTTTATTTTTCATTTTAAAAAATTCATACATGCAATGAAAGTTAATTTTTATCATTGTCGATCTGTATAAATTTTAAAAAAATAAAATAAAATAAAAATGACATTTTTGTAATTATTGATAAATCACAAGTCAAACATACCCTATGAAGTGGATTGGTATGCAGAAAATCTTGTTTTGTTTTGGCACTTTGATCAAAATGCAAAGGATCTATAATGTGCGTAAACCAAGTGGACAATTCTGGATGTGAAATTTTTTTAGGACGTTGTAAATTACTACTCCCGGACACTGTGGGCAACAAAAGTCAACATAAAATGAGACAATGGGACTTGAGTTATTAGGTTTTCTGAAGTGCGCTAAAGGAGAGTGGTGGAATGGTGTCAGTGCCCAAAAAAGAGTTGAAAAGTTGATACCGTGTGAATGCAACGATCATTTCATTTCAGCTCAAAGTGTTTGACTTTGGGGAAAATTTTCAAGCAAATAAACAAATAGAGACACGTACGCGCGAGAGGATAATGAAAACTATGTCAATTGAAGAAATACGGAGCAATGTGAAGAAATTCATACGAGTGAGTTTTAATTTGTGACACTATATGTACATTATATTAATGCAAGAGGTAATCCCATTTAATTAGTTGTCTTTGACTAGTATCTCTATAGACCTAAATAATTATTACTCTCTCCTTCCTATTTATTTTAGAAGTTTTATGTCACTTTATAATTATTCCTATTAATTTTATTATCGTTTCAATTATCAAATGATAGTAAAGTTAGTTAATATTAAATGAGGGTAAAATTAAAAAATTAAAATATTTTTTAAAACTCCAATAAAATTATATAGCTTTAACCACTTTTATTATTGGTATATATGATTTGATCAACAATATCTTATAAATAGAAACGGATGGATAGCATAACCTGTTAATGATTTGATCAACAATATCTGTTACAACTCCCATGAGTGCAGGTCTTAAACTCTACTCCTCTACTGATGATCCAGTTGCTGATCCTCATCTCTATAGATCCATTGTTGGTGGATTGCAGTATGTTACTATGACCAGACCTGAAATTTCCTATGTTGTAAATAAGGTTGCTCAATTTATGCACAATCCTCAGAACTCTCATTGGCAAGCTGTGAAGAGAATTCTAAGATATCTCACTGGCTCATTATACCATGGTTTACTCCTAACCAAACCAACCGGCTTACATCTTACAGCATTATGTGATTTAGATTGGGGGTTTGATCCAGAAGATAGGAAATCAACCTCAGGCTTTTGTGTATTCTATGGCTCAAATCCAATTAATTGGTCCTCCCGTAAACAACATGTTGTTTCTAGATCAACAACGGAGGCTGAATATCGAAGCATTGCAGCTGTTACAGCTGAACTATGCTGGCTGCAATCATTACTTCAAGAACTCCATGAAATTCCTTCCTCCCCCCCCCCCCCCCCCCCTCATCTATATATTGTGATAACTTGAGTGTTGTCATGCTCTTTGCTAATTCTATACTTCATTCTCGAACTAAAACTACTAGAATTTTGCTTGTTAGCAACCGATTTAGCGACCGAAAATATTCGGTCACTATTAGTGACCGATTTAGCAACCGATTCATCATTTGGAGGTGAATGTAGCGATCGATTTTTTTTTAGTTGCTAAATCAATCGCTCAATATTAGTGACCGATTTTTCGGTCACTACTTTTGATTTAGCGACTGATTTAGTGACCGATTTGGAGATGAAATTAGCGACCAAAAAATTAGTCTCTAGATTTGGTTTTGCGACCGATTTAGAGACTGATTTAGCTCAGAAATTACCGACCGAAAAATCAGTCACTAAAATTTATTTGGTGACTGAATTAGTGACCGATTTTGTGACGAAATTAGCGACTGACAAATCAGTCTCTAAATTTGGTTTTGCGACCGATTTAGAGACTGATTTAGCTCGTAAATTAGCGACCGAAAAACCAGTCACTAAAATTTATTTAATGATTGATTTAGTGACCGATTTAGAGATGAAATTAGCGACTGAAAAATCAGTCTCTAATTTGGTTTTGCGACCGATTTAGAGACTGATTTAGCTCATAAATTAGCGACCGAAAAATCAGTCACTAAAATTTATTTAGTGACCGATTTTGAGATGAGATTAACGACCGAAAAATCAGTCTCTAAATTTGATTTTGTGACCGATTTAGAGACTGGTTTAGCTTGTAAATTAGCGGCCAAAAAATCAGTGGCTAAAATTTATTTAGCGACTGATTTAGTGACCGATCTGGAGTCAAAATTAGCGACCGAAAAATCAGTCTCTAAACACCAAATGTTAAGCGCAAAAAATTTTATAGAAATATTGTAATAATTCTTAATTGAATATTTAGAACTAATTTGCCTTTAAATCTTAAATTAGATCAAACTAAATAAATATAAAAAATTTATAATAGAAGAAAAAAATTATATAAAATATATTTTTATATTAATATTTCATATATTAACCTTTTTATAGTTGTGATAATTAACCTTTTTTTTTCGAATTCAAATCTTTAATTTCTAAAATTCAAGTTTATATTATTTACTAATATATTAACTCTAAATATGGTGAAGTCTATTACATACATAGTGAAATTTTCTATTTTAGGAAAAATAATATATTAAATAATTAATACTATTTTGTAGTCATATATTATTATTTGCAATTAATATACTACATACCCAGTTACAAAAAAAAATATACTACATACCCAAAATAATTTGTAAAAGTTTTTTTACTGAAACATATATTCTTTATTTTAAATTTTCTTGTAAAATTCATATGAGAAATATTGGAATCTAAAATCTTGAAAATCACACCATTATTATTAGTTTTATCTTTCCTCTTTTTCTATTACGAATCATTATTGTAAAGTTTTTTATGATATTTTTAAAAAAGATTTTATTAAAAAAATTTATTGACACTAGCGGAAAAATCGGCACTGTCGTGCCTGTCTATCCGCATTCTTTTGGGAAAAAAACGTAAAATTTGTTTATTTATATTTTCAAATACCTCATATAATTAATTTGTATGAATAAATTAAAGTTATATTCAACATTCTAAATGTAAATGTAGTTTGTATACATTTAAAGGTAAATAAATACAATTTATGTTCAATAGTTAAGAAAAATAAAGAATTAAACTAAAAGAATGAATGATATCTACATTTAAGACAATCTAAAATAGTATTATTTATTTATAATTTTTATTATTTTGTCAACTTTGTATCTTCTTTAATTGGGAAACCAAATAGTGAATGAAATCCAGAACATAAAAGAGGCATCGCCTTTATATATCAGTATAGATTAATAATTCAAATTCAAATCCTTCTTTAAATTTGGATGATATACTAAATTTTTTTTAATGGTAACATTTTTAACACTAATCGTTATTTTTACAATTCAAATTCAAATCTCGATTGATTATATTTTTTCCTATTCTAATTTTAATCCCTATTTCTTAATTTAAATTTAAAATATTATCCTTATCATTTAAGTCGTGAATTTTTAAAGTATTTTTGAAATAAATTAGGGGTATAATTGGAAACAAAATGTGGACACCAAAAAGAGGCATAACCTTTATAGATTAGTATAGATGCTTAAACAATATACTCCTTTTACAAAATATTTTATTTAAATTTAAAATTTAAACTTATAATATTTCTAAAAAATCCTTATGTATGCTCAAATAATATATTGCATACAAAAAATAAAGATAACTATTATATTCTTTTAATGAATCAAATTAATATAAAAATAAAAATATTATTTAATTTAAATTTGTTTATAACAACATATTCATAATTCATAATAATTTAAAAAATTTTCAAATATCAAAACGGATTTTTTGGTACAGATATATAATAAACAGTATGAAAAGGAATTAAAAGATATATAATAAACACTGTGAAAAGGAATTAAGGATGGATATCACAAGTTAAATTTCAAAACTTCAAAACGTTTCTTTTTTCTCTCATTTTACAAAGACCTAACCTTCTTAATCCTTCAAAAAAAAAAAAAAACCTTCTTAAGCCCATTATATAAATTCAAAAGTTACACTTTTTTATTTAACCTAGCCGCACCACACTTCTCATCCTCTCACTATCCCCTTTCTCTTCTCTTCTCTCAATCTCTCTGGACTCTCCAGATCTAATTTTCCTACCATCCTTCTTCCCCTTTTCTTTTTCTTTTTCCTCCCCTCCTTCTAGATCTGGTCTCCTCATCACCCATTGTTCAATTTTTTCTTCCTCCTCCCACGGCTATGGAGCGGTGTCGCGCAACATAAAGAGCGTTGGAGAGACGGTGGGTCGCGGCGGCTAGCGGCTGTTCCAGGCCGCGACGGTGGGTCACAGCGGCTAGCGGCTGTTTCAGGCCGCGACGGTGTAGCTCCTGTTTCAGGCGGCGGTGGTGCTCCTGTTCCAGGTCGCGGCGGTACTCCTGTTCCAGGTCGCGACGGTGTAGTGGCTGTTCCAGCGAGGCCGCGGCGGTGTATGTAACATCCTAAATTTTATTAAGTAAAATATTAATGAAATTAAATAAATAAGTAGAGGAAATAATTAATTAAATAGATGAATAAATAATAGGATTAATATTATTATTAATTTTATCCATAAAGCTACTTCATTTTAAAAAGAAGATAAGGGGTTGAGAGTGGGCTCAAGCCCAATTAGGCATTCTAGTAAGGAGGGATTAACAATTCACCCTAATCCTTATTCGTATAATCATCAGAGAGCGAAACGCTAAGAAGGGGAGAAAACGAGTCTCAAGAGAGGATTGCTGCGGAGTGAGTATCAAGAACCAAGAAAGGGACTTCCTTGCTGTAATCGATCTTCGCTTAAGGTACGGTGGGGGAGAGGGTGCTGCTTGTATATGCATGTAGGGGTGCTTGGGTAGTGAAGGCAACCATAAGACCCTCTAAGACTCTAAATTCGAAATTGATATATATATATATATATATATATATATATATATATTGAGTATTGTATGATGAAAACATGTTGATTGATGATTAATTCTGTGAATTTTTGTGAATCTTGATTGGATTGAATGAGAATAAAGAGAATAGTGAAAAGGGGTTAATGAGGGTTTAATGATTTGGGGTTTTGATGGGAAAACCATGTAAAACTGTTAAAGATTGATGTTTTGGATGAGTTTGATGAATATTAATGATTATGAATGGTGTTTGATCGAAAAGGATTGAATAGACGCTGAATAGAGTGGTGTAGAAGTGTTAGAAATTGTGAAATCCGCGATCTGCATCGCGGGTAATCGATTACCAGGAGTGGTAATCGATTACCAGTGTGTTCTGGATAGTCCAGAAGTGTTGTTTGTTCGCTGGTAATCGATTACTGGATTGTGGTAATCGATTACCAGAGAGATTGCTTCCAGGTAATCGATTACAAGGTGGTTGTAATCGATTACCAGAGTGTTTGGTTGCAGGTAATCGATTATAAGGTGGTTGTAATCGATTACCAGAGACCTTGTTTGCAGGTAATCGATTACTGGAGGTTGGTAATCGATTACCAGAGTGGATTTTGAGATCCTAAGTGCTTGATGATGATTGATGTTGTTTGATAATGCTTTATTATGATTTGGTGTGCATAATGATCGGTGAATATGCAATGTGATTGATGATGATTGGGTGTGTATAATGATGGGTGAATATGCCATGTGATTGATGATGTTTTGGTGTGCATAATATGTAATGTGATTAATGATGATGGTGAATATTATGATGATGTTTGTGATGATAGTGTATATCACTTATGATGATGATGTAATGATGATAGTGTATATCACTTTATGATGGTGATGTTAATGATGATAGTGGATATCACTTTATGATGATGATGTTAATGATGTTAATGTATATCACTTTATGAGGATGATGTTTAATGATGAGCATGATGATGCATGATGATGATAATGATGTATATCACCTTTGGATGATGATGTTACCTAAGTTGTGCGGGCCCATAGAGGGGGTACAACTTAGGAGAGATGCCTTGAGCATATGTGATGAGACCTGAATTGTGCGGGCCCATAGAGGGGGTACAATTCAGGAGGTGAACTGAGTTGTGTGGGCCCATAGAGGGGGTACAACTCAGGGGATCAAGATAGGGCGTTCGATGCACGGGCCCATAGAGGGGGTGCAACCTAGGGGTGATTTGTACTGGCCCATAGAGGGGATGCAACTTAGGGTCGAATGTCATTGTGCGGGCCCATAGAGGGGGTACAACCTATCGAATGGTGTGTGGTGACACCAGTAGACTATCTTGGTACTAACTAGAGTGATTGACGAGGTGCACTCATTGTGCGGAGTTCCAAGTCATGATCTTTGGGTAGGTGAGGTGATGAGTTTTGGTGCATATGATAATGTGTTATACTCGATGATGGTATTGAGTTATAAAATGTTGGTGATAAGTTTTGGTGCATATGATAATGTGTTATACTCGATGATGGTATTGAGTTATATAATGTTGTTGATAAGTTTTGGTGCATGTGATGATGATTTATACTTAATGATGAATTGAGTCATAATATGATGATGATGAGTTTTGATGTATGCATGATGGATGTATATATGTAATATATTTGATAATGAAACTGAGTAAATAATGATGTTATGAGAGGGAAGCTAACTAGGGGTAGGTTGGCAATTTTCACTTTCCTTTCTTTAGTGAACTAGAATGAATAAAGATTAGAAGATGTGTCTTTGTCTTGTGATTTATGAAAGTAGAAAACACAAAGGAAATAATTCTTTTATTTGTCTATATCACCTACTTGAGTCGGGTCGGGTTACATGCACCCAACCCGTTACCTAACTTGTTATTCACAGGTTTGCTTTGCTACCCGAGCACCTGACCCAAACTATTTTGTTAACATCGGGTTGGGTCTAAATTGACAGAGAACCCATGAGACAAAAAGTAAGAAATTAAAATTTTCAAACATCCCAAAAAGACCAATATTCATTGTATAATGGCTTCTAACCAATCATGTTGAGGTTAGAAATCAAAGCCAAAATAAAATGTTGAACAAATATTATACACACACACACAAGGTGATTGTGAGTTTTCAATTTTCTAGTTTTAAATGTAAATTTTAAAACATAACGCGTTCAATTAAAATGAGGCTAAAATGTTTTTAACACATTTTCTAAATAAAAAAAGATTAGTGATATGATTTATAGTTTTAGTAGTTTCATCTCTTACTCTCCATTAGGGTTTTCAAAATAAAAAAAGGATTAGTGATTATTATGAATTTTAGTTTTAGTAATTGCATCTCCTACCCTCTACCACCATTAATTGACGTCGAACATCATCTTCCTTTGTTGTCATCCAACACACTCTACTGCTGCTCCTGCGTTGCTCACCCTCTACCACCACCATTGTCGTCGTTGGACACCCTTCACAATCACCACTTGACACCTTCCACCACTATTGTGTGATACCTTCGATCATTAATGTGGCCGCTTCCTCAGCCATCATTTGGCATCCTCCACTATCATCATCCGACATTGCCACCGTCTAACATTCTCTACCATTGTTGCCTAACACCATGCACCATCACCAAACACTATCACTTGATGCCCTTCACCAGGGTCACCCAACACCTTCCATCATTATTGCCACCCAACACCCTCCACTACCAACGTTGCTACCTGACACCTTCACCATCATCGTCCAATACTCTTCACCTTTCTGGTCACTCAGCACCTTCCATCGCGACCATTACTACCAAACACCCTCATTTGCTACTGTTATCACTCAACATCATCCACCACTAAAGTAAATGTGCACGGTTGAGATATATATAATTTATTTCATCATATCTTCTTTATCTTGACCACCAATCAATAAGGTAAACAACAATATTGTAAAATTAAAAATCATAATAACTTGTACTGAACTTATTTTAATTTTAAAAAAATTTAAAATTTAAAACTGAAAACCATCGCATAGATCTTAAAGTCCTAAAAACAAATCAAAAGAAAGGAGCAGTAAACCACAGTGATAATCAAGGTTAAATGTATTAAAATTGGGGTTCTTTATTATCTTTTTGCAATTATAAATTAATTAATAAAATTTTCAACTTTTATTAGTTATTTGTAACTTTTATGAGTCAGTTATTTTCATATTTTCTAAATAAAATACGTATAAATTTCACATTAAGATAATTGGGGAGGAAATCAAACTCAACAAAAAAAAATCATTATATCAATTATGTCAGCCATAAAAGAACTAATAGAAAACTAATAAAAAACATGACAAGAAAGTAGGATCATCATAAAATTTACACAAAAAATACTACGTCTTTAAATAAGGTTAAAAATGCTAACGAGTGCCCTAAGAGCACTTGTTAAGAAATAAAAAATAAAAAAAATTATTAAAGTGTGTAGCATTTAATATTATTATAGATGCAATCAATATAATACGATGATTTCTAATAAAAATATTTTATTTATAAATTCTTAACTTAAGAACACTAACAAGACCCTTTGAATAATACAAACTCATAAGAGGAATAGATACGAGAAAGAAAAGGCTTCTCTATGATTCACATATTCTCAAATTCACAAAAAGGAATTGAATAGATGTATATGCCAATAATGTTAAAAGAATGAGAAAAAAATACCAAAGATAAATAATATAAATAAAATTAATAATTGATAGATATTACATATTGAAATCAAATATATTAAATTATCAGTTTAATTAGTAAAATATTAATTTGAAGTGACTTTTAATTGCACACCTCCCTTACAAAGATTTTTTTTAATATTCTCTCAAGAAAAAAATATTTATTATCTAAATCCTTATTTTACTTTTTCTTATTTTAAATCTTTTTAGATTTAAAATCAAATTATTATCATTATTATTTAATAATATATAATCTTCAATTAATATATCAAATTGAATTGAAGTATAAAAACTGGAATAATACAATATTTGATTAATAAATCAAAATTAAAACTATAAAAATACATGATTGTTTTAATATCATATAAAATATTATCTAATATTGAAGTACAGATGAAATAATTAACTTTTATGAATTAATAATTCAATTAAAAATATATCATTTAATATATACATTTAAATTGAATTTCTAGTTCAAAATAATTATAATATAATATTTACATATTAAATTTAAATTATTTATTTTTAATTTAACATATACATATGAGAAAAAAGACTAGTTATATCATAAATTTAGTATCTTATATATTAATGCATGATTACATATAATAATTTAGAATGTGTTTGGTAATACTAATAAACTAGCTTCAAGGTTGTTTAATTAGTTTATAAGTTAATTTGATCAATATAAAAATGTTTGGTAATTGAGAATAAACTTACTTTAGAAGCTTCTAAATCATAAGCTATAATAAGTATATATAAAAATATTTTACACTATTATTAATAATGCGTTACCACATCATTTAATGATGAATTTAAGGTATTGACAATATATAAATCATTGAAATGTAAAACTTACTTAATTATACTCATTAACACTCACTCTAATTAATTTATATAAAGTTTCTATAATCACATGCTTATCAGTTTTTTAAACAAATACACACTTTAAACCGGAACAAAAAATTCATATGTGATTTAATGTTCGTTTGGTTTACAGTTGAGTAAAATTGATTCTAGAAATAATAATTGAAAATGAGTGATGCACGCTTTACAAAATGCGTTGGATAAAAGTGATTTAAAATCAATTATGTGAAATTGATTCTGCACTTTGTGAAACTGAAACCAAACATACACTTATAATGTGTTTGATTTACATTGAACCGACGTTTCATACCCTTGCGAATGAGCTTAAAATCTACTAATTAAAAGAAATCCAATTAAGAATTAATTAATTCCACGTTGAATAATAATAGCATGAGAACATTTGGTGATCTTAAAAACCAAAACTAAAACTAAACAGAGCACATCATACACGCTCAGAACAAAATGTTAAATCATTAAAAAGGGCGCAGAGTTAATAGTTGTTGTTTTCTCATAAAGAAGTATGACGGCATAAAATTGGCAGATGGATCCACCATACCATAATATGATGCTCAGAATCCGGATGACATTGGCATCAATATTGAATATATAGAGAAGATAACACATACAGCATTAATTTCATCAATGAATATAGATATAAGACCATAACTGCTCAAATTCCAAACCATTTTAATGCATATATGCATATACATCAAATTAACAGGAAATCCATTAAACACAAGAAAACAAAATTTGACAATTGACACGGTAATTCACTAAGACCCCACTGCAATGCAAACTAAGTGTATGTTTGATTTGCCATTAAAACTGACTAATTTAAATTCCTAAACACAATTATATTTAGTGTTAAAAATATAAATTAATCACGTTTCATTATTAAATCAAAAATGTTTTAAATTAAATTATAAGGAAAGTCACATAAACACGTCAAATTGACAAATTTACTATTGATATCATCGTTTTGGGAATTTTCAGTACCATCTGCGTTAAGAATAAGATTCCACCGTGATGATGCAACAAAAGAGAAGGCACAGTTCTAGCAAGTGTTCAATTGCAAGTTACAACTTGGCCTTTTACTTTTTCTCTTTCTCTTTAATTGAAATGGAACGGGAGAGATTGAGAGAGAGAAAAAAAAAACCAAGATAGAGACAAAACAAAGTACAGAATAGATCAGATAAAAAGCAGTGAAGAGATGGAAAAATAAAGTGAGAGAGTTTTTTTTTTTTTTTTTTCATGAGAGGTTAGTAGTGGATACAGCAAAACACCAAGAAGAAGAAGGAGAAGACTGCTGCTGTTTGCTTGTGAAAAAAAACTGGCAAGCAATACCCTAGCCACGTGCTCCACTGCCACACACTTTTTCCAAATCAAGAAAGCTCTATTCACAGTAGCACTCAGCAATTATAGCAACTTGTTAGTCAGCGTTATCTTCATCCAATAACGCACCCAGCAGGCCTCTGGTGCTCTGAGACACTGCACAAAGCACCAGAGTCTACAGATATTCCCAGTACCAATCTTCAAAGCAAAAAAAAACATCATCCCATAACCCCTTACACATAGTACTCATTTCCAATCATCCAAAAACCCATTGTGGAATTTGGGAAACTCTAGTCTAAACCATAAATAATCTACCTAAATATCCAAACTTAATCTTGACCAGCATGTAAAAGAATACAGAATTATTATAATAATATGTAATATACACATGAGAAAGGTTGATTCTGAAAGTTACAGGTAACCAGGTAGCATATTTAAATTTGCTTAATCTTTTAAAGCAATATTTAAATCACCAATTACTTTAAATAGAAAATAAATTAATATATCATTGCATATTTCTCAATTTGGGTTAATTACGCTTTTGATCGACTATTATTATTAATTTGAGATTTTGATACTCTACTTTATTTTCATAATTTTAGTGTCCTATTATTTCAAATTCGCTATTTAACTCAAAATTTTGGTCTCTATTTTTAAAATCTATATATTAAAGGAACCAAAATCGTGAATTTAAAATAATAAAGAGACCAAAATCACCGAATAATAATAATAGGGGAATAAAAATATAATTAAGCCTCTTAATATTAAATAATAGAGAATAATTGAAAGATTGTGTATGTGTACAGATAAAGTTTTGGGAAATTCTTGTCTTTGACTCTGTTTTTTCCTAAAAAAGAACATTGAATATTGTTTTCTTCTGACGAGCAAAACCAAAATCTCAGTGAATTAAAAAGGAATGGAATTAAGAAACATACGAACTAACGAGTAGTAATTAAACACTAGTTGAAAATCTAAACCAGTGTCTCTGCACAGGACTGTTACAACTAAACCAATCAAAAAAAAGAGAAAAATAAAGAAAAGGAACCCATAATTAATAAAATTGCACAATAACCACAAAAGTGTATGATTTATATCATATCAGAAAGGTGGTGGTGGTGGTCTTGCAGTTGGAGCCCAAATCACATCTGAAGGAAGGTGACAGCTGTACATACACGATTCTACCGGGACATGCCCACTCTCTGAACCGCCACCGGATATTGGCGGGGATTGCACCTCGCCGCCGGCGCTGTTCCGCACGTCCTCCTCCGAGGGAAGCCTGTGATATGAGGGATTGTTGAATGAAGCGGCTATGACGAAGACGGTTCCGGCAGCGAGCAACCGGCCGACGACGAGTCCTCCGATGATCTGGCCCTGAGGTCCGGCGAGGGAGATGGTGAAGCAGTTAGGGACCAGCGGCGAGGTTCCCGGCGGATGAGGGAGGAAGGTGGCGGATATTGAGAGGATGTCGAAACGGCCATGGAAGGTGACAGTGGCGCCGGGAGTGGCGGAGGGTTGACGGAGAGTGACGTTAGCGACGGTTCCTGAACCGGTTAGGACGCACAGGCCCGTGTTCTTGCGGTGGCTGAACCGGGCTATGGACTCAACCACATCGCTTCCTCCAGGGACTTCAAGAATGTGTGAGCTCATGGCGGGCTCGGGCTCGCGGGTTATGATAAGTGGCGGTTTGGGCTTGTTTTTGGACCCAGGTGGGCGGCCTCTGGGCCGACGCACTACCTCAATGGTTGCCCCGTCGCCTATGCTGCCACCAGATGTGGGCCTTTGAGCGGTGGCAGGGTTAGGCCCACCGCTGCTTCGGCTGTCATCATCTTCGGAAGTTTGGCATTCCCGGGAGGGTTGGAAGAGTTGTTGATGTTGTTGGTGAAGCTTGGAGAACATGATTTTGAGCGTTTTGAGCGTTTCTTTCTTTCAAGAGTTTTGTTCTTTCATCACGTGTCTTCTCTAATTGCACTTACCTAATTAGAGTTTATGATAGACACAAGATTTGGAACTTGGAGGGTTCTTGACTTCTTCTCGTGAGAGTTGAGAAGAGGAAGGGGCGAAAAGAAAAGACTAGAGGGCTTTAGATTTGTTTATTAAAGAATGGTTTTTTTGGGGCTTTTATGGTGAGAGAGAAAAAAAGTAAGGTGGGTGAGCTTGGAAACCAAGTAAAGACTAATGGCGCCGCTGGTTGGAACAGAGTGGGGTCCCACAATGACAGAGGAGACAGAGGAAGAGGTTCACTTGCGTTGGCTGGCCCCGATCCTGTGGAGAGAGTTGTATGAATTGATAAGGACTGGTTTGATCAATATATAGACTGGTTTTGGGTTATGGGGGATGCCCTTTTATTGCACATACACATTCTTCCAATAAAATTCAAAATATTGGGGTCACTTGCTTTGACATCAAAACCTTCCCTCTTGCTTCACATGACTCTTAAAACAGTTATCTCATCTAGCCAATTCAAACATCCATCATTTCATTAAGGTCAAGTATTTTTGATTTAGGGTGTGTTTGATAAAATTAGCTGATAATTGATAAGTTAGTTGTTAGCAGATAAGCTCTTAACTGATAAGTTAACTGGTAGTTGATAAGCTAGTTTCTAGCTGATAAGTTAGCTGCTAGCTGATAAGCTCCTAGCTTATAAGCTTCGAGCTGATACGTTAGCTTATTAATTAGAAGTGTTTAGTAGAACTAGCTGATAAGTTAGTTGATAAATTTAAAATGAGATAAAAGAACATAACTACATAAATTTTATTATATAAATCTATTTGTATTTTTAGATAAAAATATATTATTATGCAATTATAATTTTAGATTTTTAAAAAAATAATTAAATTCTTATTAATTCTTTTAGTGATAAAATATTTAATTAAAAAATAAAATAAACAGTGAAATTGATAAAATGTATAGTATAATATAAAAACAATTTCATAAAATAGTGAAAAGAAAATAATAATTTAATTAATTCGTAATTTTTAAAATTATTTATTATATAGGTAATAATAGGTAAAAAGAAATTGAAAGGTTTTTGTCATTAAAATTAAAAATAGATAATAATAGATAAAAAGAAATTAAAAATAATAAGGGAAATGTATTAATATATAAGGGATAATGATGGAAGAAAATTAAATAAGTTACAAGCTAGGTGAAGTAGCTTGTAGCTTATAAGCTCCTAAAATAAGCTACTTTAAGGTACCTTACCAAAGACTTTTGTGTTAGTCAAACTAGCTTATAAACTAGTTAAATAAGCTAGTGGCTAGCTTATTGACCTTGCCAAACACACTCTTAAGCTTGTTGTTTTTATCTATTTTTCAAAAATATTTATGTTATTTGAAAAGTTCTATCTTATATGACAAGATAACTTTTTAGGAGATAAAAATTTATCTTTTTAATAAAATAGGAAAATAGCTCTTGAAAAAAAAATTATCTACTATTCTACTCTTAAATATCTATTAAATTTGAGTTACAGTAAAATTCTACATTCACTCTTAGAGTATCTCAAACTCTAGCTGCTCACACATTTAGTTTAGATTAATTGCTCTTCTTTATGATGTTGGAGAGCATATTGGGATTCTTGGAAAAGACTAAAAAGAGTGAGTTACTATATGCAACTAGTGATCATCGGTTTGGTAGATCAATTGAATCTGATTAACCCAACTTAATCCAATTAAAAAGGATGGGTTAGTTTGGGTAGTTGGTTCAGGTTGGATTCCATATAAACTAATCCCAATCCAATTTGGGATGAGCATCGGGTTTTCATATTTCCAACCCAATCAACTCAACCCAATCATTAATAAAATAATAAATTTTATAATTTTTTATACTAATAAATAACATATTTTAATATTTAATATTATACAAATTAATTTTCTTATTATCAAATTATAGGTTTTAATTTTTGTTATACTTATAATGATAACTTTTATTTTTATTTAAAGTATTTTTCATTTTTTATTTTATTTACAAACCCAAACATTTTAGAATGTGTAATCCAATTGACCAAACTCAACTCAATTATAATTGAGTTGGGTTGGGTTGGGTAGGGTAGGGTAGGGTACATACCTAAAAATGATAAAACCCAACCCAACCCAATGTCTCTTCATCGGGTTGAATCCGTTAGTGCCTTGAACCCAACCCAACCCAACCTAGCCCATGATCACCCCTACATGCAGTAATCCAAAAAGTGTGTTGCTTTACATGTTTTTTTTTTTTAAATAGAAGATGTTGGAGTAGTTAGTGTTTTTTTTTTTTTAAATTATTAAAGTAATGTGTGAGGTTTATTTAAGAAACTCTTAAGAATTATTGAGTTAGAGATAAAAATAATAAAGTTGCTTAAAATAATAAAAATAATATAATAATATAAAAAAGTGTTAATAATTATAAACTATTAGTATAAGAAACTTTTAAGAAATGTTAGGACCTTAAACCAACATAGTTTCCACATGATTTTTATTTTAATGCAATAATTATAAAAATTCCTTACTATCCCCTATTCTTTAATTTTTTATTTAAATTTTAAAATATATTGATTAAAAACACATTGATAATTTTCATATGATAATTTTCTTATCTTTTAGTTATTTTTATTTAAAATTTAAAATGTATAATTATTTATACTTGATTTTTTAAGTTGCATTAAAAGTATCAATAAAATCAAAATATTATTTTATGTATTTGTGAGCGGTTTTAATACCAAGGGAAAATTGCACTCACCTCTCCTGAGGTTTGTCTAAATGACAAAGACCTCCCCTCTAGTTTTTAAAATGCAGAAACCTCCCTTCCCATTGACACTATGAGGATTATCTAGGGATATTAACGAGGTGGAACAGACTATACACTACCTGCATTCATACCTATTAAAATTAACAGGTGCCCATGCGGGTAACGGATATTCACGAATATCCATTAATATTTAAGAATTCAAAATTCATAGAAAAAAAAAGAAATGACATATAATATATTATGTTTATGTATAGGAATATGTTTATGTTTAGATTATATAGGATTATCTTTAGATTTGGGTAGCTTACAAGGTTATAGGATCAAATCTTATTACCATAATTGTATGTAAAAAATATTGTAACCCCAAATTTGAGTAGAGAAAGATTATAAACATTTAAAGTAAGAGTTTAATGGATATACATTGTCAATACATATTTGTCATCCAATTATATATTGTCACATATGACACCTTATGTGTTATTAAAATAATTAAATTATGTGGCAATGCATTATTAGTTATTATATAATAGTTTTTTTTTTTTTTACATTGAGAGGGTGGATATTTATTAAATCATTTAATTTATACACATTCAGTTTATGAGAATTGTTTAGGATACAATCACCATGTCTCTTATTCCATAAATATATTATATAGGATAATAATATATGGAATAATCTCATCATACTAGCTCATTTATTACATAAAATAATGTAAATCAGGTTATTATATTCATAACTCATCAACTTGGGTAACTTTGGATCATTTTGTTTATCTTCGAAGACTTGAATATATTCTTACTTTTTGAATTATTTTATTTAAATTTTAAAATATATTGATTAAGAAACACATTAATAATTTTCTTATCTTTTAGATATTTAAATTCAAATTTTAAATATATAATCATTTATATTTGATTTTTTTTAAGTTATCTTAAAAGTATCATCAAAATAAAATATTAACATATGTATTATATTGGTGGTGAAAATACTAATTATTAATGGAATCACAGACACTGCCATTTACTTCTTGTCCGTACTTTTTTTTTTTTAAGCTCCCTTGAGAATAAACTACCTTTCAAACTCTGTCAATCTCTCTCAAATTTATTTTTTGAACTCCCTCAAATTATCAGGTTTAGGATACAATCACCATGTCTCTTATTCCATAAATATATTATATAGGATAATAATATATGGAATAATCTCATCATTTTAGCTCATTTATTACATAAAATAATGTAAATCAGGTTATTATATTCATAACTCATCAACTTGGGTAACTTTGGATCATTTTGTTTATCTTCGAAGACTTGAATATATTCTTACTTTTTGAATTATTTTATTTAAATTTTAAAATATATTGATTAAGAAACACATTAATAATTTTCTTATCTTTTAAATATTTAAATTCAAATTTTAAATATATAATCATTTATATTTATTTTTTTTAAGTTATCTCAAAAGTATCATCAAAATAAAATATTAACATATGTATTATATTGGTGGTGAAAATACTAATTATTAATGGAATCACAGACACTGCCATTTACTTCTTGTCCGTACTTTTTTTTTTAAGCTCCCTTGAGAATAAACTACCTTTCAAACTCTATCAATCTCTCTCAAATTTATTTTTTGAACTCCCTCAAATTATCATGTCACACTTTTATTGTTTTCTTTAAAATTAGGGAGGGCAATTGAGCTTAAACTTTATGGGTACCCGTAAAATTATCCGCAATGGGTAGGGTAAAAACCCGTAAAACGGGTATCGGCACGGATACAGGTAAAAGCCCGTATTTTTTCACGGGCGCGGGTACGGGCACTTTGATGCCCAGCCCGCCCATACACGCACTCATATATATAATTATTTAATAAAAAAACCATATATAATTATATATGAGGATATATTAATTTTATTAAAATATCTAATATATTTATAAATATTTTTAAAATTGATATATAATATTACAAATTAAAAATATATTTTTATAACTATCTATTTGTGTTTTTTTTACTTTATAATATATGACTAATTAGTATTAATAATCATTTTTACAGATCTTGAAAAATTCTAACACATGATATCCAAATTTATAAAAGAGTGTGACGTGAAAGTATAAGTATATTGTAATATTTAATAAAAATTCTGAACTTTAGATCATTTGTTGTGTTATAGAATATTAACATATTGTGTTTCAATGTAATTAAATTGTTGTATCACTGATATTTAAAAATTATGTTTGGATGATTTTCGAGTAATTTTTTCAATTGAGATATCATTTTCTTAAATTAATATTTTTTTAGTAAGTTGTTAATTTTTTACTTAATAAAAGTGCAAGTAATAGGCGGGAGTACGGGCATGTAGGTACCCAGCGGGTATAAGGACGGACACTAAAGTTTTACTGCCCATGCGGGTACGGACGCTTTTTTAAAACGCGGGTACGGGAACGAGCACTGTGATACCCTGCCTAGAGGGTACCCATTGCCATCCCCATTTAAAACTCTCTAAAAAATAACTACCCTCATTAGGTGTCTTATCCATAACCAAAATTTTTATCTTCTTTTTTTTTTATTTGTGTCATTTAAGAAAGTCAAGGGTTCATCTGGAATAAAAAAAGTAGACACCAAATAGAATTATTACCATTATTATATATATATATATAAAATATAAAGGAGGGTTCAAATTACACCGGTGTAAGTTACACCAAGTGTTACATTAAATAATCCACCGTTGGATTGAAAGTTACTATCATATAGGTCATACATATAAAATTTTACATTAATATGAAATTAGTTGATATGTCATTGAGATGTCTCAAGATTAACGTTATATATACATTTGAAATATGTGAAAAATCCAACCATTTGATTATCAAGTTATTAGTGTCAAAATTTTACGAAATTTTGCACATATAATCATGATGATAAACAAACATAATTCAACGGTTGGATTACTAAAAAAACATATTCGATTTATAGTTATTAACGGTGTAATACTTGATGTAATTTGACCCTCATCATATATATATATATATATATATATATGTTAAAGACTATATGCAAACTTATTCAGTTGCATCTTTGATTGCTTTAATTGTAACCTATATTTAATCTATTAAAATTGGGTTAGTGGTCATATATTTGAGTAATTTATTCAAAAATCATTACAATGATTATATGCCAAAAAAAATGTAATTAAAATTTGATTAAAGAAATATCATAAACCTTTTAATTTATACACATTCGATTTAAGAGAATTTTCTATGATACAATCACCGTATAGCTTATTTAAAAAATTATATAGGATAAAAATATGCACTAAACTCATCATACGAACTCACTTATAACATAAAATCATGTAAACTAAGCTATTATATTCATAACTCAACATAAACTTGAGCAACTTTGGATCATCTTGTTTATGAAAAATATTAGGCTTAATTGCATTTTTTAATATAAATAATTTTGGTCCCTTGAGTTTTTTTTTTATACAATTAAAGTATTGAGGTTTGAATCTAAAAGCTTATTATGCAAATTACTCAAACTCTTAAAAAAACTACCATCAAGTACTTTTTTGAACAAATCAAGTCTCCCAATTTACAAAGTTATGTAATTATGATCCCATTGTTAATTGTCTCTTAATAAAACCTAAAATTCTCATTTTCTATCCAAATGTTTGATTTGAGAGTTTATAAAATTTGAAACATGATATAATTTTTAAGGTTCAGAAGTAGAAATTTAATAAAATTTAATAAAAATGATAAAACTGAAAGATTTTACCGTGTGGAATTAGGTTTAAAGAGGGTAAAAATTCAAAATATTTCAATTTTAGATGAGATTTAATATTTTGATTGGTGATTTTAAAATAATTTAATCAATTCAATATTTTTTTTATGTTAACCACATGTATCCCCTATCACCAGGGGTAATCCTGTTCGGGGCTTAGTCACAATTAAGGCTCCTCACCCCTCCCAAGAGTGTGTTTAGTGGCGATCAAACCTGAGAGCTCTTCCCACAATCTCAGTCTGTGTTTCCAACTGAGCCACAACTCTTTAGTACATTTGACAGATTTAAATAAGTAAAAAATAAGAATTTGAGAGATTTGAATAAAAGACAATTGATTAATGATGAACCATATTTTGAATAATCTTAAAATAGAGGGACCATATTTACATAATTTTAATTATTTGAATTCAATAATGTTGGGAGTTGGTAATTGATGGTTTGAATTCAATTATATTGTGGGTTAAGAGTAGCTTTTTTTTTTGGTAAGGGAGCAAAAAGAAGGAAAAAAAACATATCAAAACAAAACAGAACAACTACAAACGAATAAACGTTACACCTAAAGCATCTAAGTGGAGAAGCTGCTCCAAGACCTCTGGAGGATCCAACACTTCACAAAAATCAACATCAGCCCTTGTGCCTTTCTTGGCTAAAAAATCTGCACAGGAATTACTTTCTCTCAATACATGCTTGACCGAGACAGACCAATTTCTAGCAATGAGATTCTTAATATCCTTGATAATGTTAGCATATCTGTGGAAGTTTGAAACATCTCCCATGATGAGGGACACAGTTAAGAGAGTCACTCATACATTTAACATTTGTAAACTTCTTGTCCCAACAGATCTTCAGGCCTCTTGAGATAGCCACCAATTCAGCCAGCAGAACATCCCCCTTTTCAATGTGACCATAAAAACCACCTAACCAGCCACCAGAATTATTCCGCAACAGGCCCCCAAAACAAGCATAATCACCCATGACACGGCCATCGACATTCAAGGCGACTTGGTCTAACGTTGGTTCTTCCCACCTGACATGCCGAGGCTCCCTAGCAATATCAGTAGAAGAATATCATTTTCCCATGACAGTAGCAAGAGATATAATTCCATAAGCAACCTCCCATAAAGGTGTCTCTTTACAATCAAAGATAAACTTATTCCTCCTTTTCCAAATACCCCAAAGAGTAGCCAAGAACATCATGTGTTTCTCCTTCACCCCCTCAAAGATCCACGTCCTAACAGACATGCTAGTGTAGAAGGATTGATAATTATCCAATCCCAAAGATTTCCAAACCTCTCCAGCTCGGTTACAGTCCCGCAGACAGTGGAAAATGTTCTCATCCCCATTACCATAGCAAGGACATTAAGTATCTAGAGGAATGCCCATATGGTTGAGCATAACTCAAGTAGGAATAGAACCATGACAGTAAAGCCAAACAAAAAATCTGATGTTTTTTGGAGCTTTTAACTTCCAGACTCAACTCCAAGAATCAGTGATACTAGCCTCCTGATTTAACAGCCAACCAAAGCCACTTCTGGCAGAATAAAACCCGGACACATGCGCTGTCCAGGTGTAGGTGTCATCCAAATCATCACAAACATGAATGCTCTGGGAAAGAATTTTGTTGCTAATGTCAGGAGGTAAAAAGGACCATAATCTATCCAATCTCCAGTTATCATTGATGAACAGGTCTTTAATTTGGAGATCAACATCATGAATATCCACAAAAGGACACTAGGAGCAAAGAGGGCCAATACCAAGCCAATTTGACTTTTGAGTACCAAAAGCTTGTGTCCCCCCTTCCCACCTTAAAACCATAACATGGTTTCAACTCTTTTCTAGCTTTCAAAATTGAATTCCAAGTATAGGAGTTGTTACGGTCTGAACCTAAGGCCCAACAGCCAATATGGCCCACATTCTATATTATCATCATATCCATAAATATATAATAATATCCATGTGCAATATAACCATATATGCAATTATATCTACGATATCCTACAATATATGAAATATAATTATAATATCTATAATTATATTATTACACTTGCATACTTACTCCTTTTATACAAAGGCCCACTTACCATATTTATACAGGGAAAACCCCTATAAATACGGATCACTGATAGATCATCAGGTACGCAATCTCACTCAGTCAATCCCTCTGACTGTATTACCTATCTGACTTGGGCGTCGGAGTCCCTTTGCAGGTACACCCCCCGGGTCCAATTTGGATTCAAGCCTCCGTAACCCGGATTCGAATCCGACTTCACTCCTGCTGACTCAGACCCAGGTTCGAGTTCTATACCAGAACATTTGGCACTAGAAGGAGGGCCTCCCCCTATCCAGCATGACGGTTACCACTCGCTGTCAACAAACCCGGCCCCGTCCTCAACCAACACCCGAAGGCTGGGTGGAGGACCTCGAAGCCGAAAACGGTTCAGCTGAACAGGAAGGAACTTCAAATCCACAAGTTGAAGTCGAGCAACATAAGGAGACTCATCGATCCGATCCCCGAGACGAAGTGATTCGACGGTTAAAGGCTCAAGTCAGAGAGCTTCAGGAACAACGCCACTCCCACGAGTCACACTCGAGATCGGCCGGAAATCCGGCCGTGAATCACATTGAAGAACGCCTCAGACACCTGGAGCGTAGCATAAACCCTCAACCACGGCCCACTATCCAGTCTCGGCTCGTATCAGAAAAAGATTATCAGGAAGTTCAACAAACAAGAGCTACGGGCTCGCTTGCCCCTTTCAGACACCCATTCTCAGAGAGACTAGTCCGGGTCGAGGTACCTGAGCAATACAGGAGAGCACTCCCCATTAAATCCTTCAATGGAACGACAGATCCGGTCAAACACCTGGACGCCTTCACCAATGAAATGCTTTTCATTGGCGCCCCAAAAGCCATCATCTGTCGCTCTTTCCCCAAGACATTGAAAGGAGAAGCCTTAGCTTGGTTCAAAACCCTCCCCTTGGGCTCCATAGACACCTGGGACGACATGCAGCACACTTTCCTGGGACTGTTCACAATTTCCACCGAGATCCCCAGAGACCAATTCACGCTAGCAAAGGTTAGGCAGACTAAGGATGAGCAGCTCAGGAGTTTCCTCGCCCGATTCTACAAAGAATGCGCTCTGATCCCGGATCTGGCCGAGAACGTCCAGCTCGTATGCGCCGTGTCGGCCCTCTCACCAGGATCCCCCCTGGCCGTCTCCTTGTCAAAAGAACCGGTCCGATCCATGGAACAGTTTAGACAACGTTCACACAAGTACGTGGAACGGGAACCTCATTTGGCTGTCGCCGCCAAGCAAGACTCTCACCAGGGATCAGGCCGAGACTCTTACCAGGACCGACATAAAGGGAAAGACAAGGGACACCATCAACAGGACCAACATCGGCGTCCTAAAGGCCGATACAATAACTATGCGTCCCTGAACACCAATCCAGGGAAGATCCTTAAGGAGGTGATGCACACTGAGTTTGCAGACATACCAAAGCCCCCACCTCTCAAAGCTGCAGCTCAAAAGGACAAAACTAAATATTGCTCTTTCCATTAAGGATACGAGCACAATACTGATGAATGCATACAGTTACGTGACCTCATTGAGCAGCTTATCCGAGATGGCAGACTTGGCCGATATGTGAAGAAGAATCGGTCCCAAGGAGGATACAAGAAGAATGAGGAACGAAAGAGGTCGTCCAGCCCTGACGGGGAAAAAGACAAGAAACGGAAATGCTCTCCATTCCCCAAGAAAAATGACAGCAAAGAAGACAAACCCGGCTCCAGCACCACACCAAGGGTGAGGATCAACATGATTTCAGGAGGTTTTGCTGGAGGGGGATTGTCAAACAACTCCAGAAAGAGACACCTATGTGAAGTTTATAGTGTTGAACAATCCGACTCGAAAGTCGTGACTAAAAGACCCCCAAACCCGGTCATCACCTTCTCAGACGAAGATTTCTTCGACGATGTGGCTGATCATGATGACCCATTCATGATACGCTCCCTGATAGCAGATGGTGATGTCAGACGCATATTCGTTGATCAAGGCAGCTCAGCCGACATTCTTTTCTTTAGGACCTACACCCAACTGCTGTTAC
Organism: Sesbania bispinosa; assembly: GCA_026901365.1. NCBI lineage: Eukaryota > Viridiplantae > Streptophyta > Magnoliopsida > Fabales > Fabaceae > Sesbania > Sesbania bispinosa. The sequence goes on from QLOH01000153.1 coordinate 494,630, forward strand.
CACCAGAATCCCTATTGCCTTATTCAGGAGATCTAGTGGGTTTCTCTGGTGAGAGAATCCAACCCAAAGGATACCTTCAGACTACACTCAGGGTCGGCTCGGAGACCAAAAATAAGGCCATATCTGCTAAGTTTCTGATAGTCGATTGCCCCAGCTTATACAATGCCATTCTTGGGGGCCCATCCCTGAATGCCCTGGGAGCAATTATTTCTACCAAGCACCTAGTGATGAAGTTCCCCGGCCGAGACGGGAAGGTGATCATTGTCCAAGGAGACAGAAAAGAAGCAAGGAAGTGTTACAATGCTGCCCTCAGTACCATACCCACATCTCAGCAGGAAAAGAGAGTCCCCAGAGGTCAAATCCACATGATTGATCTCGACCCCAGAGCCGAGATAGATCACAAAGGACGAAAGAGAATTGAGCCAGCAGCCAAGACGAAACCCTTTCAGATTGGAGTCTCAACAGAACAAACGACCAAAATCGGCTGTGATATGGATCCCACCATGGAAGAAAAGCTAAAGTCCCTGCTTTTGATAAACTCAGACCTGTTTGCTTGGACATCGGCTGACATGACGGGTATTGATCCCAACTTCTGCTGTCATAAACTCTCGGTTGACCCCAATGTCAAACCGGTCGCTCAGAAAAAGAGGAAAATCGGCCTCGAAAGGCAACAAGCTGCTGACCAGCAAATAGAAGAACTCCTCAAGGCCAAGTTCATCAAAGAATGCAAGTACGTCACCTGGCTATCCAATGTCGTCCTGGTTAAAAAATCAAATGGCAAATGGAGGATGTGCGTGGATTACACAGACCTGAACAAAGCATGTCCTAAGGACCCTTTTCCCCTCCCCAACATTGATCAGCTAGTTGACAATTCATCTGGGTACCGCTGGTTATCCTTCATGGATGCCTACTCTGGCTACAACCAAATACCCATGGACCGAGACGATGAAGAAAAGACGGCCTTCATTACCGATAAGGGAATCTACTGTTACACTATGATGCCTTTTAGCCTGAAGAATGCTGGTGCCACCTACCAGAGGATGATGACCAAAGTCTTTGGTGATATAATGGAGAACACAATGGAAGCTTACATAGACGACATCATAGCTAAAACGGCTGACGGAAATGACCACATAGCTGACTTGGAGCTAGTTTTTGCTCGCCTCAGGAAACACAACATGAGACTTAACCCCCTTAAGTGCTCTTTTGGAGTTCCCTCAGGCCATTTCTTGGGTTTTCTCCTCACCAGCAGAGGAGTGGAGGCAAACCCTGACAAGTGTAAGGCCGTGTTAGACATGAAAAGCCCAACTTGCATTAAGGAGATACAACAACTCAATGGAAGGATCACGGCTCTCAGCCGATTCATCCCCAAATCGGCTACAACTTCCCTCCCCTTTTTTCAGCTCCTTCGCAAGGGGAAATCTTTCACCTGGACTGACGAATGCGAAGCCGCCTTTCAACAGCTGAAACAGACACTGGCAAACCCACCAATCCTAGTGAGGCCGGTCCAAGGCGAACATCTGTACCTCTACATCTCTGTGACCAACCAAGCCATAAGTTAAGTTTTGGTTAAAGAAGATGGGCGCGCCCAACTCCCCATATACTTCATCAGTAAAGCCCTCCAAGGGGCCGAGCTGAGATACCAGAAGCTGGAGAAGGCTGCCTTGGCTGTATTAATCACTGCAAGGAGATTAAGACACTATTTCCAAGGACACAAAATAACGATCAGGACCAACTTACCCCTCAGACTCGTCCTTCACAAGCCGGACCTCTCTGGACGTATGACTGCCTAGGCCCTGGAGTTATATGAGTTTGACATACACTTTGAGGGACGCACTGCTCTCAAGAGTCAAATTCTTGCTGATTTCGTTGCTGAAATGACACCCCCTGAAGATTCACCCACTGCTGAATGGACCGTCTTCATTGACGGATCCTCCAACAAAAAAGGTGCAGGAGCTGGGATAGTCCTAGAAGGCCCGGATGGAGTCTGCATAGAGAAGTCTCTGAAGTTCGAATTCCAAACCTCCAACAACCAAGCCGATTATGAAGCATGCATTACCGGTCTCCTGATGGCAAAGGAAGTAGGGGCTAAAAAGGTCCTCGTGTGCAGTGACTCCCTATTGATGGTATCCCAAAACAAAGGGGAATACCAAGCAAAAGAACCATTACTGCAGAGATATCTGGAGAAGGTCAAAGCATCAAGTGATGGGTTTGAAGAAATTATCTTCCAACACGTCCCCAGAGCTGACAATACCAGAGCCGACATTCTTTCCAGGCTTGCAAGCACCAAGAAACTTGGGAACAACAAATCTATCCTCCAGGAAGTCGTCTCGACTCCACGAATTTCAGAACCATCACTACTACAAATAGAAGAGTCTAGCTCATGGATGACACCCATTATGACTTACATTCTGATGGGCACACTCCCTACAGAAGAAAAGAAGGCAAGAAGCTGAGACGACTAGCCTCCCATTTCACAATCATCCAAGACAGATTGTACAAAAAGGGATTCTCCACCCCCCTCCTTAAATGCATTGATGACAAAGAAGCCAAGTATGTACTGGCTGAATTACATGAAGGAAGTTGTGGAAATCACCAACGAGGTAAAACACTTGCAAGAAAGGCCCTGAGAGTCGAGTACTACTGGCCGACTCTAGCCCAAGATTCCATGGAATATGCTAAAAAGTGTGAAACTTGTCAGAAAAATGCTTCCATCCACCACCAACCCTCATCCGAGTTGACAACCTTAACGGTCCCCTGGCCTTTCCATCAGTGGGGAATTGACATACTCGGTCCCTTCCCCCAGCTCCAGGGCAGGTCAAATTCCTAGTGGTAGCAGTGGATTATTTCACCAAGTGGATAGAAGCAGAACCCCTTGCCACAATCACCTCAGCTAAAGTGCAGAAGTTCTTTTACAAGAACATTATCTCCAGGTTCGGGATACCCCATTCTGTAATCACGGACAATGGGACACAATTCACTGATAAGAGATTCAGAGAACTATTGTCAGACCTAAAGATCAAGCATCACTCCACTTCAGTGGAACACCCACAAACCAATGGCCAGGCCGAGTCTGCGAACAAAGTGATCCTCCAAGCCCTTAAGCGCAGATTAGACAACGCCAAAGGTAACTGGGTAGAACAACTCGACCATGTGCTCTGGGCATACCGTACCACTCCACAATCCTCCACCAATGAAACTCCTTTCCGACTCACTTACGGGACCGAAGCTCTCATCCCGGTCGAAATTGGGGAGCCGAGTTGGCGGGTGCAGAACTTCACCCAAGGGCCAAATGGCAAGGCAATTCTAGAAGAATTGGACTTTGTAGATGAAACCCGGGCTATAGCTCATGTCCGAGAATCAACCTTGAAGGAGCGTCTCACCACACGACGCAACGCCAAAGTAATGGCCCGAAGCTTCCAATCCGGAGATCTTGTTCTGCGCAGAACCGATATCGGCAACAAAAATGCATCCCAGGGAAAATTGGCAGCAAACTGGGAAGGTCCCTACAGAGTCACCAGGGCAACTAGGAATGGGGCCTACAAGTTAGAAACTTTTGAGAGAAAGCCTGTACCCAGATTCTGGAACGCAGATAAACTCAAGACCTATTTTTCTTAAGTTATATTCTTGTAGTTTATTAAGACCGGATGTGAAGAGCATCCCGGTTCAATATTACTAAAGCCGGATACGAAAAGGATCCCGGCCCAACTTTTCTGTTTCTATGTAATGTTTAACTGGTTGCGAAGAGCATCTCGGCTTAGTATTATTAAAAGTCGGATACGAAGAGTATCCCGACCCATTACCAATAAAAATGCAGTTACCACAAACTGCTATTCCTATTCCTTCTCACACAAATTTAAGGAAAAAAGCGTTACAAGCATTTTTATGTTAAAAGCGCCAAGTTACGAAGAAATCAACATAATTCGAGACGACATGATGGATCGAGACGATAAAAACGCACATAATACGTATTAACGTTAAAAACGCACAATAAAATGAAGTAAAATGGTTCGAGAACGAGAATATAAACCAGAAATTCCATTAAACCCAAACATTGTTCATACAATAGGAGGAAATACACAATGCAACCAAAATTGCAACAAAAAGTACAAGTTAAAAACAAATGGATCATTCTTCATACGGGCCGACTTCTTCACCAGAAGCGACTTCAACGTAAACTTTCTTTTCCATGTCGACCCGGCAAATCACCCCTTTGAAAACTTCATATTCAGGTGAAGTTCCCTCAGTCTTCAAACCGGGATTGAGCACCCCCAACTGCACCACAACTTTCTTGAACGAGGCGCCGCTGATCTCTTGAGAAAGCTTCACAAGGCTAGCCTTTTCCTCATTAAATTTGGCTTGCGCCTTTTGCAAGTTTCTCTTGACAACTTCAGCAACAGCCTCATCCGTCATCCCGGACGCAGATGGAGCCAATTGAAGCTTCTCCAAGTCGGCCTTCAACCTACCCACCTCAGCCTCCAAGGTTTTGTTCTTGTCCTTTATAGATTTGTACAAACCCTTGTATTTTTTGGTGTCCTTTTTCTCAAGGTTGAGGGCCTCTTGGGCAGTCTTCACATCTTCTAAGGCCTTATCCCTCTCGGACGTCCGGTTTTCGAGCTCTGAAACAGCCTGCTCAGAGGTCAGGATCACATCTAGCCGAAGATGCCTTATATATGCAGCATGTTGAAGGCATTGGCGCTCAATATCTAATAAGCCCTCGACCTTCGGGACGGTTTCATGAACCGACTTTAGGAAGGGATTGTATAAAATATGATCAAGCTCAGGGGTGTCCAAATCGACGTCCGAGTCGTACAAGTTCAACCCGGATTCCTCCTCTGACTCTTCCATCCTAACCCTTTTATTCTTTTTCTTCCTCTGAGGCTGCCCGTCGCCATGACTGGTCGGGACCGGGTCAACAACCGGTTGCGTTCCCGAACCGTTTCCACCATCAGTTCAGGTCAAATCCATATCGACCCGAACGTCAACATTATTGACTTGGGAATTCTGCAGGGCCCTCAGTTGTTTCAGCGCAGCAGACGTCATCGAAGCTGCAAAAATAAACACGAACGATCAGCCGAGATGAAAATTCAGATAATAACAAGAAAATACTTAAAATAAGTCTCACCTATTCTAGATCCAACATTACGAGTCGGACCATCTAATATTTTCTTAGAAGAAAATAACCCACATTCCTCCACTGACTCCTTCAGCAAATCCCTCACTACTAAATCTCGAGGAGACAAAGCCGATTCGGGGAATTCAAAATCAGACGATTTCATATCATAGTTTCTATCCTCCCAAAACGGCTTCGCACCCTTAACCGCCTGCACTTGAAAAAACTCCTGTTTGAAGGTGATGCTTCCCCTTTTGGCCGACTCACAGGATGGGGTTATTATTTTCCTATCTTTATGCCCCCTGAAAGAGATCCAACTCTTCAATGTCTCCTTCTTATTCCCGGGGGGATGTTTCCTTAGCACTATGAAATAATGAAAGAATAACTGTATTGAAGGCGTGAAGCTGAACTCGGTCAGAATCAACTCAAAGCACCGAATAAAGGCCCACGAATTGGGGTGCAGTTGTGAAGGAGCACACCGCAAAAACATAAGAATTTGTTCCTGAAATTTGGAGAGTGGAAACCTCAACTTGACCTTCGAATGAAAAAAAATCATAAGTGTATAAAAAAGGCGTGTTGGTCTCGGACAAGTGATACACTCGGCCCCCTCGGGGTGGCAGTACCACGTTGTAGAATTCCTTCATCTCGCCTGAAGCAAACACCTCCAAATCAAACAAGCGCTCCTGGAAATGCTCAGGACAACCGGGTCTATATACAGAACAAGTTCCAAGGACCTCCGGATCCACCCACTGATACCTATCAGCCCACAGGGGCACTAAGTACTCCTCATGGGATTCATCCATGTCAACACCTGCAGAGGTAATTGTGTAACAACTACCCTCATCAAAACCTGGACGACTAGCATTTGACTCAAAGACACTATCATATGAACCTGTCTCGGATCTTACTAATCTGTTATCATTTTCACTTCGAGGTTTCTCCCCAGAGGCCATATTCCTCCTCCTCAACACCTCAACCACCTCAGGACTTAAACCCTCATTATCCCCACATGATGACCGACTCCGACTCCGAGACAGCCACGACTCAGGTTTCCCAGATAGAACTTCTAAAGAATCACTCTCACTCATTCACGCAAATAAAAAGAAGAGAAAGAGAAAGGAATAATACCTGATAGTTGGATCCTAAATTCGATTTGGAAGCAGAGAGTCGACTCAAGATTCGAGAATGTTATCACACAGGGAAAAGCGAAAAGCAAAATGAGGCAAGTGACAGAAGAACTCAATTTCACCCTCTATTTATAAGGCCGAAAAGGCCCATAACCGCTACGGCCCAGGAAGTCGAACCGTCGCAATCCTATAGCAGACTGACACGTCACTTGGAAGACGAAACGCCACCAACAATTGTAACGTTTCAAAGAAACTGAAACGTCGCAACGAGCTGTCTCGGAATCACGTCCCGAACCAGCTGATACCAACGCAGATTCGTCTCAGACCTACAAAGATATCAATAATGATATATCGTCCTGAACCAAAAATGATGATATATAAATAGCATCTCGAAGCAAAAGCATCTCACAAGTTATCATATCCACATAGGATGGATCATAAATACTCAAAACCATCTCAGACAGTATCTTCAAGGCTGCTCCGAGTCAAACCTCCAAAGGCGTCTCAAACGATGCATGTCGTCTCGGACACACCCAAGATATTTAAGCTCAAAGCCAACTTCATCAAGTCGACTTGAGGTGGGGGGCTTTTGTTACGGTCTGAACCTAAGGCCCAACAGCCAATATGGCCCACATGCTATATTATTATCATATCCATAAATATATAATAATATCCATGTGCAATATAACCATATCTGCAATTATATCTATGATATCCTACAATATATGAAATATAATTATAATATCTATAATTATATTATTACACTTGCATACTTACTCCTTTTATACAAAGGCCCACTTACCATATTTATACAGGGAAAATCCCTGTAAATACGGATCACTGATAGATCATCAGGTACGCAATCTCACTCAGTCAATCCCTCTGACTGTATTACCTATCTGACTTGGGCATCGGAGTCCCTTTGCAGGTACACCCCCCCGGGTCCAATTTGGATTCAAGCCTCCGTAACCCGGATTCGAATCCGACTTCACTTCTGCTGACTCAGACCCAGGTTCGAGTTCTATACCAGAACGGGAGCCTTTCATCACAGGGGAATCCAAGATATTGGTGCCTGTAAGGTATTTGTTGCCCAGCAAAGCAGTCCACAATTTATCACTGAACATCAGATCCCAGACAAGCTTACCAAGTAAGGAAATGTTTTGAGCTCTAGCAATCTTCACACCGAGACACCCTACCTCCTGGTCTTGGTTATTTTCTCCCAACTAACCAAATTAACACCTTTGTTATTCGCATTTTTCCAGATGAAATTTTTGGCTGTGAGATCAAGTTTATTGCGAACATGTTGAGGTAGCCAATACATTTGCATTGTATGTGTTGGTATGGATGCTAAAACTAAATTCACCAAAGTAACTCTACCCGGGTTGTTGAGCAGCTTTTATTTCCAGGATGCTAATCTGGAGTTCACACGGTCAAGTATGGGTTGAAAGTGGTCCTTAGTGAGCCTACCTTGGACTAGCTGGAATCCAAGATACTTACCCAAATTCATCGTAAATCTGATGGAAGTGATGGTCTGGATACTATCCTTCTTAGCAGTAGGAATTCCCTTAGATTTGCTTATAAAAAATGAACTAATCATTCAAATTCAAAAGAAATATCTTTTGATATATGGTTTTAAATTAAATCCCTAATTCAAAATAATTATAATATTTATATATTAAATTTAATATATAATTTAAATTTAACATATTTATTATTAAAAATAGATAAATAAGTTTTCGTGAATAAAAAGGGTTTATAAGCCCGAAGAAAAACAAAAAGACATTCCTACATGATCAACTAACAAATCTAATGAATCAAAGACAAGATAAAAAAATTTTGATGAGACCGACAAAATAGATAAATATTTAAAGATAATAATTATATAGAATCGATATATTTAATGCACAGGATAACATACTGATTTAATTTCTTGACATTTTTAACTGGTATTTGAGTGGATCCAAATTATTAGTTTGGTTAATCCATTTCTAATTTTTTTCCCGAAAGGGTTGCCGTTCTTGTTTTTTAATGACATCTATTTTTATCCTTATCTTAATTTTTTTTTAGTTTTTTTTTCTATATTATTGTGATCTTATAGATTCGTTATCTGTTATAATAATAAAGAATTTTGTTTTGAGTTTCCGTATATACTTTATATACGTCACAGCAGAAATTAGAAAGTACATAAATAATTATATTATTCAGGAATTAAAAATAAAAAATATTTAAAGAGAGATTAATTTTAAAAAATATGACGGGACCGTTTGGGGTGGTTGCGAGTTTTCAGTTTTTTATTTTAAAAAACTTTCAAACAAGTTTTTACAACTCAAAGTTGAAAACTAAAAATCACTTTTTGTGGTTTTCAAGTTGTAAAAACTTGGTTGAAATTTTTTAAAAACTAAAATCTCGCAACCACCCCAAACGGGACCTTAATTAGTATACGTTGTCAGTGTAAAGAAATTTTACATCATCATTCAATAATGTGTTGTCACATCACTTAGTGAATATTACATCTCATGTGTCATTAAACTCAATAAATGATCACTACAGGGAAAAAAGATTTTACCCACGGTTATTTAACGAGGGTTCTTTTAACCGTGGGTAAAATAAAGCAAGTAGTGTTTAGTGTCATTTATTAGTAGGGGTTGTACAACCGTGGGTATGGATGTGAAAAACATTTCGTGTTCACGCTGGGTTTACTAATTCTTTCCTTCCACTATCACTTTCATAATCTATGCGCATAAAAGGAAATTGTTCCCATCGATCCACCATCATATTCATCCTTCCAAACCATAATCTCTGTGTATCTCCCTTAACCGACTCCATCTTCCAATTCTAACCATCTTCGACATTGAAACCATAATCTCTATTGAACCCTAAGTCGTGACTGCGACGATTCAGGTTATAGAGATGAGGTAGAAAAAGGGCAAAGCGATGAATCACAGTGCGTATGGTGGCCGCAAGATAGGGAAGCACGACGATGGCAGAAGACTTGGCAGAGACGGCGGTGCGCATGGTTGGTTGGTGCGATTTCTATGGTAAAACAACGCGCGGTTGAGAGGCAGCGCGACGACGGCGCTGTGGAGCCCATTTTCCAGTGATGGTTGAGGGAGAGCTCCACACGCTTGTAGCCAGCAATCGAAGCAAGGGCATGGCATGTGACGACGCAGGGGACAGCGACTGGTGAGTATACGCTCTGAGGCGGCGGTGATGACTGATCATCATTCTTATACTCTCATTGTAATTTTGTAGAGGAACTGATTATTTTGATCTCTTCCTATAGATTTTATCATTCTTATAGATTACATACTCATCGTCCTTTTCCATGTACCTAAATTTTTCTTAATGTATCACAATACTCCTCATTTTATTCAATTTGCTTTAGATTCTGAAACACATTTCTTTCAAGCATGCCATCAAACTTTAATTAAGGATTCCTTTATAGAAGTGCTCAGTTAAATTTTATCTTAGTATGCACTATGCAGAAGCAACTAAATGTTATATGTTAAAAAGTGAGATTATTGTTTATTTTCGGGTTTACAACTCAGAGCTTGCTTTAACGATTTAATTCAACCATCAGTTGCTTGATAATTGTTATATATATATATATATATGTATGTATATATATATATATGGAGCAATTGCCTCTTGATTTGGGGCGACACACACGCACATATATAATTGTAACTTGGTTCTTCCATCCTGGGTGGGAATATGTCACTACAAGAAAACCACGAATTAAACGCGGAATATTAGCATCGGCCACGCCGACCCAATGTCGACGCTAAAGGCTTCATTGTTGAAAAAAAAACCATTTTTTTACTTTTTCTAATTTAGCGTCTGTCTGGTCGACGCTAAAGGCTTCACCGTTAAAAAAATATTTTTTTGAAATTTTTTGAAGTAGCGTCGACATGGTCGACGCTAAAGAAGTCACCGTTGAATTAAAAAAAACAATTAATGTAGTGTCGGCTAGCCGACGTTAATTCGCTGCTTTTAACAGAACAAACAAAGTATATGTATACTATTTCACACTATATATTACAAGAAGCATAGTTATTGCAACGGTAATCCTTCTTCTTTCTATCATGTGGGATATGGGTTCAATTGTCACAATTGATAAGTTTGGTAACAAAGTTTTTTTTTTTTAAAAAATCAATTATTACCATCAACTAGGCCGACGCTAGAGCGTCGATCTAACTAAAATGACGACTTTTGCGTCGGCTTAACTAATTTAGATAAAGCTTGACGCTAATTAGCATCAGTCGTCAATGAGCGACGCTATTGCATTAACGACGCCAGTTTTAGCGTCAGCCAGAGTCCGACGTTAGACCGACGCTAAATTGCCGATTATCGTCGGTTTTCCTGCAAAAGCCAACGCTAAAAATGATTTTCTTGTAGTGTGTTACTTTACTTTTAAAAAAATGAAGGTTGTATATTAATCTTTTGGGTTTCAAGTATTGGCTCTATGTTGCAGTAATACTCGGGTGCTTGCTTGTGACAAAGGATGAAATGCAAGATCACATATTTGAACTCCTAGGATGCAACTTTTTAACCAGTGGAAAGAAATACATCAAGTAAGTTATTTCTTATTTCAGAGATAGCTTATCTAGAATCATGAATGAGTTTTCCATCATCATATTACATGGACTAATCTAATTTTAGGTGTCACCCAAGGAAGTCATATATGAAAACAGAGGTGAACAGTCTTATTGTTGTGCCTTTAACTTGAATACACTTTAATTCTGAATATTATAAGATTATTACCTCGAGTTAAAATATGATGTTTTATAGGGTTGTCCAAAGAAGCTCAGAAAGCACTTAGTAAATTCTCATTGAATGGTGATATGTGATCTTTCATCATGGTTTAGGGATACTATACGATCTTGAAATAATCACGGTTTAGTCCCCAAGGGAGACGTTCCTTGTAGTCGGAGCTCATGTGTAACCTTAGAATTAGTGAAAAGACCTCGTCTACTGGGAAAAACAGGTCATGAGTATTCTAGTTATTTGAGATGAGAATGATTGTATTACTTAATATTCATTTGACTAATTGTTGCATAGCTTTTTCCTGCCTTTCCCACATTGCATGAGCATAGTTATATTCACTGAGACATCTGTCTCACTACACGTTTTGTGGTTATCTTTTAGATGCACAAGTTCCACCCCGGCCAGGGCAGTGAGCGTGGAGGTGCTCGGGAGTCCTTAGTTGTTTTGATATAGTTAGATATTTTATGTATTTAGATGTTTATATTTGATGACTGGTACTGTTATATTTTTTATTTTGAGGGATATCACTTTACATATGTAGCCTTTGGGCCTCTCTATTTTGTTTATGGCACATGTATGGGGTATCCCAACAGTTGTAGATTGATTATATTTTGTTGAGCCCTTGAGGCATTTATGTATGCAATTTATGTTTTCATATATTGTTTGAGTAATCGTTGGACGTTTAAACGTTATATGATGTTTGTTTATGCGATATTTAAAATGACGGGAAATAATTTTAGAAATTCAGGAGTTTTGCTTCTAACGAGCTTAATTCTTGGATTTAGAAATTAAGACGTTACAACTTTGACCAACTTCAGATCTTGAGTCTTCAAATGTTGCCTCACTTCAGATCCTTGGATGACCTCAGATAATAGCAAGACTTCAGATAGACTTTCTTCAGGTTATGGACGTGTTTTAGATGGTTCTTTAAGTATGAACTATTTTGTGTATCTGAAACATAAAAACATTTACAGTCATTCTGTGAAGTTATTACTTAGTTTATTTTAGGTTTGCATTCATCAAAACTTTGAGACTTAACATTTTAAACCCCCTGTAAATCTAAAATTAAGCCTCGTTAAAACCGTTTTTCTTGTTGTGGATGTGTTAACACATAAATAAATAACAATGTAAATTTTTTTACATCGACAATGTATTTTGATTAAATCCTAAAAGAATACATGTTAAAGTTCGTGGACCAAGAACAAATATATATATACACTAAACTATCAATTTGGTCCTTCAAAGATGAACTGGCCTTCAATTTTGTCCCAAAAAGAAGAAAGCTGTCAAATTAGTCTCTAAATGTATCTTTTTCTTCTTTTAGTTTACTCCCTCTATTGCCAACTTTAGATAACCCTAACAGAGATGTTGATGTGAGACAATAAGTGTCGTATGTACAAGATTATGTGTCAATATAGTGTCATTTGTAATACAAAAATAGTTCATTTTAATCCCGCATTAATATCAATGCTTTCATTTTCATCCATTTTACTACCATTGTCTTCAACAATGTTAATGTATTCCCCCTCCCAAATCCAAACAAAAGAAATTTCAATCCCTTAAATCAACAACAAATTTGGATATATATATATATATATATAATAAAAAATACATATTTCTTGTTATTAAACATTAACAATAAACAAAATCATGGTAATTTAACTCTATTTCACTATAGAGATAAAAAAAAATCGAATGATCAGTCTATATATAATTTCATTTCATCCCATCACTCAAAGTACATAACAATAAATTGAAATTATGTTTCAACAATTGTTTATGTAATCCATGCTAAACCATACTTGAACAAAACTAAGCTACAAATTAGACACATGGTCCTACAACTCTTAACTCACTTTCTTGAACATTACAACTAACTAACGTCAATGCTATAACATTGAATAGAATAAAAAAACATTACTATAAAACAAAGTTTGAATCCCCTAACATCACTACAACTCAAAAGTTCAATCTTTGGAATTGCGCTCATCCCCCAATTTTCTGATCCATTTGCATTGGTTGAGGTTTCCACAATCCCATTATCAAGCCATGCAATAAAGTGACATTAAACTCATTATCTTGCCAAACAAAAAAAAAGTATTTGCCTTTACAATCGATATAATCATATAATCCAAAGTAACATTTAACCCATGGTTAACTTTGGTAGAGAACAAGTATAGAGCGACCTTTTTAGATTTCTTAAAGTTTTGGAAGTCCGCAACACAAATTTTTCTCCATAATAAAAGAGGCAATTGTCTTTATCCTTCAAAACAAAATCATTCGTAGTTGAAGACTTTGAACCATACCAATACCACCACTTGATTTTTTTTTATATGTTTTCATAATTGAACATTCTTTTATTTGGATAGGGGGATACTTTGTTAAAGATAACGGTAGCACAAGGGAAGAAACTGAAAACATTGACATTAATAAGAGTAAAAAATAAAGTATTTTTGTGTTACACATCACTAAACTTAATTAGATGGCATAATATTGATACATCATCATGAACATGTAGCACTTACATACTATGTCAGCGTCTCGTTAGGGTTAACTGATAGATAATAACCGAAGGACTAAACTGAAAGACAAAGACATTCAAGAACAATTTGTCAGTTTCCTTCTTTCAGTGACCAAATTAAAAGTTCCCTAATCTTTCAAGGGCTGAATTGCTAGTTTAGTTGAAATCATGAATTAATTTGGGGTGAATATTGCATTTATTTTTTTTATCTTCTTAATAGGTATAGTATTTTATAATTAAATGTGTAAGTGTAGTTAATTTTTAACTTGAAATGAATTTGCATTTTAGTAAAAAAAGATCATTTTTTTTTCAATTTTATCTCAACATATTTTCATTGTGTTTATTTTCATACATTTTAAAAATTATAACTATTCTAAGTAATTAACTAGATTATCACTTTGCATAAATCTTCATCCATCTCTTTATTAAATAAAAACTTGTTTTGACCATTGAAAACATGCATTAATTTTTAACTTGCTTTATTTATTTTTTAATGTTGAGAATGTTAATATTTTGGGTAGAAGCATGGCCTTGTGGCCAAGACACACTAGGGCTATGTTTGGATATATAGTGGAGAGTGAAGTGGACTAAAGTAGGAGTACTGAATGAACTGGGGAGGAATGGAATGGAACAAAATAAAATAAAATTATCATTGCATTATTTGGACATTTTAATAATGGAACAAGAAGAAAGTTTTGTTCCATCATATTTCATTTTATTATGTTCCATTTCATTCCATCTCATCTTATTTTAAACAATTTAAACAATGGAATCGTTAATGATGGTGTTGGCTAGGGTGAACCACTCTGATATGTGGTCCACCATTGGACCACCATTTTGACCTCCAATAGCAGGTTATCTAAGTTTACTTATTATTGTTTAATGTCTTTAGCAAGAAAAGATCCAACTTGGTTAATGTCGCAAATTGATCCTTTAGTTTAGCTGTGGTATGATAGTGAATGAACAAAATATGATAGGACTCATTCACCTCACTCTAACAGTCCCACTCCTCCATTTCTAGTCCTACATTATTTCCTTTTGAATAAGTTTGGCATTTCTTTTTGAGCCCCTAAGGTGTCACCTGTTGTCGAAGGTGCCACTACTTTGACAACTTCTTCCATGAGCTTTTACTAGTTTCATAAACTTTTGAACCCTCCATCATGGAAGCACGGCATGTGAGTCACCCAAATCAACCACCAGGCACTCCTTCACGGTGATGATTGATAATAGTCTTGACATGACTCTCACATTTTGCTTCTAGAAGCATATGGTGTTCGGTGTCTTTGATGACACTTATTTTGACCTCCTCAATTAATGGTGGAATTAGAGGTCGAGGATCCACTGATACCAGCAACTGGTAGAGCTTAGTCAGTTAGGATGCATTACTAAGGGTTGTATGACACAATTGTTAACCTTTGGTGGCTGGTAGAGAAAATCAGCGTAGAAGCTTTGATCCAAGAGAGAAGAATCATTGTCGTCGATCCGATAATGAAGCCATTTCACTTTCTTTCTTGAAGAAGTGATGGTTGTGTTTTCTAGTTTTGGTCAAATCTCTCCTTCGCCAATTAAGGACACGTTAGAGTCATATCATTAGAGTTCCTTACTAGTTGTGATTTTCTTAGAGGACAGATTTTGGCTTTGTATCACGATTTGGGCAACTTACCATAACAACTCCATGATGATTTCAAATTTCACATAGAAAAAAAATGGAAATTTGATGACTTAAAGCATAATGAAAGTTTGTGAAGAGAGAAGATAAATGAATGGTTTATTAAGGTGGGGTAACACTAAAGGCGTAGGTATTAGGTATTCTTGATCATCCATTTGGATTTCAATGTATGAAACATATTGGTTAATGTTTTAAAGAAAAATTCAAGTTGCTAAAGGTGAAAAGAGAAGGAAAAAAAATCAACATCCATAGTAGAAAAAAAATAGAAAGAAGGAAAGAAGAGAGGAATCTCAATGGAAAAGTAAATTGAAGAAGCTAAAAAATGACAAGTTGTTATAGTTGTTTGTCCTTTTCGACTCATCTTTTGGTTTCTTCGCTGTAATTTCCTTTACTTCCACCATTCATAAATATAAAAGAGAAATGTTGTTTGTACAACAATATGATGTACAACAAAGAGAGATGTAGAGAGAAAAGAGAGAGAAATGTGAGATGTGATAGATGATGTGATGGAGAGATATAGAGAGAAAAAATGTGTTGTATAAGTTGTATAATTTTTGGTGTATGAATAAGTTATCTCAATATAAAATAACAAGGATCAACTAATTTTTTTAAAACTTTACCATCTCTAAGTATCAATTACTCCATTCGGCCCTTTTTATAAGGCAATTCTTACAAGTTTTGTGGTCCTTTTTATAAGGCACTTTACAATTTCAAGATAGCATTTATTACCATTTTCCTTTTTTACCCTTATTAACTTTAATGTCTTTCAAACTATCAAATGGTAGTAGAGGTTGGTAATGATATTAAATAAGGGTAAGACTAGAAAGTTAAACTATTTTTTAAAATTCAAATAAAATTAACTAACTTTAACCACTTTTATTGGTATGTGTGATTCACTTAAGTGTGCTTTACAAAAAGCCTTTATTCTTCTCTTGAGTGACATTCACACTCTCCCCATGCAATTTTTATTATTCTGCCTTAGTCAATAAAAATTAAAATATGATTTTCTCTCACTATCTCAACAATCTCCTCATTTATCGATTTCATCTCTATTTGTGTTTTATCCTCAAATCTCTCGAGAAAGATTCTCTCCATCCTCTCTCTATATTTATCACTAATATCCGATTAATCTATATTAAATTACCATTCAATAAGTAAATGGTATAAAGAAAGCAACCTCCTTGATTGATATTAATTTACCAAGAAATGCTAATCATCTCAAATGAAGTAGATTTAAGAATTTTCAATCTTAGTTCAATTATTAGGATTACTTTAATAATTAAAAATTAATAAAAATAGCTAATTAGATGAGTCAGCTAATTGCATTGTACACAACTATATTTTAGCTATTAGATATGGATTTAAAATAATGGATGATGGGTTTTAGAAATATCTAATAACTAAAATATAATTATGTATGATACAATAATTTTTAAACAGGTGCACGTACCCTAGAAAAATCCTTATTTACATTTAACTTTTATATACTTCAAAATTGAAATGTTCAATTTATCTCTTTTTTTATATCTTTTAAAAATTATTTTAATACTTATAAATTTTAAAATAGTTATTCATTTTTAATTCTAAATTGTTTATATTTAAATTATATCTATTAAAAATTTTACATGTACAATTTATATAATCCTTATTTTTTAATAATTTAAAAATTAATTTTTAAATTTTGAAATGATTCTCTTCTAATTTAAATTTCATTAATTACATTTAAACTAATATTATAATTTCAATAGAATAATTAATCAATTGTGTAAAAGTAATATATATTTTTCCATATATTGCAAGAGTGAAACAATAGTTAAGTAATAAATCTAAGTCATTTATTAAAATAAAAGTATATGTAACGCCTTTTAATAATGATCCACGGGTGGAAAATATATTAGCGCCATTAAGGATTCTATCTCATTTCCCTTCCATCTCTTCCAACTAGGGGTGAGCGTGGGACAGATTGGGACGGGTTTTGTCCGTCGCATACCTGACCCTAAAATTTTTATCAAACCAAATTTTTAGACCTAAATCCATTCATAAACCCAAAAAACCTGACAATGTGCAAGACTAATTAAAACTCGAACCCGTCCATCACAATCTAAAGAAACCTGTCCACAAACTCTAAATCCTAATTTTTTACTTTCTTATTAACTTTAAAATATTGTTAAGAGAAAAATATCACTATATTATTACACAACTTTATGTATGGAATGTGTTTTCAAAGTAGATAGAGCCTCTATAATAGAGAAAAGTTAAATTAAAAAATCTCCAGAAAGTTAAAATGATGTTAAGTCTTTAAGTAATACAAAATTATAAATATTATATATATATATATAGACACACACACACACATATATGAGACGGGTTCGGTAACCCGAAGAACTCATCCTCAACCCGATATCGGGTTATTGAATGAGACCTGATTTAACCCTAATCTTTCATGGGATAGAGTCTAACTCGGCCTGAATATCTTGGTTTGGGACGGATCAGTGAGATGGGCCGGGTTTTGTTCACCCATATTTCCAACAATTCAAGCATAAGGGATTTTATTAATTATTTTTACGTAAATTTTAAATATATTGGTACTTTCTTTTATTGTATATTACCACACTTTGTTGGATATTATAATGTGTATGTACCTGAATATATTTATATTTTAATTAAACTATTTACTAAGAATTGGGTCTTGAACTAATTATGGAAATGGAGTTTTACTTCTCATTTTTAAATTAGACTTGTCATCAGAGAATTTCTAAAATTTCTAACATCAACAGATTAGCTTTTAAAAAGTCATCATTTTTTACACTAACATTTTATACATTTATTTTTTAAATATTTGTCTCTTCTTTTTCTATGACAACAATTCTTTCACTTTGTCTCTTTCATTTACTTTTTTTCTTTCTATTCTCTTTCATACCTTCCTTACCAAAAAAATGAATGTGGAAATTTCATTTTTCTAAACACATACTACTAGAGGAAAACAACAAAAGGGACAAAGGATAAGGAATCGTACTCGGAATTAATCAAAGTTGAATAAATTGGTGCCTACAGATTTTTCACTGCTCTATTGGCGTGTGTAAATTCAACAGGGTAAACCAAACATGTATCTTATGGACCACAGACTTCTAATCATTCACCCCTAATAGGCTAATTTATATTTTATTTTAGATGCTATTATGATCTTTTCCTCGACTTGGTTTGATGCGAAACTTGGATTGCATTGTTGAAGGATAGAATTCCCTCAATCAAATCTATTCAGGACTAACCCAACTTCGAGCTTCTTTTACAGTTTTAATTACTTTATATAAAGAGAGATTCGAATAATTTTACTATATATGGCACAACTTGTTTCGTGATTAATTAATGGTCATCATTTGAAATCAGAAGCTATATTTTGTTACTCGATTTTCGGCCTTTAATTTTATAAATTATATTCTGCCAAATTCAAATCAGTCAAAATTGCTATGTATCGTTGGTCACATAAACGGGCTGGCCCGTTTTGACAGCTCTACATAAACCCTAATTTTTGACTGAACTTAATAAGCATTTAATGCACTATATAGAATTTTTGTAAAATATAAAAAAATATAAAATTCTTAGAATTTTTTAATTTGATTTTTTTAATTTAATGATGACTTGAAAATAACTCAATTATTTAATGTTGAATGATTCTAGAAATTTAAGTATGATTAAATAAATTAATATAGACTTTTATGGTCTCGTTTTAAATTCATGGGTATTGGTCCAATCATGACATACGTTAAAATGCTATCAGGACACATGTTAATTTTTTTACACATATGCGGTGAGAACTGATATTACACTTCAACCTATATTTTTTTTATGTTTGCAATTATACAACTATTATATTCATTGACCCACGCATTGCACCTACACTGCCACTCCTCCTACGTCAATCACTGAAGCTCGTCATTGACTGCTACATAACCTCCCCCATCCATACACTCTTTGCTGCTTCCTCTATACCGCGACTCTTTATCAGCCGCTCAGCCTACAAGAAAACGCTCGACAGTCCACGTCTCCCACTTCTACTGAAATCACCCATTTGATAATCATTGCCTTCATACGTCAAAACATCCTCTCTCCTTACATCAGAGTATTCTGCTTTCCTATTTGAATTAGGAAATAGAGAAGACAAAATGTAGACTTCAACAAACATGAACAGAGAAAAATGAAATATGTGATTTTTTCTCAATACATAAAGCATGGATATAATAAATCCACAACACCCCATGAGTGATACACATATTGTAGTCATACATCTCACACAATATCATGTTGAGGCACGGTCCATTCTACTTTGTCTAGAGGAACCACCCATAAAATTTGTGCACATCAAAATAATCCTCAGAGGACCACCCATCAAGTTTGGGAACCACAACAAAAAAACACCCAAAGCACCCAAATTGACTCAGATAAGATAAAATAAATAAAAAATGAAATGAAAAAAACCAACAGAAGATAGCAAATTAGATTAGCAATCGCCCCCCTCCCTCACGACCTCGTCTCACCACCGCCCCAACACTCAATCCCTTCACAATGTTGATCCCCATCACCAAGAATAGGCCAAGCCCATGTGTAACGTCCTGATTCTGTGAGCCTAGGAATAGTATCTGTTGGAGACACATTCCCAAGTTTATGAAATTATTTCACGCCATTATCGATATCACAACATACACATTACAAACAACGCTTAGGCACGTTACTTAAGCTTACACATATACATTAACTGAATCTACCTATACATACATACGTACATTCACATATATATATATAAGCCATCAGTGGCACAATAAGGATAACTGTTTACATAGCCATAATCATAGTCGAGATACCATCGTACATGTGCTCTCAACAAAAAAGAAGGGTCCGCAGGCTACACATGTGCAACTATATCCCACAAAAGAATGCACGTTAATATACCAAATATCTCAACACACAATGTACTAAATACATCCAAAAAAACAACCAACTCCAAAAGCTCCAGCTTCCTCACTGGCCAGTCTGAGGGGACCCTGTGCATCTAAATAATAGCCACAAAACATGTGGTGAGACTATAGTCTCAGTGAGCATAACCATGCAACAAGCAGTGTAGGGAGACAAGCAGATGCTATGCAACAAGAGAAATATATGCAACATTCATAATCAGGCTAAATCTCATTTAATAATGACACATAATATGCATGAACTGCATTACTCAACAGACGGGATCTTTCACTAATTCTAAGGCTAGACCTGAGCTCAAACTACAAGGTACGTCTTCCTTGGGTAATAAACACCGCCAATTATTCTGGACTGAAGTCAAGTTTTACATAGATTAAATGGGCTAAAGCCATTACTCACAATCTGGGTCGAAGCCAAATATATATTATGGGCAAAAGCCAAATAATCTGGGCCAAATCCAAACTCATTTTCATTTTATTCTGAACCGAAGTCAAGCTTGTTTATCTTAGGGTTTCATGGGTCAAGGCCAAATTCATGTTTCAAGATAACTAGTGTTGAACCCAAACTCATTTATCATTAGTAAAGCTGTTTGAATGGGAAACATAAGTAATAAGGCATTAATAAGGAGTTGGGGTAAAACCCTAAGCTCACAATAACCCTAACTCATTTTTCTAACCAAACCAACCATACAATAGGGCATAATAGAGAACAAACAACCAAACAACCACATACAAGTCAAAGAGAAGGAAAAAAGGGAGAATATGGTTCATTGGAGGGATTCAAGCAAGATTGGGTGAGAGTGTGTGAGTTATACTCACCTAAGGTAGCTTAAGAATGAAGATGAGAAGGGAGCTTGCTCATCCACAAGCAAGATTGGGTGAGAGCGTGTGAGTTATACTCACCGAAGCTCCCTAAGTTGGTCTAGAAGGTTATCTATTCTGGGTAAGGGATACTTATTCTTAATGGTGACTTTGTTTAGCTACCTATAGTCTACACACAATCTCATACTCCCATTCTTCTTCTTCGCCAAGAGCACAGACGCTCCCCAGGGTGACACACTAGGCCTAATGAATTTCTTAGCTATGAGATCCTCTAATTGAGACTTAAGTTCATTAAGCTCTAGTGGGGACATTCTATAAGGTGCCTTAGATATGGGCCTAGTGCCCGAAACCAAGTCTATAGCAAATTCAATCTCCCGATTCAGAGGTAAGGTAGTTACCTCACTAGGGAAAACATCCTGAAACTCCCTAATCGTGGCTAAACTATTCAAATCAAGACTAGCACCTAGAGTAGAGGAAAGCATTAAAATAAAACAGTACTCCCATCAAATAGACATTCAGAGATTTGGGTAACACTGGACAACAACACGGGTGGTTTCTCCCTCGGAGGAGGAGGGAGAATCAGAAAAAGAACCTCCTTATTGAAACAATCATGCATGACCTGGTTTTGGGATAACCAGTTCATGCCAAGGATTACATCAATGCCCCTCAATGACAAACAGATTAAATCAACCTCAAAGGCCCTCCCTTGGGTAGCAATTGGGCATTTAGAACACAGAAGGGAAGTGGGGATTGCCTCTTTGGCTGGGGTTATCACATTTAGGTTATAAGGTAAAGGAGTAACATGCAACTCGATCTAATTTCTTCATACAATCATATGCAACAAATGAGTGGGTTGCCCCTGAATCATACAATATAATTAAGGTACTACCTCCTAAAGTACACGTACCTCGTATCAGGTTATCGGCTAAGTTGCCACTTCACCGATGAGGGTGAAGACTCTCCCGGTGGTTTGGGCTTTTGCGGCCTCCTTCTTCCTCGGGAACTCATTCTTCATGTGGTTGGGTTCCTTGCAGTAGTAACACAACTGCTAATCCATCAAGCACTCCCCCCGGTGGTTTTTCCCACATTTGGTGCACTTGGGCACCCCCATTTGGCGTTGAGCTGGACGAGTGGCCAAAGCGATGGTGCCCTGCAACTTGGGACTTGAGCCCTTGCCTTGACTAGGCTCCTCTAGCTTCCTCTTCCCCTTGTTGTCTAACTGTTGTGGTAGTGCAGCTCCAACAAAGTTCTTCTCAGCGATGTAACACTTGTTGACAAGGGTAATGAAGTCCCTGATCTCAAGTGTCCCAACACAACTAGAATATCCGACCTCAAAGCCTCCCTCAAACTAGGTGCACCTCCACTCCTCATCTGGGACCGGCCGTCTGCAAATACCTAGAGTATTTGGCCAACTCCTCACATTTTGCCACATATTGGCCAATGGTCATGGTCCCCTACTTGAGCTGCAGAAAGTCCGCCTTTTTCTGCCTCTAAACTGAAGCTAGGAAATACTTCTCCAAGAAAGTAGTCTGGAAGACTCCCAAAGTGAGTTTGTTTCCCGGAGCAGTAATCCTAACACTCGCTGCCTTCCACCAATCTTCGACCTTTCCTCTCAGCATGTACACCGCATAACCCACTTTCGAGTCATCAGTGCACCTCATCACCTCAAATATTCTGGTGAAGTCGCAGAGCTAGTTGGAACCCGCCTCTGGATCATAAACCCCATTGAACTGTAGGGGTCATGTTTCCGAAACTCGGCCAAACCTTGGACGAATGAGTCCACCATAGGAGGAGGGGGTGTCCACGTAGGTCTTTGGATTAACTCATGTAGGACGGAAGTATTCGCAGTAGCCTGCTCACGCGACGCCGCAGCTTGTTGGCGGTTGACCTCCACCAGCTCCCGGTTAGCCGCCACCTGCTC
The DNA here is from genome assembly GCA_026901365.1 of Sesbania bispinosa. Lineage (NCBI taxonomy): Eukaryota > Viridiplantae > Streptophyta > Magnoliopsida > Fabales > Fabaceae > Sesbania > Sesbania bispinosa. The sequence goes on from QLOH01000153.1 coordinate 517,537, forward strand.
CTCCTTCATCTGAGTAAGCATCGCATATGCCTCCGCCACAGGATCCTGTGAGTGACCCGGTGGAGGTGGTGGTTGGTTAACCCAGGGTCGACCCCTCCTGTTTCCAGCCAAAGTCCTCTACACATCATTAATAAAACATCGAGGTGACTGGTCTCTCAATTTCATAATAATGCATAAAAGATGACAAATAACTTCAAGAAATATTCTAATCCACAGTTCAATTGGATTGAACTGCTCTGATACCATAATGTAACGTCTCGATTCTGTGAACCTAGGAATAGCATCCGTTGGAGACACATTCCCAAGTTTATGAAATTATTTCGCGCCGTTATCGACAACGCAACATACACATTACAAACAGCGCTTAGGCAATCCAATGTTACTTAAGCTTACACATATATATCAACTAAATCTACGTGTATATATATATATATAAGCCATCAGTGGCTCAATAATGATATACTGTTTACATAGCCATAATCATAGCTGGGATACCATTATACATGTGCTCTCAACAAAAAAAGAAGGGCTCGCAGGCTACACATGAACAACTATATCCCACAAAAGAATACACGTTAATATACCAAATATCTCAACACATAATGTACTAAATACATTAAAAAACAACCAACTCCAAAAGATCCAACTTCCTCACTGGCCAGTCCGAAGGGGATCCTGTGCATCTAATTAATAGCCACAAAACATGTGGTGAGACTAGAGTCTCAGTGAGCATAACCATGCAACAAGCAGTGTAGGGAGACAAGCAGATGCTATGCAACAAGAGAAATATGTGCAACATTCATAATCAAGCTAAATCTCATTTAATAACGACACATAATATGCATAACCTGCATTATGCGGCAGACATGGGTCTTTTCACTAATTCTGAGGCTAGACTTCAGACTACAAGGAACATCTTCCTTGGGTAATAAACACTGCCAATTATTCTGGACCGAAGTAAATTTTTACATAGATTAGTTGGGCCGAAGCCATTACTCACAATCTGGGCCGGAGCCAAATATTCTAGGCCGAAGCCAAACTCATTTTCATTTTATTATGGATCGAAGTCAAGCTTGTTTATCTTAGGGTTTCATGGGCCGAAGCCAAATTCATGTTTCAAGATAACTAGAGTTGAACCTAAACTCATTTATCATTAGTAAAGCTATTTGAATGGGAAACATAAACAACAAAGCATTAACAAGGAGTTGGGGTAAAACCCTAAGCTCACAATAACCCTAACTCATTTTTCTAACCAAACCAACCATACAATAGGGCATAATAGAGAACAAACAACCAAACAACCACATACAAGTCAAAGATAAGGGAAAGAGGGAGAATAAGGTTCATTGGTGGGATTCAAGCAAGACTGGGTGAGAGTGTGTGAGTTATACGCACCTAAGGTACATCAAGAATGAAGATGAGAAGGGTGATGGGGGTTGTGGATTAGCAAGCTCCCTTGATCTTCTTCTTCCTCAAGCTTCACGTCTCTCTCTAACTTCTCTCTCTAAAGGGAGTAAATGCAGTAATAAATGAGCCAATGCCCTAAGGTTTCTGTTTTTAAAAAATTGAATCTGTGCATTCTCGCTAAAGCGAGGATATTCTCGCTTGAGCGGGGAAAAACTAATGCCTTGCTGAATATGCGTTCTCACTTAAGCGAGAACCTGCTCGCTTGAGCGAGACCAACTCAGAGAGCAACTATGGAATTAGGGGCAATATCACTTAAGCGAGGCCAAGTCAAAGAGCAACCTCTTAAATTCCCCCAAATTTCGCTCAAGCGAGAGGCTTCTCGCTTGATGGAAAAAACCAGAAACTCACTTCCCCAATTTTACTGATATATTCACTCAAGCGAGGTTACTCTCGCTTTAGCAAGCTGGCTTCTCGCTTGGGCAAGAATGCTGCAGAATGGAACTTCTGGATTTCCATCCTAAGCCTTTTCCAACACTTTTTACCCTCTTTTCCTAGTCTATTTCTATAAAAATACCTTTGTAATCCTATTTAGATTATGAAAATGATTTATGAAATTTGGGATGTTACACCATGCATGCCCTTTCATTATTAATATACAATTAATATTTTAAATCGTGTAATGCACGAGGTGACATTTTCATTCCGTCAAGACATTAAGGTGGGTCATGGGAACGAGGGGCACAAAGGAAATGGGATTTTGGATGGCAAAGGTTATAGTGTAGGGGGTATGTGGGGCTTGGTCTTCGGTGTGATACAACAGTGGGAATCTGTTGAGATCTTGGCAAGCGTACCAATATCGCAGCAGTATAATAGTTAAAAATAAGGATTGTCATACCCATGAGGAACGGTACAAAATAAATTCTTAGTAACCAATCTAATTGAGTATATAAAGAGAAACTATGGAATTTATTATTGTGAAAATTAAGGAAATAATGCAGTAAGAAATTAAATCAAAAAGAAATATTTAAGGAAGATTTAAATGGAAACTAGGATTATTATGAAAATTAAAAAAAGATTACAATAAGAAAATAAAATAAAATAAAATATGAAACAGAGAGAAACAAGGATGAGATTGAGCAAACAAAGAGAAACTAGGATTGAACTTCGTCTATCGCACCCCTCTTGTATTTTGGAAATCAATGATATCTAGGAATATATAATTATAAATATTGAAGCACAAATAAATATTATTTCATAAAGGTTCCCACAACTATGAAATACTCAGAACAATTCATGCTGGTTCCCACAGTCACAAATTACCCCGGCTTGAAGATCAATTGTTAAAGCTATCAATAAATTGAACCCTATTCCTAGTGCATTCAACTTATTGAGTGTTTTCACCAATCATAACATAACTCTGGTATAAAGACGGAAGCTAAGCATTAAGAGCAGAATAAAAACACCAATATTATAAAAATAGAGATTCCTAAATAACAAATACAAACCAAAATACAATTGGGGATTGAATCGACTACATTCAATCCTAAAGAGGGATTTAGCTACTCATGGTAGCCATTACACTCCAGAGACTGTCACACTTTTCTCCTAACTCCGTAGCTGCTCAATGGCTCCGTATTCTCTGAATGAATTCTCAATCCCTAAAAGTCTCCTTATAAACTGTTCTGACGGGCTTTTGATACTCTGCTTGTGGTCCATTAAAAATTAGGTTATGTTTCCTGTGCTCTGCCTGCGTTCAACGCAGGTGAAGCGCAGGAAACAGTAACTGAACAGGCATCCCTGCGCTCTGTCTGCGCTCAGCGCAGGTGGAGCGCAGGAAACAGCAACTGATTCTCCTAAATTGTCCTCTTTTGAAGCTTGTTTTATGTTGTTCCTGTCCTTGCTCACTGCTCTTTTGATGCTTCATTTGTAACTTTGCTATTTATCTGTAAAAAGCAACAGATTCTTTATTAAAATAGCATCAAATTCAGATTTGACTCAAATAAATACAAGAGCTGCAATTTAAGCTAAAAAGGGTTGAATTTGGTTATAAATTCAGCAATTTATCATCAATAAGTGTTGTAATTATATAGAAATTTTACGTAATTTTAACACTTATCAGAATCACAGGTTGATGAATTGCATAAGCTATTTTCCATTGCAAGTTAAAATAAAGAAAATAATTCTTTGATTTGGAAAATTAAAAGTGTTGGTTAACCTAAATCAAATAAATAAAGAAAGACGAGTATAGGTTATATGATTAATAGATAGTATTATAGGATAACCTATATTTCACCTCGTAGCTGGATGTGATACCACACTCTCTAATTGGAACACCAGGTATCTTGACTGGGGTACCACGTATCACATATGAACTCGATCCCCTTGACCATGACCTAAAGGGCTCGTGATACCACGTCTCGGATTAAGGATTGATGTCGCACCTCACCACATACCTAAGCCTATGCATTAGGTATTACACTAAGTTTTTTAATAGTTTAAAAACCCATCCTATGCCCTCGACAAAGGAACTTGTGGCAAGGCTATTAAGTGTGTTTGTTTTACACTTATAAATACTTAAGCTTATGTTTGTCGAAAGTGACATTTTCATATCTTCAAATGTGTCACTGTCAACAACAAATCAAACATAACAGAACTGAATCGTTAATAAAGGACATCTAGCATCACTTTTGCATAATTTTTTAGCAAACAAAAAGATGAGTAATATACTACCCCACCCTATTGACCTCCTTAGAGAGCTGTGTAATACATTCACAATTATCATCAATGATTTGAAATCATTAGGAAAAACCTACACAAACCGGAGCAAATTAGAAAAATATTGAGGAGTCTACCAAATATTTGGAGACCCAAAGCCATCGTGAAACAAGGAGTCTAAGACTTAGCTATACTCAAACTTGATGAGTTAATCCTTTACAAGGTAAAGTGACAATGTTAATGATCCTTTCAATTAAGTTATATTATACTTTTGATCAATGCTCATTTTTTATGTTGATTTTTCACCATCAATGTTAATTTTATAATATCATTCATATTTTCAAAATTTGTAAAATATTCATAATACTTAATTCATTGTTATCTGCATTCACATTCATTAACTCAATGATAAATAAGAATTATATTAAAGAACTTAAACATGGAAAAAAATAACTAAGGGCAACACCTAAAATATTATACAAACTAAATGAGTAAATTTTTTGAAACGCTTTTTTGTAAACAATATTTTTAGTGCATTTACTACACCATATTTTCATTACATCTTAAAATCTTGAGACGTTCTTTTAAAGATATCCTTGACACTGCAACGTATAACTACCTATGAGAGAAAACATATTTCAGTAAAAACACACCAACTTGTGATAATGTTTGACCTTGATTTTTGTTTATTGCCATAATTTTTTATCGGTGCAATTACCTTGCACAAGAATATGATTACAATCATATAGACCTCATTACTCGATTGCCAAGGCTTCATCTCTTCCATATTCTAAAAAAAAGTTTGGCTCTTAGCATCAGCCATTCTCTAAGAACCCCTCCCCCACCCCCAGTGATTCCCGAGATATAGGCCCCATAGCATGTGCATTTTGATATTGCATTCCCCCCCCCCCCCCCCTCATTTTCCTCCGCATTTTGACCCCAACCAATAGGCAAATGGGTAGGTTATGGCAAAAAATACCTGTATCCGTGAATACTCATGGATATACCCACAACATATTTCCTTATATTTACCACCCCGCGAGTACCCTCATACTTATTAAAGTTTATTTTTTTATTATTTTATATTATTATGTAATGATATTTTTAATATATTAAACCGTAATATAATCATAATAATAATAATAATAATAATAATAATAATAATAATAATAATAATTTACAATACTAATATAATATGATATTCTCTATTTTTCTTTTATAAGTTTTAAATTTTTGACTATTAATGAATACCCATAAAAACATGCTATCCGCATAAATACCACTAATTTAACGGATATGGATAGTATACTTCCGGCCTTGTCCTGTCCCGTTATCATCCTTACAAATGGGAATTCCCCACCACCAAAGCCCAAACAATTTATGCCCCCAAGACCAATTATCAAGAATAATTTCTAGCCCCACATAACACTACACATTAAAATAATATCATACACAAAGAAATAGTAAAAAGTCAATTGTACAACTTATCACATTGTAGAAGTATTGATTGATTGATATTCAAATTGACTAAAGCGGATAAATCTAGGTGGAGGTATGTAAATATACATACCCCACAAGATTCGACATTCAAATTACTATTCACAGGACAATAAGTCCAGTGTCCAGATATAGAATTTGTTTTTGTTTGAATGCACATATATAATGATAGATACTATAATATCCTACCTAAATCCTTGCATTGCCATTCCTATCTTCAACCTACCTTGTTTAATTGTTTATGAATGGGTGGGAGGTGCCATTAGAATTATGGATTATATATTTTAAAGGCACAGGTTAGTTCGCTACTTCGCTAAATTTACCTCCTTATAATCCCGGCCTCTCACCTTTCTGCAATACATAAAAGAAATACATAGATCCTGTGCTACGAGATACGTGACAAATGGTTTTCCACAAAATTCTGCATAGACATTTCCAGATGTTCACATAAAAGCTCTATAATAGGACGGAGTGATCCGTTTATGGGAAATGGGAAAGAAAAAATTGTTGTGTAATTCATCCCAGATGGTAAGAACAGCTGCTGTGTGTAATGAATGATAAAGCAAACAACTAATGTCGTCTATATTTAATTTAAATGTAATTTACAAATAAAGAATAAAGTAAATTAAAAAAAAAAAAAACAAGAATATAGAGAGCGTGAGGGATAGAAAAACGGGGGGAGGAGTTGCTTAACTTCATCATATACGAGCAACGTAGGAATTTGCCTGCGTAACATATCTAACCCACCGATATGGCTCATGCGTTCCAGATTTCTTTGCTATCTGCAAATATTTTACCTGCATTTAGGAAATGTATTAAGAACTTCGCACGTTGAAATGAATCCTTTTCTTAAGGGGCCAGAATACATTCAAATGCACTTCTGTTATGCAATGCTCAAAATGCAGATGACAATGACCTAGTTTGGATACACTTCTGCAGATGAACTTTTAGAAGATAAAAATAGAATGAATCAAAGAGGTCAAATGAATTTAACTTCTCCATAAGTTGAAATTAGTTGCTTATGGAGAAGTTAAATGAGAGAACTTTTGGAGTAGGTGGGTTATAAAGACTAATTTTAACTTATGGAGAAGTTAAATGCATTTGACCTCTTTGATTTATTCTATTTTTTTTTTCACCTAGAAGTACTTCTACAAAAGTTTCATCCAAACTGACTCAAAGTTTTTTACAATTTTCTGTGTAGCAAACGGTTATCATCATCCATAAAGTTAATTTCTCAATTAATATAAAGAAATACAGAACGTTTGACATGGGCAGCATTCCTAAATTAATTGGCCCAAAACATTCAGTGGGTCTGTTTCTCCAACCTGATTGAAAAAGAAGATAAACCGGGTGGGAGGGGTTGCTCAAAAGTAAGGGTGGTACTGTACAGCTACCAGTCGATACAAATGAAATGACATGCATTCACGTTGAGTATTTAATTATCATAAAGAGGAATTCTACTCCAAGTTCAGGGATAACTGACAAGACCACCAGCACGTGACAAAATAGAGAGCAAGAAACAAAATAACACATCTAGAATGAGACTGATGTTCAATACGAACAGTTATAAAGAGATCTCAGAATGAGGATCAAATCAATCTAGTAAGATAGCAAAACGACATCTTTGGTAGAGGAAAAGATTTTAGTCAAATCAAAACTAGAAAAGAAAAACAACAAGTTGATGTGATTGGTTTACCTGTAGCTGTGATACATTATACATTGGTATAGTAAATGTCATGCTAACAGGTCCAGATTCTTTCGTTATATTACCTGTCAGAAATATATTTCATTGCATAAATATGATATATTGATTATTCAATCAAAAGAAAATACAAACTATCAATTTTGTGAATGCACTAACTATAAGGATAAATACCGTGTGATTCCTGAGAAAAGGTTAGCTTTGCACGTAAAGTATGCTCAGACCCACCATTAATCTGTTTCGTTGCACTTATCAGTGACAATTTTCTCCAGAAAAAAAAATTAATGACCAGAATAGAAACGCTTGAGGAATGAAAAGAAATATTACCTTCTTTAAGCTCCATTCTAGCCTCTTGTTTGCTTCCTTAAAATCAGTTGTTTGTCCAACAGCTCCAGGTTCCAGTTCAAAACTAACTCTGACACAATTCCATATAACAACTTATATCAGCAACTATAATACTAGCCATCATTAATACCTTGTACACATATTTTCATATGCCAGGAATGTTATTTTCCCAGGTTCCTGTATTGGAATTTATCCATAGGACAAAATGAGCAAGAAGCATGATATGTTAACTCTCAGAAATTAAAGAATATGAGAACATTATTCACTGATGATTTTGATGCAGACATAGGTTAGGTTTATAAAAAGTCAGTCTTGGAAGGAAAAGAAATAAACTAATGTCAAACTATGAAGCACCGACTCCGACAGACACCGAGACACAGTTAATGTCCAAAATATAGGACACCCGGAGACCGGTTTATATATATATATATATATATATATATATATATATATGATGAACATGACAAAAATCTAAATTCAACTTTTAGAACCAAAGGTTAATTTTTTTTTTATTTATAAAGTTTGAAATTTTTTATTTTTTTATAATATAATTTTGGTTGAATTTTTATTTTAATTTTTTTTTTTGCATTGTCTGAAAGGTGTTAAGCCAAAAACTGGTGCGGGCTCATTGGCTTGACCAATGTTCGAGCTTCAAAGATTTACTTTTTTAATATGACACTGCAGATGTGTGTCTGACAAGTGTCCAAGGAGAGTTGGTGAAGCATTAGAGTCGCATTGGGGTCCGAACACGCCTATAGACGGAGGTGTCGGTGGTTCATAGATGTCAGATCCCACTCATCTTTGGGAATTCCTAAATGAGTAGAAAATACAATTAAATGGGTCTAATTCTTGGGTTGTAATCTGTTACAGAATACACAATATTTCCTAATATCGATAGCAGGATAAGATCACAGTTTACCACACACCCCCTCAAACTAGTGAATAGACATTCTCCATTCCCAGCTTGGATACAATGCTCTCAAATGCTGAACTGCTTAACCCTTAGGTGAAGCCAACTGACCTTGTGTAGTCACATTCACATAATGTGTACAAATTAATCCACTCCAGTTTTTCCTTGATAAAATGTCTTTCCACCTCAGTATAGGTTGTGTTGTACTTGTACCACAATGCAGTAAGGTTCACATTGATCCTTCCCCCACCTAAACTTCATATCTTCAAGAATAATCTTTAACCAAAGTAGTTCATAATTCATACACACTTTGACACATTGCTCTAAATTCTGCCCCTGCGCTAGATTGTGCCACCATATTCTGTTTTTTGCTTTTCCAAGTCACTAGTTTTCCCAAGAGTACGGTACAATACCTAGTGGTTGATCTTCTATCACTTGGTGATCTAGAACAATTTGCTTCAGTATATGCCTCAAGCACCAATCCTCCATTTCTCTTAAATAAAATGCCTTTTCCAAGTGTCCTTTTGAGGTACAGAAATATTCAATGTGCTGCTTGAAAGGGGACTTCCCTGCATGAACGGACTAACCACGCTCATGAGCTATGTCAAATCTTGTGTGGGATAGATAAACATGTCTTCCCACCAGCTGGTATATTTTTCTGTCTACTGCAACATCTTTCTCTTTTGGTCTGAGTCTCAAATTAGGATCTATAGGAATACTTGTTTTGTATGTATAGAATGAGCGACTTCAATCCCAAGAAAGTACTTCAACTTCCCTATTGCTTTGATCTCAAATTCCCTAGTTATGCATTGGCTCAAAAACTGTTTCTCCTTAGCATCATTTCTAGTCACAATTATGTCATCCACATATACCAAAAGTGTTGTAACTCCCCCTGATGAAGAATGTTTAACAAACATTGTGTGATCTCCTTAGGTTGTTTGTATTCTTTATTCAACACCACTTTTGCACATCTTGCAAACCACGCCTGTGGTGACTGTTTGAGGCCATAGAAGGCCTTTTTCAATTTACAAACAATATTAGCATGCAAGTTCTTTCCATAGCTTGGACTTGGTGGAACCTTCACATAAATTTCTTCCTCGAGATCTCTATGTAAGAAGACATTCTTCACATCAAATTGATGTAAATCCCAACCATAGTTATATGCTAATGCTAACAAAATTCTAACTGTGCCCATTTTCTGCAACTAGTGCAAAGGTCTCTTGGCAACAAATTCCATAAGTTTGGAATCTTTGGATAATACCCTTAGCCATCAACTGTGCCTCAACTTTCTACCAACCCATTTGATCTATACTTCTTAGTACACATCTATTAACAGCCTATAACCTTCTTCCCTGCTGGTGAATAGACATTAAAAATGTCTTCTTACATGGTGTACAGGAGAAGTATACATGCATCAACCATTGGGATTTATAGCTCAAGGATCACCTAACTTCCTAAGCTGATCACACAGGTCTCTCTAAAGATTGAAACAATCTCCTTATGCTTCATTTGGCCAATTCAGTTCTGTCCTACAATTCGGCAAGACTCAAAGTGAAGCTGTCACACTATTTTCTTTCAAAACACTTTACCCCCATTGCATTTATCTTCTTGTTTATGTTGATGATATTGTCACCAGCAATGATTCAACTGGTATATAAAAGCTTAAGCATCATCTATCAAATCACTTCCAAACAAAAGACTTATGCCGTTTTAAATACTTTTGGGGATTGAAGTGGCACAATCAACTTCAAGTGCTGCAATCACTCAGCAAAAGTATGCTTAGATATACTTGAAGAAACAAGCATATTGGACTTCCCAATGACAATCCAATCGATCCTAATGTCAAACAGCTCCCAGGCCAGGGGGAGCCACGAAAAGACCCTGGCTGATATAGAAGTCTTGTTGGCAGACTTAACTATCATACAGTAACTAGGCCTGACATTACTTTCAATTTCATTGTAAGAATGGTAAGTTAGTTTCTAAATACTTTGTGTGATAGTCACTGGGATGCCATGGTTCGCATTCTTAGGTAGATCAAGAATGCATGAAGACGCTGATTGGGCAGGATCACAATCAGACAGAAGATCAATTTCAGGATATTGTGTCTTCATAGGAGGAAACTCAATCGCATGGAGAAGTAAACATCATGTTGAGTCTCAAAAATATCATAAGAGAAAATATGATGTTTAAGACAGCTCAATTCCCAAGTTTTAATGCTTAACAAATTTGAGTTAAAATATTTATCATAGATACATATATGTTTTAATGATTTATCTATGATTTCAGCAAGTCACTATAAGCTTATATAAAGACTATGTGAAGTGCTTTCAACCTGTCTGAAGAGTTAAGCCTTCTGAAGGTTCAACCCGTCTGAAGTGTTGAAGCCGTCTGAAGTGCACAACCCGTCTGAAGTGTTGAAGCCGTCTGAAGTCTAATTAATGACGTGGCACCCTTTGCTGAAGTTTGTGAAAACTTTTCTGAACCTCTGCTGCACGTACCTTTTCAAACACGTTTATAGCAAGGAACACAGAGACCTTTCCTGGTGTGTTTGAATTTCATACACCATTTGGGAAATCTCTGCAGCGCAGTTTTTGCAGTAACAGCTGTGGCAGCTTTTGTCAGCAACAGCTGTGGCAGCTTTTGTCAGCAGCAACCTTGGACGTTGTCAGAAAAGTTTCAGAACACACAGAATGCTCAGGAGCATGTCTCACAACGGATTAAAAAGCATTTAATGCTATCTCTAAACGGTGGTATTTCAACGGATTGAAGATTGGGTATAAATACCCCTCCATGAAGACCATCAAGAGTTGAGAAAATCAATATACAAGAAAGCCAAGAGAAACATCACGCTGCAAGTTTTTACTCTGTAAAAACTCTCTGATAAAATTCGCTGTACACATTTGTATATTCTGAGCATACCTCAGATTTTATTGTACATTGTATTTGTTTGAGCTTCAAACTGGTATAGTTTAAAAGCTTAAACTCTTTTCTCTGTAAACTTTGTTTAGAGCCTGAAGAGGCTTGACTGTAAAAGAATACTTGGTTGTAGAGCCTGAAGAGGCTTGACTGTAAAAGAATACTTGTAATCTTGGTGAAGATTAAGAGAAAATCCAAGTGCTAGTTGGCATTGGGACTGGACGTAGCTCACAGTGGTAGTGAGTGAACCAGGATAAATTCCTTGGCTAAGTTTTCTTACCTTTATCTCTTGTCAATTTATTTATACTAATCAAAGGGTGTTGAAAAGCAATTCTGATATTTTAAAAGCAAGAAAACCCTTTTAAAATACATTTTCAGAAGCCGTCTTAAGGAACTTCAGACAGTCTCTCAAAAACCTGTCTGAAATCGTTTTAAACTTGTTGTTTACAAAAAGCTTTCATAAAATATTAAGAAACACTATTCAACCCCCCCTTCTAGTGTTTCCCTGTGTTTCTACACATCATTGCTAGATATAGTGCCAAGGAAGAATATCATGATATGGCAGCAGGAACATATGAATTTGTGTCGCTAAAACAGTTATTTGAATAGCTTCAATTAGGAGAAATTAATTTCTAGTTCTACTAATCAAGCAGCTCTATATATTTCTTCCAACCCAGTTTTTCATGAAAGGACCAAACATATCGAGATTGACTAGCATTTTATAAGACAACTGGTTTTGTCAACTCCAACGACCACTTAACAAATATATTTACTAAATCATTCTAGGGACCTTAGGTTGAATTTATTTGTAATAAGCTTGGTGCATACGACCAAGGTTACTAAATCGGGATTCAAATCGTGAATCGGAAAGGCTATTTTCCGAATCGCGAATTGAATCGTATCGTGAATCGTAAGATTCGTGAACAATAAAAAAATAACACATAGCTAACATGACATATAATGTAAAAATTTTACATAAAGATAACATATGAAAATATAAAATAAGTAGCATTTTGAAGTTAAATAGGTCCCTATATAGTTAATTAAGTGATGTATACACTGCAAAATAGATATTGATCCAAATCACAACTGTCACTAATGACAATGACAAAAAAAACTGTGATTGAAGTACTCAAATTTAGCAATATAAGCCCTCCAAAAAAACAAAAAGAACTAGTGAGAGAATAAAAATGAATGAAAACAGAGGCGACATTGGAGGCAGAACAGAGAGAGAAAACGTAGTGGCCGGGGAGCATCCCTAAACATCACCTATAGGTAATGGGTCTTTAATCTGACCTGGGTCAATTGATTTTCTTATTTTCGGCCTATTCCTATCAAATCTACCAAAAAAAATGTTGTACACAGTGGCTTTTGTGAACCGGGTCGCGCGCAACCCGACTGTTTATTTGTGTGACCCGGTTTTTGCAGACTCGTGCGATTCAGTTTGTAATTGCGATTCTTCCGATTCTTGCGATTCAGAACGAAACAAAATGCGATTCTAGATCAATTTCGATTCATAGAGCGATTTGCATCGCTGGGTCTGTAATTTGAACCGTATCGCGAAACGTATCGTACGATACGTGCGATACTGATTACCATGCATACGAATATATGCTCTAGCTTGAGGGGGAGTGTTAGAATAGGAACTCATTCTTCACAAGTACTTCGTATATAAAGAGAACAGCTTTGCGTTAATGATACATGCTTCGTAAAACCCTAATTGCACATTATTTCATGTAGAATGGATGTTCTACAATTCTCCAAGTTGTTGGGATCGAGCATCTCCTGTTGCTTTGACTATGCTAAACACCTCCTCTTTGTTTGACATCATAAAACAAGAGCCTACACCATGTGATCAAGGTCTGAAGGTTACGGCAAGGATGAAACAGCAGATGCAGCTGGCACAAGGAAGGGATAAAAAATGAAGGCCTGTTGATGAAAGAAAGATAAAGGAAGGGAAAGACATGTAGGAAATAGTTCGCAATGAAGGCCAACTGATTTTAGAAAAGAGTCATTTAAAAGGTTTCAGCGGAAAGCAGGAGCGGCCCCAGATCAAAACTGCTCTGGTACCATCTTAGAAATTGAAGAATAGGAAAATATTATTAATTGATGATTTGATACACTCATAGGTTAGATTTATAGAAAGTCAACCATTATAGGAAAGGAAATAGACTAACATCAGGTCCCATGATTTTTTGGGTTGGGATGTCCTAAATGACTAAAAAATACAATTAAATGAGCTTAATTCTACGAAAGTAATCCTGTTACAGAGTACGGAATTTTCCTAATATAGATAGCATGATCATATCACAGTTTTCCATGCTAACATTTACAGTGAGTAGTTATAGAAGTGTCTCAAATTACTTGATGACATTATTTTGAAAGTTATTAACTGCTTTGTTAGATTCTACCATATGCAATGCAAAGTGTTAGATATAAAACCATTTATGAGCTTTCATCTAATAGCTTAAGCTTTTAGTAGAAGCTATTAGTAGATTTGTCCTTGATCATTGATATGATATCAACGCCTTCATGAACAAGCAGTCAAGAAGTCAATCCTTGCCGACTCAATTCTTCAAATAGAAGTGGAATTGTAGCACAAGCTAAAGTAGGTTGTGCATAGTACACACATCATGTTCACAGGATTCTTGCCTGAGTGGATGTGTTATATATATAACTATTCATAGGCCATTACCTAATAGCGTAAGCTTTCAGTAGTGTGGCTCCTTGGTAAAACAAGGTTGCAATTCTTTCAACATTGATATTTTAATAGCCCCTTGAACTCTTTTTTCAAACTACACGCATTCAACCTTTATATAGTTAAATAGTGTGAACTACAAGAGTCTGCCAATGATTACAAAAAACTAATACAACAAATGATCCGATAATATCGCTAGATTCTAGTCATGCACATATAATGGCAGTTAATAGTTTGTGTTCAAAATTTCTATCAGCATAACCAGTGGTGAAATGCAACCATGTTACCCCGAGGGGGATATTTAAAAATTTGTTTTTAATTAATTGATGTATATAATTAGTTCCTCATAAATATTTTAATTCTTAAAATTAGTCAAAAATTCCTTTCAAAGTTCTAGACCTAGTTCTACTACTGTGCAAGTTCCGTCAAAGTTTCTAATTAATGGAAAATCAATGTCACATATACTTTCTTGTCATTTATTCAATGATACTGAGAAGTATAGAATAACACCTGGTGGTATATTTTGGTAGTGGCATCTGCACTTTGATAGTGTTTGCTGTTATACTTGAGGCAAACTCAGCACTTACTTTAAGAAATACTTCAGCCTGCAATAGCAAATTCAAAAGTGATCGAGTGCAAGGAAGACAAATTACTTTCAAGATTTGAAAATTGGCATATACTAAAATACTAAAATATTTAACAAAGGAAAACTATATCTTCAATTTTTTTGCGTTGCAATGAACATATCTGACCCAAGAAGAGGGATATGGGAATACGGATCTCTCCATAAGGGAGAGGGTAAAGTTTGATCAAACATCTTTAAAGTTTGACAGATTTTAATTTATTCCAATTGATACATTCTAACACATCTAAAAGATTAGAAGAATGTTATAAAGGTTCATAAAGAATTTATAAAAAAAAGGACATCAAGAATAACGATAACAAATTTCTCAGCTACTATTGCTATTGTTCAAGAAAATACATCCGCACCTTAAAGGATTGTTAGACAAAAGATAATGAATAAGAAGAAAAATAAAATAAATAAATAAATATTGAAAGGTAGGTATCACCTTAAGGGACCCTGCTTCTTCAATCAAAGCATTAATACGAAAAGGAGGCCTAAATTCCTGGGTCATACGGTAGTTCATGACTGGAAATTCACCATCTGGTGGTATCTAAAATTGACAGTATGAGACAACCATTAAAAAATATAATCAAAAGAAAGTAAAGCAAGCCAATAAAGTACTTTCACATTTTGAACATTTTATGATCTTTAAGACTACTTTTGTACTCACCAAGGATAGAGTTTTGTCCATGTCAAAATTATCAAGACGAACAGATTCATGGAAATTACAGTCATCTAATATCACTGCTCCTGAGCCAGATGAACTCCTATAACCTGCTCTAGAAACATTTCAAAATGAGTTTTTGATAGAACACAGGAAACAATTGTTTATATTTGAATCAGTAGAAAGTCTATGGGAACAGATACAAAAAGAATAATAAAGAACAGTAGAAGAAATAAACATATGGTTTATTTAGAAATGAATATGCAAAATTGGTGATCATCATATCCAATGAAATATTACTCGTTAATCAAAATCTGAGATCAACATATGGTTTCCACTGCAAAGTTAAAATCTGCTCATAAAATAGTCATATTTGTCCTCATATTTTATCTTTCTTGGTGTTGAGATGAAGAGAAAACGAGAGACAAATGATAGAATCCGTGTGTTTAGAATACACAGCGGAAAATAATATATATACACATAAGTGTATTTAGGGGTGGGCAGAAATTCCCGACCCGTCCGAGCCCGATATATCCGAACAGCTAAAATGATGTGCGGGCGGGTGCCAACGGATCTACGGGTTTGATCGGTTTTAAAAAGCTGGATTTTGTCGGATAAAGTGGGCGGTCTCGGATTGTAAAATAAAATTTCGTCGGTATCCGAACCGACCGACACGTGTTAAAATTTGAATGGATGATGAAAGAGCACATGGATTGTGCTTTCACTGGACGGTTCTGATTGCTTTGGGTGAGTGATCTGAAGGTCTAGATTTTCTCGATTTCCCCTTAGTCTCATTTGCTTTTTCTCATCTTGAGAGAGTCTCTCTCTCACTTCTTTCAAACTTCAGTCTCTTCCTCTTCTCATCTCAGAGACTCAGACTCTTCCTCCATCTCTCTCTTTCCCTCTTCTTCTCTTTGGATCGACACCTTCCATGGTTGTCTCTTCCATCACCGCCTCCGCCACGAGAACTATTGCGGTTGGCTGATGCGTCACCCGTCACCGGATGCCTTCGACGTCTCCTCCAACAATGGTGACTGATGGATACCCGCGATCTGGTTGCAGTTTTGATCCCCTCTCAGATCTGAGAAAAAAACTTGGTGGTGCTTGCGATCGGCGACGTCACGGTTAAGGGATGTAACTGTCTCACTTGCTCATTTATCAAGTGGCGTGACCAGGCATTCTTAATGGCAAATCGTGTGCCAAGAAGGTTTCAAAACTCAAACGTTACAAGCTTTGATTTTCGTTGAATTTAGAAGCTGCCTGCATCGATTCCTTTCTTTTTCTTTTGTAATTGCAATGTAATTGTAATCATTTCATATTTTCTTTCTAAAGCAATACTTTTTTTCCAATTTGTTTCTTCTTCTTTTCTACGTGTACTTTGATTCCTTTCTTCTTTTTTTTGTTTTTTTATTCCTTTCTTTTCTAATTGCTCCTGGTTGGATTTGAAAATTGGATAAAAGCAAAAAAAAAATATTTTAATTTTTTTTTAAGCTTAAAATTTAATTGGACTCAAAACAGATTAAATCCGTTTAAATCCGACCGAGAGACCCGTTATCCGAATGACCCGTTACCCGCCCAATCCGATGCGCAAAATGGTCGGGAGTGGGCCCAAAAATAAATTGGTCGGTTTGTTTCGGATTGGGCTTTTTGGGCCCGAATCCGACCAAACCCGACCGATACCCACCCCTAAGTGTATTTACAAATATACATAGTGATATGCCTAAAGCCCATATCTATCATATGATACACTAACAATAACAATCTAACACTCCCCCTTAAGCTGGAGCATATAAATCATATGCACCAAGCTTGTTACATATATAATCAATTCTAGGACCCCTCAATGATTTGGTGAAGACATCTGCCAACTGATCATTGGAATTAACAAACTGAGTAGTAATGTCTCCAGATAAAATCTTTTCCCTGATGAAATGGCAATCTATCTCAATATGTTTGGTCCTCTCATGGAATACTGGATTAGAGGCAATGTGAAGGGCAGCTTGGTTATCACAAATGAGAGACATTTGTGTAACCTCCCCAAATCTCAGTTCTTCAAGTAACTGTTTGAGCCAAATAAGCTCACAAGTAGCTGAAGCCATAGCTTTATACTCTGCTTCTGCACTGGATCTTGCCACCACATTTGGCTTCTTGCTTTTCCAGGAAATCAAGTTGTCACCAATAAAGACACAATATCCAGAAGTGGATCTCCTATCAGTAGGAGAACCTGCCCAATCTGCATCTGAGTATCAAACAACTCGAGTATGTTTATTGTCTTCATATAACAAACCTTTTCCTGGGGCTCCTTTAATATATTTTAGAATGCGAATGACTGCATCCCAATGACCTGCACAAGGAGAATTAAGAAACTGACTTACTACACTAACTGCAAAAGAGATGTATGGACGAGTTACAGTGAGGTAGTTCAGTTTTCCAACCAGTCTTCTATATCTCTCAGGATCTAAAAGTGGCTCCCCCTCACCTGGTAGAAGTTTAGCATTTGGATCCATAGGTGTGTCAACGGACTTGGAATTCATTAGCCCAGTCTCCTCTAAAATATCTGTTAGAGTCTCACATTGCCTAGAGATATGGCCATATTGTGGTATATAAGCCTTGGGCAATCCTCACCTTACAAGCTAGCTTTTAGGGTTGAGTTAGGCCCAGGTCTAAAATCTAATATGGTATCAGAGCCTATCCTAGATGATCCGTTGTTATTGGGCCGCCACCCGTATAGTTGTCCACGCTCCAGATTTCCAGCCCTGGGCGTGAGGGGGTGTGTTAGAGTCTCACATTGCCTAGAGATATGGCCATATTGTGGTATATAAGCCTTGGGCAATCCTCACCTTACAAGCTAGCTTTTAGGGTTGAGTTAGGCCCAGGTCTAAAATCTAATAATATCCAATGCATACTTTCTCTGAGAAATTACAATTCCATTCTTGGATTGTGCTACCTCAATCCCCAAGAAGTATCTCAGTCTGCCAAGGTCTTTAGTCTGAAAATGATGACAAAGGTGTTGTTTTATCTGTGAAATGCCATGGTGATCACTACCTGTAATGACAATGTCGTCAACATACACTACCAAGTAGATACACCCAGCAGCTGAATGGCGATGAAACACAGAATGGTCAGCCTCACTCCGAGTCATACCAAACTTCTAGACTACTGTACTGAATCTACCAAACCAAGCCCTGGGAGACTGCTTAAGACCGTATAAAGACTTGCGGAGACGACACACTAAGCCTGAAGACTCCCCCTGAGCAACAAAACCAGGAGGTTGCTCCATATAAACTTCCTCCAACAGTTCACCATGAAGGAAGGCATTTTTGACATCTAACTGATAGAGGGGCCAATGACGAAAAGCAGTCATGGCTAAAAATAATCTGACAGAAGCCATCTTGGCGACGGGAGAAAAAGTGTCACCGTAGTCTAACCCGAATATTTGAGTATAACCTTTGGCTACTAATCGAGCTTTGAGCCGATCAATTGTGCCATCAGGGCCAACTTTCACTGTGAAGATCCACCGATAACCAACAACAGATTTCCCAGAAGGCAAAGGAATGAGATCCCAAGTACAACTGTTTTGAAGAGCACACATCTCATCAATCATAGCTTGTCTCCAACTAGGGTGGGCTAAGGCATCACCTGCAGTTTTAGGAATAGACATAGAGGAAATGGAAGAGAGACAAGTATAATGGGATGGGGATAACCTGTGATAACTCAGGGTGACATAATGAAGTAAAGGATTACGAGTGGAGTGTATACCTTTACGAAGTGCAATACGGAGATCAGACTCAGGAGGTGGGGCCGAAGGGGTCGGAGGAGGTGGGACCGGAGGAGACGGAGGAGTTGGCTCCGGAGGAGAGTCAATAGGCGGCCCGTCTGGAAGGCGTGGATGTTGCCGACGATGATAAACCCCAAAATTGTTGAGGGACATGACCATGAAGTAAAAGGGTTCGAGTTGTTTCAATGAGATGTCTATTCTTGCGCTTTGCAACCCATTTTGTTGTAGAGTATATGCACAAGAGGTCTGATGAAAAATACCATGGGAAACCATAAATGTTTGAAAAGAATGGGAGAGATACTCACGAGCACTATCACTGCGGAGAGCACGGATAAAAACACCAAATTGATTTTTGACTTCATTATAAAAGGATTGAAATATAGAAAACAACTCAGAACGATTTTTCATTAAAAACAACCAGGTACATCGAGAATAATCATCAATGAAAGTAACAAAATACTGAAACCCTAAAGTAGACCTAATACGACTCGGACCCCAAATATCAGAGTGAACTAAAGCAAAAGGAGATGAAGCTCTGTTATTGACACTCCTAGGAAATGGACTACGACTATGTTTTCCTAATTGACATGACTCACACGACAAAGTTGACAACTTAAACAGACTCGGTACTAGTTGTTGTAGCTTGGCAAGGCTAGGGTGACCCAACTGAGCATGGATGAGAAGGGGAGAATCCACCACCGAGCCAGCATGAGCAGAAGTACAAAGCTGATAAAGGCCATGAGACTCACATCCAGCGCCAATCATCCGTCCCGAACACCGGTCCTGTAAGAAAACAGAGTCTTTAGTAAAAGAAATGACACAATCAAGAGAACGAGTGAGACGGCTAATGGATAATAAGTCAAATGGAGACCCAAGGACATAAAGGACATTATCAATGGAGAGAGAAGGAAGAGGGTGGACACTACCAACACCATGGGATGGGGCCTGGGAGCCATTAGCCAAAGTCACAGACGGTAAGTAACCAGAAGTGGAAATGGTAGAGAAAAGGGATTTATTACCAGTAATATGATCGGTGGCACCAGAATCAAGAACCCAAGGGCCAAGAGAGGTGGAGTGAGTGAGACCAGCAAAAGAATTACCCGTGTGCGCAACAGAAGCAGTGGAACCGGAGGCCTAACGATCCTCATACCATTTAAGAAAGTCGTTGAAGATAGCCGGCGGTACTGGATGATCAGAGGAAGTGGCATCTACATCAGAAGGAACAGAGGGAGCAACCTGGGCAACATTAGCAGACCGAGGAGGGCAACCATGCAATGCAAAACACCTGTCAATAGTGTGGCCCAATTTGTGGCAATGATCACACCTGTAACGACCCTTGCCTGGTTTGCGAGAGCGGCTACGGTCATCACGCTGGGATACTAAGGCAGAAGAGTCAACAGGGGTGACAGAAGAAGGTATGTCAATAGATGACTTGGGCGGCACACGCAACAATGTTGACCAAGTGGAGGTCAAAGTGGGCACAGTCAGAGATCCCAAAATCTGATCACGGACCAAAGAATACTCGTCTGGGAGCCCATACAATGCCATCAACATAAAGAAAGTTTGGCGTTGCTCCAGTTCTTGGGCAGGAGTGGAAGCGGGGGGCAAGAGTTCATTGAAGTCATGTAAAAGACCATGAACTTTGCCCAAGTACTCAGCCATGGATCCATAAAGACGTCTAGGGACAATGGTACTCAAGAGATTGTGGCAAACACCATAGGGGCGTTGAGTATCATTGGTGTAAAGCACCCTTGCCTGCTCCCAAACCCCAGCACATGTCTCATGGGCTCGAAATATCTGCTTCAAGGTAGGATGATTTGTCGACGTAAGAACACTGCAAATCTGAGCATCAACTTTGGACCAGCGGCGGCGATCTTTTTCGTCGATGGAATCAGCCTTCTGAGTAAGATGATCAAGATAATCCTGTCCCTTTAGCCAGAGCCTGATATCAGAGGCCCAGGTTTCATAGTTACTGCCATCTAACTTGTCAATAGAGAGTGGGACATTGACATAGTAAAGATAGGAGTATCAGACTTAGTAGCAGCAGGAGTAGCCATGGGTCAACTGTAGGAGAGAGAAACAGCCACAGGAGAGAGAAAAACGTCCAAAAGAGGAAGAACCCGCGAGTACCAGACCTGAAACTCAAACAAAGACCAGATCGGGATAGAGGACAACGAGGCGAGTCTGGCGGCGGCAAGGGCGGCCGAACGCGCGTCCACGCACTGGTGACGGCGGCTAGCGGAGGAGAAACACGCCGGTGAAGAAACGGCGCGTGAGAGTGCGTCTCTGCTCCGATGGACATGATTCTGGCAGCGTTGGACTCGGATTGACGGCGCGAGTCCGACGGTGGTGGCTCCGATTGGATTCACGGCCGGAGGCGGCGACGGAAAAGAGAGAAAAAGTGCCGGAAAAATAACACGGCAACGCGGGCAGACCGGAAACAGGAATGAGACATGGTTTCCGGAAAAAAATTTGACACCAATGGACAGTGGGTCCACTGGGAAGGCACGGACTAGGGTTATCTCTCGTTAGGCTCTAGATACCATGTTGAGATGAAGAGAAAACGAGAGACATATGATAGAATCCGTGTGTTTAGAATACACAGCGGAAAATAATATATATACACATAAGTGTATTTACAAATATACATAGTGATAGGCCCAAGCCCATATCTATCATATGATACACTAACAATAACAACCTAACACTTGGAACAGAAGAATGAAATCCTAAGTACGAATTTTCAATTGTAAATGAGAATAGAGAACTAGACATGAAAAACCACCAAAACTGAAAAATATACCGTAGACCGGTCCCTGGCTTCTTCCAATGGAAAGGTCTTCATTAAGAGCTAATCGAATTTCAGGATTGCCAGTAAGATAGCTCTTCATTTGTATGGTGCCATCAATCTCAGAAGTCAGTATATATCCCTGATCCATTAAGAATACTCAGAATGACAAACAAAACATATGACAAATGAACAACTTGAAAATACAACTAACAATAACCAAGCCTTATCACACTAGGTAGCACTTCAAAACACAAATCAACCACAACAAAAGCCGTCTCCTACTAGGTAGGGTTAGTTACATGGATTAAACAATGTCCCTTTGTCAAAAACCAAGTTTCTAAAAAGGTCCTTAGATCTGGGTCTTTTTAAATGGCTTCTCTTTGGCCTTCCCTCCACCTCTATTTATTGGGCTATCCTCCATCTAGCCAACTTTTCATACTAGGGCTTCTATTGATCTTCTCTTTATGTAGCCAAACCATCTTAAGCAAGTGAGATTTTGTCAACTTTTCCTCAACAAGTGTTGTTTCTAATTTCTTTCTGATACATTCATATCTTATCTTTTCTTATATGCCTACTCATTTACCGACACATTTTCATTTTGCAACACTTATGCTCTTGTTCGAACTTTACCACCTAATATCGGGTACCATAAAGCATCGCTAGTCTACTATAATGCATCACAAAAAAATCCATCCATCCAACATCAACTCATCGTGTTTTATTAAATGAGTCAAGCCTTTCCATTTTGCATTTAAGACGCAAACATACAGTAAATAGATTTTTAATTGAACTTGATGGTTATTTACTTAGATTAAATAAGTTTCAAGTACTCAAGAGTCAGGAGTGACATCTGATCTCTGATATTGAGTCTCTCAATATATCATAATTTTGTTTTGTCAGTTAACATCCTGGAAACCATTAGCAAACCTATATTCATGATACAGAACAGATGAAGCAATAACAGAGTAACAGACCAATATTATGAAATTCAGAGTCATATAAGATGTATGCACTTACACTAGAGCTAAAAGTGATGCTGATTTTCTCAATTATATCAACAAAGATTTCCTCCCTCCTTCTACCCCCAGGTTCTGTTGCAACAACAGACTTTGTAACGGCTATGCCTGGCATTCTTTTTGTCCCTTGCTGCATGCAACCAAAATTAAGAGTTGATAATATCATATGCAGGAGATAATTGCAAAAGCTAATAAGTGCTTCATATAAAAGATATTAAACATCATACTGCAAAAATTGAACCAGGTCCAAGAGGTGACAGACGTGCAGCATCAATTACAAGTGGCTCATTGAAAACATAGGACTTCAACAATTCAGTAGATGTCGTTTGCACATAACCAAAATCCTGGTTCAAATAATGTCATCAGGTCCCTCATAAGTAAGATTTTTGGAAATATAACTGATTGACTATCAATCTCAGGTCAAAGCAAGAGCAAAACATTAAAAAATATATACAAATAGGCATTTGCTATTCTTTTAAAAGAAGAAAACCAGATACAACATTCATTAGAAATTTGGTACTTTATATTGTACACTTCCAGAAAAATATTGTGAACATATCTGACAGATCTATCAAATGCTACTGTTATTAAATACCCAAAAATTTACTTCTTATTGATAGCAAGACTCAACAGGGAAGAAAATGAGCCTCGAGTATGAAGATTAGATAAATTAAAAAAAAGGGAGACAACCAGGATAAAGTGATAATTTAATTTAATAAAGAAACATTACAGTTGAGAAAATAAAGGACTGAAATTCGGCTTTAAAGAAGTAAAGAATCAAATGGAATATGAGAGGAAGCTCACAATAACTTCATCGAGTAACTCGTACACAAGCACAAAGTTTTTGCGTAATGAGTCTTCATTGAGAATCCCAAGGTAATCTTTAATAACACGAGCAATTCTTTGTAAAAGCTCCAACACAAAGGAAGGTGATATATTAACCCTTGTAGTTGCAACAAACAATAAGCCAACAACTTTCACATGAAAGTAATTTACACCATCTACATTCTGTCAACGAACAAAAAACATAGCATAAAGAAATCAGCATATTCTACCGAAAGACATTCACAGCTTCAATAAAATCCATTTTGAGATCTAAACATATCTTTTTAATTTTGAGAAAATTTTTATATTTGAAATATTTATCAAAACCATAAGCGATTTCAATAATAGGTATCAATAACAGCAAATGGATCTAACATTTCTGCATATGTTAAATAAATTGAAGGTAGGACATAGCAATAGTTACTTTGACTGTCCATTCATTTACATAGAACCAACAGACCGGGATCTCCATCCCCCCCCCCCCTTTATATCTGCAACATTCTTAAAATTTTAACATTTTAATTGTATTATGCAAAGCAAAGGTGTGGGACTGTGGGCATTCTAAGGTGGTTGATGTCCCAATGAAAATAACTACATTATATGACTTAGAGAAAGCTGATACAGGGAAAACAAAATGAAATTATTAGTTATGTTACATACTCATTTCAAGCCTAAAGCACGCTAAAGTATGTTCTGCCTGATTCAGAAAGATAATACCTACAAAGACAGGTGGTGCCTCCTCCAGTCCCCCGTCTTCCCAAAACTTTACTTTGCGGAAAAATATCTCTGCACTTCCCTTTGGGACCTCACCACGATCTGCAATTAGGTAGAAATAGCCACTGAGTTTGACAATTGAAGTTCCAAGCACTAGGATAGGTTAAAAATATTAGTTAATAAAAGAACTCTCATATAATTATGGATTTCTACTGATAATGTTGTTCACTCCACTTCATTCATCCTTCTCAAAAAACTTTCAGATTAGAAGCAGCCAAATGTTTGCATTCTACTCAGCAGCATAACTTAACATTTTAAGCTTCGATTTGCTTGACCTAGGAAATCTGAAATTACAAACAGCTACATAAAATGGGAGAAATACCAGGTGGAAACTGAACAGGAGACAAGGTAAAACCAGAAGCACCAAAAGTGATGGTGAACAATGGTTAAAGAAACTCCACTGCCAGCAGTAATGCAATGGCTCCAAAAAACTTACAACAAACAAAAGGAACATAGAGGAAAACATTTCCAGAGTGTGTTATCAGCCAGCGTCCAGTACAGATCCTACTAATTATCAGCCCAAATCTGATTTTTCTCATGAAATGCATATCCATAAACAGGTTCCAAGTTCTTACTAATCAATATCTATTCCAATGTGTTTGAGCTCGCGCAACAAAATTTAAAGGTGCCATACGACTCATCAAAATAAAAGAAATTAGTAACACGGAGTTCATGTTTCTGGATTAGTAATTAGCACGCGATCAAGATATGGTTCAAGTAAGATCTGGAAGCGTAAACTCGAGTAATTGAATATAGAGATAGCGATAATCTCGCTATGAATCAGCAAGCTAAACTTAAAACACTATAGCTGAACATAAATCCATCAAGACATTGGATCGCATCAGATCCAAAAACAAAGAAAGCGAAAATTGCAATGCTAAAGTGTGCTAGAGAGAGAGAAAGAAAGAACTGACAATCTCGGAAAACGATGTTATCGCCACGCTGTGAGAGGACGAAGAACTGCGAGATCATGGCTCCGCTCGATGATATCGCACCCTTTCTTACAGCTTCTGCCTTTGTTATGTCGATTTTCCAAGCACTCAAGACTCAAGAGTCTTCAACTCTTCATTGCATTTAACGGGTGTATATGTACTTTTTATTTTTAATTACAAATTATATTTGGAGGCTTTTTCAAGGGTGCACGAGTAAACTTGTGTGTACATAAGTACATTTTAACCGTGGGATCTAGAATAAAATAATGGATGATGGTTCTGATTTACCGGCTAACTCTTGTATATTAATGGGTGTCCGACCCATTCGATTCATGAGCATTATTATTCAAATAGATTATTTTTACTTAATACTATAATATTAGTGATGTACCCGTGTGATGCACGATAGAATTATAGAGTAAAAACTATATAATTTAAAATAATATTAATGGTTTTTTTAATGAAAAGTTTTCATGTATGATTTACTTTTATCCTATAATAATATAATTATTAATAAGCGGTTTTTGTAAAATTTTAATTCCCGTATTATTTGATTTTATCCCCATAAATTAATTATCATT
The DNA here is from genome assembly GCA_026901365.1 of Sesbania bispinosa. NCBI lineage: Eukaryota > Viridiplantae > Streptophyta > Magnoliopsida > Fabales > Fabaceae > Sesbania > Sesbania bispinosa. The sequence goes on from QLOH01000153.1 coordinate 543,713, forward strand.
AAGTCTTTTCATGTATTTTTAACATGTAATTTAAATTATTACCCCTAATTTTTACTTATTATCATTGCAATTAAAATAACCATAAGAAACAATTAATCTACATTGAAATTGAAAAAGGTCAACCAAATAACAATGAGAATCAATTAATATATTATAAAATTTAAATAGTATTCTTTTATCAAATGGAATTAGTGACAGTCTTGAAATAAAAACTTTTCATCAAATATTACTTCGTGATGTGAATATTGCTTCTAAAATATTGGTATATCTAAGTTATTATAAGTCAAATAATGTTGCTTTCATATAGAAGGGTCATTCCCACATGTGATATATTTTTACTCTTAATTTAATATGTATTAACCATAATTGTCCATTTATTTATTAATTGTTCACAACATTTAATGTGATTGGTTGAATTAATGGGTGCTTAATTATTATTGTCTGCAACTATATTAATTAGTTTCGAGAAGGGAAAAGACATTAATTTAAATTTAAAATTTAAAATATTTAATTAGAGAAACTAAATTAAAGAAACTAATAATTTAATGGCTTAATTGCACTTTTGGTCCCCCTACTATCATCAATCCGCAATTTTGGTCCCCTTACTTTTTTTTCGCGATTTTGGTCCCTCTATTATTCCAAATTCGCGATATAGTTCAAAATTTTGGTCCCCCTATACCTTCCAAGTATGTGTTAGAGGGACCAAAATCGTGAATTTGGAATAATAGGGAGACCAAAATCGCGAAATAAAAAGTAGGGGGACCAAAATCACGGATTGATGATAGTATGGGGACCAAAAGTGCAATTAAGCCTAATTTAATTGGTTCTTTCAACTGAAATGTAATAAAAGGCCAGAGGAAGGAACCGCATGCATAAGCTTGAGAGTGAAAATACACACAGGGAAACACTAGAAGGGGGGTTGAATAGTGTTTCAATGGAAACCTTAAGTTTTTAGAAAACTTTTTAGAAAGACGTTTCAGAAAATCTTCAGATAATGAATTACGATCTGAAATTTTTGCTGTATCTTCTGAACTTGAGTTCAAACTTAAAATTTGCTTGTAAATGTTCCTTTGAAAGGATTAAGGTTCTCTGTTTAAAATGCTTTTCACGCCCCTTTTTGGTTAGAAGAAAAACTGAATTCACAGAGTTTAAGGGAAAGAGAGAACACAACCAAATTTACCCTGGTTCACTCACTTCAACCATGAGCTACGTCCAGTCCCAAAGGCAACCCGCCAATGGATTTCCACTATTCTTGCAAGAATTACAAGTATTCTTTTCTGTCAAGCCTCTTCAGGCTCTACCACAAGTATTCTTTCTTTCACCATGCCTCTCCAGGCTCTACCACAAGTATTCTTTCTTTCACCAAGCCTCTCCAGGCTCTACCACAAGTATTCTTTCTTTCACCAAGCCTCTCCAGGCTCTCAACCAAGTATTGTTTCTTTCACCAAGCCTCTTCAGGCTCTCCGACATTTATCCAAGTGTAACCCAAGTATTCTTTCAGACAGAAAGCCTCTCCAGGCTCAACAACCCAAACTGTTTTAAGATAAAAACAGATGAAGTTCAACCAACTATCTTCAGATGATAGATTGAACTTATTAGAAGTGTACAAGTAACTGAGATTTACTCAGGATAAGCAAATAAGCAAATGCACAGAAAATATCAGAGTATTTTTGCAGCGTTTACGCAGAGTAAGGTTTCTTTGATAACTTTGCTTCTTTGTTCTCTTTAATCTGTATGGGCATATTTATAGGCTTCAAGAGATAAATGCCCATTACCAAATAGCATTAAATGCTCCAAGACGTTGGGACACATTGACTGGCATCTCCTGAGAAATTGCAGGTGCAGCAGGTTATGCGCACACAATGCTTTTGGGTGCAGGAGCAGCAGTAACAGACTTTCCTTTTATGTGTTAATCATTAGAACGAGGTAGGAAAGTGATTCTACTTTAATGCTGAAATAAGTAAAGATTTGATTTGAACATTCCTCGTACACAACAACGTCTCTTAGAGTCAAACCTTTATTCTGAAGACTTGATACTTTTAGATGCAGAAAATTCTTTAGATGATCTTCTTTACTTCAGACAAAAAAAGCATCCTTCAGACGATGATAAACTTTCAGATGATGTTTCACACTCTTATGATCTGAAATAAAACAGAGTATTGTGAAGGCATTTTGTCATAAATTTATCTGAATATTTATATTTGTTATTCATTAAAACCTATTGAGAGACTGAGACTCAAGGTAAATAATTTTATAACTTTTGAGACTCAACAATCTCCCCCTTTTTAATGATGACAAATATAACATATTCTGATTTTTGAAAAAAGGGTTTAAGAAGAATTAAGGTTTAGAAATTCTCCCCTTTAACCAGATGTTCCATATGATATAAATTTCCTCCTTCTGAAATGAACGTTCTGAAGTGTTCTTTTGAAGAGTGTTCATACCTTTTTCACTTTGTAGCTTTCAGAAAAATGTGTTAGTCAAAAATCACACATACATCATAATATAATAGTAAAAAATCACACATACATCATAATATAATACTCCCCCTTTTGTCATCAATGAAAAAGGGTAGTAACAGACAGCAATTAAAGTGAAGTTGAGGAGAACACAGTCATAAATGCAACAAACGTATCTATGACATGCAGTAATGTTTCAGCCAAAATTAAATAAAGGTAAATTGAAGTAGCTATGATGTGACAACATCATTAACTACTTGGAAAGCTTCTTCAGAGCTTCTTCAAATATGGCTTGCATGGCTTGCTTCTGACTGTCCAGCTTAGCTATAACTGCTTCCTTCAGCTCATTATGACTTGCCCTGATCTGAGTGTGAGCCTTGAGAAACTTGTCTGATTTCTGGATTAAAGCTTCCTTCTGAGTACTAAGAGCATAATTTTCTCTGGAAAAAGCAATCAATTCAGCTTCAAGATTGCCTTCATAAAAGATCAATGAGATATGCTTGTTGGTGAAACAGTAGTACTGAAAACCAATTGGCAGATTGAACCTAGGTGGATCTGAAATCTGATAGATGAACTCTGGTCTTCTGAAAAGAAAACTCACTCTCCATTCAGGATGAAATTCCCTTGCCTCAAAATCAGAGAAGGGAAATCTCCCCCCTAAAGAAAGTAGGAGTCTCCAAGGTAGTATTCTTTCCAACCTTTACCAAGGAGTCAGCATCATCCCACTTAGCTCCAGATGAGCTACCATTCTTCTCAACCAGGTTCCAGTGATAATTCCACATGGCTTCAGACAAGGAATGATCTATCCCTTGTTGCTCAACAATATAGTCATACAGCCCTTTCCAATCTTCTTTAGATAAAACCCTTGGTCCATATTCTTCTTTAATGACCACACCTTTACCTATCTCAAAAGAGGTTTCAGCAAAAGGATACCTTGGAATAATCCTATCAGGCTGAACTAAAATAGATCTGGAAAGCTTGGTGTGAACCTTTCTGGGAGGCTTGAAATCTGGTTTCCCAAGAGAACTTGTATACTTGGCAACCAGCTCAGCTTCTAAGCACAGCATCCTTACAACAATCCAGTCCTCATAAGATAAGGAGTGTTGGTCTTGAGAGAAAGGATCAAGTGCTCTCCATTTGTGATGAGGGATGAGTACTCCATGCCTTATCATTTCCAAAGCATTTGAGACACATCCTCCCCCTGAGAGTCTTCTCCTCCTTGCTTCAGCAACAGTCTCCAAAATAAGATTTGAGGGTTTGAGAATAGGAGCAGCTTCTCTGAAAAACAGCAATTCTTCATACAAGTTAGGAAAACTTGGAACTCTGGGTCTTTCCTTTAGAGGCACATTGTAGAACTTGTGAGGCACTTCACAAGCCCACAATAGCTGCTTGTTGTTCTGAGCAGTGAGATGTTAGGAATATGCACTAGAGACTTATATATTTATGAACATCCATCACTTGTATCATGTTATTTTATAAAGGCAAACTTATTCTTTTAGAATATAATTATTGTCCTTAGAATAGTAAGCTTAAACTTCATAAGAAATCAAGTAGATGACTTGATCGTGAAATCTTATGAAGGATTATTCTTAAATAGTCCCTAGTCAAGTATCATCTTAAGACAAAGATGCATTTAGACTAGTATGTGAGTTCATTGATGATCACATCTCACAGATCATGGATATGAGATATCATGTGCTCACATAGGTACACATCAAGAGTAATGGTATACTGGACAGACCCACCTTAAGAACGTTGCATGGATTGTTACATAAGTGTCATGAACGTTTCTTAAATTGATAAATGTTATATATAAAGTCCTTCGACCTGAAATCACTACGATTCCTACATAAGGCATTATATGTTTTAATTATCATCAAACGTTACTCGTAACAGGGTAATTATAAAGTTGGTTTTTGGACATGTAATAAATTATGCGGTGGAATGTGAGTGCCCTAGATGGGATTTGTCCCTCCTATGTAACAGGAGTTATATCTACAGGCTTCTTGATAAAGTGAGACTGCAAAATGCATGGCCATGCTTAGGAGGATAAACATGAGATGTTTATTTTCTGTACAGTCTACTTGGGGATCAAGAAAATATAAATTGAACTATACAAGGTTGACACAATCCATGCCCTTGTGTTCAATTAGATATTTGGACAAAGAGACAAATCATATAAATTATTATCATAAAATAGGATTTATCAAAGTTATTGATAATCTCAATATTTGGATAGTGATGTGTTGCTAGATATCGCTCACTATTTATGATATTAAATAAAAAAGGGTTTATTTTAATATTATAACCAAATATTAAAAGTCTATTGGGTCACATGCATACAACAAGCCACTAGGAAAAGGATAATAATTCTAATCTAATTTAATTAGAATTATAACATAATGGGCCAGACCCATAAGTGTGAGGGTTAAGTGAGTGAGGAGGTAAAACCCTAGCCACCACTCTATAAATAGAGCATAAGATGCACTACCCCAGACACACATGAGCAATCGCTTCTTACTTTCTAAGGCTACTAGCAGAGTTGAGGAGGGTTTCCTAGTCCGGCCGTTGGCGTGGATACCAATAGAGACGTGGCTACTCTTGCCTCGTTTGTAATCCTAATAAGGTACGACCTTTCGTTTTAATACCTTTTATGCCTTGATTCGTGTTTTCGCAAAACGATTATAACAAGGGAGGGAATCCATTTATTTCCGCTGCACCCTGACCACATGCTTGATTCCCTTTCAATTGGTATCAGAGCATTGGTTTGCGATAAACACGTTTTAGGCTTTTAATCTTGTGAAGATTATGATTTTTTTGTTATTTTTTGCTGAAAAACGTAGCGCTGATATCTGGGCTGCAACCTGCGCTGCAGCGCAGACTGAAGCGTAGATCTGCGCTGCAGGCTAGGCTGCAGCGCGGACTGAAGCGCAGATCTGCGCTGCAGGCTAGGCTGCAGCGCAGACTGAAGCGCAATTTACGTATTTTGATTCTGATACTTGAGCTTCACCTACGCTGTAGCGCAGGTGAAGCGCAGGTAAAGCGCAAGTGAAGCGCAGCTTTCAGAATCAGTTTATTTTGTTCCCTTTATTGATTGTTTTATGTGTGATGTATATATATGTTTATATGTTCTAATGTTGGAGGGTCCCAAGGAACATGAAAGAGTTCATGTCTTGGGCATCAAAGGGTTCAATTGTTGAAACCTTGTCTTGACTCAAATATTGGCTGCGATAAACATGCCACTTATCAATTTGCTGACAAGAGCGTATTCAAATGATACGAGGGACTTACTCGCTTATCGATTCGTGAAGTATTCGTTTGATGCGAGACACTTATTGATGATTGGTTGAGTGTTTATCAAATCCAGTTTTTTGTTTTAAGACACTACGTAATGTTTTATTTTGTACGCGCGTAATCCAACCTCGCTTAATATATACATCTTATTATATCACTCGTTTTACAATCATTGCATGTTGAGTTTGCATGATGATTGGTTATGGCCTTAGTTGTTTTAATCTAAATACGACCTGCGTGTCGTGCCTTACCTCCTATATTCCTTTTGTAATTCTTTTCTCATCTCTATCCCCTCGTATGTTAAACGAGGTTTCTTCTTGTTATGTAATGTAACCGGGAGGACATGGAGCATGGATTCAGTGGGAGATTTGGAGAGCTCAACATTATATACAAGATTATATAGTTGTTGTAATTTTGTATTTGTTTTTAGGAGGCCATAACCATATCATGTATTTTGTATGAGATGCATGCTTGTATGTTAAATGGTTTAACAACAAATATATAAAATTAAAGTGATCAAATCCTTCAAAGAAAATATTAAGTCATGATTTGCCTTCCAATGTATGGCACTCATCAAGGCTAGAATCGATTAAAGTGTGGGTCTGCTAAAGCAGGGTACCTTTATCTATTTTAGTGAGGCGCGATGGGATAAAAAAGTAATATCCAACTGTCAAACATTGGGCTTTGACTTAACTAGGTATGTTCAATAGGATTGAAAAACCTAGAGGCACTAAGTTAGGCATTAATTCATAAGATGAATTAGAATAAGAGTTATTCACCTGACTGTCCAATAGTTGTATGAGATGCAATTGGAAGTGTGTTCCTACCTAAATAACCTTTTCTTAAGCGATCAGCTAAAGCTGACTTAAAAATAGGTGAAATATGGATCTTGGCCCACTAGAAAATCTAGTGATGGGATTTTTTTTTATTCTTTATATTGAGGGTACTTGTTTTGAATCAAAATAGTGGGAGACATATTTATTTAAAGACCTTATTAAATATGTTTGTTATATGATACTTACGTGCATAATTTTGAACACAACAAATAATCTTTTACTGCGATCAGTCCTTGGGAAGGACAAATTGTCTAATAATTAACTTTCTAGACTGGTATAGAGACCTAAGGATTGTCCTTAGGCATGAGAAAAGGCTATATGTCCTGGAAGGGCCTATTCCTGAAACACCCGTTATAAATGTTTCGAAAGCTGACAAGGATGCTTTTAGAAAGCATCTGGATGTTGTTCTCGATGTAGCTTGCCTTATGCTTACTACTATGAATGCTGAAAACAGCATGAGAACATGGAGACATACGATATGATTGTACACTTAAAGAGACTTTATCAATGACAAGTTAGGCTTGAACGATTTGAAATCTCAAAAGCACTTTATCAATGTAGACTGGCAGAGGAAACCCCTGTTGGTGCTCATGTACTCAAAGCAATTGGGTACAGTGAAAACCCAGAAAGGCTTAGATTCCCATTAGGCCAAGAGTTGGCCACTGATCTTGTCCTGTAATCGTTGCTGGACAGCTATAGTCAATTCATCATGAACTATAACATGAATGAAATTGACAAAATAGCTGCTAGAATTGCTAAGCATGTTAAGAACAGCTAAGCAAAACATCAATAAAAGGTAAAGGGAAGGCCATATTGGTGGTCCAACCTAGAAAAAGACAAGGGCAAGAAAGAAATTCTTGAAACCTATGGGCGAGATAGCTAAGGAAGGAAAATGTTTCCACTGTGGCTAATCAGGACATTGGAGACTCTGTAAAGTACCTGGAGGAGATCAAGTAAAAGGGAAGTGAGACTTCCGCTTCAGAGATATATGTTATAGAAGTCAATTTACCTACTTCTGTATCTTGGGTATTGGATACCGGATGTGAATCTCACATTGATGTGAATGTGAAGGATCTAAATGAAGTAGGTCATTGGCTAAAGGAGAAGTCGACCTACGTGTGGGAAAAGGAGCAAGAGTTGTTGCCTTAGCCGTAGGAACCTATTATTTAACTTTGCCAACTAGACTAGTTACTGAACTAAATAATTGTTATTTTGTGCCTACCATTAGTGGGAATTTTAATTTCGTTTCTTGTTTAGAAAAGAGTGTTTTTATAAAGAACAATTCAATTTATTTGAATGATATGGTTGTGCAAAGTTGAACAATATATTCTTGATATGGAAGTGCCTATCTATAACATAAGGGTCAAAATAAATGGTTTGAATCCGACTTATCTTTGGCATTGTTGCTTAGACCACATAAATGAGAAATGCATATCCAAACTCCACCAAGATGATTATTTGGACTCATTTGATTTTGAATCAATTGAGACATGTGAATCTTATTTATTTGGGAAGATGACCAAAACCCCATTCACCGAAAAAAGGGTGAAAGGGTCGGTGATCTTCTTTGCCTCATACATAGTGATGTATATGGGCCCATGGGCACAATGGCCAGAGGAGGTTTTCAATACTTCATCACTTTTACTGATGATTTCAGTACATATGGATTTGTGTATCTGATGGAACAAAAATCCAAATCCTTTGAAGAGTTCAAGGAATTTAAGAATGAAGTATAAAACCAACTTGGCAAGACCATTAAAACACTTCAATGAGATCGAGGTGGAGAATACTCAGGCCAACAATTTGATGACTATCTAAGAGAGTGTGGGATAACATCTCAACTCACTCCTCCTAGAATACCTCAATGGAATGGAGTTTCAGAAAGGAGAAATCGAACTCTATCAGATATGGTTCGATCTATGATGAGTCATACTGATCTCCCCGACTCCTTTTGGGGTCATACTTTGTTAACAGTAGCCTTCACATTAAACCGTGTTGCATCTAAGGCTATCATAAAGACACCATATGAGATATGGACTGGGAAACGACCTGGTATGTCTTTAATGAAGATTTGGGGTTGTGAAGCTTATGAGAAACGCCAAGTTTCAGATAAGCTAGGACCCAAATCAGATAAGTGCTTATTTGTGGGATACCCAAAAGAAACTGAGGGTTACTACTTCCATAATCCTAGCAAAGGCAGAGTGGTTGTCACTAGGACTATTGTATTCTTAGAGAAGGAATCTGTCTCTAAGAAAATGAGTGGGAGGAAAGTAGAACTTGAAGAAATTCAAGTACCACAGAGTAGCAATGAGCCAGTAATGGAACAAGAGCAGATACCACAAAGTGTTGTGGAGCCACCAGCTCAAGTAGCGCAAGACTTGCATAGGTCAGACAGGGTACGTCACCAACCTGAGAGATATGGGTTCCATGTGTCTCAGGAAGGCGATGTATTGCTAATGGATCAAGATGACCCAGTGACTTACCAAGAAACTCTTTTGAGTCCAGAATCTGAGAAATGGCTTGATGCCATGAGATCTGAAATGGATTCCATGTACACTAACAAGGTATGGACCTTGATTGAGCCACCCGAAGGGATAAAACCCATAGGGTGCAAGTGGGTTTTCAAAAGGAAACTGACATGGATGGTAATGTAAGTACCTTTAAAAGCACAGTTGGTGGCTAAGGGTTTCACGCAAATTCATGGTGTAGACTATGATGAAACCTTTTTCCCAGTTGCCATGCTCAAATTTGTTCGGATCTTGCTTGCTATTTGCAACTTACCATGATTATGAAATCTGGCAAGTAGATATCAAGACAGCCTTCCTGAATGGAAGCCTTCTTGAAGATGTGTATGTGATACAATCTGAAGGTTTTGTTATACCTAAAGATATGTAAGTTGCAACGATCCATTTATGGATTAAAGCAAGCTTCTAGAAGTTGGAATCTTCGTTTTGATGAAGCTATTAAGCAGTTTGGTTTCATTAAAAATGAAGATGAGCCTTGTGTCTACAAGATGGTTAGTGATAGCATAATGGTTTTTCTGGTTTTGTATGTAGATGACATACTCTTCATAGGAAATGACATTCCTACCCTTCAGTCTGTAAAGATTTGGTTGGGAAGTTGTTTTACTATGAAAGATTTGGGCGAAGCAACCTATGTGTTAGGTATCAAGATCTATAGAGATAGATCTGAAAGATTACTTGGCCTGAATCGAAGTACATGCATAGACAAGGTGTTAAAATGGTTTTAACACGCAAGATTCTGATAAAAGGAATTTTGCCTATGTCACATGGTATAAGCCTATCTAAGGCTCAATCTCCTTCCAGTGAAGAAGAGAGAGGTCGCATGAATAAGATTCCTTATGCATCCGCTATAGGATCTATCATGTTTGCCATGTTATGTACTCAACCAAAAATATCATATGCTTTAAGCATGACTAGCAGATACCAGTCTAGTCTTGGTGAAGGTCACTAGACAACAGTCAAGAACATCCTTAAGTACTTGAGAAGAACTAAGGATTCATTCTTGAAATATGGAGGAGAGGAAGAGTTGCTTATAAAGGGTTACACTGATGCTAGCTTCCAAACCGACAAAGATAATTGAAGATCGCAATCAGGTTATATGTTTTGTTAGTATGGTGGCGTTGTGAGCTAGAAAAATTCAAAGCAAGAAACAGTCGCTGTTACAAACCCATTAAACCCCTTGTGCAGCAGAAGCATGAAGGGCACACTAGATCATTGGGCATAAGAGTTATGTCTGAATGTCTCTAGTGCAAGTGGGAGATTGTTAGGAATATGCACTAGAGACTTATATATTTATGAACATCCATCACTTGTATCATGTTATTTTATAAAGGTAAACGTATTCTTTTAGAATATAATTATTGTCCTTAGAATAGTAAGCCTAAACTTCATAAGAAATCAAGTAGATGACTTGATCGTGAGATCTTATGAAGAACTATTCTTAAATAGTCCCTAGTCAAGTATCATCTTAGGACAAAGATGCATTTAGACTAGTATGTGAGTTCATTGATGATCACATCTCACAGATCATGGATATGAGATATCATGTGCTCACATAGGTACACATTAAGAGTAATAGTGTACTGGACAGACCCACCTTAAGAACATTGCATGGATTGTTACATAAGTGTCATGAACGTTTCTTAAATTGATAAATGTTATATATAAAGTCCTTCGACCTGAAATCACTATGATTCCTACATAAGGCATTATATGTTTTAATTATCATCAAATGTTACCTGTAACAGGGTAATCATAAAGTTGGTTTTTGGACATGTAATAAATTGTGTGGTGGAATGTGAGTGCCCTAGATGGGATTTGTCCCTCTTATGTAACATGAGTTATATCTATAGGCCTCTTGATAAAGTGAGACTGCAAAATGCATGGCCATGCTCAGGAGGATAAACATGAGATGTTTATTTTCTGTACAGTTTACTTGGGGATCAAGAAAATATAAATTGAACTATACAAGGTTGACACAATCCATGCCCTTGTGTTCAATTAGATATTTGGACAAAGGGACAGATCATATAAATTATTATCATAAAATAGGATTTATCAAAGTTATTGATAATCTCAATATTTGGATAGTGATGTGTTGCTAGATACCGCTCACTATTTATGATATTAAATAAAAAAGGGTTTTATTTTAATATTATAACCAAATATTAAAAGCCTATTGGGTCACACGCATACAACAAGCCACTAGGAAAAGGATAATAATTCTAATTTAATTTAATTAGAATTATAACATAATGGGCCAGGCCCATAAGTGTGAGGGTAAAGTGAGTGAGGGGGTAAAACCCTAGCCACCACTCTATAAATAGAGCATAAGATGAACTACCCCAGACACACATGAGCAATCGCTTCTTACTTTCTAAGGCTACTAGTAGAGTTGAGGAGGGTTTCCTAGTCCGGCTGTTGACGTGGATACCAATAGAGACGTGGCTACTCTTGCCTCGTTTGTAATCCTAATAAGGTACGACCTTTTGTTTTAATACCTTTTATGCCTTGATTCGTGTTTTCGCAAAACAATTATAACAAGGGAGGTAATCCATTTATTTCCGCTGCACCCTGACCACATGCTTGATTCCCTTTCATGAGAGCCAAATCATAAGTGGGTTTCCTGCTGAGATCTCTGGGTTTCGCTTTCAGCAGCTTAGCCCTAGTCAAAGGTATGTTGCCACCAAACCACACACAACTTGACTCTTCATTATCTGAGTTAAGTTCTGAATAGCCTGAGAGGGATGGAGATGATGATGAGTGAGGTGGTGAAGGTGGGGGCACCTCTTCTGTTATGCTTATCACCTTGGGTGGTGGAGGAGCTTCATCCTCTGAAGAGGTTGCATTCCCAAAAATGACTCTACGCTTTTTATCAGGGGCCATATAACCTTCATCAGCTTGTTTCTTCAACTTCAGTTCCTCCAACTTCCTTTTCCTCTATTCCTCAGCTTCCTTCTGAAATTCAATTGCATCCTCTTGTTGAATGCTTTGACTTCTAGTGACTCTCTGAGGAGTCTCAACAACAGGATCAATCAATCTTCTCTTCTTTATCCTTCTGTCTTTAGCACTAGCCCTTCTTCTCTTGAGCCTATCTGCTTGCTCAAGTCTTTCATCTTCCAAAAGGGCTTGTTGTGCAGCAACAACAATGGCAAAATCTTGTTTCTCTTGATCTTCCTTCTTCTTCTATTTCCTCCACTACCTTCCTAATGTCAGTCTCAGGTAGGCTTTCAGCAAGAGGAATGGCCTGGATAGGCTGAGACACATCAACAGCATTAACAGCAAGGTGTTCAGCTTCTAACATGTTGTTGTCCTCTACCTGTCCTCCCAAAGTGAGAGTAGGCTGAGTAGCAACAGTAGAGAGTTCAGTAGCCTGACCCACAATCTCATATGGTTGTGCAAGCACAGTCTGAGCAGGTTCAGACAGTCTGACTTGAACTTCTTTTTCAATAGAAAATTCTTTCTGAAGCACTTTGGTTCTCTTTTTCTTTACAATCTTTGTTGGAGTTTGAGCAGAAACAAACTTATCTTTTTTAGGATCACCAGTCAGCTCACCCTCCAGCATCTCTAAAACCTTCTGAGGACTTTTCCCAGTCCTTTTTGTTTTAAGATTAACAGCTTCTTTCAGGAGAGTCTTCTCAGGTGAGGGCTTCTTTACTGTAATACCCATTCTCTTGATGTTCGCCAGAGAGAATAAGGCTGGGCCTCTGTGATCATACAACTTCTCAATGGGCACTCTAAACTTCAGCAGAATCTTGGTGATTAAAGTATTGTGAGTGTAGCTAGCAGCTGAATCATTCACCCTCTTTAGCATGTTGTAGAGGATGATCCTGGGAAGGTTCAGAGGCTTCTTGTCCAGGAGATTGATCACACAAAACCTTTCAAGTTCTGACACGTGATTCTGGCTTCCATGCTTGGGCAAAATGCAGCAACCTAGAATAGTATGGAGAATCCTTGCCTTTGGATGCATAAGAGAACTCTTCAGCTCACTGGGGTCTTCAATCCCGTAGAGCTTATTTGTGAACTTCTTAGTTCCACCATTTCTCAGCTCCCATTCTAGAGAGAACATCTCCTCCGGAGTTTGGCACATCAGTAACCTGAGCAATGGTGTTAGCATCCACCAGAATCTTCACACCCATCATAGTAGTCTTGAACCCTTGAAACTTGTCGTCCTGAGTAGAGATGTCTTCAGCATTTTTCCAGAAGTCAACCACACTTTGTTCATGCCATGCACAGTCAATGGCAGTGAAAAAGTTGGTCCATCCACAAGTTTCGAAAATCTCAGAGAGGTAGATACCACCAGCTTGAAGTTCTTCTAGGTTAACAGTCCTTGAAGGAACAATCTGACAACCTGCAGATTTCTTGGACGCCATTGAAGAAAGCTTGAGAAGAAGACGAGATCTTTGAGGAGATGAAAAGCTTAGGGCACAAGGAATACACAGTGTAGCAGAAGAGAGAGTGTGAGTTGCCTGTAACCGTTGACAACACGTCCTTAAATAGCCGTCACAACAGTAATGATGACAGTTGCAGTCTTGGAGAACGTGCAGACGTGCTGAGAGAAGTTACTCGGTGAAGGAGATCAAACGTTTCAGCTTGTCACGTCATCAGACATAATTACTTCAAATGCACATGATATTTCAGACAATGCATGTTCAGATGCAACTATATATTCAGATGATGCATGTTCAGATGCAACCAATTATTTTTCAGACAAAGCCAAGATTTTCAGATTATCTCTAATGAATTTAAATCTATCTTCAGATAGAGGCTTTGTAAATATATCTGCCCATTGATGCCCAGTATCAATGAACTTTATATCAAAAACTCCTTTCTATATGCTTTGCCCTAGAGTGTTGAATGGGATTCTTAGACAAATTAATGGCACTTGTGTTATCACACATAACAGGTATAGAAGACACATCAATATTAAAATCTTCTAACTAATATTTTACCCATAACTGTTGTGAACAACAACTTGCTGCTGCTATATATTCAGCTTCAGCTGTTGATAGGGCAATTGCTTTGCCTTTTGCTGGACCAGCTGATCATGTTATCTCCAATGAAGTGACATCCTCCACTGATTGATTTTCTTTCAATTCTATCTCAAGCAAAATTAGCATCACAGAATCCCACTAACCTGCAATACTTACTTTTCTTATAGTAAAGACCAAGATTAGTAGTACCATTCAAATATCTGAAAATTCTCTTTACAGCTTTGTAATGAGTAATTCTTGGATCAGATTGAAATCTAGCACAAAGACACACACTGAACATAATGTCAGGTCTGCTTGCTGTTAGATACAATAATGAGCCAATCATTCCTCTATACAAAGTTTGATTCACTGGTTCTTCCCCTTCATTTTTGCTGAGAGCAATAGAAGGATGCATAGGAGTTGACATGTGCTTACAATCACTCATATTGAACTTCTTAAGCATCTCTTTTGTATATTTCTCCTGATGGATCCATATACAATCAGATTGTTGCTTAATCTAAAGTCCTAGGAAGAACTTAAGTTCCCCCATTATGCTCATCTCAAACTCAGATTGCATAAGTTTAGAAAATTCCTTGCATAGTGGAGAATCAGTAGAACCAAAAATAATGTCATCCACATATATCTGAACTAGAATGAAATCTTTGTTAGACAGTTTTCTGAAAAGAGTTGTGTCTACTTTTCCTCTTTCAAAACCATTTTTGATCAAAAAATTGCTCAATCTGTCATACCAAGCTCTTGGTGCTTGTTCCAGACCATAAAGAGCCTTTTTCAGTTTGAAAACATGTTCTGGAAAAGTAGTATCTTCAAAACCCGGTGGTGGTCTAACATAGACCTCTTCCTCAATAAACCCATTGAGAAAGGCACTCTTAACATCCATCTGATATAAGGTGATGCCATTATTTACTGCATAAGATAGTAAAATTCTAATGGCTTCAAGCCTCGCTACATGAGCAAAAGTTTCAGTAAAGTCAATACCTTCTTGCTGATTATAGCCTTGAGCAACAAACCTGGCCTTGTTTCCGACCACCTTTCCTTCTTCGGATAGCTTGTTTCTGAACACCCATTTGGTTCCTATTATAGTTTTCCCATGGGGTTTAGGTACAAGTGTCCAGACATCACTCCTAGCAAATTGATTCAGCTCATCTTGCATGGCTAGGATCCAACCTTCATCATGCAGAGCCTCTTCAATTTTTTTAGGTTCAATCTCTGAGAGAAGTGCAAGATTATTCAAGCTTCTGAGTCTTGATCTTGTTCTTACTCCTTCTGAGGTGTCACCTATTATTTGCTCTTTTGGATGATGAGTTCTGTATCTCCAATCACGATTGTGAGAGGGTACACACTCTGTCTGAGACTCAACAATGTTGGTCTGAGAAGGTCCAGCTTCAGACACAAGTTCAGTCTTTTGCTCAGCAGGTCCTTCAGATGATCCTTCAGATTTTACATTTGGGTTTATCTCTATACCTGCAAAATCATCTTCTAGATATGATAGTTTCCTATCAGTCTCTTTGAAGTCATTGAATCTTACATGAATAGATTCTTCTACAGCTAAGGTTCTTGAGTTATATACTCTGTATGCCTTAGAAGTTTCAGAATATCCAATAAAGAAACCTTTATCAGACTTAGCATCAAATTTTCCTAAATCATCTTTTGTGTTGAGTATGAAACACTCACATCCAAATATATGGAAGTAGGAAATGTTGGGTTTTCTTCCTTTCCACAATTCATACGGGGTTCTTTTGAGAATTGGTCTTACCAAAATTTTGTTCTGAATGTAACATGTTGTGTGAACAGCTTCTACCCAAAAGGATCTAGGTAGATTGCTTGAAATGAGCATGGTTCTCCCCATCTCTTGCAAGTTTCTGTTCTTTCTCTCAACAACCTCATTTTGCTGAGGTGTTCTAGCCATAGAGAAATTGTGTGAGATCCCATTCTCATCACAGAACAGTCTGAAGCTTGAGTTTTCAAACTCTTCACCATGATCACTTCTGATAGCAGATATGCATATTCCTTTTTCATTTTGCACCTTCTTACAGAATTTTGTGAAATTCTCAAAGGTTTCCTCTTTGCTTCTTAGGAATATAACCTATGTGAATCTTGTATAATCATCATCAATGACCAATCCATATTTCTTTTTGCTAAGACTCTCTGTTCTAGTGGGTCCAAACAAATCCATGTGAAGTAGTTACAAAGGTTTGCTGGTTGAAACAACATTTTTACTCTTAAAAGAATGTCTTGTTTGTTTCCTTTTCAGACAATTTTCACATAAAATATTATATTTGAATGAGAGCTTGGGTAAGCCTTTAACCAAGTTGTGTTTGGTTAGCTTTGAGATCAATCTCAAGCTGGCATGTCCAAGTTTCTGATGCCAAATCTGTTTTTCATCTTCAATGGAAACAAAACACTTTACATTTTGACTTGCAAGTTCCTGTAGATCAATCTTATACACATTATTGTGTCTCTTAGTAGAAATTAGAACATGATTTGAAGTATCTTTGACTATACATCCTTCTTTAGTGAAAGACACCACATATCCACTGTCACATAATTAACTTATGATCAGAAGATTGTGTTGTAATCCTTCCACTAGAAGCACATTTTTTATCAGGGAAAGAGGAGTCATATCTACTGTCCCAATGCCAGTGATCTTCCCTTGCTGATTTCCACCAAAGGTGACCACTCCTCCTGCCTTGGGTCTAAGGCTTTGGAACAAACACCTTTCTCCCGTCATGTGTCGCGAGCACCCACTGTCCAGATACCATTTGTGGTGTTTCTTTTGTCCTGTTAAACACATCTGCAACAGGAAAAATTAAATTCTTAGGTACCCATACCTTCTTGGGTCCTTTTTTGTTAGCTTTGGGTCTTATTTTCCTTCTGTGTCTGCACTGAGACTTAACATGTCCATGCTTTCCACAGTTAGAACATCCATTACCTTTCTTAGGTCCTTTATCAGGCATATTTAATATAAAAGATTCAGATGAAGATGTGTCTGAATAACCTAAGCCACTCTTGTCAAGGGAATGCCTCTGAGAGCCTAATAATCTATTCAGATTATCAGTTCCTTTGACAAATCTGGCTAGATCCAGAGTTAATTCTTTAATCTTGCTTTTGAGTTTTTTATTTTCTTTCACAAGATTATCAAAACTATTTGGATCTTGCTGAAGTAGCTTTTCCTTGAGAGAAAGATTTTCTTTTTGCAATTTCTCATTTTCTTCAGCAGCTTGAGTAAAAGCTATTGAAAGTTTTTTAAATTCATTAAAAAGTTCTCTGCTACTTTCAACAAGGTCATCATATTGATCTTGCAAAGTTTGTGGAATTACCTCAAAGTTTGAACTGTCTGAGGAAGGTAGACTTGCCATCAAACACAGGTTTGCTTCTTCTGAAGTGGAATCATCTAGATCTTCCCATGTAGCCATCAATCCTCTCTTCTTCTTGAAGAACTACTTCTTCTGAAAAGCTGGTTTTCTTAGCTTTGGGCAATCAACCTTCATATGACCTAGCTGTTTGCACTCAGAACAGGTAACTTTATCAGTGTTAAAAAAATCTCTACTTGGTTTACCTGGTTTTGAACTAGAAGGTTGAAATCTTCTGAATCTCTCTTTTCTTTGGAGCATATTTTTTATTTTCTTGCTGAGAAGAGCAAGATCATCATCTTCTGAACATCCTTCAGATTCAGTATCACCATCTGAAGTGTCCTCTGCTTGCATAGCCTTCATGCTATCATGCCTGAACTGTCTGGCCTTTGAGTTCAATGCCAGTTATTTCTTCTTGGTATCATCTTCCCCAAGTTCAAGCTCATGAACTTTGAGAGAACCCAATAGTTCCTCCATTCTAAGAGAATTTAAATCTTTGGCCTCTTGAATGGCTGTAACTTTGGGTCTCCAGGATTTTGGCAAACTCCTTAGAATCTTTGATTGTTGTCTCCAGATTCAAAGGTTCTACCTAAAGACCTGAGTCCATTGATTATTGTCTGAAATCTTCCAAACATTTGGTCTATAGTTTCAAGCTCTTCCATCTTGAACATCTCATACTGATGTACAAGCATGCTGATCTTGGATTCTGTCCCTTCATGGGCAGCTGCAAGTGTCTCCCAAATCTCCTTGGCAGATGAGCATCCATGAACCTTTTCATATTCTGATTTGTTCAATGAACATATCAGATAGAGTTTGGCCTTCGCATTTAACTGAACTCTAGCCTCCTGCTCTAAGGTCCATTCAACCTTAGGTATGGGCACTCCAGCATGCATAGGAACATAGCCTCCATCAGTGACCGCATCCCATACATCAATGTTGTTGCTCTCAATGAACAACTTCATACGATCCCTCCAGTAGTGGTAGTCCACTCCATTGAATGCAGGGGGTCTCGTAATAGAGGCTCCTTCAGTGATGTACTATCTGTTGTTGTTGGAAGGTTCCATTTGATCTAACCTCTGCACTGATTAGGTGCTAAGCCCGAGGTTAAGCTCTGGTACCAACTGAAAATACACACAGGAAAACACTAAAAGGGGGGGTTGAATAGTGTTTCAATGGAAACCTTAAGTTTTTAGAAAACTTTTTAGAAATACGTTTAACAAAATCTTCAGATAATGAATTACGATCTGAAGTTTTTGCTGTATCTTCTGAACTTGAGTTCAAACTTAAAATTTGCTTGTAAATGTTCCTTTGAAAGGATTAAGGTTCTCTGTTTAAAATGCTTTTCACGCCCCTTTTTGGTTAGAAGAAAAACTGAATTCATAGAGTTTAAGGGAAAGAGAGAACACAACCAAATTTATCCTCGTTCACTCACTTCCACCGTGAGCTACGTCCAGTCCCAAAGGCAACCCGCCAATGGATTTCCACTATTCTTGCAAGAATTACAAGTATTCTTTTCTGTCAAGCCTCTTCAGGCTCTACCACAAGTATTCTTTCTTTCACCAAGCCTCTCCAGGCTCTACCACAAGTATTCTTTCTATCACCAAGCCTCTCTAGACTCTACCACAAGTATTCTTTCTTTCACCAAGCCTCTCCAGGCTCTCAACCAAGTATTGTTTCTTTCACCAAGCCTCTTCAGGCTCTCCGACACTTATCCAAGTGTAACCCAAGTATTCTTGCAGACAGAAAGCCTCTCCAGGCTCAGCAACCCAAACTGTTTTAAGATAAAAATGGATGAAGTTCAATCAACTATCTTCAGATGATAGATTGAACTTATCAGAAGTGTACAAGTAACTGAGATTTACTCAAGATAAGCAAATAAGCAAATGTACAAAAAATATCAGAGTATTTTTGAAGCGTTTACGCAGAGTAAAGTTTCTTTGATAACTTTGCTTCTCTGTTCTCTTTAATCTGTATGGGCATATTTATAGTCTTCAAGAGATAAATGCCCGTTACCAAATAGCATTAAATGCTCCAAGACGTTGGGACACATTGACTGGCATCTCCTGAGAAATTGCAGGTGCAGCAGGTTCTACGCACACAATGCTTTTGGGTGCAGGAGCAGCAGTAACGGACTTTCCTTTTATATGTTAATCATTAGAACGAGGTAGGAGAGTGATTCTGACTTTAATGCTGAAATAAGTAAAGATTTGATTTGAACGTTCCTCGTACACAACAACGTCTCTTAGAGTCAAACCTTTATTCTGAAGACTTTATACTTTTAGATGCAGAAAATTCTTTAGATGATCTTCTTTACTTCAGACAAAAAAAGCATCCTTCAGACGATGATAAACTTTCAGATGATATTTCACACTCTTATGATCTGAAATAAAATAGAGTATTGTGAAGGCATTTTGTCATAAATTTATCTGAATATTTATATTTGTTATTCATTAAAACCTATTGAGAGACTGAGACTCAAGGTAATTAATTTTATAACTTTTGAGACTCAACAGAGAGGGATTAACAGGCCAACGGTTTCAAGAAGCATATTCAAAGGCAATATAGGTTTCTCCAACAGATGCAAGGTGCCTCATCATAATTTGAACTCTTCCTAATCCAACTATTCTGATAGCAATAGAAGAACCAGCTCCATCAACACCTTTGATTTGGCCAAGAATGCAACCAACCTGAGTCCAGCCTTGCACCCCTAGATAAGAAAAAGTAAAATCAGCAAAAAAAGAATGTAAAATGAGGAAGATCGAACCAAAAGAGATTAATTACTTGAGTTAAGGCATAGGGTGTGCAGAGAGAAGAAGGGAAAGAGATTAATTACTTGAGTTAAGGCACAAATTTATTTCAATAAATTTGAATTAAAAAAATTGAATTGCAATTCAATTTCCAACTTGAATTAATTACGCACAATTTCAATTTATATTCAAATGAACCGTCTATATCATATGATTAATAAAAGAATTTGTATTAATTAATTATTAATAATCAATTTCAAATTTAATATTAATGGAATTAATTAATTAAATTCAATATAAATAAAATTTAAATCCGATTTACAAATATAAATTTTGAATAAGGTATTTTAATTTTTTTAAAACTTTAATTTAATCATATAATTATTTAAAAAATTAAAAGAATCATGCTATAATTTAATTTAAATTGGACTAAAAATATTGTATTCACAAAAATAAATTTAGAATGAGGTATTTTAAAAACATATTGCAACGTAAAATATTATTGTAATTAAATTTAATTTAAAAAATATTTTCAATCTGGTTAAAATTAAATTTGAAAGATGGGGAAAAACATTACCCAACAATTTAACACAATGGAAATGAAAGACATAACTAGGGATGGCAATGGGTACCCTCTGGGCAGGGTACCACAATGCCCGTCCTCGTACTCGCGTTTTAAAAAAAAAACTCGTACCCGCGCCCGTATCTGCATGGGCAGTAACTTTAGTGCCCGTCCCCATACTCGCTGGGCACCTATATGCCCATACCCGTACCCGCACCCATTACTCACATTTTTATTAAGTAAAAAATTAACAACTTACTAAAAAATTATTAATTTAAGAAAACTATATCTCAATTGAAAAAGTTACTCAAAGATCGTCCAAACATAATTTTTAAATATCAGTGACACAACAATTTAATTACATTGAAACACAATATGTTAATGTTCTAAAACATAACAATTGATCTAAAGTTTAAAATTTTTATTAAATATTACAATATACTTTCACGTCACACTATTTTACAAACTTGAATATCATGTGTTAGAATTCTTCAAGATCTGCAAAAAATTATTATTAACATTAATTAGTCATATATTGTAAAGTAAAAAAACACAAATAGATAGTTATAAAAATATATTTTTAATTTGTAATATATTATATATATATATATATCAATTTTAAAAATATGCATAAATATATTAGATATTTTAATAAAATTAATATATCCATATATATAATTGTATATAATATTTTTTATTAAATAATTATATATATATATGAGTGCGGATATGGGGCGGCCTGGGCATCAAAGTGCCCGTACCCGCGCCCGTCCTCATGAAAAAATGCGGGCTTTTACCCGTACCCGCGCCCATACCCGCTTTGCGGGTTTTTACCCTGCCCATTGCGGGTACCCATAGGGCTCGGGCTCAATTGCCATCCCTAGACAGAACGAACAAATAGAAAAAAAAATTGTGAAGATTAATGGATTACGAAATACAGCAAGAAAAAAAATATGGTATCGCAGAAAAAAAATAAGTCTTCCTCCTCCATGGGTAAGGCTACCAAATAAAAAATAATCAATAAACATGTAAAATAGAAAAAAATCATAATAATCTAAGCAAAAAAAGAAATAACAAAATGAATAACAGATGATTGGTAAAACAAAGAACCAT
Organism: Sesbania bispinosa; assembly: GCA_026901365.1. NCBI lineage: Eukaryota > Viridiplantae > Streptophyta > Magnoliopsida > Fabales > Fabaceae > Sesbania > Sesbania bispinosa. The sequence goes on from QLOH01000153.1 coordinate 565,590, forward strand.
ACTACTAACCTCCAAAAAGAGCCCTACAAAATGATCGAGAGAAAAAAAAACTACAAAAAAATGGTGAAGATTAATGCATTACGGAATATAGCAGGATCCAGAAAAAAATGGTATCGCTAAAGAAAAATTGTCTTCCTCCTCTGCAGGTAAGGCTAATGAACATAGAAGTAGCGGTACAATGAACAAAGAACAGAGAAAAAACCTACCATACCTAAACAACAAAGAAAAAATTAAATCAAATCATAATGCCATACCTTGAAAGTCGATATCCAGATATTTTTGAAGGGAATCACAGTCACCTATATACCTGCAATTTGAAAATAAGTATTTTACCAAGAACATTTTTCTTTAAAAAATTGTGTAAAATAAAAAGATGGTGAAGAAATTAGGGCGAAAAGGAGGGACACAATGAGAGAAGGAGGAGTTGTTGGACCACCACACTACCGCCTCTCTAATGGTCGGGCACAGCTAACTCCTTGCATCGCAACCACCTCCCTGTTACAAACAATTTTTATACTAAAAAATAAAAATAAACAAAAACAGAGAGAAAGGAGAACCCACTGGTTGCGGCCACCGCTGCCTCCAATCTCACTGACAGACAGTCGCCGCACCACCACACCGTCACCTCTCTGCATGTCGCACCACACCTGCAAAACGATCGGAAGAAGAAAAAAAGAAACAAAAAACGAAAGGTTATAAAATCCTCCTAAACATGGAAAGAGAGAAAGAAGGTCATACAACAAAGAAAGAAAAATATGGAAACGGTAAATAAGGTCATAAAATCATCGTGAACATGGAAGGCTATCCACTGATAAAAAACATTACACCTGCAAAAATATTCTCAGAGAAAAAGAGAGAAAGCAGAAGCGGAGAAGAAGAAGAAAAGATAAGGGAGGGGAAAATGTTTGCAAGAATAGAAATAGAAGGAATAGGGTAAATACAAAAAAAGGAATAACAAAATGATATCAAAGAATGTGAATAGACACTCTGAAAAAAGTGGAAAGGTTCAAAATTGATGGGGAAAAATCACTTACTATATTTTATGAAAAAAGAAACTCCATAATGTAACCTTGGAAATTTGAAATTTGAAATAATATTGAAAAATGGAGAATACAATTAATGATGAGAGAAGAGAGGAAATGATTTTTAATTTAATAAAATAAAAAATTAATTATTTCCTGATTTATCATTGGCCATGAAGAGAGGGAGAGGTCCTTGAAGTTTAGGTGGGAAACCAAAACTGACCATATCTCGAAGCATTTATTGCTTTGAACATTTAAATTTAAATTTTGAATTTATATTTAAAAACGTGAGAAAATCATGGATTAAAAAATGAGACAATTTTATTTTTATCTCCATTTTAATTAGATTCATGGAAAGCTTGTTTAAAAATTTAAAAAAAAATATGGAATAATTTTAGTTAAAATCAAACTCAAAAAATTTATATTCACAAAAATAATTTTACAATGATGCTTTTTAAAAATATACTGAAACGATGGAAATTATTGGAATTAATTTTAATTTAAAAAATAATTTAAATTTGATTCACAAAAATAAACTTCGAATAATGCATTTAAATTTTTTATTTTAATTTAATCATATTCATAAAAAGATTGTTTACAAAAATTGAATAAGAATAAGTAAAATATCATTGACCAATTAAAAAGGGAGGAAGAATTAAAAATATATGGAGGGAAAACAAATTAAAATTAGCTGATTTAAATTTTAAATCTTGCCAAGGAAAAACGTGGTATTACATTTATTGGTGAGAGAAGGGAACAATAATCAATCAACAATTAATGCATGTGATAATGGGAATGGTTGAGTTTGAATTGATATAATTAATTCTGACATTTCATGTAACATCCCAAAAATTTAGAAATATAGAAAAAAAATGATAATAATAATAATAATAAGAGAAATTAAAGTAAATATTTATATATGTAACTATTAGTTTTATCTAGACATAATAATATAATAAAGAACCAATGTGCTTAATCTGTAAAACATTATATATATATATGAATATAAATTATAATAAATAAACTTGTATATAATAAAAAAATGAAACGGGGGGGAACCCTAATTGAGAGAAAAGGGCAGAGAAGAAGAGGGGAAAAGAGAGAGGGTCGTGGCTGGGGGAACAAAAGAAAAAGAAGAAAACGAGGGAGAGAAAGGGGAAGGGAAGAGAGGGAGGTCGTCCTGAGCAAAGGAGGAAGAAGGAGGCACTGCTGCTTACGGATCGCAGTTTTTGGACCGGTGATGGAGCGCAGCTCACGGCGCGGCGGTAGGCTCGGTCACCTGTAGCGACTGCGACAGACCAACGGTGGGCTAGAGGGCGCGGTTCATGCGTGGTTGCTGCTTTTGACGTTGGAAACGTTGCGGCTGTGACCCTCACGGTGGTGGCTGGTGAGCGCACAGTCACGGGGTGCGAGAGAAAGGCACGGTGGCGCGCGAACGGCGCGGTGGTGGATGCTAATCGAGGAAGATGATGGTGGCTGCGAGAGCGGCGGACTCCGGTGGCGGGACGCGGTGCTCGTTCGAACGGAGGGAGTTCCACAACGGTGATGGCTGATGGGTTAGCGGCGGTGCGGGAGGATGGGGGCTGTTCGGACTGCACGCAGTGGTGGTGGTTGGATCCATGGTGCGACGGAGGTGGAAGACGATGGCTGTGTGTGGCACTCTGTTCGCCGGAGATGAGGGCTTTCTCGTGGCAGAGGCTGTCGCGGATCTGTTCAAGTGAGTAAAGCTCACACACTTCCATCTCCTCTTGTATGTATTTCCATTATGATCCCTTTTCTTCTAATCCCCTTCATTTTAGCTTGTGGATATGGTATTAAGTTGTATTATAGGCTATTCAGGCTTTGAGATGATTACTAGCGTGTATGCGAAAACCCTAGGTTGAAGTAATTTGGGGATTTGGGAGTTTGGGGGAGCAAATGTTATTTAGTGATTTAATTGATGATTTCGTTATTCTTTAAGACGATTTTGTCATAAGAAGATGTATGATTATAGGTTAGAATTTATTACGATTTATGCTTTCAAGGTTGCTAAATGAGAACGTATTTTCAGATTCACATTCTTGAGGTGATATGATTATCATGAGAAAACTTAGATTTATTGCATGACATTTGTTCCCTGTACATGTGGTCAATTCTATGCTTGAATTCATCATGAGATGTACATTACCTGTAAAGTTTGAGAAAATGTTTTTCGGCTTCGGCCCCAGTTTCGGCTTCGGCCCCAGTTTTGGCTTCGGCCTCAGTTCACCTTAATTAATCAAGATTGGACTTCGGTCCCCAGTTAATTGGACTTCGGTCCCCAGTTAAAACACAGGTTTCGGCCCCCAATTAATTGGCGGTATTATGCCCAAGGAAGACGTTCCTTGTAGTCTGAGCTCAGGTCTAGCCCCAGATAGTGATAAGACCCCGTCTGCCGGGTAATGCAGTCATGCATTCATGTATGGCACATTTACTTGAGATTGTGACATTAGACATGTGATATGCTTGTGTTTAGTTAATTTGAGAATAGAAGAAGTGTTCATGTGCATTAGAATGAATTAATTGTGGTTTGTTGAATGATATGTTGCATGTCATATGTTTGCCTCCCCACACTGCTTGCTGCATGCTTTGTTCACTGAGATTATTATCTCACCCCACGTTACGGGGATATATTCTAGTTATGCAGGTTAATCAGATCTTGTATTAGAGGAAGATGGAGCTGTTGGAGTGGACTCACCCACTCCCAGTGGTCAAGAAGTTTAGTTGTTTATTTTTGGAGTAAACCCTCACTTTAGTCCCCGACTTTTTCCTGGTCGGGCAATTTAGTCCTTAACTTTTATAAATCAACACGTTAGTCCCTGACTTTTATCACCGCCAGTCAGTTTAGTCCAAAACCCCAAACGCCGTTAACAGAGAGGTGACATGTCATGTTAAGTGACATGTAGGACTCCAGCTGGGCTCAAAATGTTGTTGTTTTATTGGTCAAAATAGTGAATGGAAAAATTAAAAATAAAAATAAATTGAATTTGGTTCTAAATTTAAAGGGGAATTTGTTGAACCCTAATTGCATTCCCCTCATTCTCGCTTCTGACGGTTTCTTCTTCTCTCCTTTCTTCTTGTCTTCTTCTCATCGTTCTTCCGTAGCAAGTTACTCTGGAGCATAATAACCAAAGGTTCCAAGAACACGGGTAGAATGAAGTCGTGCGTGCTGCTGCATCAGGGGCTTGATTTGGCAAATCAAAATCAGCAATCTTTGCAACATCATCATCGAAAAGCATTATGTTACTAGACTTAATGTAACGAAGGATAATATGAGTCTCTGCCTTTTCATGAAGATATTCAAGTCCTCTAGCTGCACCAACAACAATTTTAACTCTTTGAGCCCATGAGAGAACTAGACCAGGTTGTGCACCCTTGACACCTTTGCATCCTATATCCACAATTATAATAAAATTAAACATTGCAATGAAGAGATTATTGAATATATTTATCCTACTTTCTTTTATTTTTTTAAAGGCAGTTTCAATGATATTAGCAATATTCACTTGTAGAGCTTCTCATGCCAATGGCAGCTTTCATTGATTTAGTAAAAATTACAAGATTTAGCTGGTTAACTTTTAGATAAAGAAAATAATCTGCTTGTATGGTATAATTTCAAACCTTTCAAGTTTCCTTCACAAGGATGAGTAGATACTGTTTTCAAATCATAATTCCAAAACCAGCTACAAATTTCTGTACAGAGACCTGTCATTATTAATCTTATATATTTACACTAATGAGTTTGAATAAATTTGTATAACTAATGCATAAAGAAAGGAGAAGAAGAACGATGAGAAGAAGACAAGAAGAAAGGAGAAGAAGCGAGAAAGTTTTGAGCCTAGCTGGAGTTCTACATGTCACTTAACGTGACATGTCACCTCTCTGTTAACGGCGTTTGGGGTTTTGGACTAAACTGACTGACGGTGATAAAAGTCAGGGACTAACGTGTTGATTTATAAAAGTCAGGGACTAAACTGCCCGACCAGGAAAAAGTCAGGGACTAAAGTGAGGGTTTACTCTTTATTTTTGTATTGATAGTTTAATTATGTAATTATATAAAGATGTATTGGAGATTAGATTTTGAAATATGATGTAGTAGTCTTTAGTTTGGCCATGGAGGCCTATTGTTATTGAATTGGATTAGTGATTGTGATATTATGAACTGTACTGGTGATTTTGCTGGTTTTCAGGTGATTCTGAAAATTTGGAAATGTCCAGTTTTCAGGGGAAACTCTGCCGGATTTTTGGTAGGAGCTTATGAACCTTAACACTCTAAAGTGTTGGTTCGTTCCCATATTTTAAAATTAGAAATTGACTTTGAGAAATGTGATGTATGAAGTATGTGGTAATCTAAGTAAGCGTTGGATTGCTTAGGCATCGTTGTATTATGTGTGCCGATATCGAAAATGGCGCGAAATAATTTCAGAAATTCGGGAATAGTGTTTCCAACGAACATTATTCTTGGATTTAGAAATTAGGACGTTACATTTTGGTATCAGAGCAGTTCAATCCAATTGGACTGTGGTTAGGTTAGTTGCCCGTGACTTACCGTAATTCCACCGTGCCTCATTCTCAGTATAGGGACCGATCACCCCTCTACTGGGTGCGTCGTACACGGAATTATGGCTAGGGACGAAAAGAGGATACCTTGTTAAGGGAGTTGGGATACCTCCCCAACAGGGTTAGAGCCACCCGCTTACAATTAGAGGGAGAGAGTGGCATAAATCCATTCCCAAGAGTAAGATCTTCCTCTTAGAGATTTTATAGGACCTATCCTTAATCCGTAGTGGACTTGAGGCACACTTGGAAGGAAAGGTAAAGGGTAAGCATTGGAATAGAGTGCATAATTAGTTGCGGTATGCAATTAAGAGAGAGTGACTAGAGGGTTGATGAGTAGGCTTCCTAGTGGGATAGGAGGAGGTCGGTTTCTTGTAATTGAACTTGGATGGTATGAGTTGTTTGGCTAATTATGATGCTAATTTCTGTTTGAATGATTGCATGACATATTTGTTGTTTGTGTTGCCTGAATTTTTGCTTGTCCTGCATACTTGGTGAAGATTTAAGGAATAAGTTACGATGTCGTTTGCATAACTTGTACGTTAGGTTGCTTGACTTAGAAGGATGTGTAGGCAGAGGGTTAATGGTACACTTTTCGGGCAAGGGCTGAATGATCTTAGAATTTGGAATCTTGCGGGTTTAGGATTTCATACTCGGTGGGTTGGTAATGGTAGGAAGGACTCATGGGAAGTTAGGGGAACCTAATACCCCCGGTAAGGGAGAGTAACCCTAGTTCTTTGGTCAAGTTTCGTGCCAATGGACGGATGTAACCCTGGATACGACTTGAGAAATCGAATTAGGGCCTTGACCTTACTTGTAGTTATCTTAGGCGCTATAACTCTGGATAGATGTCAATTAAGTAGTCAGTGAATTTAATAATTGTTAGTGATGAGAATACCTAAGTCTTATGTACGGATAACTGGTTTTAGCGTGAAAGGAACAAGTCCAACCTTGTGTTTCCGGGGTGTTAGATAGATTCTTTAGAGTCCTTACCTACTCCTTAGGTCCATTGCCGGAGAACCTAGTTCTCCTTCTTAAGGGAAGGGTCTGAACCTTTGGTATCCTAACAAATCAATCAGAGAGTTCTTGGATGTAGTTTCGGTTCACTAAGGTATAAGTTAACCAACTAGTCACTTAAGTGTGTTCTTACTCCTTGAACCATTAGGGGGTTTAAGTAAGTAGACCACGACTCCTTAACCACCCTGTTCTACCTTAGAGCACCCTTCTTACCTTAGGTCCCTTGTGGTGTAGGACCTTACTAGCCATATCTGAGTTATGGTTGGGAATTACTGCTCAGTGCAGACCCCATGACTAGTTCGGTCACGTTAGAGGGTACAACCCCAGTAGATAAAAGGGTAAGTGATATTGAGAACTCGGATGGGTAGAGGTATTTAGAAAATTGCAATCATGATTGATTTCTTTCGGTTCGAGGTTCACTCTACAACTAGCACCTGAAGGATAGGATCCCTTGTTGTTTGGTCAAAGTATATAGAGTAGATGTCTCATAATTATCAAGTTTCTGTACCCAGTACATCATTGTCGGTTCTTCAGGATGTAGGCACTCCTGTTACTGGTTTTCTAAGTTATCTGTGGTAGAGCTAAGTCTACCGGTTAGGCCTCTTGGCTCTTTCTCTTTTGATTCCTTAGCGGTAATACTTTGGCCTTTATAGTTCATGGAAAAAGGAAAATCTTGTGGAATTTAGAACTGTTACTCAGTGCATAACTCCTACGAGGGTCAACAATCAGTATCTAGTTAGTGTTTTGTTAAAGACTAGTGTTAAGCTTGGTTTTGAACTCGTCGTTAGGTGTTGAACAATCTTCTTCCATTTCTCTTGTCTCTAAGGTTCCGACCATCGTTCAAGTTGTATATGTCCCTTGGTCACCAAAGCAATTGGAGGTTCCTTCAATTGTTACGGTTGCAAGCTTTAGTCAATAGTTGTTGATACCCTTGTATAAGGCAGGCTTTCGTACTCAGACTCCTAGGTTGGATCGATAGATAGTTATGTTTTCCACGTTGTGCACTTGAGGGAGTGATAGGTACCAGCAGAACTACACACTAACGTGTTATGTATGATGAGACTGGTTTCCCGAATGAACTATAGGAGTTTGTCCATTCTCTATCTCATGTGTATTAGAGAAGCATTGTTGCCTTGGTCGTGGCTATGTATGCCACGCACACTTGGCTGCAACGTTATATTATTTTATTTGAGACTTGTGGGTTGTTGTTTTAGAAGCCAGTTATGAAAGGATGTTGTTCATAAGACTATGTTTCAGACCAGATAGCTTTAGAAGTCGCAACATAGTTTCATGTAGTAGACTTAAATCTTAAGGGAAGTTAGAGAGGGCCAAGCCCTATGGGGGGTAGCCTTGTGGGAAAAATACAAGTACCCATAGTATGACCTAGAAGACCACTTAGAACTATCCTGAGCATAGCTAGGTTGTTATCAACCCAAGGATTGAATCGACTGGTAGCTGCCAAAAGTCAGGGTCCCTAGCAACTTAGACAACTTTCAGAAATTGCCCGAGGTGGGGTACGCGGATTTAGTAGTAAGTTAGTGGCCATGACCAGGAGTATTGTACAATCTTTTGATATCCTAACTCAGATAGTTTAATTACCTAGAGTAGTAAGTCATCTCAAAGTAGAGAGACCACTACGAGGTTTAGGCATCCATGCTAGGATGGTAAGTGATTTTGGGTGTCGATGAAAGGAAGAATGAGAGAATTAACTGGTTTAGGTATAAGTCAAGTATGATACTGTTCAAGGAATGGGGACAGATAAGACGTAGCCTAAGGAGATGGGACAAAGAAGACTAGTTTAGGAGTGCAATCGACCCTTAGTCCCCCTTAGTCACCTTGAGGGATAGAGACATTAGTTGTTGAGCAACAAGTTAGGAGATGTCGAAAGTACCGAGTTTAGTTAAGAATAGGAGTGTGATCTGGCGTTGGAGTAACTGGAGCAAATTTTGAGGACAAAATTTATTTAAGGGGGGTGGAATTGTAACATCCCAAAAATTTAGAAATATAGAAAAAAAATGATAATAATAATAATAAGAGAAATTAAAGTAAATATTTATATATGTAACTATTAGTTTTATCTACTTAGATGACATAATAATATAATAAAGAACCAATGTGCTTAATCTGTAAAACATTATGTATATATATATATATATGAATATAAATTATAATAAATATACTTATATATAATAAAAAAAATGAAACGGGGGGGGGACCCTAATTGAGAGAAAAGGGCAGAGAAGAAGAGGAGAAAAGAGAGAGGGGTCGTGGCTGAGGGAACAAAAGAAAAAGAAGAAAACGAGGGAGAGAAAGGGGAAGGGAAGAGAGGGAGGCCGTCCTGAACAAAGGAGGAAGAAGGAGGCACTGCTGCTTACGGATCGCAGTTTTTGGACCGGTGATGGAGCGCAGCTCACGGCGCGGCGGTAGGCTCGGTCACCTGTAGCGACTGCGACAGACCAACGGTGGGCTGGAGGGCGCGGTTCATGCGTGGTTGCTGCTTTTGACGCTGGAAACGTTGCGGCTGTGACCCTCACGGTGGTGGCTGTTGAGCGCACAGTCATGGGGTGCGCGAGAAAGGCACGGTGGCGCGCGAATGGCGCGGTGGTGGATGCTAATCGAGGAAGATGATGGTGGCTGCGAGAGCGGCGGACTCCGGTGGCGGGACGCGGTGCTCGTTCGAACGGAGGGAGTTCCACAGCGGTGATGGCTGATGGGTTAGCGGCGATGCGGGAGGATGGGGGCTGTTCGGACTGCACGCAGCGGTGGTGGTTGGATCCATGGTGCGACGGAGGTGGAAGACGATGGCTGTGTGTGGCACTCTGTTCGCCTGAGATGAGGGCTTTCTCGCAGCAGAGGCTGTCGCGGATCTGTTCAAGTGAGTAAAGCTCACACACTTCCATCTCCTCTTGTATGTATTTCCATTATGATCCATTTTCTTCTAATCCCCTTCATTTTAGCTTGTGGATATGGTATTATGTTGTATTATAGGCTATTCAGGCTTTGAGATGATTACTAGCGTGTATGCGAAAAACCCTAGGTTGAAGTAATTTGGGGATTTGGGAGTTTGGGGGAACAAATGTTATTTAGTGATTTTATTGATGATTTCGTTATTCTTTAAGACGATTTTATCGTAAGAAGATGTATGATTATAGGTTAGAATTTATTACGAATTATGCTTTCAAGGTTTCTAAATGAGAACGTATTTTCAGATTCACATTCTTGAGGTGATATGATTATCATGAGAAAACTTAGATTTATTGCATGACATTTGTTCCCTGTACATGTGGTCAATTATATGCTTGAATTCATCATGAGATGTACATTACCTGTAAAGTTTGAGAAAATGTTTTTCGGCTTCGGCCCCAGTTTCGGCTTCGGCCCCAGTTTTGGCTTCGGCCTCAGTTCACCTTAATTAATCAAGATTGGACTTCGGTCCCCAGTTAATTGGACTTCGGTCCCCAGTTAAAACACGGGTTTCGGCCCCCAGTTAATTGGCGGTATTATGCCCAAGGAAGACGTTCCTTGTAGTCTGAGCTCAGGTCTAGCCCCAGATAGTGATAAGACCCCGTCTGCCGGGTAATGCAGTCATGCATTCATGTATGGCACATTTACTTGAGATTGTGGCATTAGACATGTGATATGCTTGTGTTTAGTTAATTTGAAAATAGAAGAAGTGTTCATGTGCATTAGAATGAATTAATTGTGGTTTGTTGAATGATATGTTGCATGTCATATGTTTGCCTCCCCACACTGCTTGCTGCATGCTTTGTTCACTGAGATTATTATCTCACCCCACGTTACGGGGATATATTCTAGTTATGCAGGTTAATCAGATCTTGTATTAGAGGAAGATGGAGCTGTTGGAGTGGACTCACCCACTCCCAGTGGTCAAGAAGTTTAGTTGTTTATTTTTGTATTGATAGTTTAATTATGTAATTATATAAAGATGTATTGGAGATTAGATTTTGAAATATGATGTAGTAGTCTTTAGTTTGGCCATGGAGGCCTATTGTTATTGAATTGGATTAGTGATTGTGATATTATGAACTGTATTGGTGATTTTGCTGGTTTTCAGGTGATTCTGAAAATTTGGAAATGTCTAGTTTTCAGGGGAAACTCTGCCGGATTTTCGGTAGGAGCTTATGAACCTTAACACTCTAAAGTGTTGGTTCGTTCCCATATTTTAAAATTAGAAATTGACTTTGAGAAATGTGATGTATGAAGTATGTGGTAGTCTAAGTAAGCGTTGGATTGCTTAGGCATCGTTGTATTATGTGTGCCGATATCGAAAATGGCGTGAAATAATTTCAGAAATTCGGGAATAGTGTTTCCAACGAACATTATTCTTGGATTTAGAAATTAGGACGTTACATTTCAGACCTTTAATCAAAAAAACGTTTTTGGAGGGAAATTGGCCTCACAAGAAAGTGACACCTCACATCATATGACCGGGCAGAAACTGTCTTTTATATAATATATTGATATTGATATTGATATATTGATATTGATTGAATATTGATTGATTGATTGATATTGATATTTAATTTAATTAATATAAATATGTAAACTATAGAAAATGATAATGATTAGTGATTTTTTTCTGTTTATATAGAAAGAATTAAAAAAATTAAAACATAGAAAATTTATTTGAAACAACAAATTTCAAACATTAATAATTATAAATGTAAAATATACCATATCATATCATTTAAATTTTTGAAATATCCTTTTATACATTATATTTTTCGTCAAATTATAACGTTTAAAAGTATAATCACATATAAGAATCCTAAGTCCTTTATCAAGACTTCACCCTAGATTTATCAACATATAATTGACCATGAAAGAAAACGATTTTTGGTAAATAAACACCAACGTGTGATAATGTCTAGCTTTGACTTTTATTAATGGTCACAACAAAATAAAGAAAAATGAAAATTATCTTCGTTAAAACTTTAATGGAGTGAGATGATCAAATAGAATTAAATTCATTCGAGGTGTCCCCAAATGTGTTCCGTATTTGTTTTTCTTTCGGAAAAAATGAAAATCTAGTTTATATACATTTAAATGTAAATAAATATAATATACTTCCTCCGTTCCTTTTTATAAGGCACGCTATATTGAATCACAAAGACCAATACAAGTAATTAAAGCTAGTTAATTATTTTATTTGAGTTTTAAAAAATAGTTTAACTTTCTAGTTTTGCTCTTATTTAATATTATTAACTAACTCCACTATCATTTGATAGTTAGAAAGACACTAAAGTTAATAAGGGCAAATAAGGAAAATTATAATAAATGTTTTCTTCAAATTGTAAAGTGACTTATAAAAAGGAACACAAAAAATTCTAAAAGGTGCCTTATAAAAAGAAATTGAGGGAGTATGTATTTAGGTGATTTCGATTCCTATTATATTCATTTCAAAATATTTAATATCGTCTTGTCATTTGTGTTTACTTAAATTCCTATTATTTATATATATTTTCGATTGCAACATGTAATGTATTTATGTATTTAATAGTTTAATTTTAAAATATATAAGATAAGATTTTTTCACGCCTAATTTTTTTTCTTTTTATCTATCTTTCTTTTCTATCACATCAATTGTCATTTATTTGTGTATTTCTTGATTTGTTTCTTTTTATCTCTTTCATTTTTCTACTTTCAACACCCAAAAGTTAACTATCAAAGTTTTAATACTTTTAAAAAAGAATAATAATTTTTTCACATTTTTTTTGTTTAACACTTCCTTTAACACCTTAATTTTCTTTACTTTTCTCTTCATTTCATATCACATTTTTCACATTCTTTTTCTTTATTATTTTTTCTTTTTATTTTTCTTCTCCCTAAACTTTCCATATTTATCTACTTACTATTTATGTATCTTATAGGTTAGGCTAGATTTAGAACTCTTAACGTTACTACTTATAGGAATTAAAAAAATTTAACCTCCCAATGAATAGTGACAAAAAAATCTAGCCAATTGTAATAATATATAGATTTCAATATTTACAAATGGCTCCATCAAATTAAAATTCAATTTTAAGAAAAAACCCTAAAATTTTCTTTCTGTGCTTTTGCTAAAGAGATGATAGGAGAAGCAACTAAGTTCTTCCTCCTCTTCCTTTCACCTTTTCGTCTCTCCCTCTTTGGTTGTCTAATTTTTTCTCCTCTCTTATTCTTTTTCCTTTTCTAATCCAAATCTCTCTTTATCTTTATTTTTTATTTGTTTTTTTTTCCGTTGTTGATGTAGGTGAAAATTTCATTTTGGTGATTGGGTATTAGACCCCACTAATATACGAATCCAGATTGGTGGGTTTTGGAGGGTGACAAAGGTCGTGGCCGTGTGACGGCGGAGAGGACCAACACCGGAGCTCCGACAAGGCCGCAATGGCGAGAATTCTTCACCTTGCACACTGGTAAGGCCGCTGCGAGGGGTTGTTGATAGTGCAGTGTGAAATTAGTACTTGGGAAGCTCCTTCTTTTGTAGATAGTGCCTCTCGCGGTACATTTTCTCACGCCATACTTCTGAGGGAACGAGCGTGGTCCTCACAAGGGGTGTACTCGCTGAGGTCGTCACTGCAGGGAGGGTACTGGTGTGGTGTTGAAGAGGAGAAACAATTGGTTCATTCGGAGGCGTTGTGGTGGTAGAAGAAGTCTAAGTGGGTGGGGTTATTGTGGTGGTGGTGGATACATGTAGGGTTGGGTGGTGGGTTAATGTGGAATCATTGGTGGCAAGCATTGTGGTGGACTCAAGAGTATGAGCTGAGTTGATTGGTGGTGGAAGAAGAATGTGTGTAGTATTATAGAACTAAGGATTGAGTGTTTGACGAAATGCTTATAGGGCTTAAGGATGGGATAGAACCAGATTTTTTAGAAAGGGAAAGTGGGGTTTGTGAGTGTTCCCCAATGGGTTTGATTCTTCTTGTTTTGGTATTCTTACTATCAAATTAGAGTATTTTTACCATACAAGTTGATTCTATATTTGTCCTTTTTTTCACCCCTATTTATTTTGCATCCTATTTAGCATTAAATTGTATGTTACTATTATGGATACAAGAAGTGATATTGGATTGTAGGCCTTAAATAGTCCTAAGAGTGACATGGGTGGATACTTTCATGCATTACAAAGTGGGGCATGTTCAATCACGACTGCTAGATTTTTTGTTAACTGCACCTTAGGTTATTTGAAGAGGGCTTTGGAATTTCTGTAGGTGCATTTTATCACATTTTCAAGTTTTAAACATCTTTTTTGTACTCCTCACATGAAAATCACTATTGGTCATTAACAATTGTGAAATAGTGAACAAAATCACTCTTAAAGTCTTAGCCAGTGGCCTCTGATTTCTATTTGAATGTTTATAATTCGCCTTCCAAATTGCTGCAGATCAGGACAATAATTACTCTTGTTGCTTTGACAGGACTTCTTGATGTAAGTTTAGAGATAATAACTATCCAGTATCCATTAACTCTGCAATCTTATCTGCCCCTCAAAACCAAAGCCTGTATATTAATAATATTTGGCTAATTCGAAGGTTTACTTGACCACCATCCATTCAACTGTACTACTCTGGACTTCAATATAAGCAAAAAAAAACCTAACTCACACTAATTAAGAAAATTAGTTAACCTCATTTAATTTTCTTGATGTCATCTAAAAATCAATTGTATTCTCTAAATTACCCTTCATGAAAGACTTCAATTTTATTGAAATTTGTTCCAAGTGGAAACACTCTCTCTACATGTTCATTAAATATGGTCATTGGAAAACAAAATCTGAATTTAATTAAAGGGTATTTTGGTACAAGGTTATTAAATAGGGTAAAATTAGTTGAGATTTACTTATATTTTTTACCACCATAAGTGGAATTTTTGTTGCTTATATTTGAGTTCAGAGACAGTATTTATTATGGCCTTGTCAACGATTGGACCATTTTTTAGGAACATTTATTCATCAACCTTCTTACACCCCCAATAAATAGAAGTTCATTTGTAACTTCATTCTCATTCCTTTCTCTCATTTTAATGGAGGAGTTTTTTATATTGGCAACCCCGTTCAACCTAGTGATTTCAATACTGATCAGGTCGACGGGGTGCCCAATGCCATGAGCTTTTCCAACGTCATATAATCAATTTTTTAGATTGAACATTGTAGCCAAGTATGAGTTCATTAAGTATCTAATGACTTTCCTTTATTCCTTCCCCACGCAGGCCAACTTAGTCACGGTGATGATGTGTTCACCTACTCAAAGGTGAAGAAGAAGAAGAAGAAGAAGAAGAAGGAAGGAAGAGGAAGGAAAGCAGCAGAAGAATGATCAACTTCTGAAGACACATGAGGTCCTTTTTATTTTTCACATATTATGTACTTTTCTTTTGTATTCCTTTCTTGTAACCATAATAAAGATTGAACAGTCAATTTATTCGAAAAGCCAATAAATTCTTCGATTTGTATTTGAAGAACTTTTAATTTTTTGGCCTTTTCATATTTCATTTGTTACTTGAAGGTCTTTCTGATTCGATACCAATAGATGCCTTACTCAAAGGTCTCTCAAATTCGATACCAACACTACCATAGTAGGATTTTCTACTAACAATAAAGTTTGATACGAGTTATTGTTTTTCCACAGCCTCCACAGGCTTACACCAGTATTATTTCTAAGCCTTTGTAGTCTTTTCACAGCTAGTATCTCTCCACTAGCCTTTGCAGGCTTACTTTCCAACACTAGCTCTCCTAGTTAGCTTGGAAGATGGTATGTATTTTGAGAAAAATGGGTTTATAATAATTTATTCATACACAATACTCAAAGATTGAGGTAACATTGAGAAGGAAGAACTCTTCATAAGAAGAAAAATGTGTGTAGAACCTTGAATTCTTGAGCTTTAGCATTTTAGGCTTTTTCCTTGTGTTATTCTTCACAGTTAAGGATTTTTATAGCAATTGAGGGTCTTCCTAGCCGTTGGAGCATTTTAGACTCCAGTGAAAAGTGAATGTTTCCTTCTAGTGACATGTCATTTTATTGTCATGACTTTTATTGACATGTCCTTTCTGAATCTTTAATTATGTTCTTAAAGCTTATAGTCTTCTACTGACCCTTTGTTTGCATATTTTATGCAAAATTTACTAAGAGTTTGAGGTAGAATGTTTAGTGTTCAAAATAAATTTTGCATTCCGGTCTTTGATTTGTGCTTCTGGAGACTTGACATAATTGAATATGTTCAACACTTTTTGCTTTGAGTGTTACTTCTAATATTTTGCAAGCAATGGATTTATGAGAATTATGTCTTACTTGAGGATTTTAGATACAAATCTACATAGAGTGTGTTTGACAAGACACTCAGCTAAATGGAAACTGAAATCATTTTGACAGTGTTTAGTAAAGTTTTTTTTATATAATTACTAGCTTTTTACTAGTGTTTTTAAATAAGATGCTTTTGGTAGCTTTTTTATAATATCTTATTTTTTACAACTATTAGCTAAACATTTATTAAAATTTTATCCCTCAACAAATTTAATCCATCATTATATAATAATTAATAATGTATTTACCTATCATTTTAGAATTTTCAGCTAGTTCAACAACTAGTTTTTAAAAAGCACTTTTAATCAAATCAATTAGTTTCCTAACTTTTAGTTAGTTATTTAGTTTTCATATAGTTAGTTAAAGTTAAATTTAGAACTTATGTAAAATATGTCATATAAATATGTACTTTCATGTCATTTTAGGTTTACAAACTACTTAAACAACTAATTTTAACAAACATTTTAATTCAATAATATTACTTAGAGTTAATATACAATTTAGTCCCTGAAAGCATCACGTTATTTACTTTTAGTCCCTGAAAGTTTATTTGTGTACAAATTAGTACTCGAAAGTCTAAAATTGCTTATTTATTAATCTCTCTGTTAACCTCTGTTACATTAATATAACGGAATTGCTGACCTAGACCGTTAAATGCACCGTTCAACTATTAAGTGATGTCTACATGGAAGTTTAGTTGTTTAGTCTTTAATCTTGGACAAATTTTTAACTCATTATCCAAATTTAAAAGCTTCATTGATCTCCATTATTCTCCCCATACGAGAAAAAATCTAGCAACCCTAATCTCCATTCTTCAAAACCATAGAAAACTATTTTACAACCCAAATGTCTATGGTGATGAAAGTGGTGTGATGAACCTATGTGCAAGTGGTAAAAGGCTACGGTGATGGAGTGCAAGGGAAAGAATAAAAGAAAATGGTTCTTGAGGTGCCCTTGTAGGAAACACAGGAAAATACTAGAATGGGGGGTTGAATAGTGTTTTTATAAACTTTAACGAGTTTTGGATGCTTTTCGTGAAGAAGTGTTTTTCAGCAAGTTCGTAAAGAATTATCTGAAGTTCCTTCAGAGAGATGTTTTATACAACTGAAACTTTCGAAAGAAAACACTTAGAGTTATATAACTTCAAATCCAAATCCCCTTAGTTAGCAATAATTGAATTTACGAGAGATAAGGGTTCAGAAGACTTAGCCACAGATTTATACTGGTTCACTCACAACCACCGTGAGCTACGTCCAGTCCCGATGCAACAACAGCAAAGGAGTTCCACTATTTGATCAGTAGTACAAGTATTCTTTTGTCAACCAAGCCTCTTCAGGTTCTATTACAAGTATTCTTTGTCCTACCAAGCCACTCCTGGCTCTAACAAGTATTCTTTTCTGTCAAGCCTCTTCAGGCTCTACAACAAGTATTATTTTATCAACCAAGCCTCTTCAGGCTCTAACACAAATCAGTGTTTAAAAGTGAAAGTCTAAGCTTATAAACTACACAAGTTTAAAGCTCAAACTCAGGGAAATGTACAGGATAACTGAGGTAGACTCAAGATATGAAAGTTTTTGTACAATGAAAATATACATATAATATTTCAGCGATTCAGCGTTTCAACAAGTTGGCTTATTCGTCTGTGCTTCTCATGAGCTCTTCATGGGTATTTATAGAGTTGGATTTGAAATCTGTTAGACTCAATTTAATTCCCGTTGAAATAGCATTAAATGCATTCTCTCTCGTTGTGACACAAAGCTCTGATAGATTGTTCTACAGTACGCATTAGGTGTGCATAGCTGACTTGCTTTTCTGAACAATTGTACTTGCAGCAAACAAAACTTCCTCTTTAAGGTATCCTTTTTGAAAACAACTTGAGGAGGCTTTCTGCGTTCACAGCTGAGAATGGAGAATGTGCAGAGATATCTGAGCAGCTTCAAATCTTGACAAGTTCTTCAAGAGGTCTCTAAGAATAAAGAATTGGGTGCAGGGACCAAGCCACGTCAGATAGTATCAAAGAGTTCCTTTCAGAAAGTTCATCTCTTCACCATGTTGGTTACTTCAGAAAGGTTGCACAATTCAGAATGTTGACCTTTCCAAAATTCATTTCTTCGTGCTGAAAACATATAAAACACTTTACACATAAAATGTATAAATGACTTAGTCAAATTTGTTTTTCATTAAAACTCAGGATATGAGAGACTTAAAACATTATTAAATGCAGTCCTAAGAAAAACTTTAATTCACCCATTAGGCTCATTTCAAATTCAGATTGCATCAGCCTTGAAAATTCCTTGCATAAAGAAGAATTTGTTGAACCAAAGATAATGTCATCAACATGTATTTGGACAAGTAAAAGATCTTTGTTAGACATTTTTCTAAAAAGAGTTGTGTCCACCTTTCCCCTTTCAAAACCATTTTTAGTGAGAAAAGTGCTCAGTCTGTCATACCAAGCTCTAGGAGCTTGTTTAAGACCATACAGAGCCTTCTTTAATTTAAAAACATGTTCAGGAAAGGCAATATCTTCAAAACCCGGAGGTTGTCTAACAAAGACTTCTTCCTCAATAAATCCATTAAGGAATGCACTTTTAACATCCATTTGATATAGTTTGATTTCATTATTTGCTGCATAAGAGAGAAGTATTCTAATAGCTTCAAGCCTAGCTACAGGAGCAAAGGTTTCAGTAAAGTCAATACCTTCTTGCTGGTTGTAACCTTAAGCAACAAGTCTGGCTTTATTTCTGACTACTTTTCCATCTTCAGAAAGTTTGTTTCTAAACACCCATTTGGTTCCAATAATAGTTTTCCCATGGGGTTTAGGAACTAGAGCCCAGACATCACTCCTGGAAAATTGATTTACCTCTTCTTGCATGGCTAGGATCCACCCTTCATCATGCAGAGCTTCATCAATGTTCTTTGACTCAATTTCAGAGAGTAGGGCAATATTATTGACTTCCCTTAGTCTTGACCTCGTTTTTACTCCTTCTAAAGTTTCACCAGTGATTTGATTTTGAGGATGGTGAGTTTTGTATCTCCATACTTTCCTGAAAGGCATTGCTTGCTCAGATTGAGACTCAACATTAACTTTCTGAAGTGGATTTTCAGTAGGTTGTTCAGAGAGTTGATCAGCAGGTTCTTTAGAGGGTACATCAGCGATTTGCTCATCTTTTACTTCTGTACATTCTGAAGTTGGGTTGAGTTTCATACCTGCAAAATCATCTTCAAGATTTGATAGTTTCCTATCAGACTCTTTAGCATCATTAAATCTAACATGGATGGTTTCTTCCATAACTAAGGTTTTAGAGTTATAGACTCTATAAGCCTTTGAAGTTTTTGAATAACCAATGAAGATTCCTTTGTCAGATTTTGAATCAAACTTCCCAATATCATCCTTGGTGTTAAGTGTAAACACTTACATCCAAAGATATGAAAGTATGAGATGTTGGGTCTCCTTCCTCTCCACAATTCATAAGGAGTTCTTTTGAGAATTGGTCTTACCAAGATTTTGTTTTGAATGTAGCAAGCTGTATGAATAGCCTCTGCCCAGAAGGATTTTGGTAGATTGCTTGAAAGGAGCATGGTTCTTCCCATCTCTTGCAAGCTTCTGTTCTTTCTCTCAACAACCCCATTTTGTTGAGGTGTTCTTGCCACTGAGAAATTGTGAGAGATCTCATTCTCATCACAGAACATTTTGAAGCTTGAGTTTTCAAACTCACCCCTATGATCACTTCTTATGGCAGAAATGCAGTATCCTTTTTCATTCTGCACCTTTTTACAGAATCTTGTGAAATTCTCAAAAGTTTCATCCTTGCTTTTGAGAAAGATAACCCATGTAAATCTAGTATAGTCATCAACTATTGCCAAACCATATTTTTTTCCTGCAAGACTTTCTGTTCTTATAGGTCCAAACAAATCAATGTGAAGCAATTCTAAAGGTCTTGAGGTAGACACAACATTTTTGCTCTTGAATGAGCTTTTGGTTTGTTTACCTTTCAGACAGTTTTCACAAAGAATATTAGATTTGAAAGATAGTCTGGGCAATCCTTTAACTAGATTGTATTTTGTAAGCTTTGAGATTAGTCTCAAGCTAGCATGCCCAAGTTTCTTGTGCCAAATCTGTTTTTCATCATCAATAGAGAGTAAATACTTCACATTTTGATTTGCAAGTTCCTCAAGATCAATTTTATACACATTGTTGTGTCTCTTGGCAGTAAAGAGAGTTTGATCTGAAGAATCTTTGACTATACACCCTTCTTTTGTGAAGGACACAACATAACCACTATCACACAATTGGCTTATGCTTAGCATATTGTGTTGTAAACCTTCAACAAGAAGAACATTCTGAATCAGGGATAAAGGAGATATACCTACAGACCCAATGCATGTGATCCTTCCCTGCTGATTGCCACCAAAGGTCACCACACCACCGTTCTTTGGTCTAAGGCTTTGGAACAAAGACTCTTCTCCCGTCATGTGACGCGAGCATCCACTGTCCAAATACCATTTGTGGACTTTCCTTTGTTTTGTTAAACACATCTGCAACAGGAACAATCAAACTTTTAGGTACCCATATTTTCTTGGGTCCTTTCTTGTTAGTTTTGGGCTTAGATTTCCCTTTGTGTTTGCATCTAGACACATGGTGTCCTGGCTTTCCACAATGAGAGCACCCATTACCTTTTCTCAAATCCTTTTTGCTTGGAATAAAAGTGGTAAGATCAGAGGAATGTGATGATGAGATTTCGGAGAATCCCAGTTCAGATTTGTCAAAGGAACCTTTTTTATTTCCTAACAAAATTTTGAGATTTTTTGTTCCTCCAACAGATCTGGCAAGATCTCTAGTAAGTTCATCAATCTTTCTTTTGAGTTTTTCAATCTCATTAGAAGGATCTTTTGAATTACTAGTCTCCTACATCAAGAGTCTCTCTTTGAGTAGAATATTTTCTTTTTCTAAAAGTTCATTTCTGTCACATACTTCAGTGTATGCTCTTGAAAGATCTTTGTACTCATTAAGAAGTTCTCTTGAGCTTTCCATCAGATCATTATATTCATCTTGTAGGGTTTGAGGAATTACCTCAGACTCAGAACTATCTGATGATGGAAGGCTTGCCATAAAACATAGGTTGGCCTCTTCTGAAGATTCTTCATCTTCTGATGAGTCATCAAGATCTTGTCAGGTTGCCATCAGACCCTTCTTCTTCTTGAAAAGCTTATTTTTCTTGAAGAAGGGTTTCTTCAGTTTGGGGCAATCTGCCTTCATGTGACCTGGTTGTTTACATTCAAAGCACGTAACTTTGTCACTTGCAGAAATTTCTTTACCTGTTTTACCTATTTTTGAGGATGATGATAGATGCTTTCTGAATTTTCCTTTCTTTAGAAGCATCTTCTTGATCTTCTTACTCAACAGGGCTAGATCTTCATCATCTTCAGAACTGCCTTATGAATTTTCAGAATCTTCTGAGGTCTCTTCAGCTTGCATGGCTTTATGTGACCCATGCCTAGGCTGTTTGCACCTTGAGTTCAACGCTAAAGATTTTTTAGCCGGTGCATCTTCTACCAATTCTAAATCATGAACCTTAAGAGAACCCAAAAGTTCTTCCATCCTAAGGGAGTTAAGATCTTTAGCTTCTTGGATGGCAGTTACCTTGGGTCTCCAAGCCTTTGGAAGACTCCTGAGAATCTTGCGATTATTATCACCGGAGTCATAGGTTCTCCCCAGGGACTTGAGTCCATTTGTTATTGTCTGAAACCTTCCAAACATTTGATCAATGGTTTCAAACTCCTGCATCTTGAACATTTCATATTGATGAACGAGCATGTTGATCTTGGATTGTTTGACATTGTCAGTTCCCTCATGGGCTGCAACCAATGTATCCCAGATTTCTTTGGCAGTGGAGCAACCATGCACTTTCTCATACTCATACTTGTTCAGAGAGCATATCAGGTAGAGTTTTGCCTTAGCATTTAGTTGGACTCCAGCCTTTTGATCGCCCGTCCATTCGGCCTTAGGTATGG
The DNA here is from genome assembly GCA_026901365.1 of Sesbania bispinosa. Lineage (NCBI taxonomy): Eukaryota > Viridiplantae > Streptophyta > Magnoliopsida > Fabales > Fabaceae > Sesbania > Sesbania bispinosa. Next base: position 587,515 of record QLOH01000153.1, read on the forward strand.
ATACACCACCATGCATTGGTATATAGTCACCATCAGTAACTATATCCCACAAATCTATGTTGCTGCTTTCAATGAACAGTTTCATACGATCTCTCCAGTAATGATAATCAATTCCATTAAAAGCTGGAGGCCTTGTCACAGATGCGCCTTCTGTGATATAGTGAGGATTGCTGGTTGGAGCTTCCATGGATCTACTTCCTCAGCACGATGAGATGCTTAACCCGAGGTTAAGCTCTGATACCAACTGTAGGAAACACAGGAAAACACTAGAAGGGGGGTTGAATAGTGTTTTTATAAACTCTAATGAGTTTTGGAAGCTTTTCGTGAAGAAGTGTTTTTCAGCAAGTTCGTAAAGAATTCTCTGAAATGCCTTCAGAGAGATGTTTTATACAACTGAAACTTTCGAAAGAAAACACTTAAGAGTTATATAACTTCAAATTCAAATCCCCTTAGTTAGCAATAATTGAATTTACGAGAGATAAGTGTTCAGAAGACTTAGTCACAGATTTATACTGGTTCACTCACAACCACCTTGAGCTACATCCAGTCCCGATGCAACAACAACAAAGGAGTTCCACTATCTGATCAGTAGTACAAGTATTCTTTTGTCAACCAAGCCTCTTCAGGCTCTATTACAAGTATTCTTTGCCCTACCAAGCCACTCCTGGCTCTAACAAATATTCTTTTCTGTCAAGCCTCTTCAGGCTCTACAACAAGTATTATTTTATCAACCAAGCCTCTTCAGGCTCTAACACAAATCAGTGTTTAAAAGTGAAAGTCTAAGCTTATAAACTACACAAGTTTAAAGCTCAAACTCAGGGAAATGTATAGGATAACTGAGGTAGACTCAGGATATGAAAGTTTTTGTACAATGAAAATATACAGATAATATTTCAGCAATTCAGCGTTTCAACAAGTTGGCTTATTCGTCTGTGCTTCTCATGAGCTCTTCATGGGTATTTATAGAGTTGGATTTGATATCCGTTAGACTCAATTTAATTCCCGTTGAAATAGCATTAAATGCATTCTCTCCCGTTGTGACACAAAGCTCTGGTAGCTTGTTCCACAGTACGCAGTAGGTGTGCAGAGCTGACTTGCTTTTCTGAACAATTGTACTTGCAGCAGACAAGACTTCCTCTTTAAGGTATCCTTTTTGAAAACAACTTGAGGAGGCTTTATGCGTTCACAGCTGAGAATGGAGAATGTGCAGAGATATCTGAGCAGCTTCAAATCTTGACAAGTTCTTCAAGAGGTCTCTAAGAATAAAGAATTTGGTGCAGGGACCAAGCCACGTCAGATAGTATCAGAGAGTTCCTTTCAGAAAGTTCGTCTCTTCAGCATGTTGGTTACTTCAGAAAGGTTGCACAATTCAGAATGTTGACCTTTACAGAATTCATTTCTTCGTGCTGAAACCATCCTCGTTGAAAACATATAAAAAACTTTATGCATAAAATGTATAAATGACTTAGTCAAATTTGTTTTTCATTAAAACTCCGGATATGAGAGACTTAAAACATTATTAAATGCTTAATAATATTTTTGAGACTCAACAACCCTTACTTTGGAGTAAGTTATTTTTCTATTTAAGTTGTATTTTAAAAGTGGTTTCTTACCCTTTTATGTATTTTGTGCAAAGGGAAGTTTACTGTGAGGAAGGGAATTTGTTAGGGTTCATGCATAAAAGATTAATATGAGAGATTGATTGGGACTAAATTTGTAAGGGATTGAGTGAAAGGATGAAACAAAAAAATAGGGTTTATTTGGGGGATTTTATAGCGCTAATTTTATTCCAGGTAGACATCTTATGTGTCACATAACAGTACAATTGCAATTAACTTTCCAACTCAACACTTTTGTTTAATTAAACTAACAAAAGTTAACGGAGAGACTAGTAAGTAAGCAATTTTAGAATTTCGGGGACTAATTTGTACACGGATGAGCATTCAGGGACTAAAAGTAAACGTGGCACTTTCAGAGACTAAATTATTTATTAACTCTATTACTTATTATTAATCTATTAACTTTTAGCTAACAACTTTAAGCTAAATTATTAGCTAGCTTATAAGCTATTAAGCAACTTATTAGCTTGTTTTACAAAACATGCCCTTAGCCCCTCTATTTGATTTAGTTAATTCTCATAGAATTATTTTTTAACCAACTAAACTTATTTTATAAATTCAACTAGATAGTGTTTGTTTGGTTTATAATTTGGTACACTATAGAATCAATTCCACATAATTGATTTTAAATCATTTCCGTCCAACGTGTTTCATAAAACATGCATCACTCATTTTCAATTATTAATTCCAGAATCAATTATACTAAAATGTAAACCAAACAGATACATAATCAAATTAATTTAAAATGATTTATCAATTCTTTTAAAATTCTACATCAATGTATATTAGCTATTTATTAAAAATTAAGATTTAAATTCATGATATTATATGTGCTTAAATTTCAAATGCTTTCATAAAAAAGAATGCCAAAGAATATTTTTTTTAAAAAAAATGGCGCCTATAGAATTTTTTTTTGGAAAAAATAGTGCGCCTTACTATATCTGCGTTAATGGTCTTCCAACTCTATTCCATTTCATATAGCAATGGAATTATCCTCTCCCTCCTTTTTTTAATATAAAATTCTAATTTTCCCACCATTCTTAGGTGAATTTTTTTAATTATGAGATTTGTAAATTTGTCTTAATTACAAACTCCACGTTCTGTCTTCACTGAATCTGCGTGCATTATTGTGTTCGTTACCCACTAAAGTCGTTTCCCCCCTTTTCGTCACTGCCCACTATATGTGTGAGTGTATCAAACAACTGGGAGAATGAGGATGGGTGAAATTACGAAAAATGAAGGGCAGCAGAGATGTAGAGAAGATGTCATAGATAAATTCTGCTATTGAAGAGTTGTCCATATTGGTTATACTTTAGTGCTTTAGGCCATGGAGAAGACAACACCAGAGATCTTGATGAGTCTCAAGAAACACTTGGATTTTCAGGTTTATATCCTTACATTTAGTCGATATATGTTTAGATGAACTGGTTTATATAAAGAAAATGTATTCTTTGCAATTTAGTTTTGTGTAGCTCAATTCTTTTCATCCTCTTACAGTGATGAGAGATAGGTTATTCCTATTTATTCTACCTCCTTTTTTTTCACTTTAATTTGTATTTGGTTGAATATTGCTCCCTACCATAGATCAGTGTTGGCTTTAGGTTTAAAGTAGAGAAGTACATGAGTGCTTGGTGACATTCAAAGTTTATGTCATAACTAAATTCTTAATTCGGCTCACTTGAATGAAACCTAACTGAACTACATGATAATTATCGGGATTATTTTTGTCAGTAGGAGTCTTGTTTCTTTGTCACCTTTAAAATTTTTGGTTTCTTGTTATCAATAGGAGGTTTAGTTACACTTTGGTGTAGTAGTCAACTACCAATTATTAGTTTGTGCTATTAAGTTCTCTATTTTTGTAGAGTTTGGAAGTGATGCATGAATCAATTCCCTTAATGATTGCGCTTTGGTTGATATATTGAATTCAGAAGCTAACAAAGGCAATGCAAGGAAGAGGTCAAGCTACAATAAAGCCTTTTCCTAGCTCACCAGATGAACATATATATTTCTTGTCCATGTTACTCTGATTAAATATTGGTTGAAATTATCTTTCTGTGTCCATGTTCTGTTATTCATCTGTTTCTGCTTCCGAGCATTCCATGGTGATGAAGTATTATTCACAATGCAAATTGCATTTTGCAAGTATTTCCCTGAAAAGAGAGTGGCGCCCAAAAGGTTAAAATCCGTAAAAAAACAAAGTAGCGCCTAAAATGAGTTCAATAAATTAAATGAAATTAAAAAATAAGAGTGATAATTATTTAACATTTTATTCCAGGCTATCCAAAACTATTATGCGAGCAAAGTCCACCTGCAGATTATCACGTTTAAATCTAGTCCACCAGACTCTTAATCAATTCACAACACTTGATAATATTTTGTAAAAAAAAGGTTGATAAGATTAAATTTTTAAAATTTGAATTTTACATTAATAAGTTTTTAAAAACCTTTGCTTATCTGTTTTTATGTTGGTTATGTTGATAAGGTGGTAACTGATTTTATACGTTACCCAATGGTTAGTGTTTCCTTATTTATAGTTGCTTCATATCTTCATTGACATCACTCTGTGTTGTATGTTTTTCCATGGTTGAGTTCATGGAAACTTTAGAATTGGCGGGAGTTATAACGTCAATCTCCTGATAGCATGTTAAGGTTGGTATTCATTCTATATGTATGCTTTATTGAAGTTGATTACCCACATTGTTGACAATAAGTATGCTTTACGGTCATGGAATAGGACAAATGAAGAAAATGAAGGGTCAATCGATCCACCACATGTGAAAGTTGACGAATTCAATGAATCTCAATCCACGGTAAGCATTTCCTTCCAATGTCATTTTCTATATTATTTGGTTTGATAATTATTGGAAATAATATATGTCATACCCACCCTTTGACATAGGCAAACAAACCATTAGAATTTAATATCACACAAGGAGGGAGCATGGAAAACAAAGGGTATACACTACAGGATGTGATGGAGTCTCTGCAGGTTTAATGCGTTTAGCTTGAAATTAACATTATCATTTTCCTTTTACGTTGTTATTGTTACTGGTTAATAGTCTTTATTCAATCCCCTCGATTTCTTATACCTCTTTTTTTTTGTTCGTATTATGTGTCAAAAATAAAAACATAAATAAAAAAATATTGACTTCAATTTGATATAATTTGTAACCAGTATTAGAATAACAAATTAGGATATTTGAGCTTGACGGTTTATAAATTAATTACAACTAAAACTTATAGAACATACACATATAATTTCTTGTAGCCAATGTTGGCATCATTATTTTTTCTATTCTTACAAGGAATTGAAATAAAGCAAGAAAACAAAGAGAACACAAAAAGGTAACTTTTTCAGATGCATGTGTGTGCCAAATCCAACGCTAAGAATTAGAATTAATGATCACTCCATTCTAAAAAGCCAACCACCTATAACCTTTGTTTGCTGTATAAATACCATCAACACTTTCATTCCACTTCCAACCATCTGGAACATTTGTGACATGTAAGGGATAGCCAACTGCCAACACTTCTCAATCACTAGCTCTGGAATGTGAGTAGTGACATATTCAAAATTCCAATGACCATCCAACCAAAGATAACTAACCCTCATATTAACATAAGAAATATTAATATAGGGAATCATATTACATAATTTGCCCAAACCTACCCAACCATCAAACCAAACTGAAGAATTCCTGTTACCCAACTTCATAGAAAATCCTTCAAACAGGTATTCAATGTTGGCATTATTAAATGTAAGTCTTTCTTCCTCTTCTGCAAGTTTTTTTTTTCAATTTTAGTGTCGAAGCTTATAGCAAGTTTTCTACCATGAGATGTTTAAAATTTTTTGCAATTTCTATTTTTTATTTAAGAATTCAATAGCTTAGAAAAGTATATTCATTAATTCAATGTAATTGCACTCATTTTGAATTATATATGGTTTTGTCCTTTGCAGAGTTAAGTCTTTCTTCCTCTTCTGCAAGTTTTTTTTTCCATTTTAGTGTCGAAGCTTATAGCGCAAGTTTTCTTTCATTAGAATGTTTAAAAAATTTTGCAATTTCTATTTTTTATTTAAGAATTCAGTAGCTTAGAAAAGTATATTCATTCAATGTAATTGCACTCATTCTAAATTATATATGGTTTTGTCCTTTGCAGAGTTTATCGTTAGATGTGGATAATTTGGATAAGGTATTTAAATTCACTTTGAACACAATCCATGCATCATGCTCATTTTCTACTCATTATATTGAGCATTTTATAACATAACTGATTTTGTTATTTGCAGCAAACATCTTCATGTTTAGAGAATATGAACAAGGTAATTGAACTGATTTTGAATAAGATGACTGACCTTGAAATCGTGGTATGTGGAGAGACACGTGAGAGTGAACAACAATGAATGAAGGCTTGCAAGCTAGTGCAATGGGTTCACCACAAGGAGACAAGTGGTCTAAGGGTCACAAATCATTTAGTAAAAGCAAATGAGTTTATTCAGATTTTGTTGCAAAACCTTGCAATAAGATAAAGACGATAAATACTATTATTATTGATAGCTCTGATGATGAGGCTTTCGCTAGTCAAATATACAAAATACTAAAAACCTCCCCCAAATCTGACCCACCTCCAAAAATGGAGTTGACCAAGGTGGGTAAGCCAACTCAACACTCAAAAGAAGCGTCTAACAAAGGTAGAGGAGATGAGAACAAGGCAGCTTTGCAATTTTCCCGTAAGCCTTTTGATTCAAAGGTATGTCTTGTACTCTAATATACACGTCACACATTAATAATATCAATTCATTTGTTCGATCTAATTATCCGTGTTATGTTTTGTGTAGACAAGAAAGGAAGCATCATCTGCTCATAGACAAACCAATGTTTGCAAAAAGGAAACTCCCCTTCCTCCAATTGGCATATCGAGTAAAGTGACGAAAGTTGAACCTGCACCAAACATGACAACAACCAGCAACCATAGAGTCAAGGTGCAATCTTCAAATAAAGTATGGAAGGGAAAAGGGATCACAGAACATGGCAAGACAAATATGTACAAACCTATTGGTCAAATACTACTTGAGGTACAATTCATACACAAGCACTTATCAAATGTTTAGTTTTATGTAATAATATAATAATTTTGTGTGAATTAGGATTTACTGTGCAAGTTTCTGCCAACTATTGACATGGGACTTACAACCACACAACTCAAAGTTCATGAATATGTCTTCAATTATGTACAAAATTTTAGGTAATAGTGTATATCGTAAATTTGTTACATTTTTCATTGTCTCTAATTAAAGACGTTATTTATCACTCGAATGTCTTTGCATTATATTTTAAGTGAGGTGGTGTTCATCATGGGGAACATGCATACACAGGAGCATAAATGACTTTCTTTTCTTGTGTCCGGGGGAGAGCATTCGCACAAAGGTATAGTATATGCTTTATGTCATTAAATACACGCATCAATTTTGAAAATATGACCACTCATGTTTGGCACACTAATTGTTTATGTGGATAGGTAACGCAAATGGTGGTAATAAAGGGGACCTGGAAGCAACATCATGTATCCACCATGACAATATTGTATCTTCCCCCCTCCTTTGAGGTATGTCTTGCATTTGTTAAAAATTTACCATACTTATAGACATGGTTGTTGTAACATAAGCACAACAATTTGGATTTATTCTATATAGATGTTAAAATTTAGTTAAAGGATAGTTCTCATTGGTATTATCACTTACAAACACTTCATTTTATGCAGGTTGATTCAATGAAAGGAAAATACCATTGGGGAGCTTTAACTTACATATTCTAGTGAGTGTATGCATCCGTTTGAAGACTTGAAATTGGTAACAATTCAAATTTACAAGAATTTTTCTAATGTACATATAGCTTTATGTAATATGATATGTTAAAAATAAAATTTGATATTTTTGGCAGATTTATGTCCCAATAGAGGAAATTGGACAACATTGGTATTTGATGGTAGTTTCTGTTGAAGAAAAAAAGATTTATCAATTGGATTCATATTTACCAATGTTCCTAATAGAACCAAGAAGAGACATAATAAGAACTTTGGTAAGATAGAGATGTGTTAAGTTTTTTCTTCTTAATGATTAATATTAATGTTAATTGTGATTGATCATTACCCCATTATGTAGTCTAAAGCCTTGGCCGATATCATTGCAACTAATGCCTACCCACCCAATTACTTGAATGGAAGAACAAACTTTGGTAATTGGGAAATTATTGAAGGTAGATGCATTCCAAATTATGGACAAAGGTACATAAAAATATGATAATTTTACTGCTTTTGTAAGAAACATCTGCTCTATCTCACATGCATTAAATTTAAACCTCTATTTGCAGTGATAATTCTGGTGTATGGGTATTTGATTGGATGAACATGGGTGATGTTTTCAACCCTAGGAATATCATAGGGGTGGTGAGTGTGAGACAGTTCCATATAATTTTTTTTATATTTATCTTCATTAAACAAATAGTAATGGTTACCATGCTAATCAATTCCATTTAAATCATTGCAGCTGAAATAGAGGTTAGTTCAAGTAAGAACTTGAATGGACTTGTTATTGGGAGACCATAATGAATGCAAAAAGTTGTTGGAAGCCAAAGCTGAAACTTACTGGAAGACACTAAAAAATTCAAGACCATAGCCAAAGGAAAATGTGTTGCGTTGGTTATTAAAAATGCATCATCTTTTTAGTGGAAGGAAGAGAACTCTTATTGCTTCTACTTGTTTGATTAACCCAATAGTGATAGCTGAGCAGCACCTTGAGGTAGAAAATTTTTACCAATTTCTTAATTTTAAATTATGGTTTAGTTAGGTTTATTCAACACTTTAAAATTTCTGCAATATTTGAAGTGACTTGTTAAATTTTGAAAATCAATAAATATGTGTTTTGATTAGTTTATTCATTAAATATAGTCATTTTTTAGGCTTTATATTTGTTAATTTATATGTTCAAAGCAGAACACCCTATGGGCTTTATCCATTCAATATTTTAAAGGCATTTTCATTTGGTCAATATGTATAGTTTTTAAATGAAAACTAACATTGAACAACATGAATAAAAATTTTGATTTTTTTTTGGAGTGAAAGATATGCGTCTTAGGGTTCTAACAAAAAAAAAACACTCAAATCTAATATATCTAGCTCGGGTTATGTGTGGAAGAGTACAGACTGCTCAAACTTTAACAACATGCAAGTTATGTAGAATCTGTATGGTCTTTAAATGAAAACTGGCATTCAACAACATGAATAAAAATTCTGAATTTTTTGGGTTGAAAGATATATGTCTCATGGTATTTTGAACTTCAGCCCTCAATTCTGTATTCATGACAAGCTTTCCTCATTTTTATGCGTGTGCTTGTGCATGCATGTGTGGTTGTTGTATGTATATTAACACTATACAATTAACGATTAACAAAGAAATCAACACAAATTAACATGAAAATTTGTATATCAGTTATATTTGGTAACAAGTATACAAGTTTATCATAATGAAATAATGGACTAAATGTAACGTAACCAAAATACTTACAGTGATTGTAACCAATGAACCAATCATTCTAACAATGGATGAAAACCATTTCAAAGGTTTATTCAAAACTATTAAACAACTAAAATGTGAATATAGAACTTGAACAGACTACACATGTTGATCATAATAGTATGTGTGTCTCTTAAAGTTAGTAAGACAACCGTACTCACTAAGAAAACAAATTAATCACTAAAATAATAATGTAACAAATAAAATGGTGCCATTAAAATCCCCTTCCTCAACTATCAAAGAGTCATTCTCATTAGCAAACTCTTGTCCACCAGCAAAAGTTGAATCCCATTGTTAATTGGAAAGTTCAACCTGTTGCACACCATGCAAGAAAAATATTAACATTATTTATCAACAAATGCTATAAAGTAGAACCTAATCTAAAGCATTTTACTTCTATAAGCACAATAGGTTCACATTAATTATCTTTACATATGAGTATAAATGAACACCATGTTGCTCAAAACCATTGCTAAACAAAATTCATACAAACACGTGTATAATTACCCTAAACACAACCAATCTTACACATGGTTTTGACCAATCCTACACAAATCCTAAACATCACAGTGACATTTTGCCTATGTTCGATCTTTCCAAACTAGGTTAAAGCATTTGTTAAACAAGAACATACAATAATACATACATTTTTTCAGCAGCCACCCAATTATTTGCCTCAACCAAATTAATTATTTCCCTCTATCAACATCTTTACTGGTTGAATATGCAAAAATGTGCGGTTGTTCATGTAATTGAGAATAACCCTATACGATCATAAAGATGTCAACATAGAAACATGTGAACAATTACTTGGCATGATACATGATAAAATATAGCCAAAGCATATAAACATTAATACTCTACCACTAACCAAGTCACTGTTTAGGTCGTTATTGTGATAAAAGGAACCTTCGTCTTCACCTACAAACGGATGCCTGGAAGTAGAGGGGGTTATTTCAACATTTTGTCTACCAATTGGACATAACCTTTTATTGTGACCACTTACACCACAAATACCACAATGATGACCCCACCTACATCTTGTTGATGTAGTAGTTGTGGTTGGACCACATCCTTTGCTTCTAACAGGTGCTGGATCCCATAAGTTTCCATGCATATTCTGTGATGCATCATTGTCAATAACACTTGCAACTCTATTCTTCCACCTTAACTTATGAATTTTATTAGTAACCAAATCAACTATACCGTTATAGTCATCATCATCATGAGATGCAAGTTCAGAAAATTCTCTACAAAGTTCAAGCAAAGTTTCATATCTGCCAATCAAATGAGAATCCCAGTAACATGAACCATCAATGTAAGTCCCACAAATTGAAGCCTTCGTACTCTTTGTCCACCTATCCAATATCAGAGACTTTGGTCATTCACAAAAGTCCAAGTAAACCAATACAACAATGATGTGCTCGCATGGCAACCCTATGGGTTCCCTTCACAGGCACGAATAATTAATTTGAATTGGCTCTGGACAAAATGACACATTCCACATGCTTCCAACTGAACAATACTTTGACATTGTGTATATACGATATGTGCCCATGTCTTCACAATCAATAACCTTTGTTAGAGATCGATGCTTTGTCAAGCACTGCACAAACAGTAAAAATAAACTCCTTGTGAAGTGTCTTGAAGCAGACCTCTCAAGGGTATGAAAATTTGTTTGCAACACTGACTCACCATGCACAGACCTAAAGTCAGCTTCCCCTTCTCTGAAATGAAAGTAGGTTAGGAATCGATGAAACTGCTGCATAAACTCGGTTAAATTAATCTTCGAGTGTATAAACTTGCCTAAGTGAAAGTGCAAAGCTTCACAACGAGATGTAGTCCTTATACCAGCAAATCACCGTCAGCTATTACCGATGATGATGCCTTACCTTTCATTACTTGTGCAAGTTGTTGTAGCAACCAAACATATGTTTGTTCTGTCTCATCAGATACAATAACACTTGCAAATACAATGGTATGGTTATGGTTATTAACGCCAACAAAGACCACTACAAGACACATGTACTTGTTCTTGTGATAAGTAGCATCAAAGGCTAACACATCACCAAAAACTTGGTAGTTCATTTGGCCTTCCCCATCACACCAGAATTGGAGCCAAAGTCTCTCATCCTTGTCTGATATGTGTCTGTAGAACATCAAATTGTCTTTCAACCGCAACTGTCGAAGATACACCAGAGCACCACTAGCATCAGAAGCTTGTTGTTGTCTGTCTACCTATCTCATTATAAATATCTTTCTTCAGAAATCCAATCTTCTGCGCTAGCCACCTGACTGCCTAGCAAATGAATCATAGATATTAGGGGGTCTTATCCCAACTTCTCTGAAATTGTTAATTTGCATAATGTTAGATTCTGTCCTCTTTCTTTATGCTGGTAACATGCCACAATATTGTTCTCCCAACAATTTGTGATTGTGTTTATCATCAAATATTGTCGCATACCATCGGTCTGAGTTAATATTGATGTGAACATGGAACACTGCTTTACAATCAAACATCGTTTTCGGTTTCGATTCTCTCTTTTTAGAACTTCTTGTGGAGCGGCTAGCCCTTCTAAATCCTTGTGCAAAACAAACAAGTGTTTGCTGCAAAATGTCACCGTTACTGTTTGGTACCACATTGCTCTTACGAACAGAGAACCCATTCAACCTACCATACCAACTGAAGAATTCGTGGGCCACATCTAGATCGTCAAATTCATATTTACAAACATCATCTTCACTGATATTTTTCATATCAATCTTCTTAATATCATTAAAATCATTTATCATAATGACATCTTCAAAACAATCATCTTGCACACTTTCTTCATTTAAGAATTCTTCACCTTCGTCAGAACCAATAGCATAATCACATAGACCTCGACTACTGTCATAATCGTCACCCTATTGAGAGGTTATGTTGTCCAAACCCTACCAACAAAATAAATAATCGTTACACCGTGACATTAGACTTCGAATAACTGCAGACCTTATGACATTGATGTTATATTCCACATCATCAAAACATACCACAATTGTCTCATTTTCTTCGAACATAGACATTTCCTCTTCCTCGGTGTTTTCCAAATTTGTCCAAATTGCCTAAACATGTTAGCAACCAATATAAGAAAATAATGACACAAGTCATGAGAGCAAGATCAATCAACCTTATATTAATATTTGCATGCTTACAAAGAATATGCACTCTACATATATAAGCAAACTCAGCCGCTAATTTTATATCTGTAGAGGGTCTATTTTGATACTCAAAAGGCAGATTGTTGTAGCCCTAGCAACTGCGACAACAACTATTATAAGATTCTAATAGTTATAAGACCAATAGAGAATGAGAACAAAGACCAATTCAGCAGCAACAAAAATATATGAGAGCCACAGACAGAAATAGTTAGACTACCACATAATTAGAAAGGCAAACTGGACTTGATACTACAACGTTTGACAACCACGTGTATTTAATGTTAATAGCCAACTAGAACATCAAAAAGCATGAATCAGCAACATATAATTGCAACATCAGTAGGAGCCAACAGTAGTGAAACAACATAACAGGCAGTAGTGATGACACACAGTGTGCATTCTAACTTATTAGAAGCTAGAACTTTATGCAGAGACAAAGAAAAATCCAGTAAATAGCACAACAAATGAGAAGTAACTCAAAACCCCATAGACAGAAATGAAGCAGTATGGCTGGGGAAGAATAAGAATACCCCATAGAGACATTAAAAAAACTTCAATTTCGATGTCCCATTTGGTTTGTCATGTCTAATTCTAAGCACCCACTCAAACCGAACCCAAAAGCAGTGGAAGAACAAAACCAATAAAGAGCAAGCTTTGACACAAGTAATGATTCAATGGGCCGAAAAGTTGAATGAGAAAAAAGAGACGTGAGAATCTCATCTGAGTGATACGTTACCTTATCGATGAATGGGCAATTTCAAGAACGATGGATGAGCGAACCAAACGGTGGAACCAGGAACAACCTACCTGAGCAATGAATGCGCAAATTTGAGAACGATGGATGGGTGAATGAAACAGTGGAACCAGAAAACAACCCACCCAAGTAATGAATGTGCAAATTCGAGAATGATGGACGCGCAAACGAAACGGTTGACCAGAAACAGCCTCAAACGGCGATGTGGTGGCTTTCTGGAGTCTTCTATGTGCCTTGTTGTTGTGGTAATGGAAGACGACAATGGATTTGTGGTTACGTGAGTGTTTACACAATTAGGGATTTCGGGTAAAAAATAGTAGAAGTATTCACCAAAAAAAAAATAGTAGAAGTAGCAAGGGCAGAAGAACATGTAGAAGTGAGTCTGCAAGTTTTACGAGAAATTAGTGATGAAGAATTGATAAATTGGTGATTATGAATTGATGAAGATAATTTTGTTAAGATTAGACAGTTATTGTATTAGAAAAAGCATTTCAAATTCAAAAATAAGATCTTTTTTATAATTTTATAAATTTTATGTCCTTTGTAATAATAATATAAAATTTTTGTAATATGTTAGAAACTTGTTATACTGGGTTAAAGAAAGGTTGTGTATGGTACACAAGTATTTAAATTTGTACACCCTAGAATTGGCCTATATTTGTATTAATTAATATCTCGTGTATTTTACCATTCGTTTAAATTTAAATACAGCTTAAAAATTACTCTAAGTTAAAAAATATTTAAAATCATAAAAATAGCATATATAATTTATTCAAGTATAGTTAAAAAATTATATTAGAAAATTAAAATTATTAAAAGACATGTATATTCAATTTAAGAAATTTAAATTTAAAACAAGAAAAATAAAAATAACATATTATTATTTAAGAGAATAGATTAAGTCATTATTCTCAAAATATTTTACTCTAATTTAATATATATGAAATGTAATAGTTAAGAATTTGGATGAAGAACAAATTTTAATATTAAAATGGATTAATTTGGTAATATAAATAGTTGAGCTTTGAAGGAAAGGAAAAAAAAAGATGTAATATTTGACGGAAATTATTTTTAAAGTATAATAATATTCGAGCGAGTGGATTCTATTATATTAAAATTTTACAAGATTTTATTATATGAACAATTTGTGTCCATCTTTTTATAAATATTTACAATTTTTGATAAGGTCTGCTTATTTAATATTTATAAAGAAACATATAAATATCAAAAGTTTCAAATGCAAAAACAGGAAAGTCACCTAATTTTCACATGCAAAGATTATTGAAAACTTGAATATAACAGTATCTATTTTCATAAGTAGAAATTTTAACATAAAAAATAAATATAAAAAATAATTTCAAAGTTTTAAAAAATTAAAAATATAGTAAAAAAAGATAAATTCTCATGTCTTTAGAGAAAAAAGGTAAAATAAAAGATTGTAGCCTGAGTTAGGATTCCTTAGGGTGTGTTTGTGAGTTTAGAAAGGAGGGAAATGGAAGGATTGGAGGGAGAAGGGAGGGGGGAAGGAGGAAAGGACTTTGTAAAATACTCAAACACACAAACACAAAGGGGGAATGATATATTCAATTTAAGAAATTTAAATTTAAAACAAGAAAAATAAAAATAACATATTATTATTTAAGAGAATAGATTAAGTCATTATTCTCAAAATATTTTACTCTAATTTAATATATATGAAATGTAATAGTTAAGAATTTGGATGAAGAATAAATTTTAATATTAAAATGGATTAATTTGGTAATATAAATAGTTGAGCTTTGAAGGAAAGGAAAAAAAAAAAAAGATGTAATATTTGACAGAAATTATTTTTAAAGTATAATAATATTCGAGCGAGTTGATTCTATTATATTAAAATTTTACAAGATTTTATTATATGAACAATTTTTGTCCATCTTTTTATAAATATTTACAATTTTTTATAAGGTCTGCTTATTAATATATATAATGAAACATATAAATATCAAAAGTTTCAAATGCAAAAACAGGAAAGTCACCTAATTTTCACATGCAAAGATTATTGAAAACTTGAATATAACAGTATCTATTTTCATAAGTAGAAATTTTAACATAAAAATAAATATAAAAAATAATTTCAAAGTTTTAAAAAATTAAAAATATAGTAAAAAAAGATGAATTCTCATGTCTTTAGAAAAAAAAAAGGTAAAATAAAAGATTGTAGCCTGAGTTAGGATTCCTTAGGGTGTGTTTGTGAGTTTAGAAAGGAGGGAAATGGAAGGATTGGAGGGAGAAGGGAGGGGGGGAAGAAGAGGAAAGGACTTTGTAAAATACTCAAACACACAAACACAAAGGGGGGAATGATATATTCAATTTAAGAAATTTAAATTTAAAACAAGAAAAATAAAAATAACATATTATTATTTAAGAGAATAGATTAAGTCATTATTCTCAAAATATTTTACTCTAATTTAATATATGTGAAATGTAATAGTTAAGAATTTGGATGAAGAATAATTTTTAATATTAAAATGGATTAATTTGGTAATATAAATAGTTGAGCTTTAAAGGAAAGGAAAAAAAAATGTAATATTTGACGGAAATTATTAAAATAAAAAGATGAATAAATAGTGTAAAATGAGTGACTACACTTGAGTTATGTATATAAAGAATTAATGTCAACCTATTTTCAATGTCATCCCATCATGTTTTATTAATATAATATATTGAAATTGTTAGTGCAAGTTATAAAAATCAAATGGGAGAATTGCACTCACCTCTCCATAGGTTTGTCTAAATAACAAATACCTCCTTTTTAATTTTTGAAATGTAGAAACCTCCCTTCCATTGACATCGTGAGAATGTTATCTAGGGATGATAATGGGGCAGAACGGATAGTATACTACCCGTATTCATAACCACTAAAATTAACAGGTATCTATACATGTAACGGGAATTCACGGATATCAATTAGTATTTAAGAATTCAAAATTTATAGAAAGAAATAGAGAAAATATCATATTATATTAGTATTATAAATATAAATTAACATTATATATATTATCATTTCGGTTAATATATTAAAAATATTATTATAAAGCAATAAAAAATAAATTTCATGTCATCATAAAATAATAAAAAATCTTAATATTTAAATATATTTAATAGAGAATATATTTTAATGAGTATGCGGGTATCCATAGGCTAATACTCATCCCCACTCATTTAATAAATATGCATATACTCATTACAGACATATTCGCAGGTATCCACAAGTAGGTTTTTTTTTTTGCCATATCGCTTTAGGTAAGGGAGGTGAGTGTATTTCAAAAATTAGAGGGAAGGTCTTTGTCATTTTGACAAACCTTAGAAGAGGTGAGTGTAATTTTCCCAAATCAAATTAAAATTATTGTCATTTATAAGGACAAAAAATATAACATTTCTAGTACTTACACATTACACTCATTTTTAATTTGATCCATACAATTCACTTTATCAATTATCATTATAATTCTAACTACGTAAGAGTTTAGGGTTTAAGTTGAAAATCGTTTTGTGTAGAAAGTAAATCAGAAACTCTATAGTTAAAATGTCAAATTGAAAATAAATAGTACATATTTTTTTTTAAACCATAAATATCCTCCGCGAGAGGCAATCTTACTCGAATCGGGAACATCCACATCATGGTGGGGCTAGCACTCCCAGAGGAGATTTTTTCCATCCATAAGACTCGAACCTGGGATTCTTGCTTAAGATATTTTTTTTTGGTCAACTCTTAAGATATTGTTTGATTGGAGGGATTTGGAGGGAATGGGAGGAATTTTAATAGGGTTGTTATATTTGGTTCAATTTTTTAGGAGGGGAGGGGATGGGAGGGGGTCAAAATCCCTCTTGATAGCATTTTGCCTCCCCTCCAAAAGTGGGGGAATTTGGAGGGGAGGAAGTTTAAAATAAAACAATCAAAATTACTTAAATATTCCTCCACTCATATTAATAAAGTTAGATATTATAAAAGTATAAGGATATAAAAGTAAATTAGTTTTATTTTCACTCCCCTCCACTTTGAACTAAACAAGAAAGGTCTCTCCTTCCCTCACCCCCCTCCTCGAACCAAACAAGATAAAATATCATCTCATCTCATCTCACCTCACCTCACCTCACCTCCCCTTCATTAAAATCCCTCCTCTCCCTTGTCCTTGTTGTGTACCACTTAAACCAACCTCATTGGTAAATAAATAGTACCTATAAAGAGTAAAAATATATTTTACCATTTTATTACATATATAATTATTTTATTCTATAATCATTTAAAAAAATTGTTGGCAGTGCGATTTTTTGTTAAAGATTTTTCTCCCCAAATTTAGTTGGTAGTTTGGGTTGGACAAAATTAAAGTTACACATTCCTCGTCCTTTTAACTATGGATCAAATACTTAGTGTAGGCTTTTTGAGTTAACACATTAGTTAAAAAATTAATTGTCACAACTACTGTATTAAAAGCCTAACTTATCAAATGATGATGTGTTGAGCTATTAGTCATTTACACTCTTTTATTAATGTTGCCCGGGAAAACTATCCTTACAATGCATTTGACAGTTGGGATAGGACAGAAGAAAGAGAGTGAGGATGTGTGTGTTATTGATGATCCTAGCTGAGTAGCTGAAAATGGTTTTTGACTTTTTGTCTTGTTTGTTTAGAACTGCAGCCATGCTAGTGTGTTACTCTATAAATTCTTGCCGCTAATGGTTTTAATTCAACAGCTACATAAAAATATGAAGAGCTTTTGCTTTATAAATAATACATTAGCTTCCTTAAATATTACAATCATGATAAATTTGACACAGAATTGGGCATAAATCATTTCTTTAATTCATTTACAGGCAGAGAGTAGCATTTAACATTAGTTTTATTTCTATGCCCCCAATTCAATTGGCTTCAGCCATTAGAGCCTAAAAACAGGCCCATAAATGGCAGGTTTCAGGCCTGCTGGTAAAGCAGTAGAGTCAGCACCAGAATTCTTGTTCTTTGACAGTATAACTGCGTCCTTCTTCTTTAACATTGCATTCTTTAAAATCAAGGGTCCATTTCTCAAACGAGCAATTGTTGAAATTATAATATCCTCCATGAAGTGAAAGCAACTCTCTTCTCACTCTATCTTCTATCCATGGATAACTGAGCAAGTTCAATAATGATTGGTTAATTGATTCCTGTAACAAATCGAACCACCAACTCTTATTAGTCATTATTCACTTCCTAGAATTAACCTGTCAGTGGCACAGAACTATTTTAAGTACATTTGATTATGTATTAGCATCATGGGAAGAAGATTCCAGTCTCTCTTAAGTGCTCCAAGTGGCAATTTCACATAATTTGGCATAGTATAATGAAATATGATGGATACCTTCTCACAGAATCTGCACTGCTGACCAAAGCTAAGATGAGCTGTGGCAGCTTTTGTCCTCAATTTAGCAACTTTCCCATTGACAACCCACTTGTGTATTAAGTTTCTAAAGGATGAAAGAACTCCAATGAGAACTAGAGCCATAACAACCATTTTAATGGTGAAATAAAATATTTTGAGCTGTAGTAGCTGGCAAGAGATACCTTGACTCTACATCTTCTTGCATGTTCATTAGAGTTTCAATTCCAGCACAGCTGCTATGGCCAATGACTAATATATTCTCAACCTAAAAATTTCAGCAACCATTTTGAATTATGTAGTTATATAGGGTATATAACCTATCACAGTATACACCCAAACAAACACAGACAAAAATAGAAAGTTATTTTAATAGTCTCTAGTAAGTAGCAACTTCTCTATTTTACTGGTTCTTCCTCTCATAACAAAGGATATGTATTATCATTTCCTCAATAAAATTCTCATTCTAGACATTCATTTGCATTTCTGAAATTTTTGGCTAATGCTTCTACATGGGAACTTACTGAGAAACCAATATATTTTTCCATTCAGTTCTGCAGTTTCAAACTGTGTATGACTCTTGTCTCTTACATTACAGCAAAAACAACTAAGCTCTTTTCCACTAGGTGGGGTTAGTAACATGAATCATAGGGCACCATAATGTCTTATCATGTATTACATTCTTACAATACAAAAGCTTTATATATAAGTGCTTACCTGAAGAGTAGTTACAGCAAACTGAAGAGCAGCATTACACTCTGATGGTCCATTCTGCCCTCCAACAGAAGAAAAAAATGATGAGAGGAAAATAACAACTAAAAATAGTTTGAATGGCCTTTTAGTTATATAGGCAAAATTATTCAGAAGCAATTATGCAAATACCTTCATTGCAGGAACAAGATTGGCAATGTTACGTATCATAAATACTTCTCCTGGTTGGAATCCTAATATGTTAGAGGGGCATACCCTAGAGTCTGCACAAGCAATTACCATAAACTGTATTTGAATTTATCAGTTAAGACCAATGTCTCAGTTATATTACAACATGGAGCAGTACAACATACAGGAACCAAAATATTAAGCTAAAATGTGATGTTGTGGAGATTATTTATGAAAAAGAATTAACAGTTCAGTAACAAATAAATTTAATGGACTGTGTTATCACCTTTGGATATTGAGCTTCAGCAAGAGCTTGAAAATGCCCCAACTCTTTTCTGTCTAAAAGAAAAATAGCTCATAAGTTACTGGACTAGTAAGTAGTAAGAAGGAACAAATTTTTGCAAGCTGAAACTGGGAAAAATGTGCAACCAAAGTACTCTTACATGTATTTTTGGTTCTTGAAACATAGAAATCTCTGTTTCATCAAACCAAATAAATTCTGGTGGCCGTCAATTTCAGCCATATTCCCTACATCAAGACCTTTGTTTTCTTGACTGAGTCTGAGACAATCACTCGGAACCTCTGGTTGTTTCTCCCTACAGTTAATGAAGACAAATGATATAAATGTAATCAAATTTCACCTCTCGCTCAAATCAAATGCCAAAGTCAAAATTTGGTAGGGACTGGTTATAGAAAAATGTATACAACAATAATTGATATATAATATGACATCAATCTAAATAACCATTGAGATAATGTCCAGTCACAGAAATAATTGAGGTAAAATGACCTTGAATGCAGTGTCAAAATGCATGAAGCTTTGCTAGTGAAGACCAGATCTACAAGGTTATCACCTTCAAGCAATGTATTCAATTTATAAGGTTATTTTAATTCATTTTTATTTGGTGAAAAATTATAGGGTTATTTATTTTCAAGTAAAGAATTCAAAGTATATTCCAAGTTAAGAGCCTACAAGAGGCACAATTTCCAACCAAATAACAGAACTAACCAAAAAAAAGTTATAAACTCAAGTCCTTACTTGAATGAAGGCAATGATGCTGCTGCTGCATGGCAACTATCCGTTTTTATCTAAAACTCAACAAGACGAGAGGAAAGCAAACAAAACAATATCAGAACCAAACATTGAAACAAACATCAAAGAAAAAATTATGAAGAAAGCAATGTTTGATTAACAGATTTTAACAACAGATATTGAAAGGGAAAGCGGAAAGCCGCATCTTAGAATCTTAACATAGAACAACAATGGAGAAAAAAACTCACAAATTTTGGCCAAGGCCTTGTTCTGGATGAAATTGCAGAGGAGCTAGTTGGACCAGAAAAGGGTAAACACCACCAAGATTCTCCATGGACGAATGAACCCACTAAAATTGCCTTTGACCGGAGAAGTGAACGCATTCTGGACCCTGCGATGCCTTAAATTATTATTAATTTAATTACATTACCAAAAAAAACAGAAGAAAAACAAAAGGAAAATAAAATAGTTATGTCTGTGAGTTGAATTTTGGAGGGAAAGGAAGGAAAGGGAAAGATTTATTATCAATCTTTCCTCTTTTATATTTGTGAGTTTAGATATTTTACAAAATCTTTCCTTTCTCTTCTCCCCTTTATTTTTCCTCTAACCCTTTTCTTTCCCTCCCCTCTTAACTCATAAACACGTCCGGAGTGGAGAATTGAAAATTGCAACTCACGAATTGGCCACACCGTCTCTTCCTGTCTCTAACAAGTGCGGATTACAGAGTACAAAGTACAAACTACCTTCGCGTCGCAACGCATGGCATTTATCTTTGAAAACAATTAATCAATCCTTATCTTTAAATTAAGTTACGTGTGTGTATTTATTGCTTATTGGTTGTGATGTGGAATGAGATTCTCGTGCCTATTCATTGCAAGACGACAGATACGGGTGGAAATAGGCCAGCCGGCCTGTCAGGGGCCTGCGGCCTGGCCTGTTTATTAAGGTCAGGCTAAGGCTTCTTAAAAGGCCTGTTTAGTTAAATAGGTCAGGCTTCAGGCCTATGAAAAAGCCTATTAAGCTTAACAGGCCGGCCTGTTTAATATATAATATATTAAATTAATTATATAAATAACTATAAATATAATTAAAAAAATTATAATATAGTAAAAATTAGAATATATTAAATTAATTATATAAAAAAACCTACTTAAAAGGGCTGCTGGCCTGCATAGACTTATATAGGCCTGTTGGCCTGTTGGTAGGTCTTGTTATAAAACAGGCTTCTAAACAGACTTACAGGCCAGGCCAGGCCAGGCTTTTTCGCAGGTCAGACCAGACCTTACAAAAAGGCCTATAACAAGTAACAGTCCAGGCTCAGGCTTAAGAATTATGAGTCAGGCCAGACTCAGGCCTGCCAAAGCCTGGCCTGGCCTGTCCTGTTTCCACCCCTAACGACAGACATTGACATAGAAGACACTCAATTATTCAAACTTATCCAGTTGTTACACTTACACGTACCATGTAGTTATCCCATTTTGAGGGACTTCCTTGCAGCCTAATAACATCAACGGTGCATCTATCTCTTATATTGTCTTAAGTCACTTTCTTTGTTGGCAACGCTATCTTCTACTTTTGCTCGTGCCAATCTTCGAATTAGAAAAAGTTTGCTAACGACCCACAAAGCACTACTTCAATTAATTAATTAGCACAATTATTTAAAATATCTTCGAAATGGAAAGTTGTATGATTGATGAACAATCCCGATTTTCCCACACCAAAAAGTGTACACCCACGGTACACTTTTGGGTGAACAATACTTTTATTTTATTTTTTGCATGAACAGTGTTTTTTTTATTTTTTTTAAATGAACAGTAAATTTTTTTCACATGAATGGTGACTTTTTTTTTTAAAATCTACAATTAACCAGACTGATAACATAGTTAACCAGAAAATTGTATAGCATTAACCATAAATTCATTCTCAGTGATTATTTGTGTAGTAATCATTATGATCAAATAACTGTTCAAGATGAACTTTGTTTTCAAGTGAACATGTGGTTAATACCATATAAGTTGGTGGTTAATTGTGTTATTAATCTTGTTAATAATTTGTTTTCAAGTGAACATGTGGTTAATACCTTATAAGTTGGTAGTTAACTATGTTATTAATCTGGTTAACTATGTTATTAACCACTCGAGCAACTTATTTAACCACATAATAACTCACAGTTAACCACTTTTTGCCTCACTTATAATTTTTAACCAGATTATTAACACAATTAACCGCCAACTTATATGGTATTAACCACATGTTCACGTGAAAACAAATTATTAACCAGATTAATAACACAGTTAATCACCAACTTATATGGTATTAACCACATGTTCACTTGAAAACAAAGTTCATCTTGAACAATTATTAATGACAAACCTTTAATTTTGTTTTCAAGTGAACAAGTGGTTAATACTATATAAGTTTGTGGTTAACTATGTTATTAATCTGGTTAACTTTGTTATTAACCACTCGATCAACTTATTTTACCACATAATAACTCACATTTAACCATTTTTTGCCTCACTTATAATTATTAACCAGATTATTAACACAGTTAACCACCAACTTATATGATATTAATCACATGCTCACTTGAAAACAAATTATTAACCAGATTAATAACACAGTTAACCACCAACTTATATGGTATTAACCACATGTTCACTTGAAAACAAAGTTCATCTTGAACAGTTATTAATGACAAACCTTTAACTTTGTTTTCAAGTGAACGGGTGGTTAATACCATATAAGTTTGTGGTTAACTATGTTATTAATCTGGTTAACTTTGTTATTAACCACTCGATCAACTTATTTTACCACATAATAACTCACATTTAACCATTTTTTGCCTCACTTATAATTATCAACCAGATTATTAACACAGTTAACCACCAACTTATATGGTATTAACCACATGCTTACTTGAAAACAAATTATTAACCAGATTAATAACACAGTTGACCACTAACTTATATGGTATTAACCACATATTCACTTGAAAACAAAGTTCATCTTGAACAGTTATTTGATCATAATGATTACTACACACATAATCACTGAGAATGAATTTATGGTTAATGCTATACAATTTTCTAGTTAACTATGTTATCAGTCTAGTTAATTATAGATTTAAAAAAAAAGTCACGGTTCATGGAAACAAAAAAAATTACTGTTCATTCAAAAAAAATAAAAAAATAAAAGTAAAAAAAATTACTGTTCACCCCAAAAGTGTACCATGGGTGTACACTTTTAGGTGTGGAAAAAAACTTTTCCTTGATGAATGATGAACATAGGAATCCCATATTCGCATTGGGAAGAGATTTTCTTACCACAAAAAATGACTTTATTGAACACAACTCATAATTAATCGGCTCTATCTCAAAAGAAAGCGAGATATGTTTAACCTTAATGGGGTGTACTAAGTTTGTTTTGCTCATTTCCAAAATACCAAGTCCCATGTCTTTTTTTGTGATAACCAAAGTGCAATTCATATTGCTCAAAACCCTGTCTTTCATGAGAGAACTAAGCACCTGGAGATTGACCGTCACCTAGTCAGGGAGAAGCTCCATTTTGGATTGATGCACCTGCTGCCTATACCTTCCGCTGATCAACTGGCCAATTTCTTTACCAAAGCCTTACTTCCCAAGTACTTACATTCATTCCTCTCCAAGCTTGGAGTGCTTAACATCTTTAGCCCTCCAGCTTGCGGGGGGGTATCGAGCCATGAGGATGAAATAAAGCCTCAGCAAAGTTACACAAGTCCCACACTGAGAAGTCAGCTAGCTAAGGAGACCCAGGCCCAAGCCCCACATCGGGTGGTTGCTACACAAGTCCCATTTTCTGTTATGAGAGTGAAATCTGTGTAAATCTTTTCAGTTTCTTATTTGTGTTGCATAAAAATGACCCATGTGTATCTGCTTTTATCATCAACAAATGTCAGGAAATATTTGTGTTTGTGAATTGTATCAACATTGTAGGGCCCCCACACATCAAGATGAATTAAGTCAAAAGGTTCATCAGCTTTGCTTGAACTGTCATGAAATGGTAATCTCTTTTGTTTTGCAAAGTGGCAAGTGTCACAAATCAACTCTTTGTTATATGATTGTAAAAAAGGGTACAAATCAGTAAGAAAATTCATTCTTGAATTAGAAACATTCCCTAATCTAAAATGCAACAAGGCTGTTTTAGGGAAGGAAAGAGACTTTGTAAGTGTAACATTGATGGCAGCAAAATGCATCTTGTGTTGGTGAGTGAGTTGTTGGTGTGGTAGGTAGTACAATCCATTTGTCATCTTAGCTGAACCAATCATCCTCGAATTGGTCAGATCCTGTATGAGACATGAGTCAGAAAGAATGACAAAACCACAATGAAGTTGGGAGCACATCTTTGAAAGAGAAATCAGATCTAAAGTGAAACCAGGTAGGTACAGAACATCTTCAAGGATAATATCTTTATCAATTTGAATTGTACCTTTATGAGTGGCTGTAGAGGTGTGACCATTTGGAAGGCTAACACAAATAGGGTTGGAATTTATTGGTTTTAAGGAACTGAAATTTTTTTGTTGGAGAAAATATGATCTATGGCTCCTGAGTCTAAGATCCAAAAATTGGTTAAAGAAGTATGAATGCTGCAAACCAAGTGAGTACCCGATGGATTGTGTTGTTTGGTAGTTACAGTTGCCACCTGGTTGTTCTTTGAGGTACCAACTGCATGTGAGGGCTGGAGAAGAGCCATGATGGCTTTAAATTGCTCATCACTCAATGAAACTTGGGAAGGTGCTTGTGAAATGATGTTTATTTCAGATTTAGTTTCTGCCTCACCAATCACTGCAGAATTTAAGGAATCACCTACTACATTGTTCACACTGCCAGAGGACTTGAATTTAAAGTTAGCTGGGTAACTTTCTTATAACAAACATCAATCGTATGACCATTTTTACCACAGTAGTTGCACACTTTGAAGTTTCCTTTGCTATTGAAGGTACCTCCTCCACCTTTCCCTCTGCCAAATGGCTTCCTCCACTTGGCTGCATTGACAAAGACTTGTGCATCTACATTTGAGCTATTTCCAAGCTTTCTTTCTTGTTGAACAATTAGAGAAAAAAGCTTTACTCAAGTCTGGGAATGGCTCCATCATTAAAATCTGGGATCTCACAACATCAAAATCATCATTCAAACCACTTAAAAATTTCATTATACAGTCCTCATCCCTGTAAATTTTTCCATTTCTACTGGCATCACACTCACATTTAACAGCACAAGAGCAATGTCGTAGGGGTCTGATGTTTTCAATTTCATCCCATAAGGTTGTCATTTTAGTGAAATAGCAAGTTACAGAGTTGGTACCTTGTCTAAGAGAGTTTAATTCCCGTTGTAGTTCAAACACACGAATTCGATTACCATGCCCAAATCTGTCCTTCAACAATCTCCATGCTACTGCAGCTACTTCCAGGTAAACGATACTCTGAGCTATAGCTGGCTCCACCGAGTTAAGAATCCATGATAAGACAAGATTGTTGCATCTCTCCCAAGCT
The DNA here is from genome assembly GCA_026901365.1 of Sesbania bispinosa. Taxonomy (NCBI): domain Eukaryota; kingdom Viridiplantae; phylum Streptophyta; class Magnoliopsida; order Fabales; family Fabaceae; genus Sesbania; species Sesbania bispinosa. The sequence goes on from QLOH01000153.1 coordinate 613,494, forward strand.
TCAAAACTTGGATCGAATGAATGTGGCATTGGCATCATGTCATTGACAAATTTGTATTTGTTTTTTGAAATAAGGGATCTCTTCATGGCTCTCGCCCAGCTATGGTAGTTTCTCTCTGAAAGTAGGGGAGTTGCTGGAACTAGAGATGGGTTCTCACCAGGATGGATGTAATACTCACTCAAGGGGTTTAGTGTTGGGTCTGTAGGAGAAGGAGGGGGATTGTTGTTCCCCGCATTGTTTGAGCTGTTGCCCTTTGCCATGGACGCAAAAAACCAGAGCTCTTGAGATCAAGAGCTCTGATACCATAAAAGGTATCGGACCAGAGAGGAATAGAAAGCTTTGCAGAATTTTCACTATTTCAGAATTTCATTGTATGTATTTCTACACTCTAAAGCATACAACCATTTGCCTTATATACACGATTGTAGCTTACACACACAGGAAACGTGGAAGGAAAAAAGAATAGAAAACAAAAAAAAGGAATCGGATATTGGAGGGGAATAACTAACTGAAAAGATTTACACAGATTCCCCTCTCATAATAGAAAATGGGACTTGTGTAGCAACCACCCGATTACAAACCTTCTAAAAGAGTTACCATTAGTTGAGCTTAGATATAAAAGGAACATTAGTTAGACATTCATGGAAACTAGCCCTAATTCTAGTCAAACATTTACGATGATTAACCCTTGATTCAACCAAGAATTTATGGGAGTTGTTCCCATAATGAACCTAACCTAATGGGAGCCTCTAGGGATCTTATGGGGGTATCTTTAACTCAACTCTGATTAGACTTTCATGAATAAATACAAGTATTTATAATAAGCAGCAAAAAAAATATTACTTTTTCTATAACATTAATAAAATTTTGAAATCATCAACAATAAAAAAATCTTTAGAAATTCACCTTATAAACTCGTAACCCTATAGAATACCATAACAACTCCTAATTAATATTCATAAAACATGTACTAAGGAACTTAAGTCTTTAAGATAATCATTTTTTATCAAAAATGAAATAATTAATTTATACAATAATATTATTCTCTCAAATGAATTTATAAGTGAAGGATGAGATGGCCTAAGTTTATATGGTTACACAGTTGAATATTCATTAATTGAAGATGAACATAAGAAATATTAAAGGAGATGAAATGAGAACCATCAACAAATGGAGATGGTGCTATTTAGTTCTTTTATTATATATTTATTCTATTCACTTTACTTTTCAAATTATAAAAATATTCAAAGAAAAATGACAATAATTCCCAAAAGAGAAACATGGCTTGTGAAATTGCCACTTACCATTGGTTGATGTTTAGGACACAAATAGAGAATATTTCACTCTTTTGGTATCTTTACACCTCGTTTGGTTGAGATGAAATTTGGGTGGATAGAAGAGAAATATGGGGGAGAGAAATGAGAAATGTGTTTGGTAAAGTGGAAATCACGAGGGAGAGAATTGTACAAGAGGTGGGTCCCATGTGTAAGTATTTCTCCGCAAAACCGCGGAGAAATAACGAAGAAAAAAACGAGATGTGCTGATGGTGAGCTGAGAGAATATCCCAATTTTGAAGATCACTTTGCCCCATCTTCGCCCACCAACTTCCCCAGCATTGCCGAGGCTCAGATGGCACATCACCAGAGTTCTACAGTTTTGTCAATGGTGATTCACGATGGTTCCGGTCTTGGTTGCAGCTCGCTGTTCGTCACGCCTCACAGTGGTGGGACATTCACGGTGGTTCCGCCTGATGATTTGTTTACAATAGTGATGATGAGCTTGTGGAAGAAGTACAAATAGAATGGTTTGCTGAGAATGAATCTGCAATTTTGTTGTGCTTGATTGGGTTGTGGCTTTCCCTGGACACATTCTTTCTGGCTTTTCTCGGGTTTATTTTCTAGATCAAGTTTTTTGGATTCATTTTTTTAAGTTTGTGAATGGAGCTAATGATGGATCACCGTGTGTGGTGAATGCTCCACTAAATTATTATTTTTATAATCATCAATTAACATATAATAATATGTCCATGGTTAATTATGTGGAAGTTTATGCATTCAGTAGTTGCAATTACAACTTTCTCCATCGTGCAATTACTTATAATATTAAAATAAGGGTATTTTGGTCTTTATACTTTATAATTCAATTTCTCTCTTTACTATTTTTCTTCTACCAAACAAAAATACTATTTTTCTCCACCACATTTTATCTCTATTTCTTTCCTACCAAACAACTCAATTTCTTCTCTATTTCTCACCTATTTCTCTCCACCTCATTTCTTTCTTTCATATTTCTCTCTATACTACCAAATACAGTGTTAGTGTTCCGTTCGATTGGATAAACGCGTGTTACACATAACACTATCTAAAATAGTTACACATAACACATGATTTTTTTTGTTTTGTTTTAACTTGTTTTTACACTATTTATGGGTGTGGTAGGAAGGGAAAAAAAAAAAAGAAATGCGGTACATCATATCATAGAAAGCAAAGAGCTATGGAAAAGTAAAAGAAAAAAAATGTAAAAGAGTATAAAAAGCCCAACACTCCTAAGGTATTATATCATTCACAAATAGAAAGAGCATGTGTTGACATGTTATTATAATGTCTAACTTTGTAAAAGAATGTACATTTTTTAATGAAAAGTGTGTACCTTATGTTTGTGCATAAAAGATAAATCTATATTTTTCATATACAATAATGTCATGTTTTTGTACTTTCAAGTAACCGTTAAAAGTACTCACTTAAAAAAAAAAAATGAAATGGTTGTTAGTTACTTTTAAATTTTTACTGAAATGTCAGTGACTTAAATACAATTTATTTACAAATATTACTTAGAAAAAACCATAAAAACTTTCATGAAATGACTTCTTTCATCTGCCGAGAGCCTACTAATATATACTGTCGCCAATATCTATTTATCTATCAACTTCACCTGTAATTAATTATTAATTATAATATATTAATAATTTCCTAGAAACATTGAGTTAGTAGAAGAAAAATCACAGGCCATAAAACTAGAAACATTAATTATTAGCATGCTAGTATAAACTAAAGGAACATCTACTGACCTACATATAAAGATAGTGCTACTGCTATCCATTTGCCATGTTTTCCTATTTGAAAACCTTACTAATTACTAAACTTTTACATATTTCTAAATCTAGAAAAAAAAAACCCTAATTAATTAGGTGTTTGCACTTTGCAGAAGTCTTGTTGATTCAGCAAGAATTCAAGAAGGCGCAGTCAATTTCACTACTAGTACTAGACGAACCATAGCCATCCCGAGCCCGTTTCTGGCCCAACATCACCCGGCCCATACCAGGGCCCACAAAAGCTCTATTCTCAATCACAGCCTTCAAAGCCCGTTCCAACCCTCCAATCTCCTCCTCCTCCTCTATTCCGTCACCACCACCACCATCAGGCCACTGTATCACCACCACACTCTTGGTCCTGCCCCCAACCGTCATCATCTCCGCTCGAACCACCTTGGCTCGAACAGACCGGATTGCCTGTGTCAGATCCTGGTTCAAACCGGGCCGGTCCTCACAGCACAGCATCGCTTTCACCCGCCTCGGTTCGCCGTCGCAATAGCTCAGCGTGGCTTCATCAGACTCCCCAGGAAACGGCCACGTGTCAGCATCCTCCGCAGAAAGAACCGAACCGGGCTCGCCACTGCAGGAAGACGACGAGTCTCCGTCGTGACGACGGCACGCCACGTCATCAGCTTCCTTCCTCAACCGTTTCACGTGCTGAACCACTTCCGCCAGCAACGACGCCTTGTCTGACTGCACACAAAAACTGCGAATTTACCACGCTACCCTCAGGAATGAGAATTGAGAAAATGTGAGATGAAATATGAAATAATAATTGACCTTGGCGGCGTTAGGGAGGAGAGAGCGTAGTGTGGAGAGGTGGGCGTTGATTCGCTGCCTGCGTCTCCTCTCAGCTTCCCTGTGACTCTTGCATGCTTCCATTGATTTCCTCTCCCCTTTTGATCTCCCACCGTTCAATTCCACTGCCTTGATCAACGAGCTCTGAACGTGCCCTGACTCATGATCAAGCCAGCTCTCGAACCCGTAGAATCTTCGAAAAGGAAGCATCTTTCTTTTTCTTCTTCTTCTTCTTCTTGTTCCTTCTTTTGTAAAAGGTAAACCCAACTACCCAAGAGAACAAGGTTGGTTAGTGGTTAGGACGTAGTCTAGTGATACAGAAAATGAATGATATATGTATTTATATGTATGTAAAATGTAATGAGTATGAGAGCAAATGGTTTTAGTGTCTGTTGTTGTTGAGGTGGTCTTACATCGTATACCCAGACCATCTCAACAAGCCATTTTAGGTAGAAGAGTACGTACATGGGAGCTACGAGCTACGCAGAAGAGGTGAGCCAGCCAAAGGAGAGTATGAGGGAGCAAATTTTGAACTGTTGTGTGGAAGAATGGGATCTAACAAATTCACACAGAATGGTACTTTTTTTTACTGCTAAATATATAAAATAGGAAGAGGATGTGAAGAGCGTTGCCCGAGGTGGAAGAAGAAGGAAAAATAGGAAGTAGGAAGTGACCTCTGAGAAACCAGGGAATAAATTGGTGCCTGTACATGAGTCTCCAAAGAGAGACAAAGAGACAGAGACTTATAAACACGTTCTTTTTCCACGTTTGAGGAAAATATACCATCAGAAGTCGTAGCTTAATTTTTCCACCTGAGTTAACTTTATGGAATTAAAGTGATTTTTTGGTTTTGGAGTTGAAAATAATAATATATGCTTTACAAAACATATTAAATAAAAGTTATTTAAAATTAATTAGATAAAATTAATTCTGCCTCATTCAAAATTTAAATTAAACAAATCCTAATTTGAGTATAATTTTGTAATTTTGGATTATAAATTTTATTACGTGAATATTCATCAGAATTGATCGTAAAATTCACTAATTTATATTCAACTAAATTTGTATTAAAATAAATATGTTATTTATTGGAAGCTATTAAAATTTCTTTTGTTTTTTCTACCATATATCTAAAATTGACCTCCTATATCCCTTAAAAAGAACTCCCTAGCATTAATACTAATACCACGTTAAAACTAATTCTAAAAAAGTTATCAGAATGGAGGGTATTTATGAGACGGGTTTGAACAAGTTTTTTTTATCCTACCTTATCACAAGTTTTGACCAGGTAAGTTTTATAAATTTAAACCAATCCATAAACCTCAAGAAATTAAATAAAATGATTATATAACAATATTTAAAAGAAAATAGTTTAAATAACTAGTAAATATATTAATGAGGTTGGTTCAAGTGGTACATATTTGATTTTTTTAAATAAGGTCTCAATCGGGTTCGAATATTGTGAATGAAAAAAATCTCTGCTAGGAGAACTAAACACTCCACCATGATGTGGATGTTTTCGACTCGAGCAAGATTTTCTCCCTTAGAGAATACTTGTGATTTGTACCAAAATACAATTAGTATATATATATATATATATATATCATATACATTAAAATTCATCTCAATACATACAATATATTTTACTCTTTAAATTTTGAGACATGGCTAAAGGAAGAATGACAATATATCAGTAAAAAAAAGCTACATGTTTTGAATCTTGATGATTTAGTTTGCATATCGAAAAACAAATAGATAAAAAAATGTGTATAAATCATCTGTTATGGTTATACAAGAGGGAATAATGATCACCCCTCCCTTGTTTTTCAAGTGTGAAAGATGTAGGAATGAGAAAGATAAAAAAAAAAAGAAGAAATGAAATAGATAGAAAAATAAAAAAATGTCATAAGTGATATTATAGAAAAGAAAGAGAGAAAGGAAGGAAGGAAATGAAATATAAAGGGAGATGCATGTGAGAGAGTAAAATGTGTAAAAAAATAAGAATTATACAAAAAGAATATATTATTTAATTTATTTTTAAAAAACATTCCATTAACTTTGTGGGTGTTTGATTTTACATCATTTATGAATGATCACACAAATTAAAGTTAATATTACAAAAGTAGCTTCTTGATCATACATATGAGACAATTGACCGTGATTCAAACACACTATTGCTTTCTCTTGATAAGCCAAAACAATTGTTATATTAAGGAACATTTAGTTATTAAGATAAAAAGTGAAATAATCACAGTGATAATTTGTATAAATAATTGAAAAAAATTGATTACCCACATCCCTATTTTTTACATTTCTTTTTACACAATTTTTTTCTTTATATTTTTTCTCTCTTTATATCACATCACTTAATTATTTCATTTCACATTTTTTTCTCTCAATTTTCCATTTTTTATATCTATCTCTTCTATATATTCATCTTACACTTCATTTTTTTTTTGTGTGAAACATTATTTTGTTAAAAATAAAAAGTGACTTAGAATTTCATAAAAAATAAAGGAATAAAAGGGGTGAGGAGACCCATCGGATGACAAGAAATAGAAGACTTGATTAATTGCCCTTGTTAGTAGATGAGTCACATGCTCAAACTCTTTAATATGAATGCCACAAATTGCTTACTTGTAAGATTGACGGTTTGGAGTTATTAGAAAAATGAATTGCTAGATATCTTTTTGTTAACCACATGTATCCATTATTATAAGGGATAATATTGTCAGGCTTAATCACAGTCAAGGCTCCTCACCATCCCTAAGGATATGTTTAGTGGGAATTGAACCATATAGCCCTTATCACAATCTGAGCACATATGTTACCAACTGAACCCCAACTCTTTGATATTGCTAGATGTCTTCGCACTAATATTCTTAGTAAAAAAGTTTCATGAAAATAAGTATTTCTCTTATTAAACATGATGGGAACATTAATTAATAGGGTAGTGTATGCTTATTTTTGCCCTGGTCCATCTCTAAAATGTATATTTTTTCATAAGGAACAAGAGACGTACCTTTTTATTTACATGTAAACCTATGTGTGGATTCAATATTTTCCCATAATATTTAACATGCACTACATTTACGCACGTATAAGTGTGTTTGATTTGACATCAAAACTAACCAAACTTAAGTTTAGATTTCCCCACACAATTATTTCTAGCGTTAGAAACATGGGTTTACCACGTTTCAACAATAAATCAAACTTGTTGTAACATATCCCAAATCGACACCAAATGAAAAACTAAACACACTTATTATGATTATAATTAATCCATTTTTTTAAGTTGTCTTCAAAATATCATTTATTATTTTATCAATTTTATTTTTATTTTCAATTAATTAATTAATAAAAGAAAATATGATGATGGGATGATTGAATAAATAATATATTACAGAAAAAAGGGCATGAAAATAAATATTCTTAGATTAAAGTTGATATTTATCCCTCTTTTTAAAGATAATAAATGAATGAAACCTATCAAAATTTATAAAAATGTATGAAAAAAAGATATAACATCAAATTTCAAGATGAGAATTAAGAAAATAAATAAATAAATAAAGCTATAATAATAATAATAATAATAATAATAATAATAATAATAATAATAATAATAATAATAATAATAATAATGAATTGATTTTCTTGTTCATGTGGCAAAGATAGTGGTGGTGCAAAAAAGGAAAGAAGGGGACGCAATCATTTTCAAAGGAGAAAACAACTGTTACTTAATAGCTGTGGCCGGCGCCGACAGCTTTGTTTGAGGGAATCAAAACGGGACAGGTAGTGATGTGCTGAGCCGACAACCTCTTTTGGTTCTCGGATCAGTTGCTTTGTATAGGGTATATACACCATCGTCTTCTCTACGTATCGCTTTCACTCTACTCCTTTTGTTCCATTGGTCCATTCCTATCTCCCAAACCCATGAAGTAACGTCCTTCAAAACCAATAACACCATTTAACAATATCATATAGTAGTACCATACTCGGCAGGCTCTGCCCAAGAAAACCGCTTCTGTTAATTTGCTTGTTACTTTTTGTATATTGATCCTTGGGGAGGGGGTAAAAGCAAAACACCTTAATCAAAGAGTTTTCTTCTTCTTTTTTTTTTTACTGTCTTACACATATGCATGGATATGTATATTGCATTGCTATGCATGTTTTTTCCTTGGGAGACAATATTCAGGGCTGCTCATTAGTTAATACTAGTAACTTTTTTCCTTTTTAAAGTAGGCATAAGTTAGTAAAATTTTGAAGCCCAAGTTTCATGTACATGTTAATATTTTATGTGACCTAACTCTAGCTATTATTTAGTTTTATTGATCTAAGAGTTTTTTTTATCAAGGGTTTAAATTACAACAGGTTTATGAGTAGTAATTATAGAAAATATAATAAAGTACTCTCTCATCTTAAATTATTTGGGTATATGTAAAGAAAATTAGTAGAAAAATATTGATAATAATTAAGATCATTATAGTTGGCTAATAGAGAATGACACAATATTTAAAGGTATAGGGAATAAGATTGAAAAAAATTATAGGTCAAATAATTTATAATAATTTGAAATTAAACAATGTTTCCACCATGTAAATAATTCAAAATGGAAAATAATTTAGAATAATTATTGTTGTTATTGTCGTTGCCATTGCCATCCTGAGAGATATTGTAGATATTTTTTTTGTTGAGATAAGTAATTCATACAAAATAAAACCATACAACTACTCATACAACATATTTTTCCTTTATCTTTTTCCATCACATCCCATATTTCTCTCTATTTTTTCTCTTTTCTCTCTTTGTTGTACATGTACAACATGTACCGTTTACATTTCTCTTTTTGTTCTGCTACTATAATTGAGTCCATATGTATAATTTTCATGCAATTGTATCTTATGATTCTTATTCGTACATCAGCAGTAGCTTATATATTGAAATTTTAATTTATATTGATGACTTTGCATCTTATATTTGTAATAGATATATATGATTGAAAATAGCTCATATTCATCATTCTTCCGATCTTATTGAACATTAAAACACACTTTTTTTTTGCTAAGCAAGGAAAAATAGATAAAAATGGAGTACAAGGGGTACTCCAACCCACAAACAAAAGTTAAATTGTTTGAAAAACAAAGAACCCAACCCAAGAGACTAACTAGCAAGCTACCTAAGGGGAAACAAATAATTCAACATATGTATTCCACCAAAACACAAGACTAAGCCACATAAACACCACCAAAACACAAGCTACTGCACGTGTTAACAAAAACCAAGCCAAAACTAGGAAAGCAATGAAATAGATTCACGTCCATTGGAAGCTAAATAACCAACCCATTACTTAATATAGAATTCTCCCAAAGCCAAAGTAGGACACACCAGGCCGAAGACAAATACCCACCAGCTGCTACCCTTCCAGGGTGATATCAAAGCAGCAATTCAGCCAAGGCAGAGAAGAAAATGAACTTTAATCCAGCTGCAAAATTTTAGGATAAGGAGTAACAGAAAACCACACCAAAGCTGGCCAAGGCAGTAAAAAACTAGCACCAAAGCTTCCAAAAAATCAGCAAGAGGCAAAACAGAATGTTCTCCAACAAAACCGGAATGATGTTGATGTAATACCGGACGATCACCACCCTGTTCACCATATACAACATTACAGAGTCTTAAAGAAATTCAGGCAAGAGCCTGGATCTGCATACCACATCGAGAAAGGAAACATGCAAGCACGATCTTTAGCTCTTAACCACCTCCAGGATCTAATTTTAATTAAATCTAGAACATCACCAGGCTCCAAAACTTTGCTTGAGAAGAGATGTTCGTTTCGAGCTAGCCATAAGGACCAAATCACCGCCAACCAAATCAAGGACCACCGTAATCTATTTTGGGCATTGCATTGTGGTAGCCCAACAAAGTGAATGAAATTCTGCAAACAATCATTATTCAACAAAGAAGAAAAACCACACCAGTCCATACAATGCATCCAAACACGGTAAGAAAAACCACACTCAAACATCAAATGAGAAGTGGTCTCAGTAACTTGTCCACACCAAACACAGCCACCAGAAGAAACTGAAAGTACATTCCTTCTTATTAAATTTTGTTTTGTAGGGATTCTATTTAACAACACTTTCCAAACAAAACCCGAAACCTTAGTTGGAACTAATTTAGACCAGAGAAATTTTTGCATTGGAAACTCTGCATAAATAGCATCATTTGTAATTATTTTGTATGCTGATTTAACTGAATAAATGCCTTCCGGATCCACACGCCAATGCCAGTGGTCTGTTTGCTCTTGAAATAAAACCACCGATTAGACTTCAAGTGAGAGTTTCGCTATAGCAAATCACACTCCCATTGGAATAGTCTCCTACGCCATTGCCAGTTCCACGTCCACCCCCTCTCGCTTCTAACTACCATATTTGCAACAATCACATCTTTATCACCAGCAATAAGGAAAAGTCTAGCATAATGAACACAGAAAGGCTCACCACCACACCATAAGTCCTTCCAAAAAAGAGTATCTACCCCATTCCCCACCATCTTGAGACAACAGTTCGAGAACCAATCCAAATGTAGATTAGAGTTGGACTCAATTGACCATAAATCAGACCACCAACTAGACCCCTTGGTCCTCACCCCTCTCACATCCATAATCCTCTCCCCATAAATGGATGTTAAAACCCTATGCCATAACCTGCCTTTTTCCACTAACAATATCCATCTCCATTTTCCTAAGAGAGCTAAGTTGAAAGCTTTCAAGTCCCGTATTCCCAAGCCCCCATGACACTTCTCTCTACATACATCTTCCCATGCTACCCAAGGTATTTTCCTAGCCTCCCCAGTCCCACCCCAAAGAAAAGATTTAAAAAGAGAATTGAGATAAGAAATGATACCTTTGGGAGCCTTGAAGAAAGAAAGGAAGAAGATCGGGATGGAAAGAAGCACTGAACGCAAAAGGACAATACGACCACCGAAAGACAAAGACTTACATTTCCACTGTGACAACCTTTTCTTCACCTTTTGGATAACTGGAGCCCACGTCTTCTTTCTTCCAGGATTGGCCCCAATTGGCAGGCCTAAATAGGAAAAAGGAAAGGAGTCAACTTTGCAATTAAGAAAATGAGAAGACACCACCAACCACTCCTCAACCACATTAACCCCAATCAGTTTACTTTTGTGAAAATTAACCTTGAGACCAGCTACTAATTCAAAGATCTGAAGTACGAACTTGATTGCCCAGAGCTTTGCTAGAGAAGCATCACCCATGATAATTGTGTCATCCGCATACTGTAGATGTGAAACCACCACTTGATCATGACCCACCTTATACCCAGAAAAGAGTTGAAATCCAATTGCTTTACACATCAAAGAGTTAAAACCCTCAACAACAATGAGAAAAAGAAAAGGTGCTAGAGGATCACCTTGACGAACACCTCGACTAATGCTGAATTCCCTTGATGGGCTACCATTAACTAACACGGAGATTCTAGATGATCTCAAGCACTCAACAATCCAACTCCTCCAAATTTCCGGAAAACCCATCCGACCCATAACATATTGAAGGAACTCCCAATTTACAGAGTCGTAAGCCTTTTCAAAGTCAACCTTAAAAAGAAGACAACTCCTTTTTTTTTCTCTTCATTTCTTCAAGAGCTTCATTCACCACCACTATACTATCAAAAATAAATCTCCCCCTAATAAAAGCTGACTGACAATCCGAGACTACACTGTCTATCACCTTCCTCAACCTATTAACCAATACTTTAGTCAAAATTTTGTACATAACACCAATTAGAGAAATAGGGCGGTATTCCTCCAACTTTTGGGGACTCTCTGATTTTGGCACCAGAACAATAAAGGAGCTATTTGACCCTGCAACAAATTTTCCATATGAATGAAACTCACTCATAAAACGAAAAATATCATTTTTCAGAACATGCCAAAAATCCTTAATAAAATTGAAATTAAAACCATCAGGGCCCGGACTTTTGGAACCTCCACAATCCCACCTGCTTCCTTTACCTCCTCCTCAGAGAAAGGGATCACCAAAGTATTTGCCTCCACAGTAGTCAAACTTTTAAAATCCACTCCATCGAGACTAGGCCTCCTCCATGCTTGTTCCTTAAAGTGATTCTCAAAATACCCTTTTGCTGCTTCTTTAATAGATAAAGGATCAAGATGCCTAACATTGTTAACTTTCAAACATCTTATTTCATTTCGCAATCTTCTCTTATTAACACAACCATGAAAGAATTTTGAATTAGCATCACCTTCCTCTAACCACTTCAACCGAGATTTTTGAAACAACAAACTATCCTTCATCGACATTAAATTACAAAGTTCTGCTGCCAATTCTGTCTTACACTTAGCCTCTTCATCAGTCAAAACGGAATCCTCCCCTTTAATATCAAGTAAGTATCCCTGCTCCCTAACCTCCTTAATTTTTCCATCTAAATGACCAAACGAATCCTTATTCCATGCCCGCAAACAATTTTTCATGGCTTTAAATTTTTCTTTCAATACATAACCTGCTCTACCTTCCACATTTAGTTCCTTCCACTGGTTGGACACAAAAACATCATAACTAGGATGAAACCTCCAATAATCGAGAACCCGAAAAGGTTTAGGTCCCCAGTTAATTACATCATGTTTCAGCAAAATAGCACAATGGTCAGACACCCCCCTTTTTAAATCCCATTGTGAAGTGTTCCTCCATTGGTCCATCCACTCAACCGAGACTAAAAATCTATCCAACCTGCTCATACAAGACCCATCACTTTTGTACCAAGTAAACTTCCTACCAGTTAAAGGGAGATCTAATAGTTCCACACTGTCAATAAATTCAGCAAAGCAAGACATATCATCTCTCCTCCACAAACCAGAGGCCCCTTTCCTTTCCCCCTCTAACTTTACTGCATTAAAATCACCCCCAAAACACCACAGATCTCCACCTCCCTGCCTCCTTACATCAACTAACTTCAGCCACAGATTCTTTTTACCCATCAAATCACATGGAGCATATACATTAACAATTGTACAATAAATTTTCTCAGGCCCCCACCAACATCTAACACCAATAAAATTTGAATCAACAAAAGTGTTATGTACCATAAACAGATTTTTTTCACATAGATAATAGACCCCAGAGAGACCTACTAATGGAGCAAAAGCCCAACCAAACTCCTCACCACCACCTAAAGCAACACATAGCTTATTGTCAATAACTTCTTTATGCATCTAATTAAAATTCTAACTAATTTCTTCGCATGCATTTATCTATGAGAATTGATAATATAGACAGAGTTGGATACAATCCAATGGTTCACTTCACTCCATTATTGGCTGACACATTCTTTCTTCCCCCACCTATTGGTTTACCAGTTACCATATTCCTTCTGGCTAGTGTGCCACTGCCACCATAGGTCACTTCTGTAAACAAATAAATAAATAAAACTGAAAAACGTGCATGTGATTGTGTCGGGTGGACCCCACCAATGAAGAAGGAAAGATCAACATCCCGTGTCAGTGCTCCTGCAGGCAGCAAAGAACAGATGAGACTTCAGATGGTATCACCCAATTCGCAGGAGGCAGAACGAACAGAAAGGCACAGAATATACATACAGCTGAATTGCTCAGCTCAACAACGTAACTGTTTACTAATTAAGAACTAATTAATTCCATTCCAATACAATTAACCCGATTTTGTTTTCTCTCGTGTTTTTTTCTTGTTTGGATTCATACGTACTATATATACATGATTTTGACATCTCCATGATACAATGAGCATGTCTCCCAGGCTTACAATTCGACCCTATCTGTCTCGAATTATGCTTTATGTTTACTAATATTCGACCCCACCTCTTGCACTGTTTTCTCATTCAGCTCGATCTCAGGTATGCCCCCACCCTATTGAGCCACAACCTTCGCAATGATAAACACAAAGGCAATGAGAGAAGCCAATCGCATTAAAACTTAGAACTTAGGCCCCTAAAGGTGTGCTATTGTAGATGTATTGGGGTCTGGAGACAAAAGTTTTCCAAATGACGATCTGTTATTGGGTATAGATATATAATAATAGTATTTAGTTTGCACATCAAATCTCACAGTACATGCTGATATATATTTTTTTTCAAGTACATAAATTATTGGAGTACTTCATGTTAATGTTATGCGGTATGCCTGATAAAAAACAAAAATATATAAATTATATATAGACTCTCTAATCTTTTTAAGAGAAAATTATATTTTGTATATGCAATAATTGTGTATAACAATGAGATAGATAGAATTAGAAGAGAAAGAAACCTAAGATATGATGAATGATATAATTAAAAGAAATGGAGAGCATACTCATATTATATGAATTGTATAAATTTATTGTATGAATAAAATGATTTTTTTTAGTACTTTCTCTTACATAAGAGATTATTTGGTGTAGTAGAGTTGACTCTTCTTTTCATTTATAAATCAATACAAGAAAAAAAAATGAGTGTACACTCATTAATGAATACATGCACTTATATATGAAAAGAAGTGTGTAATTTTAAGGTGGATCTTTAATTTAAGTATGGGTTCACCACACATACCACCAAGTTTTTTTACTATAAAAGGTAATTTTTATTTTATAATATAAATATCTTTCATGTCCTAAAAGAATTCAATTAACATGTCAAAATAAACATAATATTTTGTTCCATTTAAAATACACACACATACACACACATATATATATAAATAAAGCTAAAAAGTGCATCTAAATATTGGTATATTAACCAATATATATATATATATATATATATATATATATATATATATATATATATGAGGAGGGTTTAAATGACACCAGTGTAAGTTACACTAAATCTTACACCGTTGAATAACTCTAAAATAAATAATTGTATTAAGTAATCCACCATTGGATTGGAAGTTACTATCATATAGATCATATATATATATATAATTTTATAATAATCCAAAATTATTTGATATGTCATTGAGATGTCTCAAGATTATATATATATATATATTTGAAATATATGAAAAAAAGCACTCATTTGATTTTCAATTTATTGATGTTCAATTTTGATGAAAATTGACACAAATAATGTAGATGATGAATAAATATAAATCAACGGTTGGATTACCAAAAATCACATTAAATCTAAAGTTATCAACGGTGTAAGATTTGGTGTAACTTACATTGGTGTAATTCAAACCCTTCTCTTTCTATATATATATATATATCAAAATCAAAATATATAATTATTAATTTTAAATATGAGTATCTCTATATATTTTATAAGCTTAATTATAAGTATATATTTAATCAACACTTTTGATCAAACATTAATCTTTATAATATTTCAACTATATGTTTTTCCTAAATTAAAGAAAAATAAATCAATTCAAATATATACTTATACAAAATATAGTTTCCATTAAATAAAAACCGCATAGTTATAAATATTTGATTTAAACAATGCAACTCTTACAAAATGCAGGGATAAAATATATAATTCATATATACTTATCCCAAAAATGATTCTCTAAATATTCCATTATTATCATATAGTGAATTAAATATTTCTTCATTAAGTTAACCCTTGAAACCTTTAACCCGTTTCTTAATTGTTTTAAAGATAGAAAAAGGACGAATTTCTTAATTGTTTTATGTTTTTAATAAGAACTAATTTAATAACAAATTTTGAAAATTTAATGCGCTGATCTCTGCCATTGCCATGCAATGATATATATGCAATTGCACCGGACCTAGCGAAGCACTTTGTTGCTTCCAAATTCCAATATTCAGGTTTCAAAATTTCATAAAGGAAAAAAGGAGGGGAAAGAAAGCTGGAAGAAGGTTAAAAAGGTGAGACAAAAGTTTGACTCGTCCAGCCAACTGGGGTAAAGTGTTAAGGCAAAGGAATTTCTCACAGTAACAAACCTTACGGATGGTCTGATTGTTGTCCGAAAAAAGCTGCAGGCGTCCCCATTCTCACTATGTGAACACTCAACTCTATCGTACGTTCGCTTATCATGTGATGTTTCACTAGCAGGGAAAGAGAAACAAATAGCAGGGAAAAAGAAACACAACTATTATTAGGTGTGTGGATGTTGGAATTAGGCCGGATCAACAAACGAGAACCCGACCCGGCCACATTAAGTTATTAACCCATTGGGTGAAGTCAATTTTGGGAGGTTTAGCGGGTGAAAAATATGGGTCCAGACGGCTTGCAATGATTGGGTTCAGGTCCAATTTGAAATAACTCAGTAACCGACCCAACTCGACGACCCATATTTGTTTTGATACTTTTATGAATTTGGGCCAGGCCGATTCTCTCCTTAGCCTGAGATGAGAGTGAGAGACATTGAGATAAACATATCTCAGACTCAGATAATCAGTTATCACTTTTCATCTTTCTCCAAATTCTGAAACCCTAGCACACAAACACCTACCCACCCATATTACGTCGCTCCAGCGCTCCTCATCAGTCATGATTCTCATCCCCTTCTCGCTGTGAATCGCGCAGATTAGAGTGCAGTACTGTTGTTGGACGAAGCTCCGTGAACGATGGCGCAAACGACGATGCTGCTGTTGGCTGAAGGTCTGCGAACGACGGCGCAAGCGCTGCTGTTGGCTGAAGGTCCGTGAACGAAGCTTCTGTTGGTCGAAGCTTCGAAGCCAAACGTCGCCGCCGTTGTTGGTCGTCTCTGCTGTTGGTCGTCGCAACTGTTGGTCTTTGCCGCTGTTGGTCATCGTTAGTTCCACCACTGTGAGCATTCCGTTTTCCTTGTAGTTTGTAGTTTTTGTTTCTAGTTTAGGGTTGGAATATCTACTTGATCAATATATGTGGTTTGGAACATTCTGAATATGGCTTGGTTTGGTTTGGAACATTCTGAATATGGTTTTATATTGATCAATATCCCATTATTAATATGGCTATCATGTTTTGCTCTCATCAATATTCTAGTTAACCTTACTTACCCCAATGTGTGTGTTCTTGTTTTTCCTTTTTAATAAATTAGAATTAAACACAATAAAACATGTGATCCTCTAATTCTATTTCTTGTTTTATGCATTTGGCAAGATTGTAAGCTTAGTAATGTGAATAATATATTAGCGAGATAAATCATGAAGAAATAAACAGTCTAGCGAAAAAAGTAGATTATGGAAATAATTTTAGTACCTATATAACTTTCAAAGTAAAAAATATATCAATCACTTGGTCATATTCATATTCTTGTTTGAATTTTCTAAGATTCGGTATGCAAGATCTATATAAAAATGTCAAAATACAAGGGCTGGAGCAATGAGAATATTTTCTATTGTAAATTATTGAGTGGAGTAAATGTACCAAATCAATAATAATTACCATTTGATTCCCACCCATGTCAATATCCCTGATGCCAAGTTAAATGCTGACAGAAACTAACAGCCTTCACATCATAACTGCTGAAATGAATCATACTAGTTATTCAAGAGAAAAATAATAAAGTAAACTTAAAGCATTGTAACCTGAGTCTGTTTCTTGTGTATTTAGTTGTGATGGTATTATGTTCTTGTTAAGCAGTGGAATTGTGCCTTCATTGGCTGGCGTAAGTCACGTTGCAATTTAGTGTTTATGCCATATGGATTTCTTCCAATGATAGTATGTTGAAAAGGGTTTGTTACTAGTAGTTCTCTTTAAGCTATACTCCTGTCATTCCAACCTCGTTGTTTAATTAACTAATTGTTCTAACTTCGAATTACTAATACTTTATTGTAACTAACTATTGATATTTGGGAATCTCTAACACATACTCACCTCCATGCTTACAAGCGTTGCTCATATGTTTTTTTTTCTTTTTAAAAAAAACCTCTAAAGGCTTCAAGAATCAGTTTAACATTTGAATGAAATTTAATGTTTATATTCGAATATGTTGGGTTAATTGAGTTTCCTCTCAGTCAATACTCATGTCACTATTGGGTTGCTGCACTGATAGTTGCCTATTCAGTTGTTAGTTGCTTTTAGTTTCAGATACCTGTATCACTTGTTCACCAATTCTGTCAGTTTAGAAGCATATACTTCACTGGTATTCATTCTGTTTGATTGGAATTATTGACTATCTTGCAACTTATTAATAAGGGGTTATTTGTGTTTTTCTAGACATTGTTTAGTTTCCAATACTGTGTTTTCATCATCTATAAATGCCAGTTTGTTTCCCTTTATTCACTTCTTTATGTTGGGATTTATGTAGCCATTCATTCCCTGTGAGGTGTTATTATTTAATATGACATGCTTTGCTGGATTTACAATATCAATAGGTTTTGGAATATTTTTTCTGGTTTTATTGATGTTAAATTAACCATGTTATACACCCCTCCCCCAAGTTTCTTGAATTCCATTTTGTGTTTGTAGTAAAGGGTTCTGCCTTTAAGTTTCCCAACAATTTCTGTATCCTAATTGCTTTTTTGGCTTCTTTTTTCCTATTTGAGGATACGCCATAAGTAGTGATCTAAACTATAATAGAAAAAATAAAATGTAAACACTTAAGTAGTAAATATATAAGGTAGTTGTTGAAAATGACTTCATTGAAACAACATTAAGCAGTACTCAACATCTTTCCTCTAACGTAACTCAACAGCCGCCTATGCACGTTTCTACCGGTTCTGCTCCAACAGTAGCAGATATTGGTGGAAATCAACCAATTAACAATCCAACAACTGTAACTGATGCTATTGGAGTTAATACCACCTCTCCCTTTCCAAGTAATGCTAGGAAGAGGAAACCTAATGCAAGTGGTCCTCGAAGAACTTCATCTGCATGGGATCACTTCACTAAATTACCTGAAACTGAAGGTAAACAGGCCCAAGCAGCTTGTAATTGTTGTGAAAAAACATATTACTGTGACACAAAGACTCACAGGACATCCAACATGTTGGCACATCTTAAATCATGCTCAAAATACACCTATGCCATAAGTAGTGATCCCAATCAAAGCATCCTTAATCTTGTGTCTGGTAGAAGTGGAGAGAATTTGGTTGCATCTAGTCAGAGATTCAATCTTGATGCATGTAGGAAAGCCTTATCTTTGTTTGTTATTCTTATTGAGCAGTCTTTTAGAGTTGTTGAGGGAGAGGGTTTTAAACTTCTTTGCAAACAACTTCAACCTCAATTTGGTGTCCCTTCTCGACATACAGTGGCTAGAGACTGTTATCAATTGTACCTAGGTGAAAAGATTAAGTTAAAAGCATTCTTTAGGTCAAATTGCACTAGAGTTTGCCTCACAACTGACTGTTGGACTTCAATTCAGAATTTGAACTATCTAACTCTCACAACACATTTCATTAATAATGAATGGAATTAATAAAAAGAATTATAAGCTTTTCTATTATTTCCAATCACAAGGGTCAGACAATAGGAAAACAAGTTGAGGAAGTTTTAAGAGATTGGGGCCTTAGAAATGTCTTATGTATTACTGTTGATAATTTGTTATCAAATGACGTAGCTGTTAGTTATTTAAAAAACATATTAGAAGGTTTTAATGGGCTAGTACTTAGTCGTCAATTCTTCCATATGAGGTGTTCTATCCATATTCTAAACTTGATAGTGAATGATGGGTTGAAGGATTTGAATACCTCAATTGGAAACATTAGAAATGCTATTAGATTTGTGAGGTCTTCACCTCAAACGCTTGCGGAATTTAAAGAGTGCATTGAGATTTCTAAAATCTCTTGCAAAAAACTTTTATGTCTTGATGAGCCCACAAGGTGGAACTCCACATACTTGCTGTTAAAGACTGCTGAAAAATATCAAGCTGCATTTGAGAGGTTGTTGTTTGAAGATACTACTTTTATGGGCTATTTTGGGACAAATTCTCCCTCTTCAAGTCTTGATTGGGATAAAACGAGGGATTTCATTAAATTTTTGAAGATTTTTTATGATGCAACCAACTATTTTCCGCTTCTGTCCATGTTACTATACATGCTACTTTTCATCAGTTAGCCATGATTTATTGTGAGCTGCAACAGTCCTCTATGAATCTTATTTTATTTTTGCTAAAATGGGTTTGGACATGAAAAGAAAATATGACAAATATTGGGGTAACTGTAAGGTCCAAGAATCCCTTCAAAACTGTTTTAATAATGACAACCAATCAAGGTTTACTTGGAATAATTCTGAGTATTTAGAACTAATGATTTTGTTTGAGTAAGTGTCAAGAAGATACAGATGAGCTTCTGCAGAAGGTACAACTTACCAACAGAAGGAAGAATCTGTACTTACAAGTCATCCTCGCACAATAATGATATATCTTAATAAAGGAAAGTAAAAAAGCAGTTGAGAGACATGATAAGAAGGAATCTCTGAAAGAGAAATTAGAAGATTGAAGAAGAAGATGTTTCTTTAAGCTCTTAGAAGGAATATTCATCTTTAAAGACAAGAAGAAAGGTTCAACTAAAAAATCCTGTGTCCTAAATCTAAACAAGTTGCGGACAAAAGAAAACATTCTCTAAAAGTCCCTAAAATGATCACAAGATTCTATGCAGTAGAAGAGATGTTCTGCAGAAGGAACAACTGTCAGTTCCTCTGCAGAAGAAACAAATGGACAGAATACAGGTTGTTCACTTCTGTAAATACTGCAAAGGCAAATACATATAAAGTACTCTTAAATCAATCAATTTAAGTTTTCCAAGAAGATCTACAGGTGACATATGCTCCCAGAAGTGCTACAGAAGGGAGGTGATTCCTGATGTGCTGCAGAAGCACTATAATTAATATAGAATCTACTTAAGTGTTCTCCTTCTCTTCTTCTCGAGTTACAGCTGGGCTAAATGAATTTAAAAAAAGATGTATTAATGTACTAGATGCTCTCAGCATGCCTACAGAATAAAGGACTTAAGAAACAACCCACATAATTGTCTGCAGAAGATGCATCTCCAGAAGGTAGGACTGGTCAAAATGACAGCTGTATAAAGTTGTACCTGCTGCAAATGAGAAAATGACAGCTCTCTGGACACAGCTGGATGCTCAAGCCTGTGTCCAACGGCTGGTTCCCCTCAACCTTCTATAAAAGGAGACTTCTTCCCCACTTTGAAGGCACCTCATTCCAGAAGAAGCAAGAATCCTGCTGATTTACAAGTCATACCTTCTGGAAACTTTCTCTCCTTTCTTTCTCTAGTTTCTGGTTTGAAAAGCCTTGGAGAAAGTCTTGGCTCATCATATTGCTTCTTCTATGCAAAGATTGTATTACTTTGAGCCTTGTATGTTCTTTATTCTTTTTTATTCTTATTGTAAAGTCTCAAAAGAAGTGTGCATGTGCATGTTCTTCTTGTGAGCAGCAAGAGAAAGAGTTTTGAGTGAGGTCTACTAAGATTTGGTGATCTCAGTTGTTTTACAGAATCTGCAAAAGGTACTTGCAACATTCTGATTACTGGATCTTTTGCAGAAGGTTCTGCAGTAAGCTTTCAGTTTGAAATCTATGTTTGATAGGTTAAGGTTAGCCTGAAGAGGCAGAAAAGAATACTAGTGGTAAGGTTACCCAAGAAAATTGTACTTTGATTATAAGAGTGAGAAAATCCTATAGGTGTAGGGACTGGACGTAGCCTCAGGTTGGAAGAGGTGAACCAGTATAAAATTTCTGTGTACCATCTTCTTTACCCTTCTCTTCATTATTACATACCACTACAATAATTGAATTATAACTATATATATGTATATATATCTTCTGCAAAATTAATTGAACTAACATCTATCTTCTGTGAGGTTATTTCTTAATACTAAGCCAAGGTTATCCTTGAGCAGAAAAAGTATTAATAGAAATTGCATAAAATTTTAGTTAATTACAATTCAACCCCCTTCTTGTGATTGAAGCTAAAACTTCAATTGGTACCAGAGCTTGCCTCTAGGGTTGAAATTACTTAACAGTAAGAGAGAAAAAGAATAAGGTAAATGGCCAATCATGGAGCTGCAATGTTCATACCAGAAGGTTCATCTATAAACAGACCACCAACATTTGATGGAAAGGATTACTACTATTGGAAGGATAGAATGAAATTGTTTCTAGAATCCCAAGACATTGATCTCTGAGATATTGTAGAAGAGGATATTTTATTCCAATAGCAAGAAGAACAAGAATTCTTGCTCAACCTAAAGAAGGAGAATCAGAAGTACAAGAAGAAGCTCCTCAACCTTAAGCAAGAAAAGATTGGACCTCAAAAGATAAACAGAAGTATCTTCTGAACTCCAAAGCCAAATTCTTCCTTCTCTGTGCACTAAGCAGGGGAGAATATGATAAAGTTGCTGGCTGGTCAACAACAAAAGAGATATGGGACACACTCAAAATAGCCCATGAAGGAACTAATCAAGTTAAAGAATAAAAAATCAACATATTGATTCATTAATATGAAATGTTTAGCTTGGTTGAACATGAATCTATTAATGAAATGTTCAGTAGATTCACTGTCATTATAAATGACTTAAAGTCTCTTGGATAAAGCTACTCAAACCAAGAGCAAGTTAGAAAAATCCTTAGAAGTCTTCCAAAAATATGGATACCAAAGGTAACAGCAATCCAAGAAGCTAAGGACCTTTCTGTTCTAAAGCTAGATGAATTACTTGGTTCACTAAAAGTTCATGAGCAAGAACTCATGGATGAATTACCAAGAAAGGGAAAATCCATTGCTCTAAAAGCAAGTACTTCCAGAAGGAGCAATCTAACTCCAACAGAAGCAGATGCTTCTGAAGAAGATGAGACATCATCTAAAAAAGATGATGAACTTGCCTTTTTCTCTAAAAGAATCTAGAGGTTGATAAGGAGAAAAGGCTGAGGAAGGAAAGGTTTTAGCTTCAAGAAGGAAGGCCAAAAAGCTGAAAATTCCAAAGCACAAATCATTTGTTTTGAATGCAACAAGCCAGGACACTTTAAATCGGAATGTCCTCAACTAAAAAGAGACTCAAAAACCTTCCAGAAGAAGAAAGCTATGATGGCAACTTGGGATGATTTAGACAGCTCTTCAGAAGAAGATTTGGAGAAGAAACAACAAACTTGTGTCTCATGGCTGGAAGTGATGATGAAGAAAATGAGGTAATTACATATAATCCCACTGCATATAGAGAACTAGAAGATGCATTTCAAAACCTATTATCTGACTCTCACACACTAGCACAAAAATGTGCACTTCTTAAAGAACAACTCATTAAAACTAAAGAGGAAAATGAAAAATTGAAAGAAGACAATAACAGACTAATTAAAACTAATTAATGTCTTCAACAATAACATCTTAAATTATCTGAACAGATTAAGTTAATTAAAGAGAATCCTGTAGAAGATACAAAATATGCATCACTGCAGAAGGAAAACTATCTTCTGCAGAAGAAGATTGACGAATTGCAAACAGACTTAAGTAAATTTGTTAGCAGCACACATAACTTAAATAAATTAATAGGAAATGGTAGAGAAACTACTGATAAAAGAGGACTAAGATTTCATGAAATAGGAACATCAAAAATTAAGAAAACAATTTTTGTTCATGCCAAAAGGCAACCTCCTAAGTGCTCTTGGTGTAACAAAGTTAGGCACATTGCTCATTATTTTTAAAAAAGAAAAAGGAGCTTTAGAAGAAAGGTATCTAACCCTTCAGGACCCAAAAAGATTTGGGTACCTAAATCCTTACTTTACTCTGATATAGGAAAAAGCAAAATCCCTCAAGAAGAAAGAGCCATGGTTCTTTGGCTGCTCAAGACATATGACTGGAGACAAAAGCAAATTCATACATCTACACAAAATGGAAGGTGGAACAATTACCTTTGGAGACAACAACAAAGCTCACATCAAAGGTATTGGAAAGATAGGTATGAAAAATTCTACTCAAATTAATAATGTGTATTATGTGAAAGGGTTAAAACATAATCTTTTTAGCATAAGTCAACTTTGTGACAGTGGCTATGAAGTTATGTTTCAACCAACATTTTGTGAAATTAGAAAAGCATCTACAAAGAAGGTCCTATTTTCTGGAATTAGAAGCAAAAATCTATATAGTATATGCTTAGAAGAACTATCTGATCATACATGTTTTGCTTCTTTTGAAAATGATAAATGGACATGGCATAGGAAAGTGGGTCATCTAAACATGAAAAACATTTCCAAACTGTATAAATTAGATCTTGTTAGAGGATTACCCAAAATCAAATTTGAAAAAGATAGAATGTGTGATGCATGTGTTAAAGGAAAACATACTCAATCAAGCTTTCATCCTAAAAATGCAATCACTACTAAAAGAATTTTGGAACTGCTACATATAGACCTGTTTGGTCCTACTAAAACACCAAGTCTAGGAGGAAAGAAATATGGCCTTGTAATTGTAGATGACTACTCTAGATTCACATGGGTTTTATTCCTTACCACTAAAGATGAATCTTTTGATGCTTTCAAGATCTTCTCCAAGAAGATACAGAATGAGAGTAGCCAATTGATAGCTTTTGTAAGAAGTGATCATGGAGGGGAATTTGAAAATCATTCTTTTAAGACTTCTTTGATGAAAATGGAATTTCACACAACTTTTCTTGTCCTAGGACTCCACAACAAAATGGAGTTATAGAAAGAAAAAATAGAACCCTCCAAGAAATGGCTAGGACCATGTTAAGTGATAGTGGAATTCAAAAATACTTCTGGGCTGAAGCTGTATCTACTGCTTGCTATGTACTTAACAGGGTCTCCATCAGAAGCATTCTAAATAAAACTCCATATGAACTATGGAAAGGAAGAAAACCCAACATTACATATTTTCATGTATTTGGATGTGATTGTTACATCTTAAACAATAAAGAAAATCTTGAGAAATTTGATGCAAAATCTAAAAAAAGGATTTTTCTTGGATACTCCACTACATCAAAAGCATATAGAATTTATAACATTAAGAATCAAACCGTAGAAGAAAGCATGCATGTTGTTTTCAATGATACTAACCCTTATTGTCAAGAAAAGCTTAGAAAAGAATCAAATGATGAAAGTGAGAAACTGTAGAAGAAACCTTCTGACAGCAAAAGTTCTCAAGAAGATACAGCAGAACAAGGAATTCCTGCAGAAGGTTCTGCAGAAGATCCCTGTGAACCAAAAGAGAGTCTTCCCAAAAGCTGGAAGCTAATTAACAATCATCCCCATGAACAAATAATTGGAAGTACTGCAGGAGGAGTAAAAACCAGATCCCAACTCAGAAACAATGAATACAACTCAACATTCTTGTCTCAAATTGAACCAAGGAATGTTAATGAAGCCCTAGAAGATGACTCTTAGGTAGAAGCAACGAAAGAAGAGTTGGAACAATTTGAAAAGAACAAGGTTTGGACACTGGTTTCTTCTCCAGAAGATCACCCCATTATTGGCACTAAATGGGTGTTCAGAAACAAGATGGATGAAGAAGGTAATGTGATTAGAAATAAAGCAAGGTTAGTAGCCTAAGGCTATAACCAACAAGAAGGTATTGATTTTGATGAAACATTTGCACCTGTAGCTAGATTAGAAGCTATTAGAATTCTTCTTGCATTTGCTGCATACAAAAATTTTAAACTATATCAAATGGATGTTAAAAGTGCATTTTTAAATGGTTACATAAATGAGGAGGTGTTTGTGCACCAACCTCCTGGTTTTGAAAATAAAAAACATCCAAATCATGTTTTTAAACTCACTAAAGCTTTATATCGATTAAAGCAAGCTCCTAGAGCTTGGTATGAAAGATTAAACAATTTTCTTCTTAACAATAATTTTTCTAGAGGAAAGATTGACACCACTTTGTTCAAGAAAAACTCTTAAAAAGGTTTTGTTAATTGTGAAAATTTATGTTGATGACATCATCTTTGGATCCACAAATATAAAATTGTGCCAAGACTTTTCAGATTTAATGAAAGGAGAATTTGAAATGAGTCTCATGGGAGAACTCAAATATTTTCTTGGACTACAAATCAAACAAGAAGAATCTGGAATTTTTATTTACCAAGAGAAATATATCAAGGATCTTCTAAGAAGATATAAAATAGAAGGATCAAAATCCATGGGAACCCCCATGCATCCTTCTACAGTGTTGGATTTAGATGAAAAAGGTAAATCTGTGTCTGAAAAAGAATATAGAGGGATGATAGGATCTTTGCTTTATTTAACTGCTAGTAGACCAGATATATTGTTCTCAGTAGGACTATGTGCTAGATTTCAATCTTCTCCAAAAGAGTCTCATGTTGCTGCTGTAAAAAGAATATTTAGATACCTTGTTGGAACTACTGACCTTGGTCTTTGGTACAAGAAAGGTACAAACTTTGATCTAACAGGCTATTGTGATGCTGATTATGCTGGAGATAAATTAGATAGAAAAAGCACAAGTGGTGGATGTTAATTTCTTGGAGATGCATTGATATCTTGGTCCTGTAAAAAGCAACCTACAATAGCCTTATCTACTGCAGAAGCAGAATATGTATCTGCTGCAAGTTGCTTTTCTCAAATGTTTTGGATAAAACACCAAATGGAGGACTACTGTTTAAGGTACTCAAAAATCCCTATTTTCTGTGACAACACTAGTGCCATTAATCTGTCCAAGAATCCTATTCAACATTCTAGGTCCAAACATATTGATATAAAACATCATTTTATAAGAGACCATGTCCAGAAGAATGATATTGAATTAAAATTTATTGAAACCAAATTACAACTTGCTGATATATTCACTAAGCCTCTAGTAGAAGACATATTTGAATTTATTAGGGAAAAACTGAATATGTGTAGATTACAACAATAACTACTCTTGGATGTAAAATTATTGCTAAAATTCTCACATCTTATGCGTAGAAGATATATATATCTTTTGCAGAAGCTCCAGCTTGAGTAAGGAATGTTCCTTCTGCAACTCCTGCAGAAGAACATTCTCGCAAATATATCTTCTGAGGCTTGAGAAGATGAACAAACTTCCAAAATTCAAGAATACTCTGACCTATTAGTTAGCCTTTTTATCCCCTATGGTCCAAATATTAGGAAATGTCACTCTCATAGCTCTTTAAACCATGAATTCCTCTCCCTAGGTCAACTTTGAAAGTGACGCTGCACGGGGAGCAGAGGTGCCTAGCCTTCTAAGTGAAAGAAAGCAAAAGCTCTCTTTTGTCCCTAATGTTTAGAAAGAAAAATTGTTGCACACATTAGGAAATTAATGATGTGACCGTTTGAAACAAACAAAACTCAAATGATGCGCGCTATTCTCTCTTTCTCTCTCGATCTTGTTCTCTTTCATCTCAAACGGCTAGTTAATCACTCTATATCTCAGCTTAGGAACTCAACCCCTCATCTTCATACCTTCTCTCTGTTCCTGAGACTCATTGCAACTCCCTCTCCTCATACTCTGTTTTTCTGCCAAAAATCAACAATGAGGTTGAAGTCTTTTTCCTGCAAAAATGCTTCCTCTTCCTCTGTGAAATCCAATGAAGACAGCCATGAAAACCAAGAAGCAACAAGAATGGAGCTTGTTCCATACACTGAAGTGTTGGAAATCCAACCACTATCAGTAGAACCTCCAATAGTTGAACCTTCTTCAACTCCAGCTGAACCACCATCAGAAGAACCTGTTCCAACTCCAACAGAACCCCCATTAGCTGAACCTACTCCAGTCTCAACAGAACCTCTATCTGCCTCAGCTCCCTCCTCCTCAAATATCCCTTCTTCTTACATACCTTTCATTCATGTTAGAAGATCTGATAGACTCAAAACCTATTTCCATACCACTGGATATGATCCAAACAATCCTATAGGAATTGATTCTCCTTCTCAACTAGCCTCTCCTATGTCTAGTAAAAAATCCAGCTCTCAGTGTAGAAAGAAGGAATGGACAGTGCATCTGAAAGTAAGGGAAAGGAGGAGAGTGATTCTTCTGAAGCTATAGAAGATACCAACTTAGACTTGTTTCAAGATTCAGAAATACTGAAGGTGTTTGCTGAAAAATGGGAATGGAAAATTGTCATCCCTGGCAGAGTGTTCTTACTGAGAGAGATCAGAAGAGGAGGATGGGATGTGGGGCATTTCATCCAGAAGCAAGGTTGGGGGGACTACCTTCTTATTAGAGAGCCTATTTACCCAAGATTGATAAAAGCATTCTATGCTTCTGCCAGCAACTATAAGAGTGATAAGAATTCTCTAGCGGCTGAAATCAAGGGATCTACCATTATCTTAACCTCTAGTGTATTAGAAGAAGTATTGAACCTCCCTGCTTGTGAAAATCAATTGCATGAGGACAATTGGTTTGCTTCTGCTAGCACCACTAAAGAAGAAGTCATAGAGAAAGTCCTAAGCCAACCTGAGTCATCGTTAACTTCCAGCAAATTAATCCCCATTTGCAAATTATTTCATAAAATCTGTTGTTATTCCATTCTTCCAAGAGCTGGGACTCTAGAGAAGGTTACAGATCAGGACCTCTTGGTTCTATACCATCTTCTAAATGGTAAACCTCTTTCTCTGTCTTACCTAATCCTCAGAAGCATGATCTATTCTGCAAATCCACAAAGAGCTTATGCGAGCCTTCCTTATGGGATGATTTTAACCAAAATTTTTAAATTTCACAATGTGCCTCTTGATGGTGAAGAAAGCTTGGACACTTGTACCTTCTTTGATAGGAGCAATATCAAGAAGATGAAAATTGAGCATCCCACCCCTTCTGAGATCTTCTCCAGCAGCAGTGAAGCAGAAGAAGCTTCTGAAGAAGCTAAGGCTCCAAGGACAAAGAAGAAGAAAGAGGTTCTCAAGACCTTCTCCAGAAAAAGGAAGGGACTGGATGTGCCTTATGGAGAAGGTGAACCAAGCAAAGCACAAAAAACAGCTTCTTCTGGAGTTGAGAGAGATGATCCAGAATGTCCTACTCCTCCAAGTTCATTCTCTTATGAAGAAAGGGATCAACCATCTTTTTGAAGAAAAAGATGAAGCTGCTTCACCTATGATAGCTGTATCTGGAGAAGATGGGTCTGCAGAAGAGGATAAGGAAACCTCTCTTGCTTCTACAGAAGGAACGACTGTTAATACCTTAACCATGCTAGCTAAGACTCACTCTGAATCACCAACCCTTCATAATCAACCACCTACAGTCACTGCTGCAGCTCAAGAAGCTGATAACAAGGAAGATGAAACTCCTAAAGGAAATTTTGGAGAAGGAAGAAAACCAATCAGCTCCTTCTGCTGGCACCTTTGGAACTGATTTGGTAAACCAATTTCTTGCATCACCTATTCTGGATTCTACTCTTCCTACAGTTGCTCCATTAAGAGATAATATTCTTGCTGTATCAACTCACCTATCATCCATGGAGACCTTCCTTCAACAACTAAGTACAGAAAGGAAGGAGATTCCTTCTTCTGAACCTCTGCAGAAGGATGAAGCTGTTGGTACAGAACCTGCTGTACATTCTGATCACCCTGAACCCTCAAATTCCATTGAAAGGCAAGTTAGGAAAATAAAGGCTGACATGAAAAAGTTATTTTCCAATGTGAACACTCTATAAGACACAGTGAATGAAATGATTGAAAGGTTCACCCAACACCAGTTTTGGTTCAATAATTTTGTGCTTCCTATCATTGCACCCTAGGCACCACCAATGCCTTTTGCACCATTCCTGCCTCCTCAGAATATCCTCCAGCCCACTACCTCATCATCCTCTGATCATTCTTCACCCTCCAAGTAGAAGATGATGATGATTCTGCTTCTCCTAGGCCATATTAGCTTCTTTTTGATAGATGACAAAGGGGGAGAAGTAGTAGGAGTAGTAGGTGTATGACATTGTTATTATGTCTTTTGTTAGGAGGAATCTGTTAGGAGAAATCATATTAGAGCATCATGTATGACATTGGTTTATGTCTTTTGGTGACTTTTGATTAATGAAATTATGAATATCTTTTGATGCTCAATTAAATTTTGCCTTTTGTTGACTGATACTTACTAACAACTATGAATGTTTTCTGATGATCAATAAAAATATGCATCCTGTTGGCTGAAAATAAAATGTCCTTTGATGGTAAAATTGTGCACTACATTATGCTGTTCAAATGACTTCATAATATGCATCTTGAAATTTACATCTTCTGCTAGATAACTAACAGAGAATTGAATATCATAAAATAAAGTTTGAATCAATCAATCTCCTCAAAATATCTGCATAAATTCAGGGGGAGTATTTTTTAGAATTATAACAATGTAAAACTTGATAGGTTGTCATCATCAAAAAGGGGGAGATTGTAAGGTCCAAGAATCCCTTCAAAACAGTTTTAATAATGACAACCAATCAAGGTTTACTTGGAATAATTCTGAGTATTTAGAAATAATGATTTTGTTTGAGTAAGTGTCAAAAAGATACATATGAGCTTCTGTAGAAGGTACAACTCACCAACAGAAGGAAGAATTTGTACTTACAAGTCATCCTTACACAATAATGATATATCTTAATAAAGGAAAGCAAGAAAGCAGTTGAGAGACATGATAAGAAGGAATCTCTAAAAGAGAAATTAGAAGATTGAAGAAGAAGATGTTTCTTTAAGCTGTTAGAAGGAAGATTCATCTTTAAAGACAAGAAAAAAGGTTCAACTGAAAAAATCCTGTGTCCTAAATCTAAACAAGTTGCAGACAAAAGAAAACATTCTCTAAAAGTCCCTAAAATGATCACAAGATTTTATGCAGTAGAAAAGATGTTCTGCAGAAGGAACAACTGTCAGTTCCTCTGCAGAAGAAACAGATGGACAAAATACAGGTTATTCACTTCTATAAATACAGCAAAGGCAAATACATATAAAGGACTCTTAAATCAATCAATTTAAGTTTGCCATGAAGATCTACAGGTGACATATGCTCCCAGAAGTGTTACAGAAGGGAGGTGATTCCTGATGTGTTGCAGAAGCACTATAATTGATACAAAATCTGAAGTTGGCTGAACGTCTCTAGAAGGGGGGGTTGAATAGAGACTTTCCAAATCTGTTCCTGCAATTCCGCACTAAAATTGATAGTTGAGATGTGCTCTCAAGTTTGTTAACTTGGAGTGTAACACCCGCAAATTTTCTTACTGGTGTATAAATAGAATAAAGAAAATTTTAAAATAGTAATATTCATTTAATTATAAAGTATTTAGTAGCTTCTAATAGACAGCCAAATTTATAATACCCAACCACAATTATGAGTAAATTTCTTTAGAGAGGTGTTTGAGAAAATAACCTAAGATACCTTTAGTAATTATACAGTTAAGGAAAATATAGATTTAATTATTAAAAATAGCTAAAACTCTAAGGTATCTATACCTTTATTCAAAATACTCTTAATATAATTAGTGATGAGTTTTAGAAAATTATTTAGAATTTTTCTAGCACTTCTGGGCAAAAAGATCAAAATGCCCCAGTTAACAGTATAACCATAGCCAGCATAAAAAAAAAAAATTGTAGAAAAATATGGAAAATATATTTTGAACCTTAAAAAGATGATTTAAAATGATATTTATAATTCTATACAATCTTTGTAATTAAAACCTTAATTTTCTCTCTCCGTTTATTGTAACACCCGTATTTTTCCGATTTACCCGTTTTTCCCGTTTTTGCTGTTTTAAGCGTTTTAATGGATTTTAAATGATTAAAATTATTTTTAATTGTCAAATTTATATTTTTGGATTCAGTATTAAATTTCCTATTTTTAGGAATTTTCTGGGAATTTTTGGGATTTTTCTGCAAAAATTGACCTTTTTGCCCTCCGGTACCCCGACCCGGGCCCGAATACTCTTGATCCGGGCCAGAAAAATTGCACAAACCTTATTTTCTCCTCTGAAAATTGCGCTGCACAGCATGGTGCATGTATGCCACTTGTCCATGTCTTCCTTCACACCATTAAGCCTATATAAAGGAGAAAGCTCCACTTTTTGGCCATTTTTCACTTAAACCATTTCCTTCACCTAACCATTTCTCTCTTCTTCTTCTTCTTTCTCCCTTGCTGGCCGCGCACCACCACCCTCTTCCTCCCCAAAATTTCTTCATCTCCACCCAAATCACCAACCAAGCTTAAGTCCCATTCTTGGATTTAAGCTAAAGAAAAAAAAAAATACATACTTTCTACCAAAATCCACTTGTTGGAGGCTTGAAGGAGGAGCTTGAAGGGGCTGTTGGAGGAGGAAAAATCTGCACTCATTCCCTTGAAGATCTAAGGTAAAGGGGGGGAGAACTTGAACTCTAGTAGGCCATGTAACTAGAGTCAAGGATTTGCCCTTGAATCCTTGCTTTTTCCCTTGTTTTTCTCTTGAAAAATCAAACCTTTGAGCTTGTTTTTGAGAAAATATTTTCGGTCTTGATGAGCTGGGTTATTGTGGCTGTTTGCATGTCTTTGATCTTGGTTGGATTGTTGTTGATGGTTGGGTTGTGTTGCATGCAAGCCAAGGAAGGATTTTTGTTGAAAAATCCCACCTTTTTCCCCTTAAGCTCTCGGCCAAGAGAGGAAGAAGTGGCTGCATGTGTGCAAAAATTATTTTGATGGTTTGGATGAGATTATATGATGGATATATGTACATGCATGTGGTTGATCTTAAGTGGAAAAATTGATTTGGTGATTTATCTTGAAAATAATGATGTTTTGAGCTTGAAAATGGAAGTTATGAACTTTAATGTGCATGTGAATGATTTTGAGTGGATTAGTATGATATTTGGCATTTGGATTGTTTATTGATGAATGTGTGAAGTTTTGGTGAAGATTGGATGTTGTGAAAAATTTGAAGTTTTGGATGAACATTCAAGGTTGTTCTTGATGTTCATGAGTGTTCTTGATGAAACTCATCAAGAATGTCCTTTTGATCCTAAAAAGATCAAAAGAATGTTTAAAACATGTTTTTGGGCTAAATTGGCCCAAAAGGACTAAAGAATAAATTTGTAACAAAAAGGACTAAGTTGCAAATAAGATAAGTTTTTAAATTAAGTAATTAAATTCGGATTTTTATTTTAACTAAAATAAAAATCTATTTAAAAATCATATTTTTATTATTATGAATAAAAATGGGCTCTCATGGGTCCAATAACCTTTAGGCTTTTGTTTAGTCCCAAAGCCTTCAAAAAGAGAGTCAAAACTCAATTTAAAAGACAACTAAAAATAATTTATGGGCTTAGGTTTAGATTAGGGTTGAACTTCAAACACTAATCTAAGTTGTGAAAATTAAACTTAGGATTAATTAGTAGACTTAACTAATTTAATCACCTAAGTTGATTAGCCTAAATTAATTAAGTTAATTAACATTAATGAAGATTAATCTTAATCTTAGTCAATAATTACTAATGAGGTATTAATTAGATAATTAAGCCTTAATGATGAATAAGAACTAATTAATTATGATTAACCTTAATCAAATATAATTAAAAGCTTAATCCAAGGTTAAGGAAGAGATTAAGGGATAATTAGGAATTAATTAGGATCTTAAGTAAGGATTAAGACTTAATTAAGGAGGATTAAGATTAATTATAGTTTAGTTAACGAAGACTAATTATAATTAAGGGTTAAACCTAATCCTAATTAGACATACAAGACGAATTAGGGTAGGTAATGTCATCCATAAGATACGATAAGTCTTAGTAAATTATAGGACTCAAGTGAAAATGATTATTGATTCTTAAAAGGAGAACATTAGTACAAACTACCTTAAAAGATCATAACCAACACACTCTTTCTACATAAGACTTGAGAAGCTTAGTGAGAGAGTGCGGTTCCAACCCAAGATAGGGTTTGGTTTCCTTGAAGGAAAGACATTAAATCGGGCCGTACCATGGTAAAGTGGTGACGTAGAATGATTTAATGTGCTTTGCTTGTAAGGACTGTGTATGCTGAGAAAGCATTGTTTGGTTTTCCTTGAAGGAAAGACATTGAATCGGGCCATGCCACGGTAAAGTGGTGACGTAGAATGATTCAATGGGCTTTGCCTGTAAGGATGAAATGCTGAAAGCATTGATTGTGTGACATGCATCATAAAGCATTAATGATGATCAAGGTTGAAAACCTTATGACCTATATGGCAATACCACTCTAGTACAGTGTGAAACTGGATGGGACGGGTGCACTGGGTTTTGCAAAGAACACCAGCGGTCCGGTAAAGGAGACCAGCCCTGAGGATAAGTCAGGTCCCGGAATGGCATAAGTGGCGTAGGCTCGCCCCCTATTGTCGTGCAAACGGGGTACAGGCTTGACTATCCTGTCGCTCTCAAGTTTTCATAATCAGTGAGTTTGTCTGGAAGTCGGAAAATCGTCTTGGCCAGAGATTGAGCAATGCTCTTCGTACTATTTGCTAGTACAGACTATACTCCTGATATATTGTACATATATGGTCGAGCAGTTGCTGTGTGCTCTGCTTTTGGTGTTGTTTTCCCGGGCCCTCATGCATTATATACATATAGCATGGTAGTATCAGATGCATACTTGTGATTGAGATTATGTGGATGTTTGTGAATATTTTATTAGTGCTCTAGTTACTATGTTCTACTTGTTATGAGTTCATATGATGTTCTCACCCTTTCTTCTCTGCTTCTATTCTCTGTTGTCGCGCTCTTTCGCCATCGCCAGTCGGGTTTGGGGAGGTTCAAGATGTCGGCCATGAGGGTTACGCTGAGATGGGGGCCACGAGGACAGTGGCGGGTCACCGACATTCCTAGACGTTGTATATTCACAGGGGAAGTACACGTCACGATTTCTTACCCTAACCTTCCCCTTGTGCCAGAGGTCGTCTTCACTGTGCCCGTGATTCTGGAGTTCGAGACACCACCAGGACTTCGTCGTCATACCACTTTCCTTAACCGTCGTCATCGTCCCGTTCCATCTGTTTCTTCCCAGTCCTCTCGGATAGCCACTATAGGAGAGCCGGATTCCCCTCGCTACACTCCTGGACCAGAGTCGTCATCCCCACCGACCATGCGTTTCAGTGCATTCGGTCGTCCTACCGCCATTGGGCCTGATCTGGTCGTCATTGATGATACTTCATCCGAGGAGGAGGATCCAGAGGAGGACCCTGAGGAGGACCCCGAGGACGAGGAGCTGAGGGAGGATTCTTCTGACGGTATTCCTTCAGAGGAATTCAGGATGATTACCCTCCCGGATGCCAGGAGGAGGAGTTGTAGGGTTGCCCCTGCTAGGTCAGATGACGATGAGTAGAGGAGTGTGTCTGGGGTAGTCATGAGTCTAGCAGTAGTAGCTCTGATTAGTGACCTCTTATTTTGGTTGTATTGATAGAGGTTTTATTTATTTTACTGCCAGAACTCTCATTTTGTATGATGGTGTGGTATCTCGGGGATCACTTGACACTGTGGTTATGTACATGTATATTTTTCACGCTTCTTCCCTAGTCTCTACTTTATATTTGCGTGTGTGTTGTGTATGTATGCGGAATGATTGAATCGACTAGATGCTTTCCGAAAACGTATTTCAGAATTAAGGAAGGGATGCTTTTACAAATATCTAAAATGGAATTAGAATGAGATTAGTTGATAATGATTAAACTCTTTTAAAAAAAAAAAAAAAAATATTCCCGTATTTTCTAAGCATACATTTAACATAAACGAGAGTCATCAGTTACGTTCGTAATGTGATACTCTTAGCGGTACAACTAAGGGTGTCGCATTTAGTGGTATCAGAGCTGTTCTTTCCTTTTGGCCTCGGGTATGGTCTGCAATACCCTTCTCTCTGTGTTTACTCTGTGTTGAATGTTTGTTTATGTTGATTGTTTGCCTTGTGTGAATTGGTTGCTCTCATCTTACTATCTTAGTAATATGAGGATATGTGTGTAGCGTTGCTTATTCTTGCTTGAATGGTTCTGCATGAAACGGAAGAAGTTGACTTGTTCTGCGAATGCAGGATTCCATGGCATAAAGAGGCAACCCTGAGATGGGCGATCTCCTGGGAAGGAGACAGGGTAGCATAAAATCACACCTCATAAAAGGATTAACTTAACCCCCTGATTAGAATTAAGGTAGTATGAATGAACCAAGTAATCAAGCTTCTAAGATGAGTTTGCTAAGACCTCTAGGTCCTAAGGTTGTACATTAGTGTAGTCAATAGTTGATTTGGCTTGTGGTTTGAAGTGATGAGTGAGACGTTAAAAGTTAGAGTAGGATGACCACTAAGGTTAGATTCCCATTCCTTTAGATGAGTAACCTAAGGGATCGATAATGGATTCGAGGCTGTAAATTCAAGGTTAAGATGATTGATCATTGATGTTTAATTATTAAGGTTTTGAGATTTGGGGATTTGTACTAATAGCTCTTGAGGATTCAGTTATTGAAAATATATATAATTTGGCAAGGCAAGTTAGAAATAATCGACGGCTTGGGGTATACTCAGGATAAATAATAATGGAGTTTAGAATAAGAATGACAAACACACGAATTGGGGTTTGATCTTAACAGTTAAGGCATATTTAGATACCCTGTTGATGAACTTGAAGTCTAAAGGGTTTTGACTGTGGAATGAGTGTCATGATTGAAGTTTGATAGATACACTAGAGTATGATCGCTATCTCTAACGGATTGATAGAATAAGGATTTATAGAAACAAGTGGAAAACTCGATTTAAGACAAAGGATGTCGAAGTATTGAGGCCAATAGCACAAAGGTGTAGTTCTTAAGAAATTTTAGTCGGATGGTAGGATATGACTAAGAAAATGATCTGTTAGTATCAAGATTACGCAGGAAATTGAAGAAAGAGATCATGTGATGGAGAATTATATGCACGAGTAAGCACTACAAGAGCTACAATGGTATGAGCTAAGTAAGGATAACACTTCCATGAGGTTAGTAGAAATAATAGATATGTCAAATAATGAGCGATTATCGTATGTGTTGATTTTGATGACTAAGAGTATACTTGATTGATGCTCCTATAGATTGAATAAGGTATGTGAATGGAATCTCATAAACGATTAAGATTGGAATTGGTAAGAATTATGACACGTTGGTTTAAGTATGGTTATACCAATTTACAAGATTAGTTTGTACATTAATCTTAATGGACTTAGACTCTCAAGGAAAGGTATATAAATTAGTAAATATTCAGGCAGGATTTTAAAGATTGGATCGGAATAGTACTAGATAAGTAGGTGACGTTTCACGTAAGGATGCCCTAGGGGACAAATACAATCCGTGGGAGTAGGATAACCATAAGGAATGATAATAATATTCCCAAAGATAGGTTTAAAGATAGATTGCCTCTATCTATATACCGAGACTATAGATAATCTTACAATCTGCTTTGGACTTTACCACGGATGCTACAGGTGTCTAGTAATTCCATCTGGATTGGTTGTCATTGGTGGTCCTTTCCCTCCTTAGTGAATCCAGTTTTCTAACCTCATTTAAGCCAACTTATCCTCATTCTTTCGTGCCATGTTCTCTCCTATTTCTAGGATCCAATAGGAAAAGTATAGCATTCTTTGGAATAATCTTGAGAGATAGGAAGTTGTATGATAAGCTATCTAAGTGTGAGTTTTGGTTAAAGGAAGTGAATTTCCTAGTTCATGTGATCTATAGTGGACGAGTTAGCGTAGACCCAGCTAAGGTAGAAACTGTGTTACAGTGGGAAGCACCTGGGACTTTAACGGAAGTGAGAAGCTTCTTGGGGTTAGCTAGTTACTACCGTAAGTTTATTGAAAAATTTTCAAGGATAAGCAACTCCATTGAACCATTTGATTAGGAAAGACCAACCTTTTGTGTGGAGCCAGTAGTGTGAAAATAGTTTTCAGGAATTGAAGAAAAGGTTAACTTCTGCGCATGCGTTAGTTTTACCTGACCCACAAGAGAGTTTTGAAGTATACTATGATGCTTCAAAACAAATATTAGGTTGTGTGTTAATGCAAAAAGGAAAGGTAGTGGCTTATGCCTCTAGGAAATTGTGAACACACGAAGTGAACTACCCTACGCATGATCTAGAGTTGGAGGCAGTAGTTTTTGTCTTGAAGATTTGGAGACACCATCTGTATGGCGCTAGGTTTGAAGTTTTAGCGATCATAAGAGTTTGAAGTATCTGTTTGACCAGAAGGAACTTAATGTAGGGCAGAGACGATGGATGGAGTTTTTTGAAGAATTATGAGCTTAGTCTGCAGTACCACCCTGGAAAAGCTAATGTCGTAACTGATGCGTTAAGTCGGAAATCTTTTCATATGTCAATAATGATGGTTAAGGAGCTAGAACTGATAGAAGAGTTTAGAGATCTTAACCTAGACGTTGAACTTGGTCCTAAGAGTGTAAGATTGGGAACATTGAGGATTTTAAATGAATTCTTGGAACAAGTTCGTGTAACACAGGAAGTGGATCAATCTTTGCAAGATTTGAGGAATCTAGTCCCTAAGAAAGGAGAATATGAGTTTTGTAAGGAAGCTGATGGAACTGTTAGATTCAAGGGTAGGATATGTGTGCCTAGTGATAAGAAAATAAGATATCGTAAGAGGACATTGGGAATTAGAAGGAAATGTTAAGAAGAATAATTATCCAACTTTTAGGGAACCATTAAGGTCTTATATGATCTAATTAGGAGGGTAGCTCTTAAAGCTTAAGAAGATGGATTTATCCCTATTCAGCAGTAGGAACTCCAAATTTCGAGGACGAAATTTCTTAAAGGAGGGGAGAAATGTAACACCCGCAAATTTTCTTACTGGTGTATAAATAGAATAAAGAAAATTTTAAAATAGTAATATTCATTTAATTATAAAGTATTTAGTAGCTTCTAATAGACAGCCAAATTTATAATACCCAACCACAATTATGAGTAAATTTCTTTAGAGAGGTGTTTGAGAAAATAACCTAAGATACCTTTAGTAATTATACAGTTAAGGAAAATATAGATTTAATTATTAAAAATAGCTAAAACTCTAAGGTATCTATACCTTTATTCAAAATACTCTTAATATAATTAGTGATGAGTTTTAGAAAATTATTTAGAATTTTTCTAGCACTTCTGGGCAAAAAGATCAAAATGCCCCAGTTAACAGTATAACCATAGCCAGCATAAAAAAAAAAAATTGTAGAAAAATATGGAAAATATATTTTGAACCTTAAAAAGATGATTTAAAATGATATTTATAATTCTATACAATCTTTGTAATTAAAACCTTAATTTTCTCTCTCCGTTTATTGTAACACCCGTATTTTTCCGATTTACCCGTTTTTTCCCGTTTTTGCTGTTTTAAGCGTTTTAATGGATTTTAAATGATTAAAATTATTTTTAATTGTCAAAATTTATATTTTTGGATTCAGTATTAAATTTCCTATTTTTAGGAATTTTCTGGGAATTTTTGGGATTTTTCTGCAAAAATTGACCTTTTTGCCCTCCGGTACCCCGACCCGGGCCCGAATACTCTTGATCCGGGCCAGAAAAATTGCACAAACCTTATTTTCTCCTCTGAAAATTGCGCTGCACAGCATGGTGCATGTATGCCACTTGTCCATGTCTTCCTTCACACCATTAAGCCTATATAAAGGAGAAAGCTCCACTTTTTGGCCATTTTTCACTTAAACCATTTCCTTCACCTAACCATTTCTCTCTTCTTCTTCTTCTTTCTCCCTTGCTGGCCGCGCACCACCACCCTCTTCCTCCCCAAAATTTCTTCATCTCCACCCAAATCACCAACCAAGCTTAAGTCCCATTCTTGGATTTAAGCTAAAGAAAAAAAAAAATACATACTTTCTACCAAAATCCACTTGTTGGAGGCTTGAAGGAGGAGCTTGAAGGGGCTGTTGGAGGAGGAAAAATCTGCACTCATTCCCTTGAAGATCTAAGGTAAAGGGGGGGAGAACTTGAACTCTAGTAGGCCATGTAACTAGAGTCAAGGATTTGCCCTTGAATCCTTGCTTTTTCCCTTGTTTTTCTCTTGAAAAATCAAACCTTTGAGCTTGTTTTTGAGAAAATATTTTCGGTCTTGATGAGCTGGGTTATTGTGGCTGTTTGCATGTCTTTGATCTTGGTTGGATTGTTGTTGATGGTTGGGTTGTGTTGCATGCAAGCCAAGGAAGGATTTTTGTTGAAAAATCCCACCTTTTTCCCCTTAAGCTCTCGGCCAAGAGAGGAAGAAGTGGCTGCATGTGTGCAAAAATTATTTTGATGGTTTGGATGAGATTATATGATGGATATATGTACATGCATGTGGTTGATCTTAAGTGGAAAAATTGATTTGGTGATTTATCTTGAAAATAATGATGTTTTGAGCTTGAAAATGGAAGTTATGAACTTTAATGTGCATGTGAATGATTTTGAGTGGATTAGTATGATATTTGGCATTTGGATTGTTTATTGATGAATGTGTGAAGTTTTGGTGAAGATTGGATGTTGTGAAAAATTTGAAGTTTTGGATGAACATTCAAGGTTGTTCTTGATGTTCATGAGTGTTCTTGATGAAACTCATCAAGAATGTCCTTTTGATCCTAAAAAGATCAAAAGAATGTTTAAAACATGTTTTTGGGCTAAATTGGCCCAAAAGGACTAAAGAATAAATTTGTAACAAAAAGGACTAAGTTGCAAATAAGATAAGTTTTTAAATTAAGTAATTAAATTCGGATTTTTATTTTAACTAAAATAAAAATCTATTTAAAAATCATATTTTTATTTATTATGAATAAAAATGGGCTCTCATGGGTCCAATAACCTTTAGGCTTTTGTTTAGTCCCAAAGCCTTCAAAAAGAGAGTCAAAACTCAATTTAAAAGACAACTAAAAATAATTTATGGGCTTAGGTTTAGATTAGGGTTGAACTTCAAACACTAATCTAAGTTGTGAAAATTAAACTTAGGATTAATTAGTAGACTTAACTAATTTAATCACCTAAGTTGATTAGCCTAAATTAATTAAGTTAATTAACATTAATGAAGATTAATCTTAATCTTAGTCAATATTACTAATGAGGTATTAATTAGATAATTAAGCCTTAATGATGAATAAGAACTAATTAATTATGATTAACCTTAATCAAATATAATTAAAAGCTTAATCCAAGGTTAAGGAAGAGATTAAGGGATAATTAGGAATTAATTAGGATCTTAAGTAAGGATTAAGACTTAATTAAGGAGGATTAAGATTAATTATAGTTTAGTTAACGAAGACTAATTATAATTAAGGGTTAAACCTAATCCTAATTAGACATACAAGACGAATTAGGGTAGGTAATGTCATCCATAAGATACGATAAGTCTTAGTAAATTATAGGACTCAAGTGAAAATGATTATTGATTCTTAAAAGGAGAACATTAGTACAAACTACCTTAAAAGATCATAACCAACACACTCTTTCTACATAAGACTTGAGAAGCTTAGTGAGAGAGTGCGGTTCCAACCCAAGATAGGGTTTGGTTTTCCTTGAAGGAAAGACATTAAATCGGGCCGTACCATGGTAAAGTGGTGACGTAGAATGATTTAATGTGCTTTGCTTGTAAGGACTGTGTATGCTGAGAAAGCATTGTTTGGTTTTCCTTGAAGGAAAGACATTGAATCGGGCCATGCCACGGTAAAGTGGTGACGTAGAATGATTCAATGGGCTTTGCCTGTAAGGATGAAATGCTGAAAGCATTGATTGTGTGACATGCATCATAAAGCATTAATGATGATCAAGGTTGAAAACCTTATGACCTATATGGCAATACCACTCTAGTACAGTGTGAAACTGGATGGGACGGGTGCACTGGGTTTTGCAAAGAACACCAGCGGTCCGGTAAAGGAGACCAGCCCTGAGGATAAGTCAGGTCCCGGAATGGCATAAGTGGCGTAGGCTCGCCCCCTATTGTCGTGCAAACGGGGTACAGGCTTGACTATCCTGTCGCTCTCAAGTTTTCATAATCAGTGAGTTTGTCTGGAAGTCGGAAAATCGTCTTGGCCAGAGATTGAGCAATGCTCTTCGTACTATTTGCTAGTACAGACTATACTCCTGATATATTGTACATATATGGTCGAGCAGTTGCTGTGTGCTCTGCTTTTGGTGTTGTTTTCCCGGGCCCTCATGCATTATATACATATAGCATGGTAGTATCAGATGCATACTTGTGATTGAGATTATGTGGATGTTTGTGAATATTTTATTAGTGCTCTAGTTACTATGTTCTACTTGTTATGAGTTCATATGATGTTCTCACCCTTTCTTCTCTGCTTCTATTCTCTGTTGTCGCGCTCTTTCGCCATCGCCAGTCGGGTTTGGGGAGGTTCAAGATGTCGGCCATGAGGGTTACGCTGAGATGGGGGCCACGAGGACAGTGGCGGGTCACCGACATTCCTAGACGTTGTATATTCACAGGGGAAGTACACGTCACGATTTCTTACCCTAACCTTCCCCTTGTGCCAGAGGTCGTCTTCACTGTGCCCGTGATTCTGGAGTTCGAGACACCACCAGGACTTCGTCGTCATACCACTTTCCTTAACCGTCGTCATCGTCCCGTTCCATCTGTTTCTTCCCAGTCCTCTCGGATAGCCACTATAGGAGAGCCGGATTCCCCTCGCTACACTCCTGGACCAGAGTCGTCATCCCCACCGACCATGCGTTTCAGTGCATTCGGTCGTCCTACCGCCATTGGGCCTGATCTGGTCGTCATTGATGATACTTCATCCGAGGAGGAGGATCCAGAGGAGGACCCTGAGGAGGACCCCGAGGACGAGGAGCTGAGGGAGGATTCTTCTGACGGTATTCCTTCAGAGGAATTCAGGATGATTACCCT
The DNA here is from genome assembly GCA_026901365.1 of Sesbania bispinosa. Taxonomy (NCBI): domain Eukaryota; kingdom Viridiplantae; phylum Streptophyta; class Magnoliopsida; order Fabales; family Fabaceae; genus Sesbania; species Sesbania bispinosa. The sequence goes on from QLOH01000153.1 coordinate 656,061, forward strand.
CCCGGATGCCAGGAGGAGGAGTTGTAGGGTTGCCCCTGCTAGGTCAGATGACGATGAGTAGAGGAGTGTGTCTGGGGTAGTCATGAGTCTAGCAGTAGTAGCTCTGATTAGTGACCTCTTATTTTGGTTGTATTGATAGAGGTTTTATTTATTTTACTGCCAGAACTCTCATTTTGTATGATGGTGTGGTATCTCGGGGATCACTTGACACTGTGGTTATGTACATGTATATTTTTCACGCTTCTTCCCTAGTCTCTACTTTATATTTGCGTGTGTGTTGTGTATGTATGCGGAATGATTGAATCGACTAGATGCTTTCCGAAAACGTATTTCAGAATTAAGGAAGGGATGCTTTTACAAATATCTAAAATGGAATTAGAATGAGATTAGTTGATAATGATTAAACTCTTTTAAAAAAAAAAAAAAAAAATATTCCCGTATTTTCTAAGCATACATTTAACATAAACGAGAGTCATCAGTTACGTTCGTAATGTGATACTCTTAGCGGTACAACTAAGGGTGTCGCATTTAGTGGTATCAGAGCTGTTCTTTCCTTTTGGCCTCGGGTATGGTCTGCAATACCCTTCTCTCTGTGTTTACTCTGTGTTGAATGTTTGTTTATGTTGATTGTTTGCCTTGTGTGAATTGGTTGCTCTCATCTTACTATCTTAGTAATATGAGGATATGTGTGTAGCGTTGCTTATTCTTGCTTGAATGGTTCTGCATGAAACGGAAGAAGTTGACTTGTTCTGCGAATGCAGGATTCCATGGCATAAAGAGGCAACCCTGAGATGGGCGATCTCCTGGGAAGGAGACAGGGTAGCATAAAATCACACCTCATAAAAGGATTAACTTAACCCCCTGATTAGAATTAAGGTAGTATGAATGAACCAAGTAATCAAGCTTCTAAGATGAGTTTGCTAAGACCTCTAGGTCCTAAGGTTGTACATTAGTGTAGTCAATAGTTGATTTGGCTTGTGGTTTGAAGTGATGAGTGAGACGTTAAAAGTTAGAGTAGGATGACCACTAAGGTTAGATTCCCATTCCTTTAGATGAGTAACCTAAGGGATCGATAATGGATTCGAGGCTGTAAATTCAAGGTTAAGATGATTGATCATTGATGTTTAATTATTAAGGTTTTGAGATTTGGGGATTTGTACTAATAGCTCTTGAGGATTCAGTTATTGAAAATATATATAATTTGGCAAGGCAAGTTAGAAATAATCGACGGCTTGGGGTATACTCAGGATAAATAATAATGGAGTTTAGAATAAGAATGACAAACACACGAATTGGGGTTTGATCTTAACAGTTAAGGCATATTTAGATACCCTGTTGATGAACTTGAAGTCTAAAGGGTTTTGACTGTGGAATGAGTGTCATGATTGAAGTTTGATAGATACACTAGAGTATGATCGCTATCTCTAACGGATTGATAGAATAAGGATTTATAGAAACAAGTGGAAAACTCGATTTAAGACAAAGGATGTCGAAGTATTGAGGCCAATAGCACAAAGGTGTAGTTCTTAAGAAATTTTAGTCGGATGGTAGGATATGACTAAGAAAATGATCTGTTAGTATCAAGATTACGCAGGAAATTGAAGAAAGAGATCATGTGATGGAGAATTATATGCACGAGTAAGCACTACAAGAGCTACAATGGTATGAGCTAAGTAAGGATAACACTTCCATGAGGTTAGTAGAAATAATAGATATGTCAAATAATGAGCGATTATCGTATGTGTTGATTTTGATGACTAAGAGTATACTTGATTGATGCTCCTATAGATTGAATAAGGTATGTGAATGGAATCTCATAAACGATTAAGATTGGAATTGGTAAGAATTATGACACGTTGGTTTAAGTATGGTTATACCAATTTACAAGATTAGTTTGTACATTAATCTTAATGGACTTAGACTCTCAAGGAAAGGTATATAAATTAGTAAATATTCAGGCAGGATTTTAAAGATTGGATCGGAATAGTACTAGATAAGTAGGTGACGTTTCACGTAAGGATGCCCTAGGGGACAAATACAATCCGTGGGAGTAGGATAACCATAAGGAATGATAATAATATTCCCAAAGATAGGTTTAAAGATAGATTGCCTCTATCTATATACCGAGACTATAGATAATCTTACAATCTGCTTTGGACTTTACCACGGATGCTACAGGTGTCTAGTAATTCCATCTGGATTGGTTGTCATTGGTGGTCCTTTCCCTCCTTAGTGAATCCAGTTTTCTAACCTCATTTAAGCCAACTTATCCTCATTCTTTCGTGCCATGTTCTCTCCTATTTCTAGGATCCAATAGGAAAAGTATAGCATTCTTTGGAATAATCTTGAGAGATAGGAAGTTGTATGATAAGCTATCTAAGTGTGAGTTTTGGCATAATGCCTTTACTTCAAAATTCAATGTGTGAAATACATGTGTGAAGGCTCCTTTATATAGGAGAGGAGGGGGAGTGGGGCGGCTTCATGAAGGAAATAAAGGGGAAAAAATAAAATGATGGGTGTAATCCCATCCTAAGTGGGATTTGAACCCAAGCCCCTAAAGGTGTATGGCTAAGCTAAGCCTTAAGCCAATAAACCTCCCAATTATGCGCCCATTTACATAGGAAAATACAAGATGAGTGAATTTCCTATCCTAGGTGGGATTAGAACCCATAACCCTCTACATCTCCTAGTAAGGCAACCTACTAACCACTAAACCCATAGGTAAGTGGCGCCCCTAATTAATAAAATGACAAGGATGTCCTAATTACATCATAAATCCTAATTACAATGAAAATTAACTAAAATTAATTCTAATTATGATGAAGTCTTCTTGTTGACTTGGTCAAGGATGGTCAAAGGTCAAAGGTTGACCATGGAATGGTTGACCAAAATATGGTTGACCAATGCTTGGTCCAGCTCCATGCGCCCAGGTTTCTCTTCAGCTCTGCTGCCAGCTCAGAGTTCCACTGGTAGTTGCCATCAGGTTCTTAGCAAGATTTATGGCACTAGTACTGTCACAATAAATAGGAATTTTAGAGTACCTGACTGCATAATCTTGCAATTGAGATTTGATCCACAGAACTTGAGTGCAGCATGCAGCTGCTGAGACATACTCAGCTTCTCTTGTAGATAAGGCAATAGTGTTTTGCTTTTTACATGACCAAGAGATAAGGCACTTTCCTAGGAATTGACAAGATCCACTGGTGCTCTTTCTGTCTATCTTATCTCCAGCAAAGTCAACATCACTATAACCTATGAGATCAAAACTCTTTCCTTTCTCATACCATAGGCCAAGATTAGTGGTTCCAATCAAGTATCTAAATATTCTTTTTACAGCAGTGAGATGAGATTCTTTGGGATTAGATTGGTACCTTGCACATATTCCTACAGAAAACTGAATATCTGGTCTGCTGGCAGTTAAATACATAAGGGAACCAATCATACCTCTGTACAGTTTGTCTGATACTGCTTTTCCATCTTCATCTTGATCAATCTGAGTTGAGGGGTGCATAGGAGTTTTCATTGATCTTGCCTCACTCATTTTGAACTTGCTGAGAAGATCTCTTGTGTATTTTTCTTGACTAATGAATATCCCATCAGTTAACTGTTTGATTTGGAGCCCCAAGAAAAATCTCAGCTCACCCATCATACTCATCTCAAACTCTCCCTGCATGAGACTTGAGAACTCTTGACATAAAGATTCATTAGTTGATCCAAAGATAATGTCATCAACATAAATTTGAACAATTAATAAATCTTTGCTAATTTATTTCTTAAATAAAGTAGTATCAATCTTACCCCTTATAAAATCATTTTCAATTAAAAATGAGCTTAACTTGTCATACCAAGCTCTTGGAGCTTGCTTGAGACCATATAGATCTTTGGATAGCTTAATCACATGTTCTAGATGGTCAGAGTCTTCAAACCCAGGGGGCTGCCTTACATAGACTTCTTCCTCTATGACCCCATTTAGGAATGCACTTTTTACATCCATTTGATACAATTTGAAGTTTTTGAAGGCTACAAAGGCTAGTAGGATCCTGATAGCTTCAAGTCTTGCCACTGGTGCAAAGGTCTCAGCATAATCTATTCCTTTTTGTTGATTAAACCCTTGAGCCACCAATTTGGCTTTGTTTCTCATTACTTGACCTTTCTCATTTAGCTTATTTCTGAAGACCCATCTGGTTCCAATTATGGTTTGATGAGAGGGTGGAGGAACCAGATTCTAGACCTTGCTTTTCTCAAACTGATTTAATTCATCTTCCATGGCCTTAATCCAAGATTCATCATTTAAGGCTTCATGTATGTCTTTTGGCTCTATGTCAGATAGAAGAGCCATTAGATTCTCTGTGTCTCTGAAGGAAGATCTGGTTCTGACTCTGTCTGAAGTTTCTTCAAGTATCTGATCTCTTGGATGAGATCTTACCAGTCTCCAGCTTCTGGGTAGTTAAGATGCATGTTCATTTTGTATCTCAACATTCTCTTGTCTTGTTTCTTGAGATCTGGTTTGATTATCTGATTTATCTTCTTCTTGAGGATTAAGAGAGGGTTCGGATTGGCTACTCCTGAGAGGTACTCCTTCAGACTGAGCTTCTCTCCTGTGTTCAGACAGAGGTGACCTCATCATCTTTTGTTCAGGTGAGAGTCTCTCTTCATCTTCCTGAGTTGAGATCTTTAGATCTTTTATCAGTTCTTCTATCTCCTCATCAACTTCTTTCTGAGTATTTCCCTGAACTTCATTGAATACTACATGCATAGATTCTTCAGTAGTTTTGGTTCTTAGATTATATACTCTGTAAGCTTTGGAGGTTAGTGAATATCCTAGGAAAATTCCTTTATCTGATTTGGTTTCAAATTTTCCTAGTTGATCTTTTGTATTTATATAGCAATCACATCCAAATATATGAAAATATGAAACTGAAGGCTTCCTACCTTTCCATAGCTCATATGGAGTTTTATTTAAGATCTTTCTTATAGTGACTCTATTTAAAATATAACAAGAAGTATTGACAAGCTTCTGCCCAGAAGTACATTTCAATTCTAGAGTCACATAACAAAGTTCTAGCCATTTCTTGAAGACTTCTATTTTTCCTCTCAACTACACCATTTTGTTGAGGAGTCCTTGGACAAGAGAAGTTATGAGTTATGCCATTTTTATCAAAGAATTTTCTAAACTTAACATTCTCAAATTCTCCTCCATGGTCACTCCTAACAGATCCAATTCTGTATCCTTTCTCAGATTGAATCCTTTTACAAAAGGTTTTAAAGGAATCATATGATTCATCTTTCTGAGATAGAAACAGAACCCAGGTGAATCGTGAGAAATCATCCACAATGACAAAACCATATTTTTTACCACTGAGACTCACTGTCTTAGTTGGTCCAAATAGGTCAATGTGGAGGATCTCAAGTGGCCTAGTAATTGAGACATAGTTCTTGGGTTTGAAGCTTGATTTGCTGTGCTTGCTTTTGATACACGACTCACACTTCAAGTCTTTGTCAAATTTTACCTTAGGTAATCCTTTGACAAGAGACTGACTAGCAAGCTGACTCATAGTTCTCATGTTAATATGCCTAACCCTTTTGTGCCAAAGCCATCTCTCATGATCATGAGACATGAGACAGGTGAGATCTGACAGACCCTCTAGTGAGACTGAGTAAAGATTTTTCTTTCTTGTTCCAGAGAAAATGATTTTTCCAGTTTTGGAGTCTATGATCTCACAAAAGGTAGGCTGGAAATTAACATGATAACTATTGTCACATAACTGACTGATACTCAGCAAATTATGTTTCAAACCTTCAACAAAACATACATTTTCAATCTGAGCTGAATTGGCCTTACCAATTTTACCTATGCCCTTGATCTGGGCTTTGCTGTTGTCTCCAAAAGAGACAACTCCAGCAGTCTTTTCCTCAAGTGACAGGAACTTGCTTTTGTCTCCTGTCATGTGCCTTGAACATCCACTGTCCAGCACCCATTCTTTCTTGGTCTTTGCTGCTGCCAGGCACATCTGTTACAACAAGAGATTTAGCTTTAGGTACCCACTTGTATTTGGGTCCTGCATGGTTAGTTACCTTTCTCTCAGATGCTACTTGTCTCATGTAAAAATCTGTGGCTTTATGACCATATTTACTACAACAAGAACATCTTTCTTTTTTCTTTTTTCTTGCAGGAATGAAGAAATATTTATACCAAACTTCATTTGATGATCTCTCATAACCAAGCCCAGCTTTATCAAAAATGCCCTTTTGAGATCCAATGGGTCTCTCAAGGTTTTTTGTTCCATTTACAAATTTTCCTAGGTCATTTATGAGAGTTCTGTTCTGCAGTTTAAGCTGCTGATTTTCTTCTTGTAGCCTTTTTTGATCTTGCCCATTGAGAGCTTGAGTCTTAGCTTTTACTTGTTCAGACAGTTTCATGTGAGACAACATGAGACTACTGTTTTTATGATTTAAATCTTCATTTTCTTTTTCAAGAAATTTGATTTTCTCAAGAACTGTATTCAAATCTGATTTAAGTAATGAGCTCTTAGAGGCAAGAAGATTTGAATCATACAGAAGATTCTCAAAAGCAGACTTAAGTTCATCAACAGAATATTCAGAGTCAGATTCATTTAACTCTTCATCTGATGAGTCTCCTTTTTCCATGAGACATAGGTTAGCTGACTGTCCATCTTGACTTTCCTCTTCATCTGTGTCATCTTAGGTGACCATCATTACCTTCTTCCTAGGACTTTTCTTCCTTTCTTTTCTGAGTTGAGGACATTCAGACCTGATATGCCCAGGCTTCTTGCATTCAAAGTAGATAAATTGTCCTTTCTTGTTAGATTTTATTTCTCCTCTCCTTGAGGGAAAATTCTTTCTTCCAGTTCCTCTGGCTCTCCACATGCGTCTGATCTTGGCTTCTTTAACTTGATTTGTCCCTTCATGTTCAGCTTCAAGAGCATCCCATATTTCTTTAGCTGAGACACACCTAGATACCTTGTCATATTCACTTCTGCTTAAGGCACAAGTGAGAAGGTATTTAGCTCTTGAGTTGAGTACATATCTTGCCTTCTCAGCATCTGTCCACTGTTCTCTGGGTTTAGCTGCCCTAAGTCCAAGCTCATCTGTGGTGTATGGAACATAAGGGCCTATTTCAATGATCTCCCAAAGATTAGCATGCTGAGATTCAATGAACAGTCTCATCCTGTCTTTCTAGTAATAATAATCAGTTCCATCAAATGCAGGAGGTCTGTTTGTTGAAGCTCCTTCAGGAATGAACAGACTTGTACTTGGACCAGCCATGGATCTTTTTCCTCTTCACACAGAGGTGTGCTCAACCCCTAGAGGCCGAGCTCTGATACCAACTGAAGTTGGCTGAACGTCTCTAGAAGGGGGGGTTGAATAGAGACTTTCCGAATCTGTTCCTGCAATTCCACACTAAAATTGATAGTTGAGATGTGCTCTCAAGTTTGTTAACTTGGAGTCTCTGTTAAGACAAGATGGAGTTTATCAATTTTGGTAAAGATCTTTGTCTAGACTTTAGTTTAAAGTCTTATCTTGATTATCAATTCAATAGTATCTTTAGTTATCAAGCTGTATTAATTGATTCAAGATAAGCAGATATAAGAATAAGGTAAGAGACAAGAGACAAAGATCTTATCCTGGTTCACCCACTCCTTGGGCTACGTCCAGTCCCCACAACCTGTGAGATTTTCCACTATTGACAAACTAGTCAATACAAGTATTCTTACAGCCTCTTCAGGACGTCACACTCACACTAAGCCTAGGCACACTCCTATCTTAGCTGAGTCACAAGTATTCTTATAGCCTCTTCAGGACGTACACACCTCACTCTAAGACTAGGCACACTCCTATCTTAGATGAGACAGGTTACAGATAGATGTTTGTGATAAGTCTAGCCTAAGCTCATACAAAGTATGGATATAAGAGTAATTGAGCTAGACTAGATCTCAACTCTGGTTACAGTATTGGAATGATATTCACAGAGAAGAGATGAAAGAGACAGATGTATATTCTCAAGATGAGATGTGTCTGTGCTCAGACAGCTGGTAGATACACTTGAGATGTCTGTTGAGATGTGATAAGATGCTTAATGATTTCACGGAAGTGTAGGCAGTCTCTCTCACCTTTCAGCTCTTGATAATGTCTCTTTTATATCAAGACTTGAGAAACTAGCCGTTATATGGCCGTTACAGTCCGTTGGAGGGTACAACAGTAGGCACAGTGTTTACAGTAGGCAGACAACAGCTTTTCAGTCTTTAAGGTACTGTGTCAGTGTCCTTGTGTCCTTGTTTGTCTTCATGTTGACTCTACTTGCCGTCTTCTCAGATCAACTTGAATTCTTGCTTCTGTTCAGAGTCTGACTTACTTTTCCTGCATCTATGCTACGATCTCATCCTTCTACGTCTGACCTTGGGACGACGTCTCAAGCTGTTCTTGCATCTCAAGTTGAACTTGCATCTGTTCATAGCTTGCATCTCAAGCTGTGCTTGAGTCTCTTTTTAGTTCTAAGACTTCTTGCATCTTAGCTGGGTCCTCATGAGATGACATCTGAACATACAAATCTTGTATCTCATGCTGTGTTGATTTTTGAAGTGTTTCTCATAGTCTTAGCCATAAGCTTTGGTTGCACCGCATCTATTCTGATTCAAACACACATGCTGTATGTGTAAATTGACTTGCTCGAGCTCTAGTCTGATCTTTGAAGCACACAAACGTTGTAAAGCTCTTTATAGCCTCTGTTCTTGTGCCACTGCTACTTATGTTATAACTGGTCTTAGTGGTCTAAAGATCCTTTCTGTCTTCATGTATTCCTGCAGTAACTTAAATACAGAAAGTCTCTACCAGCAGACCTTTGGAACTTCTTCACATTGATTTGTTTGGTCCCACTAGAACAAAAAGTCTTAGTGGTAAGAAATATGGTTTGGTCATTGTTGATGACTATACAAGATTCACATGGGTGATATTCCTTAGAAGCAAGGACGAGACTTTTAAGAATTTCACAATATTTTCTAAGAAGATGCAGAACTAAAAAGGATTTTACATTTCTGCCAAAAGAAGTGATCATGGTGGAGAGTTTGAAAATTCAAGCTTCAGACTGTTCTGTGATGAGAATGAGATCTCTCACAATTTCTCTATGGCAAGAACACCTCGGCAAAATGGGGTTGTTGAGAGAAAGAACAAAAGTTTGCAAGAGATGGGAAGAACGATGCTCATTTCAAGCAATCTACCAAGATCTTTCTGGGCAGAAGCTGTTCACACAGCCTGTTACATTCAAAACAGAATATTGGTAAGACCAATTCTTAAAAAGACTCCTTATGAATTGTGGAGAGGAAGGAAACCCAACATTTCATATTTCCATATCTTTGGATGTGAGTGTTTTATACTCAACAGTAAAGATGATCTTGGAAAATTTGATGCTAAGTCAGATAAAGGATTTTTCATTGGATATTCTAAAATATCAAAGGCATACAAAGTTTACAACTTTAGAACCTTAGTAGTTGAAGAATCAATTCATGCCAAATTCAATGATAAGAAAAAGACTGATAGGGAACTATCAGATCTTGAAGATGATTTTGCAGGATTGGAGCTAAACCCATCATCTAAAAAGATTCAAGAAAAGGTGGAAAAACCTTTTGAAGGACCTTCTGAAACTGCACCTCTTCAGAAAACTAATGTTGAGTCTCAGACAGAGAATGTACTTCCTCATAGAAATGAGTGGAGATACAAGTCTCATCACCCCAGGCCTAGGGAGAAAATCATTGGTGATACTTCAGAAGGAGTAAGAAAAAGATCAAGACCTAAAGAAGTCAATAATATTGTACTTTTATCTGAAATAGAGCCAAAGAACATTGATGAAGCTCTGCGTGATAAAGGATGGATCCTAGCCATACAAGAAGAGCTTAATCAATTTGTGAGGAGTGATGTCTGGACCTTTGTTCCTAAACCCCATGGTAAAACTATTATTGGAACCAAATGGGTGTTCAGAGACAAGCTATATGAAGAGAGAAAAGTTGTCAGAAACAAAGCCAGATTGGTTGCTCAAGGCTACAATTAGCAAGAAGGTATTGACTTTTCCAAAACCTTTGCTCCTGTAGCTAGCCTTGAAGCCATTAGGATTTTGCTTTCCTATGCAGCCAATAATGGCATCAAGTTATATCAAATGGACGTTAAGAGTGCCTTTCTTAATGGAATCATTGAGGAAGAAGTATTTGTCAGACAACCCCCTGGTTTTGAAGATACTGCTTTTCCAGATCATGTTTTTAAATTGAAAAAGGCTCCGTGTTGTCTTAAACAAGCTCCAAGGGCTTGGTATGACAGATTGAGCAATTTTCTCATCAAAAATGGTTTTGAAAGAGGAAAAGTAGACACAACTCTTTTCAGAAAAATGTCTAACAAAGACTTTATTCTTGTCGAGATATATGTTGATGACATTATATTTGGTTCAAAAAATTCCTCTCTATGCAAAGAGTTTTCTAAGCTTATGCAGTCTGAGTTTGAAATGAGTATGATGGGTGAATTAAAATTTTTCTGGGACTTCAGATTAAGTAAGAATATGATTGTATATGGATCCATCAAGAGAAATATACAAATGAGATGCTTAAGAAGTTCAATATGAATGACTTAAGCCTATGTCAACTCCCATGCATCCCTCTGCCATCTTAAGTAAAGATGAAGGAGAAGAATCTGTTGATCAAATGATGTATAGAGGAATGATTGGTTAATTATTATATCTTACTGCAAGCAAACCTGATATTATGTTTAGTGTATGTTTGTGTGCAAGATTTCAATCTGATCCAAGAATTACTCATTACAAGGCTGTAAAGAGAATTTTCAGATATCTCAATGGCACTACTAATCTTGGTTTGTGCTATAAGAAGAGTAAGGATTGCAGGTCAGTAGGATATTGTGTAATTCCCCCGAACCGCTTGCAGGAGTGATGAGGGTCCCCACAAGCCAACACGAGTTTTTCCAGTATACGTTGTCCTCACTTGCACACTTTCCGGGAAACTTCCCAGAAGGTCACGCATCCCAGAATTGCTCCAAGCCAAGCACGCTTAACTTTGGAGTTCTTATGTTATGGGCTTCTGAAAAGAAGATGCACCTTGTTGGTATAGTTCTCCACGATAATTTCATTTAAGCTATCCTCAGCTGTACAGTCCCATACCTGCACAGCCTCTCAAAAATACAAACATTTATGGATTGAATGCGAAAATTGTTATGGATTAAATTATAAGAAAATGTTGAAATAAAAAATGAATACTTGTGAACACTGTGGATATCATTTGAAAATGAGCAGTTTAGATAGAATCGAACTTTCGATTGATCCAGGTACTTTGAATCCTATGGATGAAGATATGGTCTCTCTAGATCCCATTGAATTTCATTCGGAAGAGGAACCTTATAAAGATCGTATTGATTCTTATAAAAAAAGACAGGATTAACTGAGGCTGTTCAAACAGGCACAAGTGAATTAAACGGTATTCCTGTAGCAATTGGGATTATGGATTTTCAGTTTATGGGAGGTAGTATGGATCCCTCTCATTCGGGTGTGGGCTCGGTTCATCCATGTGTCCCTTCTTGCTTAGAAGCCTGCCAGGAGCCGCTCCTTGTCTGTGCCTCTTTGCACCAGCGATCGCTCCTCGCCCTCATCAGCCTCCGACTCTCACATGCCCACCAGCTTCCGCCTGGTTCGTCCCCGAACCACACCGTACTGAGAGAGGCTCGACTCTGATACCATTTGTAATGCCCCCGAGCCGCTTGCAGGAGTGATGAGGGTCCCCACAAGCCAACACGAGTCTTTTAAGTATGCGTTGTCCTCACTTGCACACTTTCCGGGAAACTTCCCAGAAGGTTTCCCATCCCAGAATTGCTCCAAGCAAAGCACGCTTAACTATGGAGTTCTTATGTTATGGACTTCCGAAAAGAAGATGCACCTTGTTGGTATAGTTCTCGACAACAATTTCCTTTAAGCTATCCTCAACTGTACAGTCCCACACCTGCACAGCCTCTGGATCCCTCTCATTCGGGTGTGGGCTCGGTTCATCCATGTGTCCCTTCTTGCTTAGAAGCCTGCCAGAAGCCGCTCCTTGTCCATGCCTCTTTGCACCGGCGATCACTCCCCGCCCTCATCAGCCTCCGGCTCTCACATATTGTGATGCTGACTTTGCTGGAGACAGAATAGATAGAAAATCTACCAGTGGAGGATGTCATTTCTTTGGAAATAACATGATCAGCTCGTCCAGCAAAAGCCAAAGCACCATTGCATTGTCTACAACAGAAGCAGAATACATTGCAGTAGCAAGCTGTTGTTCACAACTTCTTTGGGTAAAATATCAATTGGAAGATTTTAATATTTCATTAACCTCTATTCCTGTGATGTGTGATAATACTAGTGCTAATAATTTGTCTAAGAATCCAATTCAACATTCTAGGGAAAAACATATAGAGATCAAGCATCATTTCATTAGAGACTATGTTTAGAAAGGTGTTTTTGATATTAAGTTCATTGATACAGAGCATCAATAGGCATACATATTAAAAAAACCCATAGCTGAAGATAGATTTAGGTTCATAAGAAATAATCTGAACATCCATGCATTTTCTGAAAAATGATAGTTATCTGGAATGCTTGGTTGTCTGAACCTATGTGCTATCTGAAATGTATGTATTTTTTGAAACATGAATTGTCTGAAACATGTTGTTATCTAAAACATGCATCATCTGAAATTATCAATTATTTGAAATGTGATGTGAAGTGGCAATCTGAGACGATTAATATTCACCTTTTTCAAAACTACCTTTGCACGTTGCACGTTACCCAATGTCTGTGCAGCCAAAGTAACTGCCATCATTACTGCTGTGTGTCTATAAATAGACGCCTTCAAGGAAAAGGAAAGGTTACACTTTCTAACCTAATCATAGTTTTTGCTAAGTTTCAAGAACCTAGAGCTCTCACTCTCTTCATCTTCCGCCTTCTACCTTCATTCTCTGCAACTGCAATGGGTCCAAAGAAGTCAGCTGGTGGTAACATCGTCATAAGCAAGGCTGTGGATTTGGAAGAACTCAAAAAGGTTGAAGTAGACCTTTTTGCTGAATTTGATGGAGCATAATGGACTCCCTTCTTCCAAAATGTGAACTGCAAATGGCACGAGCAAAGTGTCATTGATTTATGGAAGACTGCAAGGAGTGTTCCTGACAAAGAAGGAAACTACAACTCCATCCAGGAAACTGTAATAGGGATTTCAGTATTTGTTGATATTGATATTCTCTCTATCATAACTGGTTTCAAGTCTGAAGGAACCATTTTCTATCCAGAATGGGAGGGCAAGAATGGTGGTCCTAGAATATACAACAAGATGCTGTACGGGCTGGACAAACCAGAGAACATGAAATCCTCCGTCCTAAGGCAAGGATTTTGCATGCCATCTTAGGGTGCTCCATAATCCCTAAAATGGGAAGCAAAAACCATGTCTCTGAATTGGAAAGGTTCTGCCTTATTCATCTATTGAGGAAGAAGAAAGCTGATCTCCCAAGAATCATCTTTTTCCACATGCTGAAGAAGGTGAACGACTCTGCAGGAAGCTACCCTCACAACAGTCTTATCATGAAGATCTTGATGCTCTTCAAAGTGCCTATTGAGAGGCTGTATGATCATAAGGCACCCTCTTACTTCTCTCTCACCAACATCAAGCAAATGCACATCATGGTTATACCTCATTCTCCTGAACCTACCGTGAAAGAATCTATTGCATTGCATAAGGCCGAGTGTACTGGGAGAAGCGCAATAGATATCCTGGAGAATGAACTAAAGGGAGATACCGGGAAAGATGAGTTTGTTACTCAGAAAACTCCTACAAAGACCATGCAGAAGAAGCCTCGTACAAAAATTAGTGTTGAAGAAATCATAAACTACACTCTCTAAAACAAGACCATCTGAAGTTGGGCAAGCACAACTCAGACAGTCTGAACCTGTTCAGACAATCCACCCAGGACCATCTGAAAATGGCGGGTCAGACTGAAGAGGAACTTACCATTCTATCTTCTCATCCTACCTCTTTTCCTGACGGGCAGGTTGTTGAAGTTCAGAAAAGGTAGTGCTGCTTCTTTAGCAATCAATGTTGAATATGAACCAGGTTCTTCAGAGAATGTTATTGAGGCAATGCCTATTGCTGCATGCTCTTCTGATTCAGTCTTAGCTGAAGTAGCTGCTTTGGCTACTGCTTTGGAAAAGGAAGAAGAAGAGAAGGCTAAAGAACAAGAAAAGAAAGATTATGCTCTTGCTGTTGGATCTTTGCAAGCATATCTTGAGGATGAGCAATGCAACAGAGAGCAAGCCAAGAAAAGAAGTATATCTGGCTCAAGGAAAAGGAGAGGAAGACAGATGAAATTGTTAACTGCAGCTCCTGAACCCACTCAAAGAGTCATAAGAAGTACCTCAATCCAGAAAGAGGAAGCAATAAAATACCATCAGTATGTTGAGTTCTAAAGGGAACTGAATAGAAAAATAGAAGAAAAAGAGAAAGCTAAAGAAAGAGAAAAATATGAAGAAGTAGCTCCTCCTACAAAGAGACCAAAGGTCATTTTTGGAAATGTAAGTCTTTCATCTGAAGAGAAATTTGAAGAGAAGGGTTCATCTTCTGAATCTGAACCAGAATCTTAATCAAAACCCGAGCAAAGTCCAAGTCCCAAGCAACAAGAAGGTGTGATTTGGAAGGGAAGCTTGCTGCCCCAACAACTAGGTTTTGCTGACAAAGGTGGTGTCTTCACCTTGGAACCAACCTTTGATCCTGCACTGCAACCAACAATTGCATTGAGTTGGAGGCCGTTGTTGAAGTGCCCCACAAGGCCTATGATGTGCCTGTGGAAGAAAGAATGAGGGTACCAAAATTCCGTAACCTTTATGAAGAGCTCCTATACTTCAAGGAAGATCCCCCACTTGCAACTCATAAGGGATTACTTTTGGAAACTGTGGAAGGAGCGAGAGAAATGAGAATGTAGACTTGGAAGGAGCAAGGAAATGAAGAAGTCTTGCTGTCTGATCAACTGGAGAAGATCAAAAAGGGTGTGTTGCCACCCTCTTATAAATGGAGCCTCTGTTGGTCCCAGAGGGAATCTAGAAGGGGGGGGGGTTGAATAAATTCACTTAAAAAAATTTACTTAGTTGACTTGCAAAATTCGTTTTACCCTTTAAAAATCTGCCTTTAAAAATTCTTTCAAATATATTTTCAAATATCAATTTTATCAATTTATCAGAGTTTAAAAATCAAGAGATAAGTGCATCGGATCAAAGATATTGCAGCAGGTAATTGATTACCAATTCAGTGTGTTGATTACCAATTTGTAAAATAGTAGGTAATTGATTATCAAGATTGATTCCTCAAGATTATTGATTCTACAAATAGTATACACATCAATGTTTCAGAAATCAATCAATTTATCTATTCATTTTCTGTTATTTTGTTAACCAAGAACCAAATTCATATAACCAAGAATTACAATTCAAGATAGTATAGGGATAGAGAAGATAACACAATGATTTATACTGGTTCAGCAACTAAAAAGGGGCCTACATCCAGTATTGATCTAGCACACCACTAAATCAGCTTTCACTATATAATTGATTACAAACACCATGCACACTCAATCCTAAAGAAAGACTTTCTAGCAAACAAAAGGTTTGACTCTTGCACCCCACAGGAGCATGTTCATCCGTCACAAGATTTCACAAACAATCTCAAAGAACACCTCGTCCTTGAGATGTCACACAATGTACTTCTCTATGAATCCCTATTCAAGAGACAATACAAATCAAAACAATTATTGTAAAGATAAGTTTAGAACGATAACACCTTGTATGTGCAGATAAACTCCATGAGTGTATATCAATCTTCTTTCCAAATCATTTAATCTTCTTGAGTTGAGAGTTCTTTATACATATGCAGAATTTTTGGACATGGTGACTTTTCTTGAAGAATCTTTTTCAAAAGGAATTTTTCATTCTCTCACAATTCAGCTCTCTATCCTTCCTCTTTTTTTATTTTCGAAATTCGCATATTTATATAGCTTTTGAGTTTCAAAAGTTTGTTATAAAACATTTTAAAAATAGTTGAAAAACGTCCAGAGTTTCTGCAGAATCAGTGGTAATCGATTAGCTTATTGGGTAATCGATTACTCAAGAACGTTTTGTTCCATAACTCATTCACAGGGAACAAGGGTAATTGATTAGCTTATTGGGTAATCGATTACTCCCGAATGTTTTGTTCCAGAACTCATTCACAGTAAATAGGGGTAATCGATTACTACATGTGGTAATCGATTAGACCAGTGAGCACCAATATTAATTCTCTTATCAGGTGCAATGGTAATCAATTGTCTTTATCAGGTAATCGATTATTTTCGTTCTTGTACCAGAAATCATGCCATTTTCAGTTTCGAATCAACTTGGAATCAATTACCAACTAAAGTAATCGATTATACCAGAGGCAAATCAATACTTGGTTGAGTAATTTAGTTTCCAAGCTATCCAAACATGAAAACAAAAACATGAGTTCAACTTACATGATTACAATCAAAGTAAAACCAATTAATAAACACATACCAATTGCCTAAGGCTAAAAACAAACTATACAAATGCCACATCTATTGAAACTTGTTTGGCACTGCAAAATGAATATTAAATTTGTACTTCCTACAACAAAACCAAAACACCTAAATATATGAGAGACATGATGACCACTTGTATCTTCCAATGTAGCTTAAGTCCAACAATCTCCCCCTTTTTGGTTTTGATGCGCCAAACACTTTCAATAACAATTATAGTGGCCACAAATACAATTGCCATTTCTTCATCCCTAAAGAACTTTGAAAATGCTTACATAGCAAATGTGTTTATTAAACAAATCACAGTAATCATGTTTCACAATCAATCATATATCATATGATAATCATAATTCATATTATCAATCCAAATTTCACTCATATATCCAATTCCAATCTAATTTAGTTTAATTAGTAATCTTTCTCCCCCTTTTGGCAAATTAAAACCAAAATCTCATGCAATTTTACCATGTGAATTTCTAAAATCAGCACATAAGTAAAGTGTATATCATATGAATATCCTAGTAATCAGCTAAAATAGTCATGAGCAGAAATATGAAAATATCAAAGTAACCAATGAACATATTACAGTTATCCAAAATGAAATATGCATCCTAATATGAAAATCAAACAAAATAAGATCCTAAAAACTGAAGCTCCTCCTAAGCGTTCGGGAATGAAACTTGAAGTTCATCAAGCCATTCAGAGATTGCCTCAATTCTTTCCTTCAATTCTTGATAATCCCTTTTTCTGGATTTCAGAAATTTCATTCAATTTATTGAGGACAAATTGCTCAAAGGCTGTGTATGGCTTAGGCTCAGCTTCTTGAGAATCTTCATCTTCATCAGGATTTTCTTCATTGTTAATTTCATCTTTATTAAACCAACCATCTTCTATTTTGACCAATTTCATCATTTTCATTGCCTTGTGTTTTACATCATGTGTTTCTCTAGTAATTTCTCTTGATTCACCACTTGTATCAACACCGTAATGATCAAGAACTTTAGATATGAAAACAGCATAAGGACATTTATAGTCAATTAATCTTCTGGTCTTCATCATATTGTTGCTAATTGTATCTATCCAACTGACCTTAATATCATTCTTTATAGCACATATCATCATCATATCCTCTTCACTTAACTGAGCATGGTTGCTCCTCTAGCTATTACAATCCATGCTAAGTTGTAATGTAACAATCTATCGATGACTTTCATTCCTCCGGTATTGAAGACAGATTTCTTCTTTTCAGATCTTTTAACAACTTGTTTATCTTCCCATTCATTTGGATTTACCAACATAGATTTATACAGTTGAAGCTTATTATACTGAATGTCAAGCCTATCAAATTATTCCATTGTAAGTCTAATCCCACCAGCAGTTATTCCACCTATATCTTTAAAGAATGAATCATCTATGCAAATCTTGGTTTTCTTAACTTCAGAACTCAGATTTCCATTTCTATCATAGAAGAGGTTTGCATAAAAGACTTTAACCGAGTCAGGATAGTAATGCCCTTTTAACTGAACAAACTTTTCAAGACTCTGTGATTTTAAATCTTGTTGAAAAGTGAAACCGTTTCTATTAAGCCAAGAAAAGGAAAGAACCTTAGGAGAGATAATTTCTTTTCCAGCAAAGAAGTTGAACTAGGCATTTGCTTGACCTTTTGTTGAAAACCATGGATGGTTGTAGTTGAGAGGTCTTGGTGGAGATTCTTCTGCAGGTCTCTTTGAAGAACCGGGTTTTCGAACTGGGGTTAGTTTTGGAGGACAAAGTTCTACTCCACTTGTTGTATGCTTCATGCGCTTCCCTTTACCTCTGCTTGAATCCGCCATTGAAGGTTGAGAAAGGTGGATTTAAGGTGTTTGTTTTGAAGAAATCTTGAGAATGTGAGGAGTTTTTGGTGAAGGATTTCACTTAGGGTTTGAGAAAATAGGATTAAAATGAAGTTGAAGGAGTTTAAGTATCATCATTGGCTTCTCTGAAATTGATTGGGACAGAGGTGAGTCGCAGGTAATCAATTACTAAAAGACGGTAATCGATTATCCTAGTAACTGTTAAGACAAGTTTAATTCTCCCAGCCAGATAATCGATTATCATAGAACAAATGCTTGAAGGATTCATTGCTTTAGTAAGGTAATCGATTAACATATAGTGGTTATCGATTAAAGCAGTGGGTTTGTATTTCTGCTGAATTACAGACTTCCTGATTTAATAGATTACTTATGCAGGTAATCGATTAACTTGCTACTAATATGTTTGGAAAAATCATTTTTAATGCATTTTGATGAAAACTTTCATGATGTTATGCAACTAATGAATGAAATTCACAATTATACAAACAATTTCACACAATTTAACTTAAAAAACATAGAGAAAATAGATTAGTTAAGATCATACTCACTAAGTATATCAAGTTCCCTTCTTAGCTTGTAGAACCTTTCTCTTGGTAGTGGTTTAGTGAATATATCTGCTAATTGTGATTCAGTATCAACGAATTGAACTTCACAATCTCCTTTTTCCATGTGATCCCTTATGAAGTGGTGACGTATTTCTATGTGTTTTGTTCTTGAGTGCAAGATAGGATTCTTTGTCAGGTTGATTGCACTTGTGTTATCACACCTCAATGGTATCTTGTCCAATTTCAGTCCAAAGTCACGTAATTGTTGCTTGAGCCATATTGATTGTGCACAACAACTCCCAACTGCAGTGTATTCAGCTTCACTTGTACTTTTCCTATATAATTTGTAGCGTCTGTAGTTTCCTTGAGATACTTCAAAATTCTTTTGACAACATTCATGTGTGATTCCTTGGGTGTTGCTTGATACCTAGCACACAAACACACACTAAACATGAGGTCAGGTCTACTTGTTGTTAAATATAAAAGTGAACCTATCATCCCTCTATATTTGGTTACGTCTACAGATTTTCCTTGAATATCTGCATCCATGTAGCAGTTTGTTCCCATAGGTATGTTAGAACTTTTAAAGCTTTCCATATCAAATTTCTTTATAAGTTCTTTTATGTATTTTGATTGATGCAAGAAAATCCCTTTGTCCATTTGCTTAACTTGCAGACCAAGAAAGAAACTCAATTCTCCCATCATTGACATATCAAACTCCCCCTGCATTTTTGACACAAAGTCTTCAGAAAGAGAGTGGTTAGTTGAACCAAAATTATGTCATCCACATACACTTGTACAAGAAGTATATCATTTGAAGTTTTCTTAAAAAATAGAGTTTTGTCAACCTTTTCCCTTTCAAAACTTTGAGATAATAGAAATTCACTTAACCTTTCATAACATTGTCTAGGAGCTTGCTTAAGTCCATAAAGAGCTTTCTTTAGCTTATAAACATGATTAGGGAAATTATGATCAACAAAATCAGGAGGTTGAGAAACATAAACTTCTTCATCAATGAAACCATTTAAAAAGGCACTTTTAACATACATCTAGTATAACTTAAAATCATATACACATGCAAATGCAAGAAGTAGCATAACAACTTCTAATCTAGCAACAAGAGCATATGTTTAACCTAAATCTATACCTTCTTGTTGATTATAGCCTTTGGCTACTAATCTAGACTTATTCCTAGTTATTGATCCGGTTTCATCAAGTTTGTTTCTAAATACCCATTTTGTACCTAATTTCCAAACATCATTTTTTTTTAAATTGATTTAATTCATCATGCATGGCCATCATCCAATATTCATCATTCAAAGCATCATCCACACAAGATGGTTCAATTTGAGAAACAAATTCCATATATTCACAAAAGAGATTAAGTGGATGTCTAGTGGTTACTCCCTTTTCAATGTCTCCAATAATGTTGTCCAAAGAGAGATCTCAAGGCTTTCTCCATTCTTTGGGTAGTGATTGTACTTCTTTGGGAACTTTCATTTGTTCATTATTAATGGTTGCTTCATTATTAGTTGGTAGCATATCTAATGAACCTGCATCTTCTTCATCACAAAAAGACTTTCCCTTTTTATGGGGGTTAGTTTCATCAAAAACAACATGAATAGACTCTTCAACAGTTAGTGACCTTTTATTAAAGACTCTATATGCTTTACTTATTGCAGAATATCCTAAGAACACTCCTTCATCAGCTTTAGCATCAAATTTGCCAATGTCATCTTTTCCATTGTTTAGTATAAAGCATTTACAACAAAAAACTTTCAGATGTGATATATTAGGTTTCTTGCCTTTGAAAAGTTCATAAGGAGTCTTTTTGAGAAAAGGACAAATTAGAATTCTATTTAGAGCATAGCATGTAGTACTTACAACATCAGCCAAAAAATATTTAGGTAAATCATTTTCATTGAGCATTGATCTAGCTAGTTCAATAAGAGATCTATTTTTCCTTTCCACAACTCCATTCTGTTGAGGAGTTCTTGGAGCAGAAAAATTTTGATAAATCCCATTCTCATCACAAATTTTTTCAAAATCTTCATTTTTAAATTCTCCTTCATGATCACTTCTCAAAGATTTTATTTTCAAATCCTTTTCATTTTGAATCCTTTTGGCAATTTTGATGAAAGTTTTGAAAGCATTGTTTTTAGCAGATAAAAATGCAATCCAAGTAAATCTAGAATAATCATCAATTATTACTAAAGCATATATGCTTCCACCGATACTTGTAGTTCTAGAAGGACCAAATAAATCCATATGCAAAAGCTCAAGAGGTCTAGAGGTAGAAACAAAATTTGTTGATTTTAAAGAAGCTCTAGATTGCTTTCCCTTTTGACACGCATCACATAATCCTTCCTTAGAGAACTTAATTTTAGGTAGACCTTTAACAAGTTTCTTAGATGCAAGCCTATTCAATTGTTCAAGATTTATATGTGCAATACGCCTATGCCAAAGCCAAGACATGTCATCCTTAGATGTTAAACATGCAATATTTGATGAGGTATGGTCTATGTTAAGCACATATATGTTGTTTAGTCTTTTACCAACAAACATGACATTTTCAGATGCATCACATATTGTACAACATTCATGATTGAAGGAAGTCTTATAATTCTTATCACACAGTTGACTTATGCTCAACAAATTAAATTTCAAATCATCAACATATAAGACATCATCAATTGTAATTGAAGAATTGTTACCAATACTTCCGATACCGAGAATGCGACCTTTGTTATTATCACCATAAGTTACACAGCCTCCTTCCTTTGCTTGTAGTGAGACAAATGTGCTGTTGTCTCCTGTCATGTGCCTAGAGCATCTGCTATCTAAATACCATAGGGACTGCTTTGCTTTCAGGCACACCTACGAAACAAATAATGGCTTATTTTGGTACCCAAATGGAGTTGGGTCCATTTGGATTAGTAACACCTTTAGTTCCCTTGGGAATCCATATGTACTTCCCACTAGGAACTCCAAATTTCTTGATCAAGCAATTATAAGAAGTACGACCTTTATGAAGACAATAATTGCAAAAAATATAAGGTGTAAGCTTTTCTAAAATTGAAGATATTCTTAACAACCTTTTGTTTCATATCACAATTATAACCAATTCCAGTTTTATCAAATATACATCTTTGTTTACACAAAAGAGCATCAAGGTTTGTGCTTCCCATTGTGAATCTAGATAGTGATTTGGTAAGATAATCAACTTTTGATTCGAGCACTACACAAGTTTCACAACTAGAAGATGAAGCCATATTACAAGAGGAAATATTTTTCAGCTCTTCATTTTCATTTTTCAAAGAATCTATTTCCTTTTGTAATTCATCCACTTTAGCTTCATACAACTTGATTTTCTTTTTGTAAGCACTATTGAAGAAACTTAATTTTTTAGCTTCTTAATTCAATAAAAGCATCTTGCAATTGATCATAATTTGTATCAATAGAGTAATCAGAATCACTTACCTCACTGTCTGAATTATTCTTTGTCATAAGGCAAAGATTTACTTCATGATTACTATCATTCTCACTTGAGGTGGTTGAGGCACTATCCTCCCAAGCAATGCAGGCTTTCTTCTTTCTGTTTTTAAATTTTGTCTTTGACTCATGATTACTTTGCTTCCGAACTAAGGTTGGACAATCCTCTTTAATGTGACAAATTTTTCCACATTCGAAGCAAGTGAATTTTGGTGAGGAAGATTCAGTTTACCATGACTATTTCCTAGCTGGAAATTGTTTACTCTTGACATTCTTCTTCTTCAAAAATTTTCTGAATTTTCTTACCATCAAATTTAGATCTTCCTGTTCAGAGGCCTCATTATCAGTGCTAACATCTGTACTTAACTGCCCGTCGATTTTTAGAGCTAATCCTTTAAGTTTCTTATCTTTTTGTTCTTATTCCGCCATCCTATTCATGTCCATTTCATATTCCCTCAGTTTTCCAAATAATTCTGCACTTGTCTGTTAGGACCACAGGAAACACTAGAAGTGAGGGTTTAATAGTGTTTTAAAATCTTTACAGATTTTCTGGAAAACCTTTCGAAACAAGCAAAACTGATCTAAGAATATTTTATCAACCTTCTGAAACTGGGAGTTCAGCAACTAGCTGATGCAACTCAAAAGGTTGAGTGAAAGCCTTTTTGAAAATATTAGAAAAGATTGTTTTTCTGCACAGATTATTAAAACAACTTTTCTTAAACCCTCCTTTGTTAGATAAAAACAGATAGCAACATAAAGTAAAGAGTTGAGGGAAGAGAGAACTTAACACAAAGATTTATACTGGATCACCCACTAACTTAGTGAGCTACATCCAGTCTCAGGGCAAACCACCACTGGATTTTCGACTAATCCCGCAAGATTACACCGAGTATTATTTGCACACCTGGCCTTTCCAGGACCGACAAGTATTCTTTGTTCTCAACTGCCTCTCCAGGCAACTCATGCAATATTCTTTGTTCAGCCAGCCTCTCCAGGCTGTAACAAGTATTCTTTGTTTTCAACTGCCTCTCCAGGAAACTCATGCAGTATTCTTTGTTCACCCTCTCAAGGCTGTAACAAGTATTCTTTGTTTTCAACTGCCTCTCCAGGCAACTTATGTAGTATTCTTTTACAGTCAAGCCTCTCTAGGCTCAGCGATTATTCTTTCTTCCACTAAGCCTCTCCAGGCTCTCAAACACTTAATAATGTTTACAATTTAAACTAAGTTTAGGCTTCTAAGAAACATAAACTTAGGTTCTTCTTGTACAAAGGAATTACTGACTATAACTCAGGATATATGAAATGAAATCTAAGTACAAGGCTAGAACATAGATACAAGTGTATGGATTTCTAATCGGGTTCTTCTCTGTATCTGAATTTTCTTCTTCTGTGAGTTGTCTTGATAAAATATCATGTTGAGCTTCTGGCAGATCATTCTTTGGGCATCATCTCTGCCTTGGGCTTCAATGCCGCCAATCTTCAAAGTCTTTATTATACCATTGAGAAATGTAGCCGTTGGAAATTGCTAGGTATACTTTCTTAGAGCTGTTGTGAGATAACTTCTCTTCTGGTAGCTGCTGACTTAAGAAGATTAGGAGTGTAGATGAATTAGTTCTGACACACAGAAGATAGGCTCTTAATCTTGCTTTTGCCTGAGAGATTTTCTTTGCACTTCAGCAGGTTGATATTCTTCTCTCTCTATTCTTCTTTCTTTCTCTTCTCTGTGAGTGTAAAGGAGGAAGGACGCTAAGATCCTTTAGACTTCTCCTTTGTCCCGTTGTGAGTTCAGCTTTTCTTCTCACTTGAGATACACGCCTCTGATAGCGTATTGCAGAGATGGTACATGAGTAGGTGTTGCAGCAACGCTGACTCTATATCTGACCTCTACTTGCTTTTCTACAGTAGGCTTCCTCTTTTGTGTCAGAAAATAAAGCTTGTATCAAAAAGCCTTTGTTTCTTCTTGCACCGATTCAGCTTAACCATTAATGTTTTTGAGACTTGAGTCTTTTAATGAGATATTCAGATTGACTCACAAGTCTTTGGAGAATAGCATGAAGTCTCTAGCTTCTAATTCGTCCGAGAGTTTGAAATTCCACATCATCAAGTTCAGAGAGTATGTGTTCAGTAGGTTCAACTTCAGTACGCACATACTTTCAGCAGGTTGGGTAGCTCCAGCATAAATTGGTTCTTCAATCATGGAAACGCTTTCAGTTGGTTCTCTCTTTTTCAGATGGTTGTTGCAGAGTTCTTCCTTTAGTATGTCTCCCTTCTTCAGCAGGTCTTGGCTCTTCAATAGGTGGATATTTTCAGCATGTTCCTTTCTTCAGCAGATTGCTTCTTCTTCGGTAGTTTGCTCAGACAGAAATTAATTCTTCATTGATCTTCGCTATTCTTTTGGTTGTAGATCTTCCAGCATCTCTGATGACTTTCTTTCTTCATTACAGCTTGCACATATGAATCCTTTTCTTCTTAGCAGATTGCTTTCTTCTCCTTTCTTCAGCGGGTTCTCTTCTTCAGAAGCTTGTACTCTTTTCTTCATATGGTTGTTGCGCTGTTCTTCCTTTGGTTCTTCCCGATTCCTTTCTTTAAGTTTGTCTTCATTTCAGCTTGCGCGGATATATTTATTCTCTTCAACAGGTTCAGGTTTCTTTAGTTCAGTAGGTTGATTATCTTCTGAGAGTTGCTTCTTTATATTTCCTGAAATACATAGAAAATACCTTTCTTAGTAGAATATGTTTCTTGTACAATCTAATTTGTTAATCATTAAAACCAAGGATAATGAGTCTTGAATCTAATTTCAAATAATTAAATTAATTTTGAGACTTAACATTCTCCCCCTTTTTAATGATGACAAATTAGATATGACTAACAAATATCGGAAAATTAAAATTGTGCTTTAAACAAATTATTTTCTCCTTTTTCAGACAACTCCCCTATCTATATTACTCCCCCCGAGAAAAACATTTTTCTTCTGATAAACTTTTAATTTCTTTTAACTATTTTTCTGAAAAACATGTTTTCTTTCAGCATTTTGTTTGTTATATTTCTCCCCCTTTTGTCATTATTTAAAAAGGTAGACAAAAGTAGATAACTTAGATTATTAGGGTTAGATTAAGAAAAGATTGTACTTTAAATAATCAGACTCAGAAAATTTCCACAAGAAAAGCAATAAAAACAGATAAGTGTTCAAAGACAACTTTAGAAAATCCTCATGTATTAAAATACATGAAAACTGATTCAAATACATGAAAATACAAATATCAACATTGACACTTGGCTCCTTTCAGGTTGAAGGTTTTCACTGGATCCTTCTTCTACAGCAGCTTCTGTTTGCAACCTCAGTAATGCCTCCTGAGTCTCATCAAGTTTCTGAACCAACCAATCATTTTTCTGCTCGTTAACCCCTCTTCTTCATTAGACTCGTGGAGGATCTCATCTGTCATCACAGGAATTCGACCACCAGTCTTTTGTAGCAGCTGAAGCTGCTTTAGAAAGGACTGGGTCGTCTGTGACCGCACACATCTATAACAGGCACAACATGGTGCATCAGGATATTCATGATCAAGAGGGCAAGCAAACCTAGAGGTTAATTGCTCCCCAGCATCCTGATCATTGCATACAGAATGACCCAAAGAAGATTAATCTTCTTCTTCTAAAGAAGGTTGATGACACGAAAGCGCATCAGGGTATCTTCCGCCTTTACACCCAGCACCTGTTCTAGACTAGCAGTGTTGACAGGGATATCTTGTCTCATTACATGAGCCTTCAGATAGATTCTTCTGTTTTCAGCGACTTCTTTCATTGTCCTCCAAAGCACATGAACACTGGCCTCATCCCATTTGAGAAGACAAAGATAAACTT
The DNA here is from genome assembly GCA_026901365.1 of Sesbania bispinosa. Classification (NCBI taxonomy): domain Eukaryota; kingdom Viridiplantae; phylum Streptophyta; class Magnoliopsida; order Fabales; family Fabaceae; genus Sesbania; species Sesbania bispinosa. The sequence continues at coordinate 682,420 of QLOH01000153.1, forward strand.
GAGAGGGATGAAGTTATCTAGAGAGTTCTGTGAATATAAAGGCCTTTGAGAGATGTGACAACAAAGAAAAGTAGAAGGATATAAATCTTTTGGTTGATTCTTCACGCAACTTGTATAGGCTCAGATAGCATTAATGATGACAGTTGTAGGATAGCACAGACATAGGGAGTAGTGCTTTGTGCAGAAATAAGTGGACATGTGAAGCGCCAATAGTCATGGGGAACCGGGTCATCAATGTTGATTTCAGATTTTCAAAACAGGGTTTTCAAATTCTTTTGAGAGTAAATAAACCAATAAAAATTAACCCTTTCAAATACTTAAAATATAATTTTTCACAATGGGAATGCTAAATGACAAGGAGATTTTTTTTGAAAAGATTTTTATACATATTTAATTAAGCATAGAGATGAAGCGATGTTACCAGTACAGATACTTTAGTACCTTAAGTTGATGGCGTGTATCTGCTGAGACTCAACATTGTTTCCATCTACATCTTTGTTGCTCCTGTTGATAAGTTCTCTCCACAACTTGTTTTGGTTTTCATCTGGATCTTCTTCCTCCGCATTTGTTAGATGCTTAACCCGAGGTTAAGCTCTGATACCAACTGTTAGGACCACAGGAAACACTAGAAGGGGGATTGAATAGTGTTTTAAAATCTTTATAGATTTTCTGGAAAACCTTTCGAAATAAGCATAACTGATCTGAGAATATTTTATCAACCTTCCGAAACTGGGAGTTCAGCAACTAGCTAATGCAACTCCGAAGGTTGAGTGAAAGCCTTTTTGAAAATATTTTCTCTTAAAGAAAAGATTATTTTTCTGTGCAGATTATTAAAACAACTTTTCTTAAACCCTCCTTTGTTAGATAAAAACAGATAGCGGCGGAAAGTAAGGAGTTGAGGGAAGAGAAAACTTAACACAGAGATTTATACTGGTTCACCCACTAACTCAGTGAGCTACATCCAGTCCCAGGGCAAACCGGCCACCACTGGATTTTCCACTAATCCCACAAGATTACACCGAGTATTATTTGCACACCTGGCCTCTCCAGGCCCGACAAGTATTCTTTGTTCTCAACTGCCTCTCCAGGCAACTCATGTAGTATTCTTTGTTCACCCAGCCTCTCCAGGCTGTAACAAGTATTCTTTGTTCTCAATTGCCTCTCCAGGCAACTCATGCAGTATTCTTTGTTCACCCAGCCTCTCCAGGCTGTAACAAGTATTCTTTGTTCTCAACTGCCTCTCCAGGAAACTCATGCAGTATTCTTATACATTCAAGCCTCTCCAGGCTCAGCGAGTATTCTTTCTTCCACCAAGCCTCTCCAGGATCTCAGACCCTAGATAGTGTTTACACATTAAACTAAGTTTAAGTTTCTAAGAAACATAAACTTAGGTTCTTCTTGTACAAAGGAGTTACTGAGTATAACTCAGGATACATGAAATGAAATCTAAGTACAAGGTTAGAATAGAGATACAAGTGTATGAATTTCTAATCGGGTACTTCTCTGTATCTGAATTTTCTTCTTCAGAAAGTTGGCTTGATAAAATATCATGTTGAGCTTCTGCCAGATCTCTCTTTGGGCATTATCTCGGCCTTGGGCTTCAATGTCCCTAATCTTCAAAGTCTTTCGTGAGCCTATTTATATGTTCTGATAAAATATAGTCGTTGAAAATTGCTTAGTATACCGTTGAGAAATGTAGCTGTTGTGAGATAACTTCACTTCTGGTAGCTTCTGACTTAAGCAGATTAGGTGTGTAGATGAATTAGTTTTGACATATAGCAAAAAGACTCTTAATCTAGCTTTTGCTTGAGAGATTTTCTTTGCACTTTAGCATGTTGATATTCTTCTCTCTCTATTCTTCTTTCTTTATCTTCTCTGTGAATGTAAAGGAGGAAGGATGCTAAGATCCTTTAGACTTCTCCTTTGTCCCGTTGTGAGTTCAGCTTTTCTTCTCACGTGAGGTGCACGCCTCTGATAACGTATTGCAGAGATGATACATGAGTAGGTGTTGCAGCAGCCCTGACTCTATCTCTGACCTCTAATTGCTTTTCTGCAGTAGGCTTCCTCTTTTGTGTCGGAAAATAAAGCTTGTATCAAAAAGACTTTGTTTCTTCTTGCACCGATTCAGCTTAACCATTAATGTTTTTGAGACTTGAGTCTTTTAATGAGATATTCAGATTGACTCACAAGTCTTCGGAGAATAGCATGAAGTCTCTAGCTTCTAATTCTTTAGAGAGTTTGAAATTCCACATCATCAAGTTCAGAGAGTATGTGTTCAGTAGAATCAACTTTAGTACGCACATACTTTCAGCAGGTTGGGTAGATCCTGCATGAATTGGTTCTTCAATCATGGAAACGTTTTCAGCTGGTTCTCTCTTTTTCAGATGGTTGCTGCAGAGTTCTTCCTTTAGTATGTCTTCCTTCTTCAGCAGGTCTTGGCTCTTCAATAGGTGGATATTTTCAGCAAGTTCCTTTCTTCAGCAGATTGCTTCTTCTTCGGTAGTTTGCTCAGACAGAAATTAATTCTTCATTGATCTTCGCTATTCTTTTGGTTGTAGATCTTCCAGCATCTCTGATGGCTTTCTTCATTAAAGCTTGCACAGATGAATCCTTTTCTTCTTAGCAGATTGGTTTCTTCTCCTTTCTTCAGCGGGTTCTCTTCTTCAGAAGCTTGTACTCTTTTCTTCATATGGTTGTTGCGCTGTTCTTTCTTTGCTTCTTCCTGATTCCTTTCTTTAAGTTCGTCTTCATTTCAGCTTGCGCGGATATATTTATTCTCTTCAACAGGTTCAGGTTTCTTCAGTTCAGCAGGTTGATTATCTTCTGAGAGTTGCTTCTTTATATTTCCTGAAATGCATAGAAAAATACCTTTCTAGTAAGAAACACAGGGAAACACTAGAAGGGGGGTTGAATACTGTTTCAATGGAAATCTTTTGGTTTTAGAAAATACTTTAAAAAGTTTCTGTAAAAACTTCAGATGATGAAAGATCGTCTGAAGTTAGTTACTACCTTCTGAACCTTTGTTCAGACACAAAGACAGTTTTGATAAATAGTTTTGTTTGATGTTAAGATTTTTGCTCTTGAAAACTTTTCAAAACCCCTTAGTTAGTTTAAAAACTAAATTGAAAGTGTTTGAGGGAAAGAGAACTCAGCCAAGAATTTGTCCTGGTTCACTCACTACCACTTGTGAGCTACGTCCAGTCCCAGGGCAAACCACCACTGGATTTCCACTAATCTTGCAAGATTACAAGTGTTCTTTTCTATCAAGCCTCTTCAGGCTCTACCACAAGTATTGGTTCTTCAACCAAGCCTCTTCATTCTCTACCACAAGTATTGTTTCTTTAACCAAGCCTCTTCAGGCTCTACCACAAGTATTGTTTCTTTCACCAAGTCTCTTGAGGCTCCACCACAAGTATTGTTTCTTTCACCAAGCCTCTCTAGGCTCTCAGACACTTATCCAAGTGTAACCCAAGTATTCTTTCAGTCAATAAGCCTCTCCAGGCTTGTAACCCAAACTGTTTTAAGATAAAAACAGATAAAGTTCAATCAACTATCTTCAGATGATAGATTGAACTTATCAGAAGTGTACAAGTAACTGAGATTTACTCAGGATAAGCAAATAAGCAAATGTACAGAAAATATCAGAGTATTTTTGCAGCGTTTACGCAGAGTAAAATTTCTTTGATAACTTTTCTTCACTTCTGTTTTTGCTTCAATCTGCATGCGCATATTTATAGTCTTAAAAAAAAATGTTGCCCGTTGTCAAATAGCATTAAATGCTTAAGGAGACATTGAGACACACTCTGTCCAACACGTTCTGAGCAGTCTTAGGTGCAGCAGGTCTGTGCACACAATGCTTTTGAGCAGATACAACAGCTTTGCAGACTTTCCTTAAAAATGCTAAATATTTGAACGAGGAGAGAAAGCAGCTCTGATTCTTATGCTGAAAAGGGTTAGATGATTGGGATGAACGTTCTTCTTACATAGTAACGTCTTCACGGGTCAAACCTTAAACTTGATACCTTTAACCTTCAGATGCAAGGAGTGCTTCAGATGATCTTCAAGTCTTCAGATGATAAACACTCTTTAGATGATAAATACTCTTCAGATGAAGTTGATATTTCAAATGATCTTTTACACAGACAATATGATCTGAAACAGTGCAACATCCTGTGAGAGCATAGTATCATATAAATGCCTTTTATATTTTATATTTGTTGTTCATTAAAACTTAATAGAGTGAGACTCAAAATATTTTTAACTTCATATATTTAATCCTTTGAGACTCAACAATCTCCCCCTTTTTTATGATGACAAATATAAAATATGATAAAATCTGAAAAAGGTTTTAGTTGAGAGAATTCTCCCCTTTAAACAGATATTTCATCTAAGATGATCATATTTCTTCTGAAATGTTCTCCTTCTGAAGTATTCTCCCCCTTTCTAGTTCTGAAACATTTTCTGAAGTACTTGCTGCATTGCTCTCAGATTTTGTTAGTAGTACCATAGTAAATACTTCCTACTGCATAACTACCAATCACATCATATTACTGCTCCCCCTTTTGGCATCAATAAAAAAGGGTAAGCAATAGACAGATAGTAGTTAAGATTGTTGTTCAACAAAGATAGCACATAGAATGATAATAATCAAAACTTTATGGATTAAAATCGGAAACACGTATTGATATAAAAGTGAAACACAGTCTGAATCATTCTAGACATCATCATGAACTTGGTCTTAAGCTTCCCAGAGCTCTCTCAAGCAATTCTTGCATAGCCAGTCTCTGCCTTTCCAGTTCAGCTACGACAGCCTCTCGGAGATGATTTTGACTAGCTTGAATCTGAGCTTGAGTCTCTAAAATCTGATCTGTTTTCTGCATAAGCTATTGATTCTTCAGACGAAGTTCCTCATTCTCCTCAACTAAAGCACTGACTTCGTCTTCAAGATTCTCTTCATAGAAAATAAGAGAGATATGCTTGCAGGTGAATCTGAAGTACTGAAAACCAGTAGGTAGATGATACTGCAAAGGGTCCTTCACTCTGATATAAAATTCAGGGCGAACAAAAGGAAATGCCACCATCCACTCTGAATGGAGATCCCTATCAGACAATGGAAAGCGTCCTCTAAAGAAGGTAGCAGTTTCTACTATAGTTGAACCTGCAACCACTTGAGAGTCAGCATCATCCCAACTTGTTCCTGATGAACTCCCTTCCTTCTCAACAAGATTCCAGTGAAAGTTCCACATGGCATTATAAAGTGAATGATCCATGCCTTGGTTGATGAAGATATATTCTGCAAGATTGTTCCAGTCTTCTTCAGATAACACTCTTGGAGGTCCAGCACCTTGTGAAACTATCTCAGTTCCTTTGTATTTGATAGAAAATAAGTCAGCATAAGGATACCTAAGTACTATCCTGTCTGGTTGCACCAGAATAGTAGTTGACAACTTTGTATGAATAGGTAGAGGGGGTTTGAAATCTCTACAGCCAAAGGATCTGCAACAACTTTGATCAATTAGTTCAGCTTCAAGACACTGCATTCTGACAGCGATCCACTCATCAGGAGATAGTTGAGTTGATCTGTGAGAAAGGATCCAAAGCTTTCCACTGATGGCAAGGAGTGATGACTCCATATTTGATCTTCTCAAGAGCGTCTGAGAGACCACCTCCCCCTGAGCTGAGCATCCTCCTTTGTCTTGCTTCTGAGGAAGTTTCCAGCAAAAACCTTGATGGTGGGTGAGATAACAATGGTGCAGCTTCCTTGAAGAATAGCAATTCTTCATATAAGTTTGGGAACTTTGGTACTCTGGTTCGTACAAAAGTGAGCATATTGTAGAATCTGTGAGGCACTTCAGCAGCCCACTTCAAGTGTTCATTACTGCGAATAGGTAGAGCTAGATCATAGGTAGGTTTTCTTGACAAGTTCCTTTCTTTTTCTTTCATCAGAATACTAACAGGAAGATTTCCACCAAACCAGATGCAGTCTGGCTCGACATCTGAATCAAGTTCAAAGTAACCTGACAGAGAGGAAGAAGATGGTGAAGATGAGGGTACTTCTCTTGGTGTGCTGATAGCTTTAGGTGGAAGAGGGGCTTCATTTTCTGAGGATGAGACATTTCCAAATAGAACCCTAGGTCTCTTAACACGAGTCGTATAGCCTTCAGTAGCTGGCTTCTTCTGCCTCAGTTCCTCCAACTTCTTTTTTCTTTGAGCTTCAGCAACCTTCTGAGACTCGACAACATCTTCTTGTTGGATGCTTTTACTTCTAGTCAACCTTTGAGGGGCATCAGCAGTAGGAGACAACAATCTTCTCCTTTGATTTCTTCTAGTCTTAGCACTGGCTCTTCTTCTTTTTAGCCTGTTGGCTTGCTCAAGCCTCTCATCTTCAAGAACGGCTTGTTGAGCTGCAACAACAAGAGCATAGTCTTGCATTTCTTGTTCTTCCTTCTGCTTTCTTTCTTCTTCTTCAATCTCTGCGACCACTTGTCTGATGTCAGCTTCAGGAGGACTCGTAGCAAAAGGGATGGCTTTGACAGGCTCAGTTGAATCATCTAATGCAACTGAGATTGGTTCAGACTCTAGACTATTGTTGTCCTCTACCTGTCCTCCCTAGTTGAGAGTAGGCTGAGTAGCAAAAGCTAGGTTCTTAGTAACCTGACCCACAATATCAGAATTATGTGCAGAGATACTCTGAGCAGGTTCAGATTGTCTGAACTGAACATCTCCTTCTGGTGATTCTTTCTTCTAAAGCATCTTTGTTCTTTTCTTCTTCAGAACTTTAGTGGGAGTCTGAGCAGACACGAACTTGTCTTTGTGAGTTTCACCTTGCAATTCCTCCTCTAGAATCTCTAAAGAACTTTTCGTAGTTCTGCTAGCTTTGGTTTGAACAACTTCTTCTAGCAGAGTCCTTTCTGGTGAGGGCTTCTTCACAGCAATCCCCATCCTCTTGATGTTGGTCAAGGAGAAGAGAGCAGGACCTTTGTGGTCATACACTCTTTCAATGGGAACATTGAACTTTAGCAGAATCTTTGTGATAAGAGTGGTATGAGTATAGCTTGAGGCAGAATCATTTAACCTTTTCAGCATATTGTAGGGGATGATCTTGGGTAGATTAAGAGGCTTTTTGTCCAAAAGATGGATTATGCAGAATCTTTCCAGCTCAAACACATGATTCTTACTTCCATACTTGGGAAAAATACAACACCCCATGATGGCATGAAGAATCCTTGCCTTAGGATGCATGTAAGAGCTTCTCAGATCACCTGGGTCTTCAATCCCGTACAACTTCTGGGTAAATCTCTTAACTCCATCATTCTTTACTTCCCATTCTGAAATGAACATATCTCCAGTATTGGAAACACCAGTTACAGCAACAATGGTGTCAGCATCTACAATGATTTTTATACCCATCACCTTAGTTTCAAAACTTTGATACCTTCCATCCTGGGAAGAAGTATATCGAGCATTTTTCCAGAAGTCCACCAAACTCTGTTCATGCCATGCACAGTTAATGGTAGAGAAGAAACTAATCCAGCCACATGCTTTGAAGGTGTCAGTGAGATCAATGCCACCATCTCAGAGCATCTCCAGGTCTACAGTCCTGGAAGGAACAATTTGACCACCAGCCGATTTCTTGGAAGCCATTGTTATGAACTAAGAAGGAGACGAAGAATACAGAGAGGACTCAAGGAACTTAGGGCACAAGGAAGGCAACAATTTGCACTTGGAGAGAGAGAGAGTAGTAGCCAGTAAGAGTAGCAATCACGTCTCTTAAATAGCCGTCACACATAGTAATGATGACAGTTGAAGTTTCGGAGATCGTGCAAACATGCTTAGAGTAGTTACTCAGAGAAGAAGACCAAACATTTCAGCTTGCCACGTCATCAGACTGAGCTGCTTCACACATACATGATATTCAGACAATCATGCATGTTCAGATGCAACAACTTCAGATGCATGTTTAGATGCAACAATTATATTTCAGATAAAGCCAAGATATTCAGATTATTTCTTATGAACTTAAATCTATCTTCAGTCAGGGCTTTTGTGAATATATTTGCCCATTGATGCTCAGTATCAATGAACTTTATATCAAAAACTCCTTTCTGAACATAGTCTCTAATAAAATGATGCTTGATTTCTATATGCTTTGCCCTAGAATGTTGAATGGGATTCTTGGATAAATTAATTGCACTTGTGTTATCACACATTACAGGTATAGAAGATACATTAATGTTTAAAATCCTCTAACTGATATTTTACCCATAGCAGTTGTGAACAACAACTGGCTGCAGCAATATATTCAGCTTCTGCTGTGGAAAGAGCAATGGTGCTTTGCCTTTTGCTGGACCAGCTGATCATGTTGTTACCAATGAAATGACAACCTCCACTTGTTGACTTCCTCTCAATTCCATCTCCAGCAAAATCAGCATCACAAAATCCCACTAACCTGCAATCCTTACTTCTCTTATAGCAAAGACCAAGATTAGTAGTACCATTTAAATATCTGAAAATTCTTTTTACAGCTTTATAATGAGTAATTCTTGGATCAGATTGAAATCTGGCACAAAGACATACACTGAACATAATGTCAGGTTTGCTTGCTGTCAGATACAATAATTATCCAATCATTCCTCTATACAAAGTTTGATTTACTGGTTCTTCCCCTTCATCTTTGTTCAAAACAACAGAAGGATGCATAGGAGTAGTCATGGACTTGCAATCACTCATATTGAATTTCTTAAGCATTTATTTTGTATATTTTTCTTGATGGATCCATATACAATCAGATTGTTGCTTAATCTGAAGTCCTAGGAAGAACTTAAGTTCCCCCATCATGCTCATCTCAAACTCAGATTGCATAAGTTCAGAAAATTCCTTGCATAATGAAGAATCGGTAGAACCAAATATAATGTCATCCACATATATCTGAACAAGAATGAAGTCTTTGTTGGACATTTTTCTGAAAAGAGTTGTATCTACTTTTTCTCTTTGAAAACCATTTTTGATTAAAAAGTTGCTCAATCTGTCATACCAAGCTCTTGGGGCTTGTTTCAGACCATAAAGAGCCTTTTTCAGTTTGAAAACATGTTCTGGAAAAGTAGTGTCTTCAAAACCTGGTGGTTGTCTATCATAAACCTCTTCCTCAATAAACCCATTGAGAAAGGCACTCTTAACATCCATCTGATATAAGGTGATGCCATTATTTACTGCATAAGCTAGTAAAATTCTAATGGCTTCAAGCCTCGCTATAGGAGCAAAAGTTTCAGTGAAGTCAATACCTTCTTGCTGATTATAGCCCTGAGCAACAAGTCTTGCTTTGTTTCTGACTACTTTTCCTTCTTCTGATAACTTGTTTCTGAACACCCATTTGGTTCCTATTATAGTTTTCCCATGGGGTTTAGGTACAAGTGTCCAGACATCACTCCTAGCAAATTGATTCAGCTCTTCTTGCATGGCTAGGATCCAACCTTCATCATGCAGAGCCTCTTCAATGTTTTTAGGTTCAATCTCAGAGAGAAGTGCAAGATTATTCAAGCTTCTGAATCTTGATCTTGTTTTTACTTCTTCTGAGGTGTCACCTATAATTTGCTCTCTTGGATGATGAGTTCGGTATCTCCAATCGCGATTGTGAGAGGGTACACACTCTGTCTGAGACTCAACAATGTTGGTCTTAGAAGGTTCAGCTTCAGATGCAGGTTCAGACTTTTGTTCAGAAGGTTCTTCAGAATGACCTTCAGAAGGTCCTTCAGACTTTAGTTCGGGATTCAGCTTCATTCCTGCAAAATCCTCTTCAAGATCTGATAGTTCCCTATCAGTCTCTTTAAAATCATTAAATCTTACATAGATAGATTCTTCTACTATTAAGGTTCTTGAGTTATACACTTTTTAAGCCTTAGAAGATTCAGAATATCCAATAAAGAAACCTTTGTCAGACTTAGCATCAAATTTTCCTAAATCATCTTTTGTGTTGAGTATGAAACACTCACATCCAAAGATATGGAAGTAGGAAATGTTGGGTTTTCTTCCTTTCCACAATTCATATGGGGTTCTTTTGAGAATTGGTCTTACCAAAATTCTATTCTCAATGTAACATGTTGTGTGAACAGCTTCTGCCCAAAAGGATCTAGGTAGATTGCTTGAAATGAGCATGGTTCTTCCCATCTCTTACAAGCTTCTATTCTTTCTCTCAACAACCCCATTTTGCTGAGGTGTTCTAGCCACAGAGAAATTGTGTGAGATCCCATTCTCATCACAGAATAGTCTGAATCTTGAGTTTTCAAACTCTCCACCATGATCACTTCTAATAGCAGATGTGCAGATTCCTTTTTCATTCTGCTCCTTCTTACAAAATTTTGTGAAATTCTCAAAGGTTTCCTCTTTGCTTCTTAGGAATATAACCCATGTGAATCTTGTATAGTCATCAACAATGACCAATCCATATTTCTTTTTTCTAAGACTCTCTGTTCTAGTTGGTCCAAACAAATCCATGTGAAGTAGTTCTAAAGGTCTGCTGGTTGAAACAACGTTTTTACTCTTAAAAGAGTGTCTTGCTTGTTTCCCTTTAGACAATTTTCACATAAAATATCAGATTTGAATAAGAGCTTGGGCAAGCCTTTAACTAAGTTATGTTTAGTTAGCTTTGAGATCAATCTCAGGCTAGCATGCCCAAGTTTCTGATGCCAAATCTATTTTTCATCTTCGATGGAAACAAAACACTTCACATTCTGATTAGCAAGTTTCTCTAGATCAACTTTGTACACATTATTGTGTCTCTTAGTAGAGAAGAGGATATGATTTGAAGTATCCTTGACTATACATCCTTCTTTAGTGAAAGACACAACATATCCACTGTCACATAATTGGCATATGCTTAGAAGATTGTGTTGTAGTCCTTCAACCAGAAGCACATTTTTAATGAGGGATAGAGGAGTCATACCTACAGTCCCAATACCAGTGATCATCCCTTGCTGATTTCCACCAAAGGTGACCACTCCACCTGCCTTGGGTCTAAGGCTTTGGAACAAACACCTTTCTCCCGTCATGTGTCGCGAGCACCCACTGTCCAGGTACCATTTGTGTTGTTTCTTTTGTCCTGTTAAACACATCTGCAATAGGAACAATCAAATTCTTAGGTACCCATATCTTCTTGGGTCCTTTTTTGTTATCTTTGGGTCTTATTTTGCTTCTGTGTCTGTACTGAGACTCAACGTGTCCAGGCTTCCCACAGTTAGAACACCTATTACCTTTCTTAGGTCCTTTATCGGGCATATTAAATATAAAAGATTCAGATGAAGATGTGTCTGAATAACCTAAGCCACTCTTGTCAAGGGGATGCCTTTGAGAGCCCAATAATTTATTCAGATTATTAGTTCCTTTGACAAACTTGGCTAGATCCAAAGTTAATTCTCTAACCTTGTTTTTGAGCTTTTTGTTCTCCTTAACAAGATTATCAGAACTACTTGGATCTTGCTGAAGTAGCTTTTCTTTGAGAGCAAGATTTTCTTTTTGTAAATTTTCATTTCCTAAAGCAGCTTCTGTAAAAGCTCTTGAAAGTTCCTTGAACTCATTGAATAACTCTCTGCTACTTTCAACAAGGTCATTGATGAGCATAATTTCACACATACTTTGCACCTTCAATTGCAGCTTTCTTAGAGTATAATTGTAATCAAATTCATTGTTATAATTGGGATTTACCAAATTGAACTTAGTTGGGCTTTAACTAGAAATGTTGTTTAAATTCGGATTTTTAAGCCTACTGACCTACCTGTCTTGTTTTGATGATATTGCGAGATATAGGTGTCCGATTTGACTGATTCCAGTGGCATTGGAAAGCTAACTTCCTGGGCTTTAATTTGATAGTTCATATGACTATATTCAACTGAGCGACAAGGTGCAGTTTTCAATTTGAAGTTGACGTTCAGATGCTGTCAGAGCTTGAGCGGGAACAACAAGTTTCTTAAGTAGTTGCTGAAGTAGTTTTAGTATTTTTGGGCCTGAAACTTGTTAGTCTGGGCCCATTTTACCCTCTGCCATTAGATTAATCTTGTGGTTTAGGGATTAGTATAAATAGGGGCTGTTGCAATTCTGTTAGACACCATTGGACACACCTTTCACGTCACTTTTCCCTTTTTCATTTTTTACATAGATTGAAGTTAAGGAGACGCTTGCTTTCCCTTCTCTCTGTTTTTCTAGGTTTTCTTCTTCTTCTTTTTCTAGATTTTCATTTTGCTGTTCTTCCTCTTATGGATTGCTAAACTTTTGAGGATTGATTCTTGAGTGATTTCCAATCGAATTCTGAGGTTTATTTCTATTCAAATTCGTATTTCAATTTCTGCAGTAGATTCAATTTCATCTTCTCGTTTAGAATTCTGGTTTTGAATCTTGAATTGGATTTGAACGCTTGTTGATGATTCAATTCTGTTCTTCGCTAAGAATTCTGGTTTAGTTTGCTTCATTCTAAACAACCAACTGTTTGCTTAATTCAGGAGGTAAAGGATTAGAAATCTCATACCAGTACGCTTAAACTGGTCACCAGTACGCTTAGTCTGGTTTAGCAAGTTCGCTTAGTTCTTGAGTGAGATTATTGTTAAATTAATTGATGCTTGTTCGGTTAATTCGAATTTATTCTGGAAATTGAGTTCGATGTATTTTTAACCGATGAAGGATCCAATTGTGAATGAACAAGAGAATCAATATGTTTTCTTACATCGTTTTATTCCTTCTTCTTTACTTGCGAAACTCTGTTTCTAAACAAACAACCAAAAACCCCCTCTTTCTGTTACGTTCTAAAATTCTGCACTGTTAAGACAATCCCTGTCTTAAGACCGTCTGAAGTTCTGTCTTAAGACCGTCTTAAGTCATTTGTCTTAAGTTTAATCTGAAGTTCTGGTTCTAAATTTTTGGTCTGAAATCTGATATTCTGAATTGCAATTGAATTCCTTGAGAGACGACTTTGGGTTGTCTAACCCTCACTACACTTTAATTCATATTATTTGATTGGGTACGACCTCGATCAAATTTGGCGCCGTTGCCGGGGAATTCAATTCATTTTCGGATTCATTCACATAGTGTTGTTATTCTGTTTCTTGTTTCTGTTTGAGTTTTTAGTTTCTGTTTTCATTTTCATTTTTGTGTAGGATAATTGTGTCTTTGTTCTTGTAAAAAATCTGTTTGTATAGTCATAATATGTGTTGAAATAGTTAGGTGAATTCAGTTAGGTGATTCTGTTAGTGAAGTAGAGAGTATAGAGTGAATTTCTGTAATTTTGAGTTTATGTTGATTCTGTAATTCGTGTAATTGTTCTGTGCTTGGGAAGTAGAGTCATATTTCATATTGTGTTTTGTTATAGATAACTTGATTTGTGAAGACTCAGTTTGATCAATTTTGGTTCACAAGTTTGAGGTAAGTAGACTAATCTGTCACTTGCAAAGTTACTGTTCCATTGCTCTTTGTGAATTTTAATTTGTGTTTTGAGTTGTGTGATGTGTTAAGTCATTGTAATTAGTTTGTTTAGTCATGTTTTGATGTTTAGAAATTGTTTAGATGAAATTAGAATAGATTTGGTGTCGTTTGGATTGAATTGCATAAGTTGATCAAGTGCTGTTGACTTTTTTTTTTTCTGCTGTTGACTTTTGCAATTGAATCTGACTTTTTGTTTAACATAGTTAGAGGTTGAATTTTTGTGCCAATTTTTGTGTCCACATTTATTTAGGTTAATAATGAATATTAGATACCCCAGATGTTGTTAGATAAGTCCTGATTGTGAGATTACACTTTGTACTGGCTTATTTTGACTTGTTGACTTCAATTGGGCATAACTTGAGCTAGGAGTGTAAGAATTTAACATATTTTATATGCTTTTGGGGTAGAAGAAGCTAGTTAGAGTGATTCTCGCAGCTATGAGGAGATACCCCCCATAAAATTGCAAAAAAAGTCGTTTTCTATTTTTAAAGGATTTTTTTAAAGTTTTTTTGGTGTATTTTCCCTTTCTTACCTTAGGTAGTTTTGGTACTTAGGCTTTGAATTTTGTTCTGAAATTTTTTATGGTTGTTTCCTATGTTAATATAGTGTTTTCCATGTATCCATTTCATTGGTTTCTGCTCATTTGATATAGGCTTCCTTTATATGCTGACATGCTGTTGTATGCCTCATTTTGTGCATTTTTGTGTGCATTTGGTGTATGACTAGAGCAAACCCAGGTATCCTACATTCATTTGATCCAGAAATTGATAAGACATATCATAGGTTAGTTAGAGAGTCTAGGATTCCATTTGTGCATAATTCTGTTAGTGATAGTCAGTTGTCTGATAGTGTCTATTCTGCTGTTAGTGTTAGTGATAGTGAGTCTGTTTCTGTGTTTTCTTCTTCTTCCTTTCTTGAGTCTGATCTTAATTGTGATACCATGGCTGAGAGAACTTTGAGAGAGCTTGCAGCACCTTATGTTAATATTCAGACTTTATGCATTCAATATCCTGATATAGATGTACCTTGTGAGCTAAAGTCTGGATTGATTCATTTGTTGCCCAAGTTCCATGGTCTTGCAGGTGAGGACCCACATAAACACCTCAAGGAATTCCATATTGTCTGCACAACTATGAGACCAGCTGGAGTTCCCGAGGATCATATTAAGCTGAAGGCATTTCCATTCTCCCTGCAAGATACAGCAAAAGACTGGTTGTACTTCCTTCCACCTGGATCCATTACTAGCTGGGATAATTTGAAGAGGATGTTTCTGGAAAAATTTTTCCCAGCATCCAGAGTGACTTCAATTAGGAAGGAGATCTGTGGTATAAGGCAGATGGACAGAGAGAGTCTGTATGAGTACTGGGAGAGGTTTAAGAGGCTTTGTGCAAGCTGCCCACATCATCAGATTCATGAGCAGCTACTCATCCAGTATTTCTATGAGGGCCTGATAAACATGGACAGACAGATGATAGATACAACCAGTGGAGGAGCGCTTGTAGATAAAACTCCAATTGCAGCAAGGCAGTTAATTGAGAACATGGCTTCTAATAACCAGCAGTTTGGTACCAAAAGCAATTCAGTAGCCTTGACCAGAGGAGTTCATGAGATGGAGACCACTTATGTTGCTGATCATAGGAAGTTGGAAAGCAAGCTTGATGATTTGGCTTCCTTGGTCAAGCAGATGGCGGTGTCTCAGAAGGTTGCTAAGCTATGTGGGATTTGTACTTCTGCTGATCATCCCACTGATTCCTGCCCCACCTTACACGAGTCTAAAGGAGATGATGCTGTTCCTGTTCCTCCTCAGGCTTATGCAGCAAATATATATGGTTCTGGCAGACCCCCTCAGCAGCAACAATATAATCAGGATCTTTCTTCCAATAGGTATAATCTAGGTTGGAGGAATCATCAAAATTTGAGATAGGGGAATTCTTCTCAGCAGCAGCAGCAACCTCCACCACCAGTTGCTGCACCTTCCAAGAGTGAGCCTTCCTTGGAAGAATTAATGAGGCAAATGGCAGTCAACAATCTGAATTTCCAGCAAAGGACCGAAGCAACTATTCAAAGCCTGGAAAATCAGATTGGTCAGATGGCTACCACTATTAATAAGCTGCAGTCCCAGGGTTCAGACAAGCTTCCTGGTCATACAGTTGTCAACCCTCAGTAGAATGTTAGTGCAATCACCTTGAGATCAGGTAAGAGTCTGCAAGTGTCTAAAAGGCAACAGTCTAAGCAAGAAAATGAGATTATTACAGCTTCAGACAGTACTATCTCAGCAGGTACAACTTCAGACAGCCCTATACATGAGAGAGCTTGTCCTAGTCCTTTGGGCAGCCCCAGTTCTTCAAGCAATGTACAACCTTTTATTCCTCTTCCATTCCCTCAGAAAGTTGTGCAGAAGAGTAAAAAAATGGAAGACAAAGAAATCTTGGAAACTTTCAGAAAAGTGGAGGTCAATATACCCCTACTTGAGGCCATAAAGCAAATTCCAAGATATGCCAAGTTTCTGAAGGATTTGTGCACTCATAGGAGGCGGCTGAAGGGCAATGAGAGGATCAGTATGGGAAGGAATGTCTCTGCACTCATTGAGAGACCAGTGACTACTATTCCTGAAAAATGCAAAGATCCGGGGACATTTTCTATTCCTTGTGTTATAGGCAGTAAAAAATTTGATAATGCTATGCTTGACTTAGGAGCATCTATTAATGTTATGCCCTTATCTATTTTCACCTCATTGTCCCTTGGTCCTTTGCAGGCTACAGGTGTTGTCATTCAGTTGGCAAATAAGAGCACTGCCCACCCTGCAGGTCTTATAGAGGATGTACTGGTTCGTGTGAATGACCTCATCTTCCCCGCTGACTTTTATATATTGGATATGGAGGGAGGATATTCACTCACTGGTGCAGCCCCCATCATCTTAGGCAGGCCCTTCCTGAAGACAGCAAGGACTAAGATTGATGTTCATGCAGGCACACTTACCATGGAGTTTGGAGATAGTGTGGTTCAGTTTAACATTTTAGATGCTATGAAGCATCCCATTGAGGACCATTCTGTTTTCCACATTGATATGCTTGCTGAACTTGTAGATAATAGTCTGTCAGAGTTTATAGAAGAGTTGGATTTTCCTGCCTTGTCTGACTTCAATGATGTTTACACTTGTGATTTATGTTCTGATTCTTCCAAATGTAGTATGTGTGCTGAGATAGATGAGTTCATATCTGCTGATAGTTCTGATTGTGTTCATTTTTTAGCAGGTTCTAATGATGTTGATTTTTCAGCAGGTTCTGGTATTTATACACCAACAGAGCGAATTAAGTCAGAATGCACAGGCTTGATTACAACAATTACAGATACATCTGACTTGGTTGATTTGCAGGTTGCAGAGGTTTCTACCAGTACCAGATTGCTGCCTTCCATTGTCCATCCCCCATCACTGGAGCTAAAGCCACTTCCTTCTCACCTCAAGTATGTATATTTGGAGGATGAGCAGAAGCTTCCAGTGATTATCTCCACTGCTCTTTCAGATGATCAGGAGCAACGATTATTGTATGTTATTAGGGATCGCAAGAGAGCTCTTGGCTGGACCTTGGCAGATATTCCGAGTATTAACCCCTCCATGTGTATGCACCGTATCTTGTTGGAGGATGGGGTTAAACCTGTGAGACAGCCTCAGAGAAGGCTGAATCCCCAGATTCTTGACGTGGTCAAGAAGGAGGTCACCAAGCTGCTACAGGCCGGTATCATATATCCCATATCAGATAGCACTTGGGTGAGCCCGGTACAGGTGGTACCAAAGAAATCTAGGATTACAGTTGTAAAGAATGAGAAGGATGAGTTGATTCCTACTAGAGTGCAGAACAGCTGGAGAGTCTGCATTGACTATAGGAGGCTCAACCAGGCGACCAGGAAGGATCACTTCCCACTTCCTTTCATTGATCAGATGCTGGAGCGCCTGGCAGGTAAATCACATTACTGTTTCTTAGATGGTTTCTCTGATTATTTTCAGATTTGTATTGCACCAGAGGACCAGCATAAGACCACATTTACATGTCCTTTTGGTACCTTTGCTTATAGAAGGATGCCTTTCGGTCTATGCAATGCTCCTGGTACTTTCCAGAGATGCATGATGAGTATATTTGCTGATTTACTTGAGCATTGCATAGAGGTTTTCATGGATGATTTTAGTGTATATGGCTCCTCATTTGATGCATGTTTGGATAGCTTGACTAGAGTGCTTGATAGGTGCATAGAGACTAACCTTGTTCTGAATTATGAAAAGTGTCATTTTATGGTAGAGCATGGTACAGTCTTAGGCCACATTATCTCTAGGAAGGGCATTGAGGTAGATCCTGCGAAATTAGATGTTATTTCACACTTACCTTACCCCTCTTGCGTGCAAGAGGTTCGATCTTTTCTTGGACATGCAGGTTTCTATCGCAGGTTTATTCAGGACTTCAGCAGGATAGCTCTTCCATTGTCCAACTTGCTTCAGAAGGATGTGATATTTGATTTTGGAGAGCAGTGCAGAGAGGCATTTGATCGCCTCAAGAGAGCTCTCATCACCTCTCCAATTATTCAGCCACCAGATTGGGCTCTTCCATTTGAGTTGATGTGTGATGCATCAAACTACGCTTTGGGAGTTGTTTTGGCTCAGAAGGTTGGTAAGCTGTCTCATGTGATTTACTATGCATCTAGGACATTGGATGCAACACAGGTAAATTACACTACCACTGAGAAAGAGCTTTTAGCAATTGTTTTTGTATTGGATAAGTTCAGATCTTATTTGCTAGACTCTAGGGTAGTTGTTTTTACTGATCATGCTGCTATGAAGTTTCTTTTGAAAAAGACAGATTCCAAACCTAGGTTAATTAGGTGGATGCTACTACTCCAGGAGTTTGACTTGAATATCCAAGATAGGAGTGGTGCACATAATTTAGTAGCAGACCATTTGAGCCGCATTGAGAGAGGGGAGGATGCGTTTCCTATTCGGGATGACTTTCCGGATGAGCAGCTTATGGCTTTGCATGATTCCCATCCCCCTCCCCTTACCCCTTGGTTTGCTGATATTGTTAATTATCTTGTTGCATCTGTTTTTCCACCTTTGGCATCTAGCGCTCAGAGAGATATACTTAAGAGTGATGCCAAGTATTATGTATGGGATGACCCTTATTTGTGGCGTTTTTGCAGTGACCAGGTGATTCGTAGGTGTATTCCAGATCATGAGATCCAATCTGTACTTCAGTTCTGTCATGCCTCACCTGTTGGAGGCCATCTTGGACCTCAGAGGACAGGACAAAAGGTGTTGGATTGTGGATTTTATTGGCCTACTATTTTCAGAGACGCCTGGAGAGTCTCTTCTACATGTGAGCAATGTCAGAAAGCAGGAGCGGTCATTTCTAGCAGGCAGCAGATGCCCCAGCAGCCTATGCTGTTTTGTGAGATCTTTGATGTATGGGGTATTGATTTTATGGGCCCATTTCTTGTTTCTTTTGGTTTTATATATATCTTGCTTGCTGTGGACTATGTCTCAAAGTGGGTGAAGGCTATAGCCACAAGGACTAATGATGCTCGAGTTGTTGTGGATTTTGTCAGGTCTCACATCTTTTGCAGGTTTGGAGTGCCTCGAGCCATTGTTAGTGATCAGGGGACCCACTTCTGTAACCGGTCCATGGAGGCTTTGCTGAAGAAGTATGGGTTGGTGCATAGAGTTTCTACACCATACCACCCCCAGACTAATGGACAGGCTGAGATCTCCAACAGAGATATTAAGAGGATTCTTGAGAAGATGGTGCAACCTAATAGGAAAGAATGGAGCCGCCGCCTTAATGATGCTCTTTGGGATCATAGGACTGCCTACAAAGCACCTCTTGGGATGTCTCCCTTCAGAGTTGTTTTTGGTAAGGCATGCCACTTACCTGTGGAGATAGAGCATCGGGCATATTGGGCAGTACGAGCTTGCAACTTAGATTGCGACCAGGCAGGAGAACAAAGGAAACTTCAATTGCAGGAGCTTGATGAGATTCTCCTGGAGGCCTATGAGAATTCTAAGTTGTACAAGGAGAAGACTAAGAAATTTCATGATCAATCTATTGCTAGAAAAGAGTTTGTTGTAGGCCAAAAGGTTTTGTTGTTCAATTCTAGACTTAAGCTCATGCCTGGTAAGCTTCGCTCTCGTTGGGTTGGACCTTTTCTTGTTACTCATGTTTATCCTTATGGGGTTGTAGAGCTGAAAGGTGAGTTCACCAACAAGACCTTCAAGGTCAATGGCCACCGTCTCAAGCTGTTTCATGAGAGCCACACTTTGGTTGATGAGACGGTTGAGGAGCTTAGCTTGCAGCTTCCCCAATTCCCTCAAGTGCAAATATTTCCACCTTGATGAGGGAGTCTCTTTCCCCACTTTTTCATTATACTATGTCTCTTGTTCTCCAATTTCATTATTTTTACATTGAGGACAATGTGTGATTTAAGTGTGGGAGAGGAGAATTGTAGTTTTAGGACTTTAGAATTGATTTTAGGAATTAGTTTGTGGTCAGGATTTAATTGATTTGTGTTAGCAATTTTTAGGACTAAAAAAAAAATTTCAGACAGTATGCTGTTTGCTAAAAAATTACTGTTTATTGTTTGAAACTACTTGCTGAATTTGCTGTTTCTGAAGCTGTTAGCTGTTGCGTAGCAATTCTGTAGATACAATTGTCTGAATTTTACTGTCTACTGTCTGAAAGTGCTGTTTACTGTTACTGTATGCTGTTTGTGCGTTTTTCTGCTGCTATTTACAGCAGAATTTCAGACAGTACGTTTTTCCTTGACAGCGGAATTTATTTTAACAGCAAAAATAGATTTCTGACAGTAGAAAAATACATTTGGCATGTTTTTCATTGGATTTTTTAGGATTTGTGTTGGTAGTTTGCATTATCATCATTCTTGGATAATTGATTTCTTGATTTATATTGATTGAATTCCTTGTAATTTGGTGAAAAAGTTGGTTTTGATAATTATTGGGTTGAATCTTTTGTGATGGAGTTGTCCTTGGTGAGATTTTGAGCCTTATTGATGGATGGACCATTCTATGCCATTCTCTCTTTTTCTTGTGTGATTTCACTCATGTTTGCTTGTGCTCTAGAACTTGGCTTGACTCTTTAATTTGCAACTTTGTTCACTTGCATGAATTGAGATGATTGAGGCATTTTTGTTGATAATTGAGCTACTAGCCATATTAGCCTACCTTGATAATTTTCCAACTTGTTAACCCCTTTGAGCCTATGGATTCCATTTCTTGTTATTAAAAGCTCATTACAAGCCTTGAAAGTGAAAAACCATGATTGTCCTTGCCTTAGAGGATAAAGGAGTTTTGGAATTGTTTTGGGAATAGGTTCTTGAATAAGTGTGGAGGTGTACTTAAATTTCTTGTCTTATCTCCTCAAGTGGATATCATATTATGACCTTGGCTAGTTTTAAAAAAATTTGGAAAAGGAATGATGGAAAATAAAAAGAAAAAAAAACAGAAAAGAAAAGCTCAAAAGAAAAGTATATAAAAAAAAGGAAAGAAATAAAGTGTGCTTGAAATAAATAAAAAAAATTGGGTCAAAAGGTGAAAAAGAGGAGTTTAATTGTAATCTTGAGATGTATGCTACTTGGATTCATGAGTGTATTCCCCATTGCTCCTGTATTCTCTTTGGTTTATAGCTTCTTATCCTTCATTTTCCCTACCTTTACCTTGGCCCCATTTCATCCTATTTGAAGTCCTCTTGATCTTTGCTTGCTTTTGTTTCAAATGTTGTGGATATTAGAGTCTTGCCAAGCCTATGGTAGTGTTTTCTTACATGATTGCTTTGAGTGTATATACACAAGCCTAAACACTTGAGAGTTAGAGAGTTTGTCTTGTGAGGATTCTATCATTCTTGATTCACCCCTTTGATTTGATCTACCCTCTTGTTTGCTAAATTATTGGGAATTCCATTCATATATTTCTTGAATCCATGATTCCTTGGATGTTGTATTTTGCCTACTCCTATGCATTCCTTGGATCTCTTGATAATTATGCCATCTGTATCTGCATCTTGATCCTTAGTTGATTTTTGGTCATATGGTGTTTTGCCCGGAGTGCAAAAGATTAAGTGTGGGGGTATTTGATGAGCATAATTTCACACATACTTTGCACCTTCAATTGCAGCTTTCTTAGAGTATAATTTTAATCAAATTCATTGTTATAATTGGGATTTACCAAATTGGACTTAGTTGGGCTTTAACTAGAAATGTTGTTTAAATTCGGATTTTTAAGCCTACTGACCTACCCGTCTTGTTTTGATGATATTGGGAGCTATAGGTGTCCGATATGAGTGATTCCAGTGGCATTGGAAAGCTAACTTCCTGGGCTTTAATGTGATAGGTCATATGACTATATTCCACTGAGCTACGAGGTACCGTTTTCAATTTGAAGTTGACATTCAGATGCTGTCAGAGCTTGAGCGGGAACAACAAGTTTCTTAAGTAGTTGCTGAAGTAGTTTTAGTATTTTTGGGCCTGAAACTTGTTAGTCTGGGCCCATTTTACCCTCTGCCATTAGATTAATCTTGTGGTTTAGGGATTAGTATAAATAGGGGCTGTTGCAATTCTGTTAGACACCTTTGGGCACACCTTTCACGTCACTTTTCCCTTTTTCATTTTTTACACAGATTGAAATTAAGGAGATGCTTGCTTTCCCTTCTCTCTGTTTTTCTAGGTTTTCTTCTTCTTCTTTTTCTGCATTTTCATTTTGCTGTTCTTCCTCTTATGGATTGCTAAACTTTTGAGGATTGATTCTTGAGTGATTTCCAATCGAATTCTGAGGTTTATTTCTATTCAAATTCGTATTTCAATTTCTGTAGTAGATTCAATTTCATCTTCTCCTTTAGAATTCTGGTTTTGAATCTTGAATTGGATTTGAACGCTTGTTGATGATTCAATTATGTTCTTCACTAAGAATTCTGGTTTAGTTTGCTTCATTCTAAACAACCAACTGTTTGCTTAATTCAGGAGGTAAAGGATTAGAAATCTCATACCAGTACGCTTAATCTGGTCACCAGTACGCTTAGTCTGGTTTAGCAAGTTTGCTTAGTTCTTGAGTGAGATTATTGTTGAATTAATTGACGCTTGTTCGGTTAATTCAAAGTTATTCTGGAAATTGAGTTCGATGTAATTTTAACCGATGAAGGATCCAATTGTGAATGAACAAGAGAATCAATTCTTACATCGTTTTATTCCTTCTTCTTTACTTGCTAAACTCTGTTTCTAAACAAACAACCAAAAACCCCCTTCTTTCTGTTACGTTCTGAAATTCTACACTGTTAAGACAATCCCTGTCTTAAGACCGCCTGAAGTCTTAAGACCGTCTGAAGTTATGTCTTAAGACCGTCTTAAGTCATTTGTCTTAAGTTTAATCTGAAGTTCTGGTTCTAAATTTTTGGTCTGAAATCTGATATTCTGAATTTCAATTGAATTCCTTGAGAGACGACTTTGGGTTGTCTAACCCTCACTACACTTTAATTCATATTATTTGATTGGGTACGGCCTCGATCAGTCATCATACTAATCTTGTAAAGTTTGAGGAATTACCTCAGAGTCTGAACTATCTGAAGATGGTAGACTTGCCATCAGATAGAGGTTAGCTTCTTCTGAAGTGTCCTCCTCTTCCTCTGAAGTGGAATCACCCAAGTCTTCTCATGTAGCCATCAATCCTTTCTTTTTCTTTTAAAACTTCTTCTTCTGAAAGGTTGGCTTCCTTAACATGGGACAATCCGTCTTCATGTGACCTGGCTGTTTGCACTCAAAACAGGTAATTTTGTCAGTGATAATAGATTCTTTACCTGATTTACCTTGTTTGACATTAGAAGGTTGAGATCTTCTGTATCTTCCTTTTCTTTGTAGCATTTTCTTAATCTTCTTGCTGAGAAGAGCAAGATCATCATCTTCTGAACAGTATTCAGACTCAGTATCACTCTCTGAAGTGTCCTCTGCTCGCATGGCTTTCATGCTACCATGCCTAGATTGTCTGGCCTTGCAGTTCAATGCCAGCGATTTCTTCTTGGTGTCATCCTCCCCAAGTTCAAACTCATGGACTTTGAGAGAGCCCAGTAGTTCCTCCATTCTAAGAGAATTTAAATCTTTGGCTTCTTGAATGACAGTAACCTTGGGTCTCCAGGACTTTGGTAAACTTCTTAGAATCTTTCGAATGTTATCTCCAGATTCAAAAGTTCTTCCCAATGACCTGAGTCCATTGGTTATCGTCTGAAACCTCCCAAACATTTGGTCTATAGTTTCAGATTCTTCCATCTTGAACATCTTATACTGATGTATAAGCATGTTAATCTTGGATTGTTTCACAGTCTCTGTCCCTTTATGGGCTGCTGCAAGCATATCCCATATCTCCTTGGCAGATGAACAACCATAAACCTTCTCATATTCTGACTTGTTCAAGGAACATATCAGATAGAGTTTGGCCTTGGCATTTAATTGAACTCGAGCCTTCTGCTCCAAGGTCCATTCAGCCTTAGGTATGGGCACTCCAGCATGCATGGGCACATAGTCTCCATCAGTAACCACATACCAGACATCAATGTTGTTGCTTTCAATAAACAACTTCATATGATCCTTCCAATAGTGGTAATCCACTCCATTGAATGCTGGGGGTCTCGTGATGGAGGCTCCTTCAGTGATATATTGTCTATTGCTGGTAGAAGTTTCCATTGGATCTCTATCCTCCGCACTGATTAGGTGCTAACCCCGAGGATAAGCTCTAGTACCAACTGTAAGAAACACAGGAAAACACTAGAAGGGGGGTTGAATAGTGTTTCAATGGAAACCTTTTGGTTTTAGAAAATACTTTAAAAAGTTTCTGTAAAAACTTTAGATGATGAAAGATCGTCTAAAGTTAGTTACTACCTTCTGAACCTTTGTTCAAACACAAAGACAGTTTTGATAAATAGTTTTGTTTGATGTTAAGATTTTTGCTCTTGAAAACTTTTCAAAACCCCTTAGTTAGTTTAAAAACTGAATTGAAAGAGTTTGAGGGAAAGAGAACTCAGCCAAGAATTTATCCTGGTTCACTCACTACCACTTGTGAGCTACGTCCAATCCCAGGGCAAACCACCACTGGATTTCCACTAATCTTGCAAGATTACAAGTATTCTTTTCTATCAAGCCTCTTCAGGCTCTACCACAAGTATTGTTTCTTCAACCAAGCCTCTTCAGGCTCTACCACAAGTATTGTTTCTTTAACCAAGCCTCTTCGGGCTCTAGCACAAGTATTGTTTCTTTCACCAAGCCTCTTCAGGCTCTACCACAAGTATTGTTTCTTTCGCTAAGCCTCTCCAAGCTCTCAAACACTTATCCAAGTGTAACCCAAGCATTCTTTCAGACAATAAGCCTCTCCAGGCTTGTAACCCAAATTGTTTTAAGATAAAAACAGATAAAGTTCAATCAACTATCTTAAGATGATAGATTGAACTTATCAGAAGTGTACAAGTAACTGAGATTTACTTAGGATAAGCAAATAAGCAAATGTACAGAAAATATCAGAGTATTTTTGCAGCGTTTACGCAGAGTAAGATTTCTTTGATAACTTTTCTTCACTTATGTTTTTGCTTCAATCTACATGGGCATATTTATAGTCTTCGAGAAAAATGTTGCCCGTGGTCAAATAGCATTAAATGCTTTAGGAGACGTTGAGACACACTCTGTCCAACACGTTCTGAGCAGTCTTAGGTGTAGCAGGTCTGTGCACACAATGCTTTTGAGTAGATACAATGACTTTGCAGACTTTCCTTAAAAATGCTAAATATTTGAACGAGGAGAGAAAGTAGCTCTGATTCTTATGCTGAAAAGGGTTAGATCATTGGGATGAGCGTTCTTCTTACATAGTAACATCTTCACGGGTCAAACCTTAAACTTGATACCTTCAGCCTTCAGATGCAAGAAGTGCTTTAGATGATCTTCAAGTCTTCAGTTGATAAACACTCTTCAGATGAAGTTGATCTTTCAGATGATCTTTTACACAAACAATATGATCTGAAACAGTGCAACATCCTGTGAGAGCATAGTATCATATAAATGCCTTTTATATTTTATATTTGTTGTTCATTAAAACTTAAGAGAGTGAGACTAAAAATATTTTTAACTTCATATATTTAATCCTTTGAGACTCAACATTTGTCAGTAGAACCTGTTTCTTGTACAATCTAATTTGTTAATCATTAAAACCAAGGATAATGAGTCTTGAATCTAATTTCAAATACTTAAATTAATTCTGAGGCTTCACATTGTCATTGCCGCCAAATTTTTAGATTTGTTAATTGCTGTCTGTTAATGTATGCACTAGAGACATATATGTTTTATTTTGAACATCCATCACTTGTATCATATTATTTTATAAAGGAAATTCATTTTATTAATTCTTTTAGAATATAATTATTGTCCTTAGAATAGTAAGCTCAAACTTCATAAGAAATCAAGTAGATTACTTGATCGTGAGATCTTATGAAAGAACTATTCTTAAAATAGTCCATGGTCAAGTATCATCTTAGAACAAAAGATGCATTTAGACTAGTATGTGACTTCGTTGATAATGACATCTCATGGATCATGGATATGAGATTCCATGTGCTCACATAAGTACACATTAAGACTAATGGTGTACTTGACTGACCCACCTTAAGAACGTTGCATGGATTGTTACATAAGTGTCATGAACGTTTCTTATATTGATAAATATTATATGAAGACCTTTGACCTGAAATCACTAGGATTCTTACATAAGGAATTATATGTTTTAAATATCATCAAACGTTGCTTGTAACAAGGTGATCATAAAGTTGGTTTTTGGACATATAATGAATTATGTGGTGGAATGTGAGTGACCTAGATGGGATTTGTCCCTCCTATGTAATAGGAGTTATATCTGTAGGCCTCTTGATAAAGTTAGACTACAAAATGCATGGCCATGCTCAGGAGGATAAACATGAAATGTTTATTTTCTGTATAGTCTACTTGGAGATCAAGAAAACATAAATTGAACTATACTAGGATGACACATACCATGCCCTTGGGTTCAATTAGATATTTGGACAAAGGGACAGATCATATAAATTATTATCATAAAATAGGATTCGTTAAAGTTGTTGATTATCTCAATATTTGGGTAGTAGTGATGTATTGCTAGATACCACTCACTATTTATGATATTAAATATAAAAGGGTTTTATTTTAAATATCATAACCAGATATTAAAAGCCTATTGGGTCACACGCAAACAACAAGCCGCTAGGAAAAGATAATAATTCTAATTTGATTAGAATTATAACATAATGGGTCAGGCCCATATGTTTTAGGGATAATTGAGTGATGGTAAAACCCTAGCCACCACTCTATAAATATAGCATGAGATGTATTGCCTTATTGTTGGTATAGCAAGTTAAATTTTTACTAAGTGTTGGAGATGCCAAAGTGTTCTAAAAATCGAAAGAGATCTAATGCTTATCAAGAATACTTTTCAATTTTTTAGAATCCTTCGATAAGAAGAATTGAGATTGAAATATTTCTATGAATGAGATTCTTATGGTTCCATTTTTAGAAGAAGGAACTTCGAGAAATTGAAGTAAAAAAGAGACTCTGGAAAACCGAAGTCATAAGGCTTCTGGAAAATCGAAGTCATAAGGATTTTGGAAAATCGAAGTCATAAGGCTTCTGGAAAATCGAAAGCAGAAAAAAGACTTCAAGAAATCGAAAGAAAAGCACAACCTCAGAAACACTTAGAAGAAATTTGATGGTTCAAGAAGGCTTATTCGAAAATGAAGTTCTAAAAGACAGTTGGGAGCAGTTATTGGAAGTTTGATATTCAAGACAAGTGTCAAGATTACAGTAGGCCAGTCATAGGAAGTTTTTAGAAGTTCAAATGATTTATGTCCGTTAGAATACATGTCATTCTTGTATTGCGCCAACACAAATATAGGTGTTGATGTGTCTTGTTGGCATTAGTTAGTCGTTAGGATTAGAAAGCTATAAATAGGCCAACCCAAGATGTAATAGGGTTTGGAAAATCATTTGTACAAACACTTTGAAACACCTATACATCCATCCTATCAGTGACTACAAAGGTTACAAGGAGTGCTAGTATGTGAATTCCTTCCACTTTCAATCAATGCAATTGTTTTTACTTGTTCCTTATCTTTTTCTTGTTCTTACTTTGATCTTTATTTCTCATTTTCAGTACCTTTTCTTGTTTCTTTTACTTTGTTCTTCAATTTACTTTTAATGCGTTTTTCTTTCTTTCTTTCTTTCTTTCCTTCTTTTAAATTTTCGTTCTTACTTATTTGCAATTATGTTTTTTCTGATTTTCCAAAACTTCAACTTAGAACTTTATTTGATGAAGTTCTGAATCAATTTGTTCTAACTTTTAAGAAACAAAATCTTTTGCAAATTCTTCAAAGTGAAAACACTGTAAACCTACTTTTTAAAAGAGTCCCGTAAGAGGACTTGATTCTAGTCCCCAGAATGTTCTTAGAATCAAAGTGATTAAAAGTAATTTTTCGAGATTGAATTTTATCACCACAAACAAATTGGCACGCCTAGTTGGACAAAATTGCCAAAAGTAGTGTGTGTTATTATTTTCTGGATATTGATCTTGCATGCGTTTAAGAAGTGGTAGAACAATATCTGTTCAAATGACTAATAACGCAAGGCAAATAGGAAGTGGAAACAATAAGATACAACTACAAATTCTGGAAGTCTGATAAATACAAATTATACATATTAATCATCCCTCAAATTTAACCTTTTAATGCATTTTTTATGCTTAATTAATAAGTCATAAGCATATTATGCCAATCCAGGTTCATATTGGGCTCAATTACATTTTTCAGCATTAAACTATTTTCGTATTTCAAGCATAACTTGGTTCTAGACATATAAAAATTATATTCTTTATATTGTAGGAAAGATAAAAGAAAGCCCTACAACTTTGATGAAGAACCCAAAAGCTAAATCGGATGGCTAGTGAGTCGAAATGGGCTTGGAAGACCGAATAGTCAGCATCATATGAAAACCTGACCAACACTCAATGATTGGGCCATAAACTTGGGCTAAAAAACTCCTTTTGGGCTCAACCCAACGGTATTTGAAAGCTATGATCCAGAGCTTAATTTCATATGAAGACAACTGATAAGTGAAAATTAGTTGATAAATTTGAGCACTTTTTGGTTCACTTATCAAGGATAAAATGGTATTTTTGCCCCAGTTTAATCCCTTTTTATTAAATATTAGATAAATCATATTTATTAATATTAGATTTGAATTTGATGCTATTTTGATAGAAATATTGCTGATTTTTGCAGAATATTGCAAGGATTTGATTTGAAGGAAAGATAACATTAAATAAGGGAGATATCTGCAAGATTTGAAGTTTAATTGAAGGCAATTAATGAAGATTGGAAGATTATTTGTGAGCAAAAATGAAGATTTTAAGATTATTTGAGAGCAATTAATGAAGATATCACTGCCAATTAAACAAGGATTCTGTAGACAACCTTCCCAATTAAATCCAACATGCTCAATAAATGCAAAGATTTCATCAAGAAAAGGGAAACAAGGAAAGACAAATCAACCAAAACCAGTCTCGGGGAGAGATCAAGATAAAAAGATAAAGTTTGAAGCTGTAGGACACATTTTGCGCTTCAACCTGCGCTGTAGTGTAGGGTGAAGCTCAGCCCTCTGGAACCTGCGCTGCATCCTGCGTTGTAGCGCAGGGTGAAGCGCAGAACACGTGGTTCTTGCCCTGTTGCCGTTTTTAGATAGATTTCTCCCAAATTTTTTTTGTCTTTCCTTAGCCTATAAATAGGAACCTCTTGCACCAGATCAAGTGTGCACGATTATTGTAATTCATTTATATTCCAGTGATAATGCACCAGTTCTAATTTTAGAGTAGGAGAGGAGGAGCGCTTCACAAGGATTGAAGATGGTGACAACATCTTCGGTGGTTTGTATGGCTACCTTGTGTAGTTAACTCTCCATTAGGATTGAATGTAATCAATTCCATTCCCAAGTGTATGTTGAACTCTATCTATTTATTTATGCAGTTCCCTAGCTATAATATTGGTAATCTTGTTCTGTGCTTAATTCCTAACTTTCGCGCTTGCGCCGGAGTTATAGGCTAGTTTGTAATTAACGTTACGACTAGGATTGAGTTTGGGGGAGCCTAGACATAGGAAACTCAACCTCTGAGTGAATGAGAATACTCGGTTAACCAGTGACCGAAACATGGGTGTTGCTAATGATTGATGGGTAGTGTGAGTATCCTAATGAAGGGCATCTAAAGGATAGGTATGGTCTAATGGATCGATAGCAAAGGATTAGTTGATTGTCAATCCAGGATTCAAAATGTGGATGTATTCTAATGAGTGATGGGTAGTGATAGTACTCTAGCGAAGGTGCGTCCAGAGGATTAGGCCTTGCTTATCAATTAATTCGTTTACAAACGGAATAAAGAAAGCATAATAAGTCGAGGGTAAGTCTGTCGCTTGGGAGAACCCGCATGGATTACCTTTGAGTGTGAGTGGCGCCTGGTAACTGGGGGTCTTACCAATATAGTTTGTCTACAGTGTTATAGTTCAAAGCCTATAAATAATAGGTAGTCTCGACATACATGAGGTGTGTGATGAGATGATGTTCAATCCTAATCCAAGTAAAGTGGCTCTAACTCTTCCTTTCTATTTTTGTTACTTATTAATTTGCAATTTATAATTTCCACGCATAATATCCTCACAAATATGTTATTTGTCTCTTGATAAATAGACCACAAATATACGCGAGTTGACTGTTCCCTTTGGATACGATAACTCTTCTTACTATTATACTACTGGATTTTTGGTTCGCTTGCCAGAAACCCACCATGTATTTTGGCGCCGTTGTCGGGGAACAGTTTCCAATTCGTGTAGACCTTGGCGGTCTAATTATCAAGTCATATCTATCTTAGGATTTCATTTATTTTAGGAAAATTTTATTATTTAGGAAATTTATAGTTTTTCTATTATTATTAAAATTCTCTTCCACACTTACCCTTTTCAAGTTTTCTTGGTTATTCTTTTGAGAGGTCAGGTGTCCCCCAAATAAACTACAATTTGATCCAGAAATAGAAAGGACATCATGGTAGACCAGGAGCAGAAACAAGAAAAGGAGACAAGGGAGAAGTCGAGAAGAAAACAAAAATGTTTTACTTTATTAGGAATTTTATTTTAATTATTTTATTTTATTTACAAAAAAAAAATTATTATAATTTTTTTAACCAAAAAAAATTATTTAAAAAAAGAAGATAATAATTTTTATTCCACTCTCCTGAGCTAACATTTGTTTGAGATCCTTGAGAGGACACGTAACAGGAAAAGGAGCAGAGCTCAAGGAGACAATTTCAACACTCTCTGTTCAACCACCCCAAGTGAAGTAAATGCTAAATGGCTTATGAATGGAAAAATCAACCAAGGAGAACCCTTTGGGATTATGTTAGACAACAAGCACCAGAGTATTTCTCCCATACACCGATTCAAGGTAACTTCTCTGATTACAACAATTATTCTAACAATTTTTCACAGGATTGGAGAAGTTACCAGAATCAGAATTTTGGATGGCACCAAGATGATGTTTCACTCCGTATGCAACCTTCTCTTCAACAGCAACAAAGTTACTCTTCCTATCAACAAAGAGACTCACAATTTTATGAGTTTTTGGAAGAATTCGATCAAAGCAGTATACAATTTCAGAAAGAGAGTGAAGAGCGAAGGCGAAACACTGACGCTTTGTTAAAGCAGATGGCAGAACAAAGGGAGTTAAGACTTCAGAAGGAGAGAGAAAAAGCAAGAAGAAACACTGACACCTTGCTGGAGCAATCAACAAAAATAGAAGTCAACCAACAGTGAGAACAAATCTCAGCAAGTCATTCAGATAGTGACAATTTTATTGAAGACAAGTGGGAGGAATTTATACAATTTAAGTTGTATTGTGAAAGAGAAGGACTAATCGTTGACCTCGCACTAAATGAGATAGAAAAGATGATTAAGCAATCAGCAAATGCACCACCCAACCCTGAAGAACAGTGTGACGACATTGTTCAGCTGATAGGGGAGGAAACCAATGGCAATTTGGATGATGAAGAAGATGAAATTGAAGATGCACAAGAAATAGTATCAGAAGAAGTTGATGAAGAAAAGGAAGAAGAAGAAGAAGGTGCAGCAGAAGAAGAAGAAGAAGAAGAAAAAGGAGGGGAGGAAACAGAACAGATGGTGCTTAAAGAGGAGATTGACTGTGAAAGGAAGGAAGAGAAAAAGAGTGAACAGGGAGATGGAGAATCAAAGCCCGAGGATGGAAGGGAAGTAGTACCAAGACCAAAGACCTTGCCTTATCCAACCAGTCCTCCAGAGGAAGATCAAGAAAGGTATGGTACAAGTGATAAACCTTCTAGACCTAACAAAAGTAAGGCCTGCGAGCACACCGACCAGGACAAGGCAAAGAGAAGAAAATTCAAGCTAGAATCAAATTCAGAGCCTAGAGCCAGATTGAAGATCAAGTGGTCAGGTGTGTTCCATATCAAAGACCCCCCCTAAAGCAAAGAAATTGAGAGCAGTCAATTGTAAATCATCAAAGCTTTACAGTACAGGTTGTTCCAAGGCAAGATTATAGGGCGGTATATGGGCCAGAGATAGGAAGGGTGCAGCACAGAAGCTCACCAAAATATTTCAAATTCAGCCACCTTGAGAAAACAGGCGTCGAGCTAGAAGACGTTAAACAAGCGCTTCCTAGGAGGCAACCCAGAGATTTTTAAGGTTTTTATTTGTTTTCAGTTTTATTTTGTTTTTTGTTAGGATTTTTCATTTTTTAGGATTTAGGAAATTTTCAAAATTGATTGGAATAAGTTTGTGGAAAATAAAATTTTTAAATAATAGGAAGTAGCAGAAAACGTGACTGAAAATTGCAAAATTGCATTCTGTTTTCTGCGCTTCACCTGCGCTATAGCGCAGGTAAAGCGCAGAAATGCAATTTTAGTCACTGACTTCTGCACTTCACATGCGCTGTAGCGCAGGGTGAAGCGCAGCACTACGAATTTTTTAAAATAATCTTCTATTTTCTCATGTACTGTTGCTCTACTTTCTAAGCTCTTCTTTTCACTCTTTCCACTCACAAACTTCCATCAATTTTGAAACTTTCAGTTATGTTTTCTTTAATTTTTATCAATTGAAATCTTCATTCACTCTACGATTTGAACTTTAGGATAGCAACCTTAGGAATGTGTATACTGTTGATAATTGCTATCTTAAATGTGATTTTGGCTGTGTGGAACATGAAGAACAATTTGCTTGGTTGGAATGCCCTTTGTTTTGTGAGTTATTGAATTTGAATGTGTTATTCTCTGTTTCTTTCAAAAATCTTGAACTTTCACTTTCCATGGATTGATTGAATGCTTGCAAAACAAATGAGTATGATGTGTTTTTAGGAAGTCATTACCAAGTGCATTGAACTTTTGTTGTGAAAATATTAATTCTTTGAATTATGCATGCAAATTGGTTAATGATAGGCTTCCATGTTCTTCATAAATTGCACAGACTGTTGCAAAGTATAAAGACTAGTTGACCTCAAACCAATCAGGAGTACTATACCCATACCCAAGCATGCTGCTTGAAGAGTTCCGGATATTCTTGCAGTGGCCTGGGGACAAGCCTATTCATCTAGGGGGAGGTGGAGCAACAGAAGGACAAGGACTTACAGGATACATAGGATAAAGATTGATACTGGTGTTTTCTTTCTTTTAGTTTTTCTTTTATTTTCTATTATTTTATAGATTTTTTTTCTAATTAATTAGGATTTTTGTTTTGTATTTCATTTTTTTTTTAAATTTTTAGAATTTTTAGGACCTTAGGAAATTAGGATTTAAGGCAACTTTTTCAAAATTCTTTGTAATTAAGTAGTTTAACTAACCAGACTAGGAAAGATGATAGGGTTTTGTGATTAATTCTATAATCAGTTAAGTTTAGGATACTTCTCAGGAGAACCTATCAGGATAGTTAATTAAAACCAGAAAGTGCTTTATCAAGGAATTTTAGCCAATAACCGGTGAGCTGTGAGCCCAAACACTGAAATTGAGAGCTTTTCACTGCTGCTTGTCAACTGTTATTGCTTGAGTTTCTGAATTTTGTCTTGCTAGTAGAAAATATGGAAGTGACAAAGGCATATTTTGTGATTATAATATTGTGCTCAGTGCCAAACAGCCAATCTTGATTAAATGTTTCCACTTATTGATTGCCCATTTTGAGCCTTTAATGTTTCCTTTGATGTACCCCAGCCATGATTAATGATTATACCATGTCCTTTCAGACTTGGGATAGAGAGCAAGGTGCACCACAACAAAATGGGACAAGAGGTTGGTGAATTAAAAGGTCAAAGAAATTCAAAGAGCAGGCACAAGAAATCACAAAGAAGGATGCTCCCCCACAAATAAATTCTCTATGTTATTATATAAAAAAAATCTGCACAAAATTGTGGAATTGAATAAGTTGGGGGGAGTATTTCTTCAAACAAAGAGGCCAGCTGAAAAAAGGTGACAATTCAAGAGTGACATGGTAAATGGAGAGAAGTCCCAAGCACAATCACAAGATGCACTCTATTCAAAGTGTTCTTTGCATATCTAGAAAAACCATGATTTCTTGATAGCCCAGCCTCATTACAACCAAAGAAAATACCTTTTGATCCATAATTAACTGCTTGCAGGTTCAGATATTGGAAATGACTATTAATTCTAGTTGTTCAACGGTGGTGAAAAAGATTGAGGGAAACACTTACCCGTGAGAATGAGAGATTTTCTTGGTTTATCACTTACTGCTTTAATTGCTATTTTTGAGAAGTTTGACTGATGTTTGTGTTCTATTCTGATTGAGGTTGGTAACATCTCTTAATCCTGATTTTTTCTTATGTTTGGAAAGTGACTACTGCTTAACAAGGAGATGATGAAGAGTTCCTTGAATTTGTTTTTGAATTTTTTGATTACACAGGGAATAGAATTGATTTTTGATTGCAAAGAGGTCTCTTGCTTGAGGACAAACAAGAAGTTAAGTAGGGGGTATTTTAATAAGTGAAAATTAGTTGATAAATTAGAACACTTTTTAGTTCACTTATCAAGGATAATATGGTATTTTTGCCCCAGTTTAATCCCTTTTTATTAAATATTAGATAAATTGTATTTATTAATCTTAGATTTGAATTTGATGCTATTTTGATAGAAAATATTGCTGATTTTTGAAAAATATTGCAAGGATTTGATTTGAAGGAAAGATAACATTAAATAAGAGAGATATCTGCAAGATTTGAAGTTTAATTGAATGCAATTAATGAAGATTGGAAGATTATTTGTGAGCAATAATGAAGATTTGAAGATTATTTGAGAGCAATTAATGAAGATATCACTGCCAATTAAACAAGGATTCTGCAGACAACCTTCCCAATTAAATCCAAGATGCTCAATAAATGCAAAGATTTCATCAAGAAAAGGGAAAAAAGGAAAGACAAATCAACCAAAACCAGTCTCGGGGAGAGATCAAGATAAAAAGAGAAAGTTTGAAACTGCAGGACGCATTCTGCGCTTCAACCTGCTCTATAGCGCAGGGTGAAGCGCAGAACACATGGTTCTTGCCTTGTTGCCATTTTTAGATAGATTTCTCCCCAATTTTCTTTGTCTTTCCTTAGCCTATAAATAGGAACCTCTTGCACTAGATCAAGTGTGCACGATTATTGTAATTCAGTTATATTCCAGTGATAATGCACCAGTTCTAATTTTAGAGTAGGAGAGGAGGAGCGCTTCACAAGGATTGAAGATGGTGACAGCATCTTCGGTGGTTGTATGGCTACCTTGTGTAGTTAACTCTCCATTAGGATTGAATGTAATCAATTCCATTCCCAAGTGTATGTTGAACTCTATCTATTTATTTATGCAGTTCCCTAGCTATAATATTGGTAATCTTGTTCTGTGCTTAATTCCTAACTTCCGCGCTTCTGCCGGAGTTATATGCTAGTTTGTAATTAACGTTACGACTAGGATTGAGTTTGGAGGAGCCTAGACATAGGAAACTCAACCTCTGAGTGAATGAGAATACTCGGTTAACCAGTGACCGAAACATGGGTGTTGCTAATGATTGATGGGTAGTGTGAGTATCCTAATGAAGGGCATCTAAAGGTTAAGCATGGTCTAATGGATCGATAGCAAAGGATTAATTGATTGTCAATCCAGGATTCGAAACGTGGATGTATTCTAATGAGTGATGGGTAGTGATAGTACTCTAGCGAAGGTGCGTCCAGAGGATTAGGCCTCACTTATCAATTAATTCTTTTACAAACGGAATAAAGAAAGCATAATAAGCCGAGGGTAAGTCTGTCGCTTGGGAGAACCCGCATGGATTACCTTTGAGTGTGGGTGGCGCCTGGTAACTCGGGGTCTTAGCAATATAGTTTGTCTACAGTGTTATAGTTCAAAGCCTATAAATAATAGGTAGTCTCGACATACATGAGGGGTGTGACGAGATGATGTTCAATCCTAATCCAAGTAAAGTGTCTCTAACTCTTCCTTTCTATTTTTATTACTTATTAATTTGCAATTTATAATTTCCACGCATAATATCCTCACAAATATGTTGTCTCTTGATAAATAAACCACGAATATACACAAGTTGACCGTTCCCTATGGATACAATAACTCTTCTTACTATTATACTACTGGATTTTTGGTTTGCTTGCCAGAAACCCATCAACAACTCTCTTGGATTCTGCCAGATTGAGGATGATATGCTTAGTGCAAGTGGGAGACAAGTAGGTGAATGATAGATAGAGTAGGTGAATAATTCAAAGTAATGGACAAATGCATTAGTTAATTGATAAATAAGTCTATTTGTGGACAAAACATGCTTAGTCATGGCTGAGTGATCATGTTTGGAATGACATCTTTTCTCCTCCTATAAATAGGAGGGCTTGCTAGGGAGAAGAGCATCCAAGTTGTAGTAGAAATTACTAAGAGTTTCATTTACTTTTGTTCATCTTTTTGTAAAGTCTTCATGGAAGGCTAAGTTTTAATTCAATTCAAGGAGTCAAGCTTATTTTCATCTTGGTTTTGATGTTTGATCTTCATTTACATGCTGATTGAATTACATCTACCATGCTTTTCTACTCCACTTGCTTCAATTCCATATTTCTTTTATCAAAGCTTGATTGGTTAACATGTTTTGGTTATGAAATTTGTGATTGATGTATGTTGTACTCTGGATTGGTTAATCATCATACAATGATTGAAAAGCATAGAGTAAGCAATTAAATTGAAGGTGTTCATTTAATTATTTACTTCAATTCGGTTCAGTTTATAAAATAGATTTAGATCTAACATAAGATTTTATGGTTATTTGATCTTGTTAATCTTAATCAATTGAATTCTAGAAATTATTTCAGTAGTGAATCCGGGATCATTGTAGGGGTTCCACATGATTCTAAGTTGATAGACTTAATCTTTTGAATGCATGTTATTAATAACCAAAGACTTTCCATGAAAATAGCCTCTGAATTCCTTGGATCGATATTGTCTTGAATTGATTCAACCTTTTCTTTTAACTTGATCTTTTATTTTCTTCAGTTTATTCCAATCAATCAAACTCCCCCAAAGAAGGATTAATTTGAGTGGCTCTTCAGGGTTCGACCCGGTTTATACCATTGTGCAGGTTTGACAACTGTCAAAATTTTGGCGCTGTTGCCGGGGATCCAC
Source organism: Sesbania bispinosa (assembly GCA_026901365.1). NCBI lineage: Eukaryota > Viridiplantae > Streptophyta > Magnoliopsida > Fabales > Fabaceae > Sesbania > Sesbania bispinosa. The sequence continues at coordinate 719,690 of QLOH01000153.1, forward strand.
TTGATAGTATCCTTTTATTTATTTTGTTTTATTGTGATTTTTTTAGTTCTTTTGTTTTCTTGTGTTTTCCTAGTTTATGACTAGATCTTCTACTTCAAAATTAATTGAATTTGATCCAGAAATTGAAAGAACTTTACACAGATCTAAGAGAAAATTGTTTCCTCAAGTTAAACAACCTGTTGATATAAATCAATTTGAACAAATGGCTAACAATGTGCAGGATAGAACTTTGAGGGAGTTGGCTGCTCTTGATGTTACATACCAACCTTTGTGCATTCAATATCCAAACTTGGATATTGATTTTGAACTTAAATCTAGTTTAATTCACTTGCTTCCTAAATTTCATGGTCTTGCAGGAGAAGATCCACACAAACATCTAAAAGAGTTTGAAGTGGTTTGTGTTAGACAAGTTGCCTCAACTAACTTAAGAGGGGGGTGAATTAAGTTATTCAAAATGATCTCTTCTTTTCGTTTACTAACTTATTTTACCCTTACTATACTTAAAATGCTTTTTCTAAGATGAAATATGAATGCACACTCTTAATTTCTTAAAATATAACGAATTCGTAATTGCAATAAATAAATAAGAGTTAAGGGAAGAAGAAGTGCAAACTCAATTTATACTGGTTCGGCCAACCCCTTGCCTACGTCCAGTCCTCAAGTCACCCACTTGAGATTTCCACTATTTGTAAAAGTTCTTTACAATTGATGAATACTCCAACACCTTGGAACCCTTTCCCTTGTGTTGAGATTCACCCACAATACACGAGAGGCACCCTCTCTTTAATCACACAGTAACAGATTGAGATGTTTATACAGGATGAACTCTCTTTTGCTTAATTTTATTTTTAATTCCAAGTAACTGCAAATTCTAGATTTGTTTTAACAATTAACTAACTAGGCTAATACTTAACTAGTAAACCTTCATGACTTTGATCTTGTATTAACCTTGCTTCTTGATCTAGCTATTTCTTTTGCCAATTACTTTTGTCAATCTAGAGCTCTCATTTTTCTTTTCCATTGGTATCATCAAAACCTGCATTCAAAGCATCTACAATCTCCCCCTTTTTGATGATGACAACCATCTTTAAAGGGAAGAAAGAAAAAAAATAATTTCAAGTATACATATATCGATCACTTCCCCTTTAGTCTCCCCTTTAGTATTTGTCTTTTTAGAAACAATGCTATATTTTGTGGATCAATATTTTTATTAATTTTTTAAAAAATATTTGGAGATTAAAGTAAAGTTTATTTCCAAATAAACTTAAATAATGAACTTTATTCCTTTCCCTTTTCTCTCCCCCTTTGGCATCATAAAAAATAATAGGACAATATATCGAATATCAAAATAGAGTACGCAACCAAAATAGAGTAAGAAACATAGGTCTAATATACCAAATACTAAACAGAGGTCCAAAATACCAAAACCAAAGAGTAAACGTAACACCCACAGAGTATCTACCAAAATAACAAAATGAAGGCACAATAAATAGAGTACCACTGAGCCAAATCAAAGGTCTAAAAGGGGTGCCAAATACAAGGCAAAGAAATATAACGATAAACACAACAATCTAAGGTGCATCTGATGAACCAGGACCAAGGCCGGAAGCATCCTTTATGCGAGCGAGGCGAGCCTCCAACGCATCGAAGCGCTCACCCACATACATCTTAAAGCTACGAATCTCGTCTATAATATCTGTGAGAAAATCTGCAAACGCAACCCGATGTGGAGGAGAAGGAGTACGCTCACCATGTTCATCAACATTCATTGCTCGGTAGTCGCGTTTCCGAACCCATTCACCATCATTCTTGTGATATCCAAAAGAGTTAACAGCAAAAGCTCCAATAGCACTAGCCCGCTTGACTGGAAACATGTTTTCATTTGCAAGGGGAACATTGAAGTGTGCCAAAAATAAAGTGATCAAATGGGCATAAGGGAATGGAGCACCAGCATGTAAAGCCTTGGTCATCCTATGACAAACCAAGTGTGCCCAATTGACCTCTCTACCAGTTATCAACGCCCACATAACAGTAAGATCCTCCTCTGAAGCTTGGGCTAAATTGGTGGCCCAGGGAAGTAGAATTCGAACAATAATGTAATGCATAATACGACAGTCAAATTTAAATGAACCAGCCAAAAGACGCCCAGAAAAATCAGTGTTGTCATTACAAACTGTAACATCCTAAATTTTATTAAGTAAAATAAAATAAAATTAAATTAATAATAGAATTAATATTATGAGTAGTTTTATCCATAAAGTTATTTCAAATTTAAAAAGAGGATAAGGGGGTTGCGAGTGGGCCAAGCCCAAATAGGCATTTTAGTAAGGAGGGGTTATCAGTTCACCCTAATCCTTATTCTTCAAATCGTCAGAGAGCGAAACGCTAAGGAGGGGAGAAACCAAGTCTCAAGAGGAGATTGCTGCAGAGTGATCATCAAGAATCAAGAAAGAGTCTTCTTTGTTGTTCGATCTCCACTTCAAGGTACGGTGGGGGAGAGGGTGCTGCTTGTATGTGCATATGGGGGTGCTTGGGTAGTTCTAAGACTTTAAATTCGATTAGATATATGTATATGTTGAGTATGGTATGATGAAAACTGTTGCTTGATGACTGATTTTATGAATCTTGATGAATTCTTGAATGAGATTGAAGAGAATAGCGAAAATGGTGAAAGAGGTAAATAAGGGTTTGATGATTTGGGGTTTTAATTGAATAACTGTATAATCTGTGTAAAGATTGGTGTTTTTACTGAGTTTAGTTGATATAAACATATATGATTGAAGTATAAACAATGAAGATTGAGTAGGGATTGAAGAAGGGGAGCAAAAGGGGCAATAACGCAGTACAGTCGCGTTTTGCGACACTTGCGCTGCAGCGCAAGGGAAGCGTGGCTCTCTGGAATCTGGGCTGCAACTTGCGCTGTAGCGCAAGTTGAAGCGCAGCTCGCAGATTTCTATTTTGATGTAATTTGATGAGTCTTTTTAGAGTAAGGATGGTTTCCTTTAACACATGAATTTGAGATTGATATGTATTAAATATAAGTGTTATTTTGTGGAATTGAGAGATTTAAATGGATGTTTAAAGTGTATTGATTGTGGTCTGAGTATGATGATGATGATTAATGATGCTTATATGGTGAAGATTATGATGCTTATGTTATGATGATTTATGATGAGGATGATTGATGATGTTTATGATGATAATAATGATGATGATGATGACGATGATGATGTACTTAATATTATGATGTTGATTATATCTTGAGCATATGTGATGTTGTACTTGAGATACACAAGCCCAGTGAGGGGTGGAGTGTAACTCAGGGAAGTGATTGTACTTGAGATACACAAGCCCAGTGAGGGGTGGAGTGTAACTCAGGGAAGTGATTGTACTTGAGATACACAAGCCCAGTGAGGGGTGGAGTGTAACTCAGGGAGGTGATTGTACTTGAGATGCACAAGCCCAGAGAGGGGTGGGGTGCAACTCAAGGAGGTGTTGTACTTGAGATTGCACAAGCCTAGAGAGGGGTGGAGTGCAACTCAGGGAGGAGACCATGGTGGGAGATATTCTCTGTACCAGCCTAGAGTGGGGTGATGTACAACTTACCGGCCTGTGTGGTGTTTAACGGTAAGGCCATCATTGGTGACAACTAGGGAGATTGATGAGGTGCGCCCATTGTGCGGAGTTCCAAATCATGATCCTTGGGATGATGTTGATGATGTTTGGGTGTGCATGATGATAGATGAACATGCAATGTATTTAATGATGATTAATGATGATGTTTTGGTGTGCATGAGAGGATAGATGAACATGCAATGTATTTAATGATAATTGATGATGATGTTCTGGTGTGCATGATGATAGATGGATATATATATTGTAATTGATGATGATGCTGAATTATATTATGATGTTATGAAGTATTATTGATGATTTGTAAAGTGTGATTAATATAGCTGTGATGAGGTAAATTACTTGATGATGAACGGATGTAAGATGATATGAGAATGAGAATATGATTACTTGATGAGAATGATGATTGTATGTGGGTGAGGATAGGGTAGCCTCCTATGTGTATGTATGAGTGGTATTCTTTTCCTCACCGTTACACTGTGGTTAATTTTACAGGTGATGATGATGACACAACTGGTGTCGAGTATTGATTGAAGGGAGAGTCACTCTGATACATGTGAAATCAGGGCATATGATTTTGGAGATTTTACTTATGTTTCTAGTTAGGGAGAGATTCTGTAAACTGTTTTAAGTGCCTTACATGGCTAGTAGGATACTTTGAGGTTAATACTTGTGTTTCCGCTGCTTAAGTATTTTTGAAAACCGTTGGCTGGTCTATTCAGGGTCGAGTAATCTAACTCCCATTCATCTACCACTGTTCCCTCAAATAATGCCCCTTGACTACTGAGTTGTGTCAAATTATAAAAGAGGGCCTGGTCTATCACAATTGGGATTCTCTTAACCTCACTGTAGATAACACCCTCTCTAATCTCCAAATTACTATAAAACATCCTAACCAACTCAGGATAGATTGGTGCTTTCAGAGTCATGAAATCTAATAATCCAAAGTTTCTAAACATCTCATAGCTGTCAAATGACTCAACATCAAAGAATTCTCTATTTAGGTACTTAGGTTCTATAATGTTACGGGTTGAAAATAACGATGAGTACCTATTTCGTTGTCGGTTGCTAGAAAATAGAGCAAGCAAAGGAGACGAATTGGAAGGTGTCAGAGGTTCATTGGAGTTCCCCCTACGAGATTGATGAGCGGAAGAGCAGTTCGTCCTCTTGTTCGAGTCCGCCATTTGAGACGAGATTGAAGAAATCAATCGGTTAGATTGATAGAAAATGAAGAGAGGAAGAATTTGGGAGTTGTGAGACTTGATTTGGTGAATATTTGAGGGAGTTATGGTGATTTGAAAGGAAAACGTGTTAGGGTTCGCGCAACAGTAAGGGAGAGAAGAGAGACGGTTCTGTTTCGAAATGAACTAACGTATATATAGTACGCACAGGTTGGTAATCGATTACGCATTGTTGTAGTCGATTACCATGTTTCCAGGTAAGTGATAATTGACGCAGGTAATCGATTACGTACATTCTGTAATCGATTACAGAGGCAACTGCTCTCGGGTAATCGATTACAACTGTTCTGTAATCGATTACACACATTGATGCTCTCTGGTAATCGATTACTACCCATTAGTAATCGATTACCACCAACCCAGATTTCACAGATTCGTTTCCAAACTCTCTGGTAATCGATTACTAATACCTTGTAATCGATTACTACAAAAAAAAATTCATTTCTAAAAGTTTTTAGGAATCTAAGTTTGAAAAATCTAATATTCCTAATTCTCTCCTAATTGTAAAGAAACTGTCTTTGGGTAATGGTTTGGCAAAAATATCTGCGAGTTGTTGCTTAGTCTCTATAAATTCTAGAACACAATCTCCCTTATGTACATGATCTCTAAGGAAATGATGTCTAATTTCAATGTGTTTGGTTCTAGAATGTAGCACAGGATTTTTAGATAGATTAATGGCACTTGTATTGTCACCAGCGAATTGGAATATGATCTATATTTAAACCATAATCTGAGAGTTGTTGTTTCATCCAAAGAATTTGAGCACAACAACTGTCAGCAGCAATATATTCTGCTTGAGCAGTGGATAAAGCAACACTATTTTGCATTTTACTATGCCACGACACTAAAGCAGATCCAATAAAGTGACAAGTACCACTTGTGCTTTTTCTATCAGTTTTGCATCCTACAAAATTTGAGTCAGAGTATCCTACTAGATTAAAAGGCATATTTTTAGGATACCATAAGCCTAAGTTGATTGTTCCTAATAAGTATCTCATTATCCTTTTTACAACACTTAAGTGGGATTCTTTTGGGTTTGACTGATATCTAGCACACAAGCATACACTAAACATGATATCTGGTCTACTTGCTGATAAATAGAGAAGGGATCCAATCATACCTCGATATCGTTTTATATCTATGGACTTCCCATTTTCATCCTTATCCAAATAGCAAGCAGTGCTCATAGGTGTGGCCATTTGTTTAGCATTTTCCATTCCAAATTTTTTGAGTAGTTCCTTGCAGTTCCTTGTAGTATTTGCTTTGGTTGATGAATATACCATTTTTGGTTTGTCTAATTTGCAATCCAAGGAAGAAATTCAACTCTCCCATCATAGACATTTCAAACTCACTTTGCATGTCATTAGAAAATTCCTTGCACAAATTATCATTAGTAGCCCCAAAAATAATATCATCAACGTAAATTTGAACTAAAAGAATGTCATGCATTTTTCTTTAATAAAAAGTGTTGTATCAACTTTTCCTCTTGTAAATCCTTTTTCTAAAAGAAATTTACTTAGTCTTTCATACCAAGCCCTGGGTGCTTGTTTCAACCCATAGAGGGCCTTTTTTAATTTAAAGACATGATTAGGCAAATCTAGATTTTCAAACCCAGAAGGTTGTTTCAACATACACTTCTTCTTTAATAAAACCATTAAGGAATGCACTCTTAACATCCATTTGATATAACTTGAAATCCATTATAGAAGCATATTCAAGTAACATCCTAATAGCTTCTAGTCTTGCCACTGGTGCATAAGTTTCTTCATAATCTATTCCTTCTTCTTGATTATATCCTTTGGCTACTAACCTAGCCTTGTTTTCTAATAACTATTCCATTTTCATCCAACTTATTTCGAAATACCCATTTTGTTCCTATAATTGGATGATCACTTGGTCTATCAACTAACTCCCATACATGATTTCTTTCAAATTGATTTAATTCTTCTTGCATAGCAATAATCCAATGTTCATCTGTTAAGGCTTCATCAATATTTTTTACTTCAATTTTAGAAACAAAAGCCATATTATTGAATATATCTTAAGAGAGTGTCTAGTTGTTACCCCTTTTGAAATATCTCCTATAATGTTATCAAGAGGATGATCTCTTAAGGTTCTCCACTCTCTTGGAAGATCCAAGTTTGTTTTGATTTTCTTTTATTGTAGAATCTTCTATGTTTTCCTTTTCTTTTTCCTTGTGGACTTCTTCATGTATGTGAGTATTTTCTAGAGTTTTCTACAATATCATCAATTATTTCTTTTCTTGGATAAAATGTGCTAGACTCATCAAAGGCTACATGTATTGATTCTTCTATTGTCATAGTTCTCTTGTTATATACTCTATATGTTTTACTATTCAATGAATATCCAAGAAATATTCCCTCATCTGATTTGGCATCAAATTTTCCTAAGTTATCCTTTCCATTATTTAGTACAAAGCATTTGCATCCAAAGATATGAAGATGAGAGATGTTTGGTTTTCTACCATTGAATAATTCATAGGGTGTTTTCTTCTTAAAATTGGTCTAATGAGTGCCCTATTCATAGTGTAACAAGCAGTGCTAACTGCTTTTGCCCAAAAGTATTTTGGAATATTTGAATCATTAAGCATAGTTCTTGCTAATTCTTCTAGTGACCTATTTTTCCTTTCAACTACTCCATTTGTTGAGGAGTCCTAGGGGCAGAAAAAATTATGTTCTATCCCCTTTTCATCACATAATAGATAAAAATTTTTATTTTCAAATTCTCCTCCATGGTTACTTCTAATGGATGCATTTTAATATTTTTCTTATTTTGAATAATTTTTGCAAATTTCTTAAAGGCATTAAATGCATCACTTTTATTTGCAAGAAATAAATTCCATGTATATCTAGAAAAATCATCCACTAAGACAAGAGCATAATAACTTCCCCCAAAACTCATAGTTCTAGAAGGTCCAAAAAGATCCATATGTAAAAGTTGTAAGGGCCTAGAGGTTGTTACTTATGTTTTTGATTTAAAAGAAACTTTACTTGTTTACCCTTTTGACAAGCATCACAAAGTTTGTCTTTTTCAAATTTATTTTAGGCAAACCAATTACTAAGTCTTTTGAAATTAATTTATTTAAATGATCCATATTAATATGAGCAATTCTTTTATGCCACAACCAAGATTCATCATTTTTACTAAGAAGACATTGGGCATGATTTGTAGTATTATCTAACTTTATCTTATATACATTATTTATTCTATACCCTATATACTTAATGTTTTTATCATGTTTGGATTCAATGAACAATTTTGAGAGTCAAAAGATACAAAGAATCCTTTATCACACAATTGACTAACACTAAGCAAATTATGTCTAAAGGGCCATCAACAAGTAGGACATTTTCTATGGAAGTTGAGAGATTTGTACCTATTTTTCCGATTCCCAAAATTTTGCCTTTGTTGTTATTCTCCATAGGTAACTTGTCCACTGTTCTTGGGAGTGATGTTCATAAGTTTTGAGATAATCCCCTGTCATGTGCTTGGAGCATCCACTGTCGATGCACCAAGTTTGTTTCATGGAATCCTACAAGTCACAGAGTTATTTAATTTAGGTACCCAAACTTTCTTTGGGTCCTTAGAGTTAGTGTTAATTAAAGGATCCCTCTCGGGATCCACATCATATTCTTAAGATTGGTAACACTCTTTCTAAAATATACAATTTGATGCAACTGTGTACCTTTCTTTCCCAATAAAAACATGTTAAAAATGGAGAACTGGTGGTTTGAGAAATTACAAAGAAATTTTTATATTTCTTTTGTTGAGTTTGAGGATTATATCCTAATCCTGCTTTGTCAAAAACACACCTTTGACTTCCTAATATAACATCTAAATTATTTTTGCCAAAAGTGAATTTTGCAAGTGTAGTGTTTTAACTTTTTAATTTCTTCTTTGTGTTTTTGGCATGATATGCATGGATGAGTTTCTTTGTTACTTTCTAAATTAATGATAGAACATAGAATTTTCATTTTTAGAATTTACTATTTAAGTTCATTTTTAAGACTATCTAGTTCTTCATTTAATTTTGAATTTCTTTCTCTAGTTTTGTAGTAGTTTTCTTGTAGGATGATACTAGTTTTGCTAGTCTAAATGATTCTTTATGTAAATCATTGAAAGCATCTTGTAATTCATCAAATGAGATTGATATGTTATTGTTAGAAGATGTTACCTCTTCTTCACTGTCGTAGTCTCTGCCCATAAGTGCCAAGTTTACAATTTCATTATCTGAATCACTGGAGCTTATATCATTATCATCCCATGTGATGTAGGCTTTCTTTGCTTTCTTATCTTTGAAGGTCTTTTTGTTTGATTTTTCCATTCTCTTTTTGTAGATTGGACATTCTAGTCTTAAATGTTCTGGCTGGTTGCACTCAAAACATTTTGGGGTTGAAGAGGAATCTTCTCCTTTCTTCTTTGTGTTAAATGTAGACCTTCTTCTATTGCCTCTATTTCTTAGAAATTTATTGAACCTCTTTACAAATAGGCTGAATTCCTCATCATCATCCAAGGCTTCATCTTCAATGATTTCTTCTTTATCATTCTCTTCATAGATAGATGATGATGCTGCTTTGAGAGCGATACTCTTTTTATTTCTGTCATTTTCTTCATTTTGGTTTAGTCTCATCAATTCCAACTCGTTTTCTTGAAGTTATTCCAAATAATAAATGGAGGGACATTGTTGTAAGATCCTTGTGATTCTGCAATTGCGGTCACTTTGGTTGCCATTGCCTACTCAAACATCTAAAAACTTTGTTAATGAGATCCTCATTTGGAAAAACTTTTCCTAAAGATGCAAGATGATTAACTATATGTGTAAATATCTTTTGCATGTCTTGTATGCTCTCATTTTGATTCATCCTAAATAATTCATATTCATGTGTGAGGGTGTTTATTCTAGATCTTTTAACATCACTTGTTCCCTCATGAGTACTTCTAATGTATCCCACATTTCTTTTGCACTTTTGCAATTAGAAACTCTAAAATATTCATCTATACCTAATGCAGAGTGATTATATTTTTAGCTTTTAAGTTATATTGAACTTTCCTTTTATCATCTTTCACTCCATTGATCCCTAGTGTTATTTAAACTTCGTTTCCTAATTTCGTTCTTCCTACTTTTGTTCATCTTTTTGTAAAGTCTTCATGGAAGGCTAAGTTTTAATTCAATTCAAGGATTCAAGCTTATTTTCATCTTGGTTTTGAGGTTTGATCTTCAATTTACATGCTGATTGAATTACATCTACCATGCGTTTCGACTCACTGCTTCAATTCCATATTTCTTTATCAAGCTTGATTGGTTAAACAGTTTTGGTTATGAAATTTGTGATTGATTGTATGTTGTACTCTTGATTGGTTAATCATCATACAATGATTGAAAAGCATAGAGTAAGCAATTAAATTGAAGGTGTTCATTTAATTATTTACTTCAATATGGTTGGGTCAATTTATAAATTGATTTAGATCTAACATAAGATTTTATGTTATTTGATCTTGTTAATCTTAATCAATTGAATTCTGGAAAGTTATTTCAGTAGTGAATCCGGGATCATTGTAGGGGTTCCACATGATTCTAAGTTGATAATTTAATCTCTGAATGCATGTTATTAATAACGAAAGATTTACCATGAAAATAGCCTTGATTCCTTGGATTGATATTGTCTTGAATGATTCAACCTTTGCTTTTAACTTGATCTTTTATTTTCTTCAGTTTATTCCAATCAATCAAACTCCCCCAAAGAAGGATTATTAAAGTGGGATCTTCAGGGTTCAACCCCGGTTTATACCATTCTACTACAAGTAGTTTGCAGATCGGAGAATTATAAGTATAATTTTGTGCAGGTTTGACAACTGTCAAAATTTTGGCGCCGTTGCCGGGGATCCACTTGATAGTATCCTTTTATTTATGTTGTTTATTGTGATTTTTTTAGTTCTTTTATTTTCTTGTGTTTTCCTAGTTTATAACTAGATCTTCTACTTCAAAATTAATTGAATTTGATCCAGAAATTGAAAGAACTTTACACAGATCTAAAAGAAAATTGTTTGCTCAACTTAAACAACCTGTTGATATAAATAAATTTGAACAAATGGCTAACAATGTGCATGATAGAACTTTGAGGGAGTTGGCTGCTCCTGATGTTACATACCAACCTTTGTGCATTCAATATCCAAACTTGGATATTGATTTTAACTTAAGTCTGGTTTAATTCACTTGCTTCCTAAATTTCATGGTGTTGCAGGAGAAGATCCACACAAACATCTAAAAGAGTTTGAAGTGGTTTGTGTTAGACAAGTGTCCTCAACTAACTTAAGAGGGGGGGGTGAATTAAGTATTCAAAATTATCTTCTTTTCGTTTACTAACTTATTTTACCCTTACTATACTTAAAATGCTTTTTCTAAGATGAAATATGAATGCACACTCTTAATTTCTTTAAAATATAACAAATTCGTAATTGCAATAAATAAATAAGAGTTAAGGGAAGAAGAAGTGCAAACTCAATTTATACTGGTTCGGCCAACCCCTTGCCTACGTCCAGTCTTCATGTCACCCACTTGAGATTTCCACTATTTGTAAAAGTTCTTTACAATTGATGAATACTCCAACACCTTGGAACCCTTTCCCTTGTGTTGAGTTTCACCCACATTATTGAAGCACCTTCTGCAAAAGCCAATTGATTCCCTGCCATTTTCGCAATAATCAATTTGCTAAAATCTTGAAAAAACTTTCAAGATTCCAGCTCTGATGCCAATTGTTGGTCCCAGAGGGAATCTAGAAGGGGGGGGGGGGGGGTTGAATAGATTCACTTAAAAAATTTACTTAGTTGACTTGCAAATTCGTTTTTCCCTTCAAAAACACTGCCTTTAAAAATTCTTTCAAATATATTTCAAATATCAATTTTATCAATTTATCAGAGATTAAAAATCAAGACATAAGTGCAGCGGATCAAAGATATTGCATGCAGGTAATTGATTACCAATTCAGTGCGTAATTGATTACCAATTTGTAAAACAGTAGGTAATTGATTATCAAGATTGATTCCCTCCAGATTAATGATTCTACAAACAGTATACACATCAATGTTTCAGAAATCAACTCAATTTATCTATTAACTTTCTGTTATTTTATTAACCAAGAACCAAATTCATATAACCAAGAATTACAATTCAAGATAGTATAGGGATAGAGAAGACAACACAGTGATTTATACTGGTTCGACCACTAAAAAGGGGCCTACATCCAGTTTTGATCTAGCACACCACTAAAATCAGCTTTCACTATAAATTGATTACAGACAACATGGACACTCAATCCTAAAGAAAGACTTTCTAGCAAAACAAAAGGTTGACTCTTGCACCCCACAAGAGCATGTTCATTTGTGACGCCCCCGCCACTCGAACAACCTTACTTATGACATGTTGAGTCTCAGAATTAATTTAAGCATTTAAATTACATTCAAGACTTATTATCCTTGGTTTTAATGATTAACAAATTAGATCATATAAGAACAGGTTCTACTGAGAAAGATATTATTCTGTGCATTGTGTTTTAGGTTATAGGATGAAGCATCCACTTGAAGACAAGAAGATGAGATAGCCAGAGAAGTAAGCAAAAGACAGGAAGAGGAAATCTGAAGAAAGGAAAGCAAATCAGAACAAGAAGAAACACTGAATGAAAGAATCAATCTGCTGAAGGAAGACATACTGAAGGAAGAACAAAGAATCAACCTGCTGAAGGAAGACATACTGAAGGAAGAACAAAGAATCAACCTACTGAAGGAAGAACAAAGAATCAACATGCTGAAGGAAGACATACTGAAGCAAGAACAAAGAATCAACTTGCTGAAGGAAGAACAAAGAATCAACCTGCTGAAGGAAGACATACTGAAGGAAGAACAAAGAAGAGAAGAAGCACGACTGCAAAAGCTGAAAGCTTTCAAAAGGATATCATCTACCAATCAACCATCTGAAGACATACAACATGCTGATAGGATCAATTGTCTGAAAACATGCAATATGTTAAAGAATGTGAATAATCTGAAGAAGTCAAATTATAAGAACATCACGACAATTATCTGAAGAAAAGAGAGAGTACATCTGGGCAAAGCTGAAATGAAGATAAACTACATGCTCATGAAGAATGAAGAAGAAAGAAGCAACCATCTGAAGCAAGAAGAAGAAGAAGAAACTCGCTAAAAGCGTCTCCAAGATAAAAAAAAGCTACATAAAGCTGAAGCAATGCAACCTGTTGAACACATTCTGTCCGAACGAGATGACGTGGCATATCAAACTCTCTGAAGAAGAAGAAGCCAGACCAGTCATACAACCTTCTGAAGACTTATGAGTAAATTTGAATAATATTTTAAAAGACTCAAGTCTCAGCAAACGTGAGTGATGAAGCTGAAATTAGGCAAGACTCTCTGCACAAAGACCTAAGGGTTCTAAACGTCTTTTGCCATCATATACAAAGAAGATAACAACAAAAGTTATTTTCCTCACTCTAAGGAACATCATACATGAAAGAGGAAGCCTACTACAGAAAAGCAAATAGTGGTCAGAGATAGGTCAGCGCTGCTGTACACCTACTCTTGTACCATCTCTGCAACACGCCATCAGAAGTCTGAATCCTTGCAAGAAGAAAAGCAGAAATTATCAAGGATGAAAGAGAAGCTCAACGGCTAAAATCATCATCATCTGAGCAAATATACTTTCACAAATCTTCTATTGTATTTCAGATCGTCTAAAGGATCAACTTCTTCTGAAGAGTGGTTATCATCTGAAGACTTGAAGTTCATCTGAACCATTCTATGCATCTGAAGGCTGAAGGTATCAGAATCAAAGTTTGACCCTTTGAGAACGTTACTGATTGAGAAGAATGTTCATCCAAATGGTCTAACTCATTTCAACATAAGAGTCAGAATCACTTTTTTAACCTCGTTGTGCGACAACCCTTAGTTATACCGCTAAGAGTATCACATTACGAACGTACCGATGACTCTCATTTTTAAGTGTATGCTTAGAAAATACGGGAATATTTTTTTTTTTTTGAAAGAGTTTTTAATAAGAAACTTAGTCATCAACAACTAATCGCATTCTAATTCCATTTTAAGTATTCATGAAAACGTCCTTTCTTAAGTCTTAAATCATTTTCTAAAACATCTAGACGATTCAATCATTCCGCATACATACACAACATACACGCAAATATAAAAGGGATCATGGGAAGAAAACCTCATAACATATATACAGAACCATAGTGTCAAAGTAATCCCGGAGTAAACAATACCACCATACAAAACAAGAGTTCTAGTAGTAGACTATAATAAATAAGACCTCAGCCTAAACAAAACAAAACAAAAGACCACTAAATCAGAGCTGCTACTAACTAGACTCGTGACTACCCCCAGTTACGCTATCCTACTCGTCATCATCCGTCTCAGCAGGAATCCATCCACAACTCCTCCCTCCAGTACCCCCGAGGTTGATCATCCCAAAGTCTTCTGAGGGGTCGTCACTGGAAGAATCCTCTTCCGGCTCCTCATCCTCAGAGTCATCCTTCAGGTCTTCCTCTGGGTCCTCCTCCTCAATGTAGTGTCATCGATCACGATCATGTCTGGCTCACTCGGACGGAACGGCCAATGCGTCAGAATATACGGGTTGTGGAGGTGACACCTCTGGACCGGGAGAGTAACGAAGGGAATCTGGCTCGCCCATGGTCGCCATCCGTGAGGACTGTGACGATGCTGATGGAGAGGGGCGATGACGACGGTTTGAGAAAAGTAGTGTAGTGACGGAGTTTGGGTGGAGCCTCAAACTTAAGGATCACCGGCACTGTGAAATCTATCTCCGGGTACCAGGGGAAGGCTGGGATGAGAAATGGTGATGCGCACCTCCCCGTGAAAACACATCGCCTAGGGACGTCGGTAATTCGCCACTGGCCTCGTGGCTCCCACCTCAACGTGATCCTCATAGTGGACATCCTGAATCTCTCAATACCAACTGTCGACGTGGCGAAGAAGTACGACGACAGGGAATAACAGAAGCAGAAAAGGAAGGGTGAGAACATCCCATGAACTCATATCAAGTAGAATATAGTAACTAGAGCATCAATAAAATATTCACAAGCATCCACATAATCTCAATCACAAATATGCAGCTGATGCTACCATGCTATATGTATCTAATGCATGAGGGCCCGGGGAAAACAGCACCACGCAACTGCTCGACCATATATGTACAATATATCAGGAGTATAGTCTGTACTAGCAAATAGTACGAAGAGCATTGCTCAATCTCTGGCCAAGACGATTTTCCGACTTCCAGACAAACTCGCTGATTATGAAAACTGAGAGCGACAGGATAGTCAAGCCTGTACCCCGTTTGCACGACAGTAGGGGGCGAGCCTACGCCACTTATGCCATTCCGGGACCTGACTCATCCTCAGGCTGGTCTCCTTTACTGGACCGCTGGTGTTCTTTGCAAAACCCAGTGCACCCGTCCCATCCAGTTTCACACTGTACTAGAGTGGTATTGCCATATAGTCGTAAGGCTTTTGAACCTTAATCATTATTGATGCACATGATGTATGTCACACCGCAAACACTTACAATATTACGTCCTTCAGACAAACCATGAATCTTGTTACGTCACCACTTTATTGTGGTGCAACCTCGTAGATCAAGGTCTTTCTTTTAAGGAAAACCAAATCACGCTCTCTTGCCAAGCTTCTCAAGTTTTATGTAGAGAGAAAGTGTTGGTTATAGTCTTTTAAGGTAGCTTGTGCTAGCTTTATTGAAATCATATTCATTTAAGTCCTACGATTTACTAGGCTTATGGATATGTCTTATGAAAGGTATTACTAATCCTAATGCTATTTGTATGAATAATTAAGATTAGGCTTAACTGTTAATCATAACTAGTCTTCATTAATCGAATTTCAATTAATCTTATCCTTCTTTAATTAAGTCTATATCCTTACTTAAGATCCTAATTAATTTCTAATTATCCCTTAATCTCTCCTTAATCTTGGGTTAGGGTTTTTAATTATGCTTGATTAAGGTTAAATTGTAATTAATTAGTTTTTGACCGTCTTAGAGATTAATTACTTAATTAACACTTATATTAATATAATTATCTTTAGACTTAATTAATTATTAATTAACTTAAGTAATTTAGGCTAATCAACTTAGGTGATTAAATTAGTTAAGTCTACTAATTAATCCTAAGTTTTTATTTTCACAACTTAGATTAGTGTTGAAGTTCAACCCTAATCTAAACCTAAGCCCATGAATTATTTTTAGTTATCTTTTAAATTGAGTTTTGACTTTCTTTTGAAGGCTTTGGGACTAAACAAAAGCCTAAGGTTATTGGACCCATGAGAGCCCATTTTTATTCATAATAATAAAAATATGACTTTTAAATAGATTTTATTTTAGTTAAAATAAAAATCCGAATTTAATTACTTAATTTAAAAAAAAACTTATCTTATTTGCAATTTAGTCCTTTTTGTTACAAATTTATTCTTTAGTCCCCTTTGGGCCAATTTAGCCCAAAAACATGTTTAAACATCCTTTGATCTTTTTAGGATCAAAAGGACATTCTTGATGAGTTTCATCAAGAACACTCATGAACATCAAGAACAACCTTGAATGTTCATCCAAAACTTCAAATTGTTCACAACATCCCATCTTCACCAAAACTTCACACATTCATCAATAAACAATCTAAATGCCAAATATCATACTAATCCACTCAAAATCATCCACATACACATTAAAGTTCATAACTCCATTTTCAAGCTCAAAACATCATTATTTTCAAGATAAATCACCAAATCAATTTTTCCACTTAAGATCAACCACATGCATGTACATATATCCATCATATAATCACATCCAAACCATCAAAATAATTTTTGCACACATGCAGCCACTTCTTCCTCTCTTGGCCGAGAGCTTAAGGGGAAAAAGGAGGGATTTTTCAACAAAAATCCTTCCTTGGCTTGCATGCAAACACAACCCAACCATCAACAACAATCCAAACAAGATCAAAGACATTCAAACAACAACAATAACCCAGCTCATCAAGACCGAAAATATTTTCTCAAAAACAAGCTCAAAGGTTTGATTTTTCAAGAGAAAAACAAGGGAAAAAGCAAGGATTCAAGGGCAAATCCTTGACTCTAGTTACATGGCCTACTAGAGTTCAAGTTCTCCCCCCCCTTTACCTTAGATCTTCAAGGGAATGAGTGCAGATTTTTCCTCCTCCAACATCCCCTTCAAGCTCCTCCTTCAAGCCTCCAACAAGTGGATTTTGGTAGAAAGTATGTATTTTTTTTTTCTTTAGCTTAAATCCAAGAATGGGACTTAAGCTTGGTTGGTGATTTGGGTGGAGATGAAGAAATTTTGGGGAGGAAGAGGGGTGGTGGTGCGCGGCCAGGAAGGGAGAAAGAAGAAGAAGTGAGAAATGGTTAGGTGAAGGAAATGGCTAAGTGAAAAAAATGGCCAAAAAGTGGAGCTTTCTCCTTTATATAGGCTTAATGGTGTGAAGGAAGACATGGACAAGTGGCACACATGCACCATGCTGTGCAGAGCGCAATTTTCAGAGGAGAAATAAGGTTTGTGCAATTTTTTCTGGCCCGGATCAAGAGTATTCGGGCCCGGGTCGGGGTACCGGAGGGCAAAAAGGTCAATTTTGCAGAAAAATCCCAAAAATTCCCAGAAAATTCCTAAAAATAGGAAATTTAATACTGAATCCAAAAAATATAAATTTTGACAATTAAAAATAATTTAATCATTTAAAATCCATTAAAACGCTTAAAACAGCAAAAACGGGAAAAACGGGTAAATCGGAAAAATACGGGGTTACAGTTTGAATGTTTAGCATGTTTAAGGAAACTCTGCAACTCCGTTGTACCTGTCATAAAGCATTGTGCGCAAACCTGCAACACCTGAATCTGCTCAGAGCATTTTGGACCGGATGAGTCACAACATGTTCTGCAGCATTTAATACTATTTGACAACGGGCATTAATCTCTCAAAGAAATATTCAGAAGCAAGATTATCATATTATCTGCAGTGTGTCAGAACTAATCTATCTACATACCTAATCTGCTTAATCTCAGAAGCTACCGCATGAGAAGGTTACTCTCACAACGGCTCGTAGAGCATCACTCTTATTCTTCAACGGTATAAGTTAAACATTTCTCACCGGCTATATTTATCAAAACATATAAATAGCCTGATATATGAAATGAGAAGTGGAGAGGTTGCCCTAGAGGTGTAAAAGGAGAGGTTGCCTAGAGGTTGTAAAGAAGAGGGTTGTCGAGAAGAAGAGACGTTGGCCCTAGCCTTTACAAGATGCATCTCTAAAGTGCCAATCAAAATAGAAGAGACATCCATGCATTCCTGAATTTATCCCTCATCATGGTTTGTCATCAACCTTCATAGAAGAAATTGGTCAAGCTCAATACAGATCATGTCAAACCAACCTTCTTGATCCTACAGAGATGAATTAGAGCTTAGAATCAAAACACTTGTATCTCTGTTATTACCTTGTACTTAGATTACTCCATGTATCCTGAGTAGTACTCAGTTAGCCTATAGTACAAGATGAACCTCAGTTTAAGTTTTCTAGGAATTTAACCCTTTCATTGTAAACACTATTAAGTGTCTGAGATCTTGGAGAGGCTTGGAGAAGAAAGAATACTCTTTGAGAGCCTGAAGAGGCTTGGAGGAAGAAAGATACTCTAGTAGAGCCTGGAGAGGCTTGATAGAAAATAATACTCTGGTATCGCCTGGAGAGGCTTGATAGAAAAAAAATACTCTTGAGAGCCTGGAGAGGCTTAGAGGAAGAAAGAATACTCTGTTAGAGCCTGGAGAGGCTTGTTAGAAAAAGAATACTCTGGTAGAGCCTGGAAAGGCTTGTTAGAAAAGAATACTTAGGATAGAGCCTGCAGAGGCTTGATAGAAAAGAATACTCAGGTAGAGCCTGGAGAGGCTTGATAGAAAAGAATACTTGTTAAGCCTGGAGAGGCTTGGTTGATAAAGAATACTGCACTGAGTTGCCTAAAGAGGCAGTTGATAACAAAGAGTACTGTATCTGTGTTCAGATAGTGGAAAATCCAGTGGTGGTTTGCCCTGGGACTGGATGTAGCTCATTGGATTAGTGAGTGGAACCAGGATAAATTCTTGTCTAAATCTTCTCTATCCCTTAACCTATTTTAATTCAGTTTTCATCTAACTAAGGGGATTTATAAGTACTTAAGTAAGAACTTTACTTCTGAATCAAACTCGTTTTCAAACTTCACTGAGTCTGAACCTAATTCAGAAGGTGATCAAAACTTCAGAATGAAAACTCATTGTCTGAATATTTTTCAGAAGCTAACTAGAGAAGAGTCTAAAAGTAATATTACAATCAACATAATAAAACTCCACTCTTGACCAAATCATTTTAAAAAAGAGAGTACTTACTGAACCTTCTGATGTGGGTTCAACAAGTTCTGTAAATCTGTCTTCAGAAAGTTACTGAAACGGTTAATACATTAGTGTAAAACATTTTGTGAAAACAACATGTTTTCTATTTTCAAGTTCTTTACTTATCAAAATTAGTTTAAACAAGTTTGTAAAATTTTTTCATCTGAAGTGATCTCAGAAAGCACATTTGTATTTATCTATGTTCAACATGTCTCTAGAGAACTCTCTTTCACTAGCCCTCGCTTAACTCTGATATTATTTACTATTTGGCAAAAGCGTTTTTCATAATAACCTGCATTGGTTATTTGATTTATAAGATGGATTTTCAAAGGGGTTCCAAAATTAGAGTAAAGTTTTTAAAACACTATTCAACCCCCCTTCTAGTGTTTCTTGTGGTTCCAACATGACACCCCCGTCACAAGATTTCACAAACAATCTCAAAGAACAACCCCGTTCTTGAGATGTCACATAATGTACTTCTCTATGAATCCCTATTCAAGAGACAATACAAATCAAAACAATTATTGTAAAGATAAATTTAGAACGATAACACCTTGTATATGCAGATAAACTCCATGAGTGTATATCAATCTTCTTTCCAAATCATCTAATCTTCTTGAGTTGAGAGTTCTTTAGACATATGCAAAATTTCTAGACATGTTGACTTTTCTTGAAGAATCTTTTTCAAAAGGAATTTTTTCATTCTCTCAAAATTCAGCTCTCTATCCTTCCTCTTTTTATTTCTTTTGAAAATTCACATATTTATCTAGCTTTTTAGTTTCAAAAGTTTGTTAGAAAATGGTTTAAAAACAGTTGAAAAACGTCCAGAGTTTCTACAGAATCAGTGATAATCGATTAACTTATTGGGTAATCGATTACTCCAGAACGTTTTGTTCCAGAACTCATTAACAGGAAACAGGGGTAATCGATTACTACATGTGGTAATCGATTAGACCAGTGAGCACCAATATTGATTCTCTTATCAAGTGCAGTGGTAATCGATTATCTTTATCAGGTAATCGATTATTTTCGTTCCTGTACCAGAAATCATGTTGTTTTCAGTTTCGAATCAACTTGGGGTCAATTACCAACTAAAGTCATCGATTATACCAAAGGCAAATCAATACTTGGTTGAGTAATTTAGCTTCCAAGCTATCCAAACATGAAAACAAAAACATGAGTTCAACTTACATGATTACAATCAAAATAAAACCAATTAACAAATACATACCAATTGCCTAAGGCTAAAAAAAATAATACAAGTGCCACATCTATTGAAACTTGTTTGGCACTACAAATGAATATTAAATTTGTACTTCCTACAACAAAACCAAAAACACCTAAATATATGAGAGAGACGTGATGACCACTTGTATCTTCCAATGTAGTTTAAGTCCAACAGCCTCATCAATCCTTTTTCAGACGATCAATACATGCTTTCCGATGAAGAATGGTTGACTGTAAGAAAGCTGTGTGTAGAAGCTGAATTATTTGAAAGAGACATTATGTACTCTGAAGGTCGAGAGGATTTAAGCCACCAAGGCCTATATCTATGCGTGCTACTACAATGATCTATGTTCATCCAGATAGAATTGTTCCCAGGTATCCTCTTGCTGATGGACCTGATGAGAAGCTGAAGGAACCCAAGGTCTATCTAACATATACAACTCATGTTAATCCTTTCACAGCTGAGTAATGAAGGAAGCTACCTGCCTATCTGAAGAGGCAATGGGGAGGACTTGACCACGTGTACTGGGATTGGGTCTGGTCATCCTACTAGAGCATAAGAGAACAAGTTGGATCAACTTCTGGGACTTCAGGTCAGGATGAAGACTCTATGACCTACACAGGGCTTTCTAACTTTGAGAAGCGTGACTTTTTCAGAGGACAATTTCTTATATATGAACCTCTCGCTGAAGATTGGCCTTTGTCGTGTCCAAACCTTAATAGAGAATACTTCTATGCTATGAAGAATGCTATTGAGTATGGTTTGCCAAAGGGTTTTGATTACTTCAGATTCACATGCAAGCGTATCTCAAGCATTTTCTATGAGCTTCTACTGGATGTTGAAGAGGAGAATATGGTTCTGAGAATTAAAGTTCAAGAACTGGAAAAGAAGAATGATGCTTTAACCTCCATGCAAGACAAGATTCTGCAAGAGCAACAACAAGTACAGGCAGGGCAACAGGAAATCAAGGCAACTGCCACATCCCAAATTGACCAGCAAAGGCTGAATTGATTGAAATGATCAAGGAAGTCTTTTTGAAAAAGAAGGATTAGTCAATGATGTGTTGCCACAACTCTCTTTTGTCTTTATGTTGTTTTGCTCTGAACTACTTTGAATAATGAGTGTTTACTGAAGCATTTTCTGATATACTTGATGTTATATATTTTTTAAGCTCTAATAAACACTTTAATTGTTTTATTCGGTTTGTTAAGACTTAGTGCGCTCATACATCATGCTCTGATAAATTATTATGTATGCATTCTCTTTTGCACTTCACAATTTTATGCTCAGATCAATGTTTTATACTCTAATCATCTTTTGATTGATGACAAAATGGGAAGTAATAAACTAACAAATCTGAAGTGTAAGGTCTTACAGAAGCAAAAAGGAGTATCTGGACTCAGGGAAGCACTTAAAAACTTAAGAAAATCTTAAGTTAATTTCAATCCTGAGCTATCTGATTGAGGGGGAGAAAATTTCTTACCTTATCTTATTTATTTAAAACCTCTTTCAGATTTAAGTTTAAAACAAATTTGTCATCATTAAAAAGGGGGAGAATGTTGAGTCTCAAAAAATATCATTAAGCATTTAATAATGATTGAGTCTCACTTTACAAGTTTTAATGAACAACAAATTTGATTAAGTTACATTCATGCAAATATGACTATGCTTTTAACATGTATTCTGATTTCAGCAAGTTGACTTTCTTAAATCATGAAGCATTTTGACGTGACACACTATCTAAAGAAGTGAAGCCATCTAAAGTGGCCTGCTTTATGAAGAAGTAAAGCCTTCTAAAGTGTCAAGCTATCTGAAGCCAGAAACTATCTAAAGCCTGAAGCTGTCTGAAGCCATCAGACGTGGCAAGGTGTCTGAAGTCATAAGCCATATGAAGAGTGAAGCCATCTGAAGATTTCTAATGAAGACTCAAGTCTTTTCAACGCCTTATGCAACACGCCTTCAACTTACTAAATAAGGAAGGAAGAACCAAGACTTTTCAGAATGTTTGAATTACATGCACAAGAAAGGAAAGTTCTGCTACGCAGTATTTGCAGTGTGTCAGAACAGAGTCTGCGCAGTATTGAAACCTTATACTATGTCAGAAGCTATCAGGAGATGTCTCACAAAGAGATTAACATCATTTAATGCTATTTCTAAACGGTTGTATTCAACGGACTTCTCACCTACTGCTATAAATAGCTTCATGAAGACCCATGCAACATAGAGAACTATTAAGAACGAAAGAGCCCATATGCTGCCAAAGTTTTACGCTGTAAAACACTCTGATAAATTCATACCTGTGCAAAACTTCCATATCTTGAGTCTTACTCAGTTTTTTGTACAATTCTCAGTTTAAGCTCTGAACTGGTTGTAGTTCTTTAGATTAAACAATCTTTTATTCTTAAACACTTAGGTGTTGAGCCTGGAGAGGCTAGGTTGCTAAACAATACTTGGTTGTTGAGCTTGAAGAGGCTTGTTGGGAAACAATACTTGGTTGCAGTAGAGCTTGAAGAGGCTTGACAAAAAAGAATACTTGTAATCTTTTGAGATTAATGGAAATCCAGCTGCAAGGTTTGGCACTAGGACTGGACGTAGCTCACACTGGTAGTGAGTGAACCAGGATAAATACTTGGCTAAGTTCCCTCATCCCTTAACTCTTTCAATTAAGTTTTTAAGCTAACGAGAAGGGAATTGAATCTATTGCTGTAAAATTTGAGCTTTAAAAACAACTTTCTAAAAATTATTTTTGAGTTATTTGAAACTACTTCTCACAGCTACTAAGCTTTAGATAACACCTAGGTTATCTGAAATTTTCCAGAAAACACTATTTTCAGAAAAAGGTTTCCTAAAAAACGTTAAAGTTTTGTAGAAATACTATTCAACCTCCCTTCTAGTGTTTCCCTGTGTTTCCTACAACATGTACCATGATGATCCAAGTTTTTTAAATGATTGTGCTCTAGTGTGAAGCAGAATTTGTTTAGATTATATTCTTGGTATGTTCAATTCCATGTGCTGCAAAATAGGACTGCATAATCCACTCTGGGTCCACCGCAAATGAGTTCACATGAAACATCCAGCCTTTCTGAAATTGTTGTTGATGTAGCTAGGACAGATGCCTTTAGACAACACTTGAGGGAGAAGAACTCAATTGACCAGAAGAATGAACTTGAGAGGTACCTTAGTGAATCATGTGTTGATGGAGGTGATAAATGTGATGTACTTGTATGGTGGAAACAATACTGCTCTCGTTTCCTTATATTGTTAACCATGGCTAGGGATGTACTTGCTACTCCAGTTTCTACTGTGGCATCTGAGAGTGCATTTAGTACTGGTGGAAGGATTTTGGATGTGTTTCAAAGTTCATTAAGTACAGAAATTACTGAGGCCTTGATATGTGCCCAAAATTGGATTAAGCCTTCTCTCTACCAATTCAAAGACCTTAACATATATTAGTGAGGACCTAGAAATCTTTGAAAAAATATTAATAGGTATATAAGTTTATTATCTATTTGTTAAGATTTTTTTTCTATGTCTTCATATTTATTAACATTTTTCTTTGTTTTCAATGTCTAAAGAACTCTAAGAAAGAGGTGGAGTATCTATAGTAGAACTTGGATCCTCTACTACTACAATGCCATTATCATCTCAGTCGCAGCCAATAATTGCCTGTGACTAGACTTGTTGTTAATTGTAAGTTCTTTGTGTCCATCTTGCTTATCACTTTTACATTATCTAATATCAACTTTGTTTATTGTTTAGTACTGGTTGAGTTTTTTTTTTTAATAGTTAACACTTTTTGCCTTTTTGGAGTCAAAAGTTGTAAATGACTCAAATTATGTTTGCCATACAAGTTTTTTGGTAAGTACTAAAATTATGTTTACCATACCAATTTTACATAATGAATTTTGTACCTTTGAATAAAATATTTAATTATGATACTTGTTGTTTAGTTTTCAGTTTTCTAATCTGTTCTATTTTGGAATTAGAAGTTGTTTATGGCATCTATTTGGATTGTCATTCCTTTTTTGGACCAAGCATACTTTTAGTTAACTTATGCTAGTATTTCTTGGTGCAAAGAGTATAAGTTTTTTGGTAAGGACTCAAATTATGTTTGCCCTTCCAATTTTACATAATTATTTTGTAGTTTTGAATAAAAGATTTATTTATAATACTTGCTATTTAGTTTTCAGTTTTCTGAGTCTGTCCAAAGGTATTGAGTTTTATACAAATTCAATGCAATGGTCTTTAAGATGAAAGGGGGAATTGAAGGGAATCAAGCATGTGGTGAGGGTGCAGCGGAAATAAATGGATTCCTTCCCTTGTTATAATCGTTTTGCGAAAACACGAATCAAGACATAAAAGGTATTAAAACGAAAGGTCAGACCTTATTAGGATTACAAATGAGGCAAGAGTAGCCACGTCACTATTGGTATCCACGCCAACATCCGGACTAGGAAACCCTCCTCGGCTCTGCTAGTAGCCATAGAAAGTAAGAAGCGATTGCTCATGTGTATAGGGTAGTGCATCTCATGCTCTATTATAGAGTGGTGGCTAGGGTTTTACCCCCTCACTCACTTAACCCTCACACTTATGGGCATGGTCCATTATGTTATAATTCTAATTAAATTAAATTAGAATTATTATCCTTTCCTAGTGGCATGTTGTATGTGTGTGACCCAATAGGCTTTTAATATTTGGTTATGATTTTAAATAAAAATATTCTTATATTTAATATCATAAATAGTGAGCGGTGTCTTGCAATACATCACTATCCAAATATTGAGATTATCAACAACTTTGATAAATCCTATTTTATGATAATAATTTATATGATCTGTCCCTTTGTCCAAATATCTAATTGAACACAAGGGCATGGATTGTGTCAACCATGTATAGTTCAATTTATATTTTCTTGATCCCCAAGTAGAGTGTACAGAAAATGAATATCTCATATTTATCCTCCTGAGCATGGCCATGCATTTTGCAGTCTCACTTTATCAAGAGGCCTATAGATATAACTCCTGTTACATAGGAGGGACAAATCCCATCTAGGGCACTCACATTCCACCACACAATTTATTACATGTCCAAAAACCAACTTTATGATTACCCTGTTACAGGTAACATTTGATGATAATTAAAACATATAATGCCTTATGTAGGAATCGTAGTGATTTCAGGTCGAAGGACTTCATATAACATCTATCAATTTAAGAAACGTTCATGACACTTATGTAACAATCCATGCAATGTTCTTAAGGTGGGTCTGTCCAGTACATCATTACTCTTAATGTGCTCCTATGTGAGAACATGATATCTCATATCCATGATCTGTGAGATGTGATCATCGATGAACTCACATACTAGTCTAAATGCATCTTTGTCCTAAGATGATACTTGACTAGGGACTATTTAAGAATAGTTCTTCATAAGATCTCACGATCAAGTCATCTACTTGATTTCTTATGAAGTTTAAGTTTACCATTATAAGGACAATAATTATATTCTAAAAGAATAAGTTTGCCTTTATAAAATAACATGATACAAGTGATGGATGTTCATAAATATATAAGTCTCTAGTGCATATTCCTAACAATCTCCCACTTGTACTAGAGACATTCAGACATAACCATTATGCCTAATGATCTAGTGTGCCCTTCATGATTTTGTTGCACAAGGGGTTTAATGGGTTTGTAACAGCGACTGTTTCTTGCTTCGAACTTTTCTAGCTCACAGCGCCACCATTCAAACAAAACACATAACCTGATTGCGATCTTCAATCATCTTTGTCGGTTTGGAAGCTAGCATCAGTGTAACCCTTTACAAGTAGCTCTTCCTCACCTCCATATATCAAGAATGAATCCTCAGTTCTTCTCAAGTACTCAATGATGTTCTTGACTGTTGTCTAGTGATCTTCACCAAGATCAGACTGGTATCTGTTAGTCATGCTTAGAGCATATGATATGTCTGGTCGAGTACATAACATGGAATACATGATAGACCCTATAGCAGATGCATAAGGAATCTTACTCATGCGATCTCTCTCTCCTTTACTGGAAGGAGATTGAGCCTTAGATATGCTTATACCATGTGACATAGGCAAAATTCCTTTTATCATAATCTTGCGTGTTAAAACCATTTTAACACATTGTCTATGCATGTACTTCGATTCAGGCCAAGTAATCTTTCAGATCTATCTCTATAGATCTTGATACCTAACACATAGGTTGCTTCGCCCAAATCTTTCATAGTAAAACAACTTACCAACCAAATCTTTACAGACTGAAGGGTAGGAATGTCATTTCCTATGAAGAGTATGTCATCTACATACAAAACCAGAAAAACCACTATGCTGTCACTAACCATCTTGTAGACACAAGGCTCATCTTCATTTTTAATGAAACCAAACTGCTTAACAACTTCATCAAAACGAAGATTCCAGCTTCTAGAAGCTTGCTTTAATCCATAAATGGATCGTTGCAACTTACATACCTTTAGGTATAACAAAACCTTCAGGTTGTATCACATACACATCTTCAAGAAGGCTATCTTGACATCTACTTGCCAGATTTCATAATCATGGTAAGTTGCAAATAACAAGCAAGATCCGAACAGATTTAAGCATGGAAACTGGGGAAAAGGTTTCATCATAGTCTACACCATGAATTTGCGTGAAACCCTTAGCCACCAACCGTGCTTTAAAGGTACTTACATTACCATCCATGTCAGTTTCCTTTCGAAAACCCACTTGCACCCAATGAGTTTTATCCCTTCGGGTGGCTCAATCAAGGTCCATACCTTGTTAGTGTACATGGAATCCATTTTAGATCTCATGGCATCAAGCCATTTCTCAGATTCTGGACTCAAAAGAGTTTCTTGGTAAGTCACTGGGTCATCTTGATCCATTAGCAATACATCGCCTTCCTGAGACACATGGAACCCATATCTCTCAGGTTGGTGACGTACCCTGTCTGACCTACGCAAGTCTTGCGCTACTTGAGCAGGTGGCTCCACAACACTTTGTGGTATCTGCTCTTGTTCCATTATTGGCTCATTGCTACTCTGTGGTACTTGAATTTCTTCAAGTTCTACTTTCCTCCCACTCATTTTCTTAGAGATAGATTCCTTCTCTAAGAATACAACAGTCCTAGCGACAACCACTTTGCCTTTGCTAGGATTATGGAAGTAGTAACCCTCAGTTTCTTTTGGGTATCCCACAAATAAGCACTTATCTGATTGGGTCCTAGCTTATATGAAACTTGGCGCTTCTCATAAGCTTCACAACCCCAAATCTTCATAAAAGATATACCAGGGTCGTTTCCCAGTCCATATCTCATATGGTGTCTTTATGATAGCCTTAGATGCAACACGGTTTAATGTGAAAGCTACTGTTAACAAAGCATGACCCCAAAAGGAGTCGGGGAGATCAATATGACTCATCATAGATCGAACCATATTTGATAGAGTTCGATTTCTCCTTTCTGAAACTCCATTCCATTGAGGCGTTCCAGGAGGAGTGAGTTGAGATGTTATCCCACACTCTCTTAGATAGTCATCAAATTGTTGGCCTGGGTATTCTCCACCTCGATCTCATTGAAGTGTTTTAATGGTCTTGCCAAGTTGGTTTTATACTTCATTCTTAAATTCCTTGAACTCTTCAAAGGATTCGAATTTGTGTTCCATCAGATACACAAATCCATATGTACTAAAATCATCAGTAAAAGTGATGAAGTATTGAAAACCTCCTCTAGCCATTGTTCCCATGGGCCCATATACATCACTATGTATGAGGCAAAGAAGATCACCGGCCCTTTCACCCTTTTTCGGTGAATGGGGTTTTGGTCATCTTCCCAAATAAATAAAATTCATATGTCTCAATTGATTCAAAATCAAATGAGTCCAAATAAGCATCTTGGTGGAGTTTGGATATGCATTTCTCATTTATGTGGCCTAAGCAACAATGCCAAAGATAAGTCGGGTTCAAATCATTTGATTGGACCCTCTTAGAACTTATGTTATAGATAGACACTTCATATTGTTCAACTTTGCACAACCATAAAATATATCATTCAAATAAATTGAACAATTATTGTTCTTTATTATGAATGAAAAACCACTCTTGTCTAAACAAGAAACAAAAATAATATTCCCACTAATGGCAGGCACAAAATAACAATTATTTAGTCCAATAACTAGTCCAATTGGCAAAATTAAATAATAAGTTCCTATGGTTAAGGCAACAACTCTTGCTCCATTTCCTCACGTAGGTCGACTTCTCCTTTAGCAAATGACCTACTTCATTTAGATCCTTCACATTCACACTAATGTGAGATTCACATCCGGTATCCAATACCCAAGATGAAGAAATAGGTAAATTGACTTCTATAACATATATTCCTGAAGCGGAAGTCTCACTTCCCTTCTTCTTGATCTCCTCCAGATACTTTACACAATTTCCAATGTCCTGATTGGCCATAGTGGAAACATTTTCCTTCCTTAGCTATCTCGCCCATAGGTTTCAAGAATTTCTTTCTTGTTGGACCATCAATATGGCCTTCCCTTTACCTTTTATTAATGTTTTGCTTAGTTGTTCTTAACATGCTTAGCAATTCTAGTAGCTATTTTGTCAATTTCATTCATGTTATAGTTCATGATGAATTGACTATAGCTGTCCAGCAACGATTGCAGGACAAGATCAGTGGCCAACTCTTGAGCCTAATGGGAATCCAAGCCTTTCTGGGTTTTCAATGTACCCAATTTCTTTGAGTACATGAGCACCAACAGGGGTTCCCTCTGCCAGTCTACATTGATAAAGTGCTTTTGAGATTTCAAATCGTTCAAGCCTAGCTTATCATTGATAAAGTCTCTTTAAGTGTACAATCATATTGTATGTCTCCGTGTTCTCATGCTGTTTTCAGCATTCATGGTAGTAAGCATAAGGCAAGCTACATCGAGAACAACATCCAGATGCTTTCTAAAAGCATCCTTGTCAGCTTTCGAAGCATTTGTAACGGGTGTTTCAGGAATAGGCCCTTCCAGGACATACAACCTTTTCTCATGCCTAAGGACAATCCTTAGGTCTCTATACCAGTCTAGAAAGTTAATTCTTAGACGGTTTGTCCTTCCCAAGGACTGATCGCAGTAAAAAACTATTTGTTGTGTTCAAAATTATGCACGTAAGTATCATATAACAAACATATTTAATAAGGTCTTTAAATAAATGTCTCCCACTATTTTGATTCAAAACAAGTACCCTCAATATAAAGAATCAAAAAAAAAATCCCATCACTAGATTTTGTAGTGGGCCAAGATCCATATTTCACCTAATTTTAAGTCAGTTTTGGTTGATCGCTTAAGAAAAGGTTATTTAGGTAGGAACACGCTTTCCAATTGTATCTCATACAACTCTTGGATAGTTAGGTGAATAACTCTTATTCTAATTCATCTTATGAATTAATGCCTAACTTAGTGCCTCTAGGTTCTTCAATCCTATTGAATATACCTAGTTAAGTCAAAACCCAATGGCATGACAGTCGGATATTACTTTTATCCTGTCGCGCCTCACTAAAATAGATAAATGTACCATGCTTTGGCAAACCCACATTTAATTGATTCGAGTCTAGACGAGTGCCATACATTGGAAGACAAAACATGACTTAATATTAGTGCCTTTGGGTTTTTCAATCCTATTGAATATACCCAATCAAAGACCAACGATTGACAATCGGATATTACGTTTATCCTATCGTGTCTTACTAGAATAGATAAATGTACCCTGCTTTGGCAGACCCACACTTAATCGATTCTAGTCTTGACGAGTGTCATTCATTGGAAGGCACACGAGCAATGAGGGATTTGATCGCTTTAATTTTATTCGTTGTTAAACCATTTAACATACAAGCATGCATCTCATACAAATACATGATATGGTTATGGCCTCCTAAAAACAAATACAAAATTACATCAACTATATAATCTTGTATATAATCTTGAGCTCTCCAAATCTCCCACTGAATCCATGCTCCATGTCCTCCCGGTTACATTACATAACAAGAAGAAACCTCGTTTAACATACGAGGGGATAGAGATGAGAAAAGAATTACAAAAGGAATATAGGAGGTAAGGCACGACACGCAGGTCGTATTTAAATTAAAACAACTAAGGCCATAACCAATCATCATGCAAACTCAACATCCAATGATTGTAAAACAAGTGATATAATAAGATGTATATATTAAGCGAGGTTGGATTACGCGTGTACAAAATAAAACATTACGCAGTGTCTCAAAACAAAAAAACTAGATTTGATAAACACTCAACCAATCATCAATAAGTGTCTCGCATCAAACGAATACTTCACGAACCGATAAACGAGTAAGTCCCTCGTATCATTTGAATACGCTCTTTTCAGCAAATTGATAAGTGGCATGTTTATCGCAACCAATATTTGAGTCAAGACAAGGTTTCAACAATTGAACCCTTTTATGCCCAAGACATGAACTCTTTCATGTTCCTTGGGACCCTCCAACATTATAACATATAAACATATATACATCGCACATGAAACAATCAATAAAGGGAACAAAATAAACTGATTCTGAAAGTTGCGCTTCGCTTGCGCTTTACCTGCGCTACAGCGCAAGTATCAGAATCAAAATACATAAATTGCGCTTCAGTCTGCGCTGCAGCGCAGGTTGCAGCCCAGATATCAGCGCTACGTTTTTCAGCAGAAAAAAAACAACAAAAATCATAATCTTCACAAGATTAAAAGCCTAAAACGTGTTTATAGCAAACCAAAGCTCTGATACCAATTGAAGGGAATCAAGCATGTGGTCAGGGGTGCAACGGAAATAAATGGATTCCCTCCCTTGTTATAATTGTTTTGCGAAAATACGAATAAAGGCATAAAAGGTATTAAAACGAAAGGTCGTACCTTATTAGGATTACAAACGAGGCAAGAGTAGCCACGTCTCTATTGGTATCTACGCCAACAGCCGGACTAGGAAACCCTCCTCAGCTCTACTGGTAGCCTTAGAAAGTAAGAAGCGATTGCTCATGTGTATAGGGTAGTGCATCTCATGCTCTATTTATAGAGTGGTGGCTAGGGTTTTACCCCCTCACTCACTTAACCCTCACATTTATGGGCCTGGCCCATTATGTTATAATTCTAATTAAATTAAATTAGAATTATTATCCTTTCCTAGTGGCATGTTGTATGCGTGTGACCGAATAGGCTTTTAATATTTGGTTATGATATTAAATAAAAATCCTCTTATATTTAATATCATAAATAGTGAGCGATATCTAGTAATACATCACTATCCAAATATTGAGATTATCAACAACTTTGATAAATCCTATTTTATGATAATAATTTATATGATCTGTCCCTTTGTCCAAATATCTAATTGAACACAAGGGCATGGATTGTGTCAACCTTGTATAGTTCAATTTATATTTTCTTGATCCCCAAGTAGACTGTACAGAAAATAAATATCTCATATTTATCCTCCTGAGCATGGCCATGCATTTTGCAGTCTCACTTTATCAAGAGGCCTATAGATATAACTCCTGTTACATAGGTGGGACAAATCCCATCTAGGGCACTCACATTCCACCACACAATTTATTACATGTCCAAAAACCAACTTTATGATTACCCTGTTACAGGTAACGTTTGATGATAATTAAAACATATAATGCCTTATGTAGGAATCGTAGTGATTTCAAGTCAAAGGACTTCATATAACATCTATCAATTTAAGAAACGTTCATGACACTTATTTAACAATCCATGCAATGCTCTTAAGGTGGGTCTGTCCAGTACATCATTACTCTTAATGTGCACCTATGTGAGAACATGATATCTCATATCCATGATCTGTGAGATGTGATCATCGATGAACTCACATACTAGTCTAAATGCATCTTTGTCCTAAGATGATACTTGACTGGGGACTATTTAAGAATAGTTCTTCATAAGATCTCACGATCAAGTCATCTACTTGATTTCTTATGAAGTTTAAGTTTACCATTCTAAGGACAATAATTATATTCTAAAAGAATAAGTTTGCCTTTATAAAATAACATGATACAAGTGATGGATGTTCATAAATATATAAGTCTCTAGTGCATATTCCTAATAGGAATAGTGTCCCAATGATTCTGTTGATGATGCACTTCCACCCTGCCATGTGTTTGCACAGCTCTGCAACTTTATTTGGGTTTTCTAGCATGTAATGCAATTTTTGTTGAGTCTCAAAATATTATTAAATGGTAAGTAACGTTTAAGTCTCATATCCCTGAGTTTTAATGAATAACAAATTTGGTTAATATTCACTTCGAAAAAGAACAGTTTTCTTCTGAAGGTAGTTTCTGTGTTTCAGAAGGTGTCTACAACAACAACCATCTGAAATCATGTAACTCTCTAAAATGGTGCAACTTGCTGAAGTAGAGGAACCTGCTGAGTGATCAAGACCTACTGAAGCCAGAAAACCTTCTGAAGTTGAGAGACGTCGTACTGAGACTTGTACCTCTTTAGAATAGTTCTTCTAGAAAGTCAGAACATTACGTTTTGGCATATTTCAAATTTCTAGTCACCAAAAAGGCAATGTCTGCTGTGAAGTACACTGTGCCCAGAAAAAGTGGAGTATGCGATGCTGACACCTACTACCTGTTGCACCTGCTACTGCAAGCTACCAAGGCTATGTGTCTCAACGGGACCATTTTCATTTAATGCTATTTCTCAATGGAAATCATATGGAGTTCAACAAATTTCTTTTCCAACCCTATATATATGAAGTCTACTGCGGAAAAGAAGGTGGGAACAACAACATACTTGCTGAAACGCTGCTCAAATTCTCTGATATTCAAACAAGCATTTGTTTCATTTGTACAACAATTTCTAATCCTATGTTTTACTCAGTTATTGTACATCTTACCCAGTTTAGGCTTTAAACTTGTGTAGTTTCAAAGCTTAAGCAATCCTTTCTTTTTTAATAGTTTTCTATTTGAGCCTGGAGAGGCTTGTTGTCTAAAGAATACTTGGTTTAGATCCTGGAGAGGCTTGACTGTTAAAGAATACTTGTTGTTTAGAGCCTGAAGAGGCTTGACTATAAAAGAATACTTGTATCTGATCAAATAGTGGAAAATCGATTGCTTTTTGGCTTTGGGACTGGACGTAGCTCAGGTGGATGTGAGTGAACCAAGATAATTTCTTGGCTAAGTCTTCTTAACCCTTATCTCTTTATATTTGTTATTATGACTAACATGAGGGTTTTGAATAATCAGTTTTATAAGTTTGAACTTAAAGCAAACTCAAACGCCTTATAAAACAAGTTTTTAACACTGTCTTCTGGACCTGCTGAAGTGCTTCAGCAAAACTCTGAAAAACCCAGTTTCAGCAAGTTGATCAAAACTTTTGTAAATCACTTTGCTTGTGAAAAGGTTTTCATAAAATCTATTTGAAATTATAAAACACTATTCAACCCCCTTTCTAGTGTTTCTTGTGGTTTCTACAGTTGGTATTAGATCTCAACCTCGGGTTAAGCATCTAACAAGTGTTGAGGGAAGAAGATCCAAATGGAAACCTCAACAAGCAATACCCACTACATTGTAGAAGGAGCCTCAGTCTCAAGGCCCCTAGCTTTCAATGGTACAGACTACCATTATTGGAGAGACCGTATGAAGCTGTTCATTGAGAGCAGCAACATAGATCTCTGGGATGTAGTCACAGATGGTGATTATATTCCCACAAAAAATGGTGTGCCTATTCCTATGGAAGAATGGACTGGTGATCAGAAGGCGTGTGTGTAACTTAATGCCAAAGCAAAATTCTATCTGGTTTGCTCCTTGAGTAAATCAGAATATGAGAAGGTGCATGGATGTACTTTTGCCAATGAAATCTGGGATACTTTAGCTTCAGCCCATGAGGGGACTGACAATATAAAATAATCCAAAATCAACATGCTTGTTCATCAGTATGAGATGTTCAAAATGCATGAATCTGAGTCTATTGATCAGATGTTTGGAAGATTTCAGACCATCACAAATGGACTCAAATCCCTTGGAAGAACCTATGATTCAAGCGATAATAATTGCAAAATCCTTAGGAGTCTACCAAAGATTTGGAGGCCCAAAGTGACTGCCATTCAAGAGGCAAAGGACCTCAATACTTTAAGAATGGAGGAACTCTTGGGATCCCTCAAAGTCCATGAGTTAGAACTTGGCGAAGATGCTCCTAAAAATAAGTCACTTGCCCTGAATGCCAAATCCAAACTGCTGAAGGGTGGACCACAGAAGGCCATGAAAGCTGAGGAGTCTTTGGAAGGTTCTGAAGATTCAGAAGGTAGCTCAGATGATGATGATCTGGCTCTGTTGAGCAGAAATATCAATAGGATGCTCTAGAGGAAAGGAAGGTTCTGAAAAGGCTCATGCTCTGAATCCAAAATAGGTAAGTCAGGTAAAGAACCTTTTTCTACTGGTAAAATAATTTGTTATAAATGCAAACAGCCAGAGAATATGAAGGCTGATTGCCCAAAGCTAAAGAAACCCTCTTATAAGAAGAAGAAGTTATTTAAGAAGAAAAAGGGTTTGATGGCAACTTGGAAGGACTTAGATGATTCAACTTCAGAATAGGAAGATGAATCTGTTGAAGAAGCTAACCTATGTTTAATGGCAACTCTCCCTTCATCAGACAATTTTGAATCTGAGGTAATTCCTCAAACTCTTCATGATATGTATGATGACTTGCTTGAAAGCTCTAATGAAATTTTCCAAGAGTATAAGCATTTGTCTAGAGCTTATACAAAAGTTTCAAACAAAAATGAAGCACTTGAGACCGAAAATCTTATACTCAAAGAAAAACTCCTGAGTACTAAGCCTAGTAGTTCAGAAGGTTTAATCAAGGAAAATGAGATTCTTAGAAAACAAGTTGCTGAACTTACTAGAGATCTTGACAACTTTTTCAATGGAACCAAGAACCTCAACAGAATGTTGGGTGTTCAAAAGAACTCCAAAAACAAAGAAGGTCTAGGATACTTCGACAGTGAGTCATCACATAATTCAAATTCTAAACCTGCTGCAAGAGCTAAGAAAGGTAAGGGATGCTCTCACAGAGGTAAGCCTGGACACAGTGTGTCTCAGTGCAAACACAAGAGAAAGGGCAGACCTGTTGCTAACAAGAAAAGGCCCAAGAAGCTGTGGGTACCTAAGTCTTTGAATATACTTGTTCTAGATGTGTTTAATAGGACAAAGGAGACACCACAAATGGTACCTGGACAGTGGCTGCTCGCGACACATGACAGGAGAAAGGTCTTTGTTCCAAAACCTTAGACCTAAGGATGGAAGGGTGGTGACCTTTGGAGGAAACCAGAAAGGTAGAATCACTGGCATTGATTTAGTAGGTATATCCCCTCTCTTTGTTATTTAAAATGTTCTCCTTGTTGAAGGTCTTCAACACAACCTACTGAGCATAAGTCAATTATGTGACAGTGGATATGTTGTATCCTTCACTAAGGAAAGTTGTGTAGTCAAAGATGCTTCTGACCAAGTAATTTTTACTACCAAGAGACACAGTAATGTGTATAAGATTGATCTTGAGGAACATGCATATCAAAATGTGACTTGTTTGCTTTCTGTTAAAAATGAAAAACAAATTTGGCATCAGAAACTTGGGCATGCCACCTTGAAATTAATCTCACAAAACATAACCTTGTAAAAGGATTACCCAAGCTTTCTTTCAAATATGATATTTTATGTGAAAACTGTCTTAAAGGTAAACAAACAAGAAGCTCTTTCAAAAGTAAAAATGTTGTGTCTACCTCAAGACCTTTAGAACTTATTCACATTGATCAGTTTGGTCCTACAAGAACTGAAAGCTTGGCTGGTAAGAAGTATGGCTTAGTCATTATTGATGACTACTCAAGATTCACATGGTTGATATTCCTCAAAAGCAAGGATGAGACTTTTGAGAATTTCACAAAATTTTGTAAAAAGGTGAAAAATGAAAAAGGTTAAAAAGGCTTTTGCATTTCTGCAATCAGAAGTGACCATGGTGGTGAGTTTGAAAACTCAAGCTTTAGCATATTCTGTGATGAGAATGAGATCTCACACAATTTCTCTGTAGCTAGAACACCTCAGCAAAATGGGGTTGTTGAGAGAAAGAACAGAAGTTTGCAGGAGATGGGTAGAAC
This sequence comes from Sesbania bispinosa, assembly GCA_026901365.1. Taxonomy (NCBI): domain Eukaryota; kingdom Viridiplantae; phylum Streptophyta; class Magnoliopsida; order Fabales; family Fabaceae; genus Sesbania; species Sesbania bispinosa. The sequence goes on from QLOH01000153.1 coordinate 756,481, forward strand.
CATGCTCATTTCAAGCAACCTACCAACATCTTTCTAGGCAGAGGCTGTTCACATAGCTTGCTACATTCAAAATAGAATTTTGGTAAGACCAATTCTCAAAAGGACACCCTATGAATTGTGGAGAGGAAGAAAACCCAACATTTCTTATTTTCACATTTTTGGCTGTGAGTGTTTTATACTTAACACCAAAGATGATCTGGGTAAATTTGATGCTAAGTCTGACAAAGGATTCTTCATTGGTTATTCAGAAACCTCTAAGGCATACAGAGTTTATAACTCTAGAACCTTATCTGTTGAAGAAACTATTCATGTTAGGTTTAATGATGCTAAAGAGACTGATAGGGAACTATCAGATCTAGAAGAGGATTTTGCAGGTATGGAGTTGAATCCTACTTCAGAGACTCCAGAGATCAAGAACGAAGCACCTACTGAAGGACCCTCTGAAGTACCTGCTGAACAGACTTCCAGTCAACCTGCTGAAACTGATTCTCTTCACAGAGTCAATGTTGAGTCTCAAAATAAGCATGTTTTCCCTCAAAGGCATGAGTGGAGACACAAAACTCATCATCCTCGAGAGCAAATCATTGGTGATACTTCAGAAATAGTAAGAGCAAGATCAAGATTTAGAGAAGTCAATAATCTTGCCTTCTTTTCTGAAATTGAGCCAAAGAATATTGAAGAAGGTCTGCATGATGAATGGTGGATCCTAGCCATGCAAGAGGAGCTTAATCAATTTGCTATGAGTGATGTTTGGACTCTTGTTCCTAAACCCCGTGGGAAAACTATTATAGGGACAAAATGGGTTTTTAGAAACAAACTCTCTGAAGATGGTCAAGTTGTCAGAAACAAGGCCAGACATGTTGCACAAGGCTTCAATCAACAAGAAGGTATTGACTTTACTGAAACTTTTGCTCCTGTAGCAAGGCTTGAAGCCATTAGGATTTTACTTTCCTATGCAGCCAATAATGGCATCAAACTATATCAAATGGATGTAAAGATTGCCATCCTAAATGGATTCATTGAGGAAGAGGTATTTGTTAGACAACCCCCTGGTTTTGAAAATCTGACTTTTCCTAAGCATGTTTTTAAATTGAAAAATGCCCTATATGGTCTGAAACAAGCTCCTAGAGCTTGGTATGACAGATTGATCAACTTTCTACTAAAAAATGGTTTTGAAAGATGAAAAGTTAACACAACTCTTTTCAGAAAAATATCTAACAAAGACTTGATTCTAGTCCAAATATATGTTCATGACATTATCTTTGGATCAACAAATTCCTCTCTGTGCACTGATTATTCAAGGCTTATGCAATCTGAATTTGAAATGAGTCTAATGGGTGAACTCAAATTTTTCTTAGGACTTCAAATTAAGCAAGATTCTGATTGTATATGGATCCATCAGGAGAAATATACAAAAGAAATGCTTAAGAAGTTTAATATGAATGATTGCAAACCTATGTCAACTCCTATACACCCTTCAGCAATCTTATGTAAAAATGAAGGAGAAGAATGTGTTGACCCAACTATGTATAGAGGCATGATTGGATCTCTGTTGTATCTGACAGCAAGTAGGTCTGATATTATGTTCAGTGTATGCTTGTGTGCAAGATTTCAATCAGATCTAAGAACAAATCATTACAAGGCTATTAAAAGAATTTTCAGATATTTGAATGATACTACTAATCTTGGTCTATGCTATAAGAAGAGCAAGGATTGCAGGTTAGTAGGTTTCTATGATGCTGATTTTGCTAGAGATAGAGTTGAGAGAAAATCAACAAGTGGAGGCCATCATTTCTTTGGAGAAAATATGATCAGTTGGGCAAGCAAAAGGCAAAGAACAATAGCTCTCTCAACTGTTGAAGCTGAATATATAGTTGTTGCATGTTGTTGTTCACAGTTGTTATGGGTAAAGTATCAACTAGAAGACTTTAATATTCCCGTTAAGTCTATTCCTATCTTCTGTGATAACACTAGTGCAATTAACCTTTCTAAAAATCCAATTCAGCATTCAAGAGCAAAACATATTGAAATAAAATATCATTTTATTAGAGACTATGTTCAGAAAGGGATTATTGATATACAGTTTATTGACACAGAGCACCAATGGGCTGATATATTCACTAAACCTCACACTGAAGATAGATTCCGTAACGCCCAAATTCCTAAATTCAGGACTTAGTCCGTTGGAAACCAAATCCTAAATTTAGGAAACCAAAACGCGTCATTTCGAATATCATACATCACAATTCGATAAGTAACCAACGACAACTTATACAATTTGTGAATAACTCAAACTTTATATACATAATTACAATCTGTAAAGGCATATATACAACTGGCCCGGAGGCTACAAACTAAACATCTTTAATATAAGACCAATATGTACATAAGCATTCTATACAATTCAAAAGACAATAACATCAAAGTATAGAAGACTCCTACTCTAATCTCACTGATCCCTGCCAGGAGGTACCTGCACACCTAGATTGTGTCCACAAAATGCGTGCTGAGACTAATGTCTCAGTGAAATATAACTATGCATATGTAGTTTAGGGAAAATCACTTACTAACTAACATGCAAACATAATCATGATCATAACTAAAATCAAGTAAATGCACTAATGATGCAACTCACTGTTGTGCCCAGCAGGCATGATCTTATCACTTAAACTGGAGTTAGAACTGAGCTCAGACTACGGGAAATGTCTTTCCCGGGGACGTATCCTACCCATTACTGGACCAAAGTCAAATTTTCATATAATTATTCAATTTTCTTAACTCACAGCACGAAGGCCGGCTTATTTAACTCACGGTCGAAACCGGCTTATAACTTATTGAACTGAAAACTAATAACAATATATTTCGAAATCTCGTAAGTTTCGTAATCTCGTAATTTCCTAACTTAGGGTTCCTAATGTCAATTTCACATGCTTTCACACTTAATCACTTAATTTATCATACAATTATCACTAATTCAACGTCAATAAGCATAAGAAAAGGGAAGACAAGGTTAGGGTTCATGCATAGAGTCAAAGAGATTGAATTTGTGAAAGTGTGTGAGTTATACTCACCTATTCTTGGAGTATCAAGAGGAAGAGTAGGAATTGTGATGAATTGCTTCACGATTCCCGGCTCCAATCTTTCGTGTTAAGTCTCAAATAAAGCCCTCTCTCTCTCAAATAAGCCGTCTTAAGTGGAATTTCGCTCAAGCGGAATATTTTCACTTAAGCAATGGTACTTTGCATGTAAAAATCATGAATATTCACTCAAGCGAATTCAATTCGCTTGAGCGAAAATGACATAAGAAAAACACCCTCTCTGGACGTTTTTCGCTTGAGCGAAAATCGTCCAGAGAGCCTCTTCCAGACCCCTGATTTTCACTCAAGTGAATCCAATTCGCTTGAGCGAATTTTACAGCAACTGAACCTAAACTTCTTTTCTGCATAATTCGCTCAAGCGAATCCAATTTGCTTGAGCGAAAACCCTGAATTTTGGTTTTCAAACTTAGTTTTATTTCCAAATTTCTAAAACTTTCTTGTCTTAATTACTAATACCTAAATCCTTATTTTTCACCTAATGAATTATTATAAACTCTAATTTGTGGGACGTTGCATTCTACCCCCCTTAAAGCAAATTTTGACCTCAAAATTGTTTAAGAACATAGATTAAAGACTACCTCAATTAAAGAGTGTTGAGTCTCAAAAATATCATAAAAGAAAATATGATGTTTAAGACAACTCAATTCCCAAGTTTTAATGCTTAACAAATTTGAGTTAAAATATTTATCATAGATACATATATGCGTTAATGATTTATCTATGATTTCAGCAAGAGTCACTATGAGCCTACATAGAAAGACTAAGCATTGAAGCTGTCTGAAGAAGCAGAACTCGTCTGAAGAGTTGAAGCTGTTTGAAGTAGCTCAACCCGTCTGAAGAAACAGTGTCGTCTGAAGTCTCACTTATGACGTGGCACCCTCTGCTGAAGCTTGTGAAGACTTTTCTGAACCTCTGCTGCACGTACCTTTTCAAACACGATTATGGCAAGGATCACAGAGACCTTTCCTGGCAATTTTGAATTTCATACACCACTGAGGAAATCTCTGCAACGCAGCCTCTGCAACAACATTTGTAGTAGCCTTAATGCAAAAAGAAACCTTGTATCGTGTCAGAGATATCAGAGCTCTCAGAAGCATGTCTCACAACGGATTAAATAGCATTTAATGCTATCTCTAAACGGTGGTATTTCAACGGATTAAAGTTTGGGTATAAATACCCCTCTATGAAGACCATCAAGGAAGTGAGAAAGAGAAAGAAAAGAAAATCAATATACAAGAAAGCCAAGAGAAACATCACGCTGCAAGTTTTTACGAGCAAAACATCACGCTGCAAGTTTTTACTCTGTAAAAACTCTCTGATAGAATTCTTTGTACACATTTGTATATCCTGAGTATACCTCAGTTTTTATTGTACATTGTATTGGTTTGAGCTTCAAACTTGGATGGTTTAAAAGCTTAAACTCCTTTCTTTGTAAACCTTGGTAGAGCCTGAAGAGGCTTGACAGAAAAGAATACTTGTGGTAGAGCCTGAAGAGGCTTGACAGAAAAGAATACTTGTGGTAGAGCCTGAAGAGGCTAGACAGAAAAGAATACTTGTTTGTGTCTGGAGAGACTGTACTCGTTGTGTCTGGAGAGACTGTACTCGTTGTGTCTGGAGAGACTGTAATCGTTGTGTCTGGAGAGACTTTACTCGTTGTGTCTGGAGAGACTGTACTCACACTCAAGCTTGTAATCTGGATATTCATATAGTGGAAATCCAGTGGTTGTTTGCCATTGGGACTGGACGTAGCTCACAGTGGTAGTGAGTGAACCAGGATAAATTTCTTGGCTAAGTTTTCTTACCCTTATCTCTTGTCAATTCTTTTTACACTAATCAAGGGGTTAGAGTAATTAATCTGATATGTTATAAAGGCATAAAACATTGTTTCAAATCAGTATTTTCATACCGTCTGAAAACTTCAGACAGTCAGTTAAGAGTCTGTCTGAAATCGTGTCTTTAACACCTGTTTACAAAAAGCTTTCAAAAATATTCAGAAACACTATTCAACCCCCCTTCTAGTGTTTCCCTGTGTTCCTACAGTTGGTACCAGAGCTCTACTCAGGGTTGAAGCACCTAACAAGTGACTGAGGACTGAAAGATCCAAATGGAAGCTTCTAACAGCAACAGGAAATACATCACCGAAGGAGCCTCTATCACAAGACCCCCAACATTCAATGGAGTGGATTACCACTACTGGAGAGATCGTATGAAGTTGTTCATTGAGAGCAACAACATTGATGTTTGGGATGTGGTCACTGATGGAGACTATGTGCCTATGCAAAATGGTCTGCCTATACCTAAGACTGAATGGACCTTGGAGCAGAAGACTAGAGTCCAGATGAACGCTAAAGCCAAACTTTATCTGATATGTTCCTTGAATAAATCAGAATATGAGAAGGTCCATGGATGCACTTCTGCCAAGGAGATTTGGGATACTCTTGCAGCAGCCCATGAAGGGACTGAAACTGTCAAGCAATCCAAAATCAGCATGCTTATACATCAGTATGAGATGTTTAAGATGGAAGAAACTGAAACTATTGACCAAATGTTTGGGAGGTTTCAGACCATAACCAATGGACTCAGGTCTTTAGGAAGAACCTATGAATCTGGAGACAACAACAGGAAGATTCTAAGGAGTCTACCTAAGTCCTGGAGACCCAAAGTCACTGCCATTCAAGAGGCAAGAGATCTGAACTCTCTAAGAATGGAAGAACTGTTGGGATCTCTCAAGGTCCATGAACTTGAGCTTGGAGAAGATGACAACAAGAAGAAGTCTCTGGCTCTGAACTCCAAAGTCAAACAGTCTAGGCATGGCAGCATGAAGGCTATGCAAGCTGAGGACAGTTCAGAAGCAGATGAAGATTCTGAAGACAGCTCAGAAGATGAAGATGACCTTGCTCTTTTAAGCAGAAAGATCAAGAGAATGTTGCAGAACAGAGGAAAGTTCAGAAAGAACCAACCATCATCATCCAAATCAGGTAAGACAGGTAAAGAGTCTAACTCTGATAAAATTATTTGCTTTGAATGCAAGCAACCAAGACATGTGAAGACTGATTGCCCAAGACTTAAGAAAAACAACTTCAAGAAGAAAAAGTTTTTCAAAGAGAAGAAAGGTCTCATGGCAACATGGGAAGACCTTGATGAATCAACCTCAGAAGAAGAAGAAGACACCTCAGAAGAGGCAAATCTGTGTCTCATGGCTAGTCTACCATCTTCAGACAACTCTGAAGCTGAGGTATTTCCTCTTACTCTACAAGAGATGTATGATGATCTGGTGGAAAGTTCACAAGAACTTTTCCAGGAGTATAAGAATCTATCCAAAGCCCACACAGAAATGTGTAACAAATATGAGGCACTTGAGATAGAATACATTATGCTCAAAGAAAAGGTTCTTGAGACTAAAAACTGCAGTTCACAAGCTATGTCTGAAGAAAATGAGAAACTTCAGGAGCAGATTGTGGGACTGACAAAAGATCTGGCCAAATTTGTCAAAGGAACTAAAAATCTGAATATAATGCTTGGAAATCAAAGGCATTCCCTTGACAAAACTGGACTAGGCTTTTGTGATCATAACTTCTCTGAACCTCCTACTGTCTTAAATTTTTCTGAAAAAAAGGTTACTGGGTGTTCTCACTGTGGTAAGCCTGGACACAATATGGCTCAGTGCAAACACAAGAGAAAGACAAGGTCTAAAGCTAACAGAAAAGGACCCAAAAGAATATGGGTACCTAAAAACTTAATTATTCCTGTTGCAGATGTGTTTAACAGGACAAAGGAGACCCCACAAATGGTACCTGGACAGTGGGTGCTCACGACACATGACAGGAGAAAGGTCTTTGTTCCAAAACCTTAGACCTAGAGCTGGTGGAATGGTCACCTTTGGTGGAAATCAGCAAGGGAAGATCATTGGAATAGGGACTGTAGGTATATTTCCTTCATCCTTTATTAAAAATGTACTCCTTGTGGAAGGACTACAACACAATTTACTGAGCATAAGTCAATTATGTGACAGTGGTTATGTGGTATCCTTTACTAAGGAAGGATGCATAGTCAAAGACTCCTATGAGCAAATCCTCTTTACTGCTAAGAGACACAACAATGTGTACAAAATTGATCTAGAGGATCTAGCAAGTCAAAATGTAAAGTGTTTTATTTCTGTTGAAGATGAAAAACAGATTTGGCATCAAAGACTTGGGCATGCCAGCTTGAGATTAATCTCAAAATTAGCAAAACACAATCTTGTTAAAGGATTGCCCAAGCTTTCATACAAATCTGACATTTTATGTGAAAGCTGTCTAAAAGGGAAACAAACAAGACACTCTTTTAAGAGTAAAGATGTTGTTTCAACTAGCAGACCACTAGAACTTTTACACATTGACTTGTTTGGTCCTATTAGAACAGAAAGTCTTAGTGGTAAGAAATATGGTTTGGTCATTGTTGATGACTATTTTAGATTCACTTGGGTGTTATTCCTAAGAAGCAAGGATGAGACTTTTAGGAATTTCACAGTATTCTGCAAGAAGGTACATAATGAGAAAGGATTCTGTATTTCTGCTATCAGAAGTGATCATGGTGGAGAGTTTGAGAATGCAAACTTTCAAATGTTCTGTGATGAGAATGGGATCTCACACAATTTCTCTGTGGCTAGAACACCTCAACAGAATGGGGTTGTTGAGAGAAAGAACAGAAGTTTGCAAGAGATGGCAAGGACCATGCTCAACTCATGCAGCTTACCAAGAACCTTCTGGGCAGAAGCTGTTAGCACAGCATGTTACCTTCAAAACAGAATATTGATAAGACCAATTCTGAAAAAGACTATCTATGAACTGTGGAAAGGAAGAAAACCCAATATATCATATTTCCACACCTTTGGATGTGAATGTTTTATACTCAACACCAAGGATGATCTTGGAAAATTTGATGCAAAGTCTGATAAAGGATTTTTCATTGGATATTCTGAAACATCTAAAGCCTATAGAGTGTATAACTCTAGAACTTTAACTGTTGAAGAAACTATTCATGTTAAATTCAATGATAACAAAGAGACTGATAGGGAACTATCAGATCTAGAGGATGATTTTGCAGGAATGGAGCCGAATGACCACAACAGCTCGAAGGATGAGCAGCTGTCTGAAGTACCTACTGCTACTAAACCTCTTCAGACAAATATTGAGTCTCAAACAGAACAAACAGATGTAATACCTCTTCAGAAACCTGACTGGAAATACAAATCACATCATCCTAAAGAGCAAATCATTGGCAGCACTTCAGAAGGAGTTAAGACAAGATCAAAATTCAAGACTCTGAATACTATTGCTCTCCTATCTGAAATAGAGCCAAGGAACATTGATGAAGCTCTGCATGATGAAGGGTGGATCCTAGCCATGCAAGAAGAGCTGAATCAGTTTGCTAGGAGTGATGTATGGACCATTGTTCCTAAACCCCATGGGAAAACCATTATTGGAACCAAATGGGTGTTCAGAAACAAGCTGTCTGAAGAAGGCAAGGTAGTCAGAAACAAGGCAAGATTAGTTGCTCAAGGATACAACCATCAAGAAGGTATTGATTTCACTGAAACCTTTGCCCCAGTGGCCAGGTTAGAAGCAATTAGAATTCTTTTATCCTATGCTGTAAATAATGGCATCAAACTATATCAAATGGATGTTAAAAGTGCCTTCCTCAATGGTCTCATTGAAGAAGAAGTCTTTGTTAGACAACCCCCTGGTTTTGAAGATATTGCTTTTCCTGAACATGTTTTCAAACTCAAAAAGGCTCTCTATGGTCTGAAACAAGCCCCAAGAGCTTGGTATGACAGATTGAGCAGTTTTCTAATCTCAAATGGTTTTGAAAGAGGAAAAGTGGATACAACTCTTTTTAGAAAACAGTCAAACAAAGATCTTATACTTGTTCAGATATATGTTGATGACATTATCTTTGGTTCAACTAACTCTTCATTATGCAAGGAGTTTTCAGAGTTAATGCAATCAGAATTTGAAATGAGTTTAATGGGTGAACTAAAATTTTTCTTAGGACTTCAGATTAAGCAAGATTCTGATTGTATATGGATTCATCAAGAAAAATATACAAAGGAAATGCTTAAGAAGTTTAACTTTTATGATTGCAAACCCATGCCAACTCCAATGCATCCATCTGCATCTTTAAATAAAGATGAAAAGGAAGAACCAGTGAATCAGACTTTGTATAGAGGAATGATTGGATCATTACAATATCTAACAGCAAGCAGACCTGACATAATGTTCAGTGTATGTCTGTGTGCTAGATTTCAATCTGATCCAAGAAGTACTCACTACAAAGCTGTAAAAAGAATTTTCAGATATCTTAAAGGTACTACTAATCTTGGTCTGTGCTATAAGAAAAGTAAGGATTGCAGGTTAATAGGTTACTGTGATGCTGATTTTGCTGGAGATAGAATTGAAAGAAAAAACACTAGTGGTGGATGTCATTTCTTCGGAGAAAATATGATTAGCTGGTCAAGCAAAAGGCAAAGCACAATTGCCTTATCAACAGCTGAAGCAGAATACATCTCAGCAGCCAGTTGTTGCTCACAACTGTTATGGGTGAAGTATCAGGTAGAAGATTTTAACATTACTATATCTGCTATACCTGTTCTGTGTGATAATACAAGTGTTATCAATTTGTCTAAAAATCCCATTCAACATTCTAGGGCTAAACATATAGAAATAAAACATCATTTCATTAGAGACTATGTTCAGAAAGGTGTTTTTGATATTCAGTTTATTGATACAGAGCATCAATGGGCTGATATATTCATAAAACCTCTGACTGAAGATAGATTTAAGTTCATTAGAAATAATCTGAATATACATGTTTTTTAAGTGTGTGTGTGATCTGATTGCGTCTGAAATTTTGGGGTGTCTGAAATATGTCACTTGTCTGAAGTAAACAAATGACGTGGCTTTATGAGACGGTTTAATTCCATTTACTTTGTCTTTTCCACTTCGCACGTTCTCCTATGTCTGCGCACCCAGTAAATGACATCATTGCTTTATGGATTTTTAAATACGGAAGCTAGTGGGTCACAGAACTTCACTCTTCACGAATCAGTAGTCATCCCTTGAGAATCACTCTTCTACAAGAAATTTTTTTTTTCTCAAGCTCTTCAGAAAAACTCTCCAATTGCCCCTAAGAAATCTGCTGGAAGCAATATCGTGAAAACTAAGGGCGTAGCCCTGGAGGATCTTCAATCTCTGGGAATGGACTTGTTTGCTGAGTTCGACGCAGCTGGGTGGACTCAGTATTTCAATCACAACTTGACACAGTGGCATGAGCAAAGTGTGCTGGATTTCTGGGCTACTGCCAGAGGAATACCCAATCCTCAGGGTATCTACACAAGCATCAAGGCCACAGTACGTGGTATTCCTGTCTTCGTTGATGAAGATATCATTGCTCACATCTGTGAAGTCAGAACTGAAGGAGCTGTATTCACTCCTGGCTGGGAAGCAAGAAATGGAGGACAGAAGCAGTTCACTGAGTTTCTGTATGGCACCTCTGAACCAGTAAGCTTGGATGCAAAGCATATGTCAGAAAAGGCTAGGGTTTTACATGCCATCTTAGGATGCTCTATAATCCCTAAAAATGGAAGCAGAAACCATGTTTCTGAATTGGAAAGATTTTGTCTGATTCACCTCCTACAGAAGAAGAAGGTGAACCTCCCCAACATCATAATGTACCACATGCAGAAGCGTCTCAGAGACTCTGCTGGGAGCTTCCCTCACAATACCATCATCACCAAAATCTTGCTGCATTTCAAAGTTCCCATTGAAAGGCTTTTTTATCGCCTTTCACAACCTATGTTTGGTGAATCAAACCTCAAGAGCATGGGAGTAAAGCTGACTCCAAGACCTCCCTCTCCGACCTTGAAGGAGAGCCTTCTTCTTGAGAAAGCTGCAAGAAGGCAGACAACAATGGAGGTTCTTGAGAACGAACTCAGAGGAGACATAAGAAAGCATGAGTTCAAGCCATCACAACCCTCTCCTCAGGCAAAATTGAAGAAGCTTCCGGTAAGGAGTGCTGCTAAGGTAGCATCTGCATCTGGGCAGAGTCAGGTGTCTGAACCTGTTCAGAAGGCATCACAAAGGCCATCTGAAATTGTGGGTCAGATGTCTGAACCTGTACAGACCCCACAGCCTTCTTCTGAGATGGCGGGACAGACTCAAGAGGAAGAGGAAACTAATGTAGTCATAGCTGAGCCCTTGGCTGCGTGCCCATCTGATCCTGAACTCATTCAGGTGGCAACTTTGGCAACTGCTTTGGAGCAGGAGGAACTGGAGAAGAAAGCAGAACAAGAAAAGACAGACAGAGCTATTGCTATTGCTTCACAACTGGCCTATGCTGAAGATGATAGGCAAGCAACCATAGCTGAGGGAGCAAAGAAAAGGAAGAGGTTAAGTGCACCTCAGAGAAGGAGAACCAAAGGCAAGCTACTTCAGACTGCACCTGAACCTAGGGTGACTAGAAGTATTGCCTCTCAGCTGACAGCAGAAGATGAAGCTGAGAAGTATCAAAACTTTGTTAAAGCTCAACAATACTTCAAAAGGAGAAGAGAAGAAAAACAAGCACAAAGAGAGAAGGAAGAAGCAAAGGCAAACGAATCTGAGGTAACCAAGCCTCCCTACAAGAGAATCAAAGTAAGATTTGATAATGTAACTCCTTCACCACCCTCCTCACCAGAAAAACAAACACCTCTTCAACCCTCACAACCTTCACCATCACCTTCACCAAAAACCCTATCACCTATAAACCAACCATCTTCACCTCTATAACACCCATCACCACCTCCACAAACAGAAAACCAACCCTCTGAACCCTCCAAACCCTCTGAACCTACCTCACCACAACCTTCAGAGAATCAACTCTCTGAGCCCACATTACCTTCCCCACAAATTCATGCCTTTGCTCTAATACCACTCCTACCTTCATCACCTCCCCCTCCTACAACTTCTCTGGAAGAAGCGCTCACTGTTGAAGAAGAGCAAGTGCTTGCTGATCCCTGCTCACTGCCCAAGTTCACCACCCTGTCTGAAGAGCTACAATATTTCAGATCAGCACATGTTGTATCCTTGCATCCTGGCTTAATCAGGAAAACTGCTGCTGAAGTAAGGAATCAATACAGTGCTTCTTCAGGTGGATTAGACAAGATCAGGAAGGGTGTCCCTCCTGCACATATTTGGGCTCCCATCAATCCATTCTCAAATGATTCCCTGAGGCTGTCTAATGATGAATGGAGCTTTGTGAGGCAGCTGAACACTGAGTCTAAGCTGTTTCAGAGGGATCTGCACAAGGGAGTTGGGATGAGAGGCTACAGGCCCCCTAGAACCTGTTCAATCAGGCCAACCACCAAAATCTTGGTGAAACCTGATAGAATAGTTCCTAGGTATCCCTTACTGGAAGAGAAATTCAAGGAAGCTAAAAACTATTCAAAGAAAAACACACCTATGTCTGAAGTGATGAGTCCATCAGAGTGGGACTCTTTGCCAGAATTCATCACAAATCTAGGAGGAGGCCTGGATCATCTACTTCAAGATTGGATGTGGTCCTCTTACTGGAAGATCAGAGAAGATGTTGGATCTTCTTCTGGATCAACTGGTCCTGATGCTGATTCTGGTGTTGGAATTGGAAAGGCAACCAATGTCAAATATCATTATATGAGAGATCACTTTCCCCCACCTGCTGACTCTTTCAATGAAGATTGGGTTCTGCTGAATCCTATTGGCACCTTCTTCTGCCCTGTGTTCAGCCCATCTGACTACAGCTTACAGCCAGGATTTGGACTGCTTAGATTTGTTTGCCCCTACATCCAGCTCATCTTTTATGAATCTGAGCAAGTCTTGGCTGGGGAAAATCTAAAGTTGAAGTCCAAAGTGCAGAAACTTGAAAAGAAGTGTGCTGCTCAAGAACAGAAGACTAAGCATCTGCTTGCTCAACAAGAACAGATTCTTCAAGAGCAGCAGCTTATCAGATCTGGCCAGCAAGACTTAAAAACCTCAGTGGAAGCTGCAATAACAAAGGCCAAGGACGACTTGATTTCCTTTCTCACTGAGGCCTTGCTAACGAAGAAAGATTAGACTGTTCATCTCAGCCATTGTCTTTTGTTTATGTTTATGACAAGTATCTGATTGTTTTTTTTTTATTTATTTTGAACATTCTCATCTATATACAATCAGTGGTTTTTCTCATCCTTTTATGAGTGCATGGTTATCATTATGCTATATGTTCTATATGATTTTATTGCTCTGTTCCTGTTTAGCTCTGCTATTCCCTTTTGATTGATGACAAAAGGGGGAGTATTAAAATCTAACAAAATCTGAATCTGAAGAAATTACAGGACTCAGGGGGAGCTATCTCAGTATATAAGAAATTGATTTTTGATCAAATCAGTTTAAGAGATCACAATCTGAGGGGGAGCTATCTATACTTTTATCTTTAACACTCCTTTCAGATTTATGTATTTTAAACAAATTTGTCATCATTAAAAAGGGGGAGAATGTTGAGTCTCAAAAATATCATAAAAGAAAATATGATGTTTAAGACAACTCAATTCCCAAGTTTTAATGCTTAACAAATTTGAGTTAAAATATTTATCATAGATACATATATGCGTTAATGATTTATCTATGATTTTAGCAAGAGTCACTATGAGCCTACATAGAAAGACTAAGCGTTGAAGCTGTCTGAAGAAGCAGAACTCGTCTGAAGAGTTGAAGCTGTCTGAAGTAGCTCAACCCGTCTGAAGAAACAGTGCCCTCTGAAGTCTCACTTATGATGTGGCACCCTCTGCTGAAGCTTGTGAAGACTTTTCTGAACCTCTGCTGCACGTACCTTTTCAAACACGATTATGGCAAGGATCACAGAGACCTTTCCTGGCAATTTTGAATTTCATACACCACTGAGGAAATCTCTGCAACGCAGCCTCTGCAACAACATTTGTAGTAGCCTTAATGCAAAAAGAAACCTTGTATCGTGTCAGAGATATCAGAGCTCTCAGAAGCATGTCTCACAACGGATTAAATAGCATTTAATGCTATCTCTAAACGGTGGTATTTCAACGGATTAAAGTTTGGGTATAAATACCCCTCTATGAAGACCATCAAGGAAGTGAGAAAGAGAAAGAAAAGAAAATCAATATACAAGAAAGCCAAGGGAAACATCACGCTGCAAGTTTTTACGAGCAAAACATCACGCTGCAAGTTTTTACTCTGTAAAAACTCTCTGATAGAATTCTTTGTACACATTTGTATATCCTGAGTATACCTCAGTTTTTATTGTACATTGTATTGGTTTGAGCTTCAAACTTGGATAGTTTAAAAGCTTAAACTTCTTTCTTTGTAAACCTTGGTAGAGCCTGAAGAGGCTTGACAGAAAAGAATACTTGTGGTAGAGCCTGAAGAGGCTTGACAGAAAAGAATACTTGTGGTAGAGCCTGAAGAGGCTTGACAGAAAAGAATACTTGTTTGTTTCTGGAGAGATTGTACTCGTTGTGTCTGGAGAGACTGTACTCGTTGTGTCTGGAGAGACTGTACTCGTTCTGTCTGGAGAGACTGTACTCGTTGTGTCTGGAGAGACTGTACTCACACTCAAGATTGTAATCTGAATATTCATATAGTGGAAATCCAGTGGTTGTTTGCCATTGGGACTGGACGTAGCTCACAGTGGTAGTGAGTGAACCAGGATAAATTTCTTGGCTAAGTTTTCTTACCCTTATCTCTTGTCAATTCTTTTTACACTAATCAAGGGGTTAGAGTAATTAATCTGATATGTTATAAAGGCATAAAACATTGTTTCAAATCAGTATTTTCATACCGTCTGAAAACTTCAGACAGTCCGTTAAGAGTCTGTCTGAAATCGTGTCTTTAACACCTGTTTACAAAAAGCTTTCAAAAATATTCAGAAACACTATTCAACCCCCCTTCTAGTGTTTCCCTGTGTTCCTACAAAGAGTTCCGGAAATTGTTCCCTAATGTCATCTTCCTTCTCCCATGTTGCCTCTTATGGAGTTTGACCTTCCCAATACACCTTCACCAAAGGAATTGTGTTGGTCCTTAAGGATTTGACACTCCTGTCGATAATCTGTGTAGGTCTAGAAGGAATGGTGAGATCTTCTCTTAATTGTATTGATTCAGGGCCAATGACATGTGATTGATCATGAACATATTTTCTTAACTGAGATACATGGAAAACATCATGTATCCTGGACAACTGAGGTGGTAAAGCTATCCTATAAGCCAGAGGGCCAACCCTCTGTAGGATCTGAAATGGACCAACAAATCTAGGATTGAGCTTCTTGGTCTTGATGGATCGTCCTATGCTTGTGACGGGAGTTACTTTCAGAAATACATGGTCCCCTTCCTCAAACTCTAAGTCTTTTCTTCTTTTGTCAGCATAACTCTTTTGTCGGCTTTGGGCAGTTGCAAGTTTTTCCCTAATGATCCTGATCTTATCTGAGGTTTCCTGTACTAATTTTGGGCCTAATAAGGTTCTCTCACCTACCTCACACCAACACAAGGGAGATCTACACTTCCTACCATACAGTGCCTCATAGGGTGCCATGCCTATACTGTTACGGAAACTGTTATTGTAAACAAACTCAATGAGAGGCAGGTACCTATCCCAACTACCTGACTCCTCTAACACACAAGCCCTGAGCATATCTTCTAAAGTCTGGATGGTTCTTTCAGACTGACCGTCAGTATGAGGGTGGTAAGCAGTGCTAAACCGGAGTTTGGTCCCGAAAGTTTGGTGAAGAGCATTCCAGAACCTAGAAGTGAACCTAGGGTCCCTATTTGATATGATGCTAGAGGGAATGCCATGAAGTATAATAATCTCCCTAACATACAAATTTGCGAACTTGCTAAGGGAATAGGTACTCCTAATTGGTAGGAAGTGGGCTGACTTGGTCAGTCGGTCCACGATCACCCAAATGGCATCAAAACCAGCTTGGACTCGAGGCAATCCTACCACAAAGTCCATAGCTATACTCTCCCACTTCCACTCAGGGATTTCTAATGGCAAAAGGGTTCCTGATGGTTTCTGATGTTCTATTTTGACCTGTTGACACACTAAGCATTTAGAAACATAATCTGCTATATCCCTCTTCATACCATCCCACCAAAACATCCTCTTCAAATCCTGATACATGTTGGTAGTGTCAGGATGTATGGAAAACTTACCCCTATGAGCTTCCTCTAAGACTCGTTGCTTGAGACTACCCCCTTAGGGACACAGACTCTCCCTTGGAAGAGAATCATCCCATCTCCTGACTCAGAAAACCCTAACTGTTGCTTTCTATCTTGGAGGCTTGAGTCCAAACTCTGGGCCTCCCTGATTAGGGCTCTCAGCTCACTGGTGATCTCAATTCTATGCAGTCTAATACTATGCTCTCCAACTGTAACACCAAAACCTAGGTTTCTAAACTCCTCCAACAAGCTCATTTCATGTATCATCATGGAAGACACATGAAGAGACTTTCTACTGATAGCATCAGCCACCACATTGGCCTTGCCAGGATGGTATTTCAATTCAAAATAATAGTCCTTGAGAAATTCGATCCACCTCCTCTGCCTCATATTGAGTTCTTTCTGATCAAAGAGGTATTTCAAACTCTTGTGATCACTAAAGACCTCAAATCTCACACCAAACAGGTAATGCCTCCAAATCTTGAGGGTAAAAACCACTACTACTGCCAACTCCAGGTCGTGAGTAGGATAATTTTCCTTATGAGGCTTCAACTGCCTAGATGCATAAGCCACCACTCTCCTATCTTGCATTAAAACACATCCTAAACCCTTCCCCGAGGCATCACTATATACCTCGAAGGTCCTAGACAAATCCGATAATGCCAGTACCGAAGTGGTGGTTAACCTAACCTTGAGCTCCAAAAAGCTCTGCTCACAATTCTCGTCTCACACAAAGGCTCGACCCTTTCGAGTCAACCTTGTGAGGGGCAAGGCTAGCTGGGAGAATCCTTTAATGAATCTCCGGTAGTAGCCGACCAATCCTAGGAAACTCCTAATCTTCGTAATGGTATTAGGCCTTTCCCATTCAAGGACAGCTTTTACCTTGCTAGGATCAACAGATACACCCTCACTAGTATTCACATGTCCTAGAAATTGAACCCTGTCACTCCAAAACTCCAAAATCTGAAGTTAATTGTTGTTACCTCTAAGACATACAGAGTTTATAACTTTAGAACCTTATCTGTTGAAGAAACTATTCATGTTAGGTTTAATGATGCTAAAGAGACTGATAGGGAACTATAAGATCTAGAAGAGGATTTTGCAGGTATGGAGTTGAATCCTACTTCAGAGACTCCAGAGATCAAGAACAAAGAACCTGTTGAAGGACCCTCTGAAGTACCTGCTAAACAGACTTCCAGTCAACCTGCTGAAACTGATTCTCTTCACAGAGTCAATGTTGAGTCTCAAAATGAGCATGTTTTCCCTCAAAGGCATGAGTGGAGACACAAAACTCATCATCCTCGAGAGAAAATCATTGGTGATACTTCAGAAACAGTAAGAACAAGATCAAGACGTAGAGAAGTCAATAATCTTGCCTTCTTTTCTGAAATTGAGCTAAAGAATGTTGAAGAAGGTCTGCATGATGAAGGGTGGATCCTAGCCATGCAAGAAGAGCTTAATCAATTTGCTATGAGTGATGTTTGGACTCTTGTTCCTAAACCCCGTGGGAAAACTATTATAGGGACAAAATGGTTGTTTAGAAACAAACTCTCTGAAGATGGTCAAGTTGTTAGAAACAAGCTCTATATGGTCTTAAACAAGCTCCCACAGCTTGGTATGACAGATTGATCAACTTTCTACTAAAAAATGGTTTTGAAAGAGGAAAAGTTAACATAACTCTTTTTAGAAAAATATCTAACAAAGACTTGATTCTAGTGCAAATATATGTTGATGACATTATCTTTGGATCAACAAATTCCTCTCTGTGCACTGAGTATTCAAGGCTTATGCAATCTGAATTTGAAATGAGTTTAATGGGTGAACTCAAATTTTTCTTAAGACTTCAAATTAAGCAAGATTCCGATTGTATATGGATCCATCAGGAGAAATATACAAAAGAAATGCTTAAGACGTTTAATATGAATGATTGCAAACCTATGTCAACTCCTATGCACCCTTCAGCAATCTTATGTAAAAATGAAGGAGTAGAATGTTTTGACCCAACTATGTATAGAGGCATGATTGGATCTCTGTTGTATCTGACATCAAGTAGGTATGATATTATGTTCAGTGTATGCTTATGTGCAAGATTTCAATCAGATCCAAGAACAAATCATTACAAGGCTATTAAAAGAATTTTCAGATATTTGAATGATACTACTAATCTTGGTCTATGCTATAAGAAGAGCAAGGATTGCAAGTTAGTAGGTTTCTATGATGCTGATTTTGCTAGAGATAGAGTTGAGAGAAAATCAACAAGTGGAGGTTGTCATTTCTTTGGAGAAAATATGATCAGTTGGGCAAGCAAAGGCCAAAGCACAATAGCTCTCTCAACTGTTGAAGCTGAATATATAGTTGCTGCATGCTGTTGTTCACAGTTGTTATGGGTAAAGTATCAACTAGAAGACTTTAATATTCCCATTAAGTCTATTCCTATCTTCTGTGATAACACTAGTGCAATTAACCTTTCTAAAAATCCAATTTAGCATTCAAGAGCAAAACATATTGAAATAAAATATCATTTTATTAGAGACTATGTTCAGAAAGGGATTATTGATATACAGTTCATTGACATAGAGCACCAATGGGCTGATATATTCACTAAACCTCTCTCTGAAGATAGATTCAAATTTATCAGAGAAAATTTGCACATTCTCACACTTTCTGAAAAGTAAAATTACTGAATTGTTTTTACTGAAAGTGTTGATATGCACAAGTGTTTTCCTGAATCTTTTCTTTTCAAAGATTGATTCATGCAGTACAAGTGATGAACTTCCTTAAGGAGATTTAACCATTAAGGAGATTTAACCCTTTGACAACATTGATTCATGCAGTACAAGTGATGAACTTCCTTAAGACATTGAATTGGGCCATGTTTTTCATATGTTGGTTTTGGTAAGATTGGGCCTATGAGGCCCAAATCTGACCGTAACCGCCCAATGATCAGGCCTAGTTTGAATGGGATCCTCTCCAGTTACTAAAAACGCAAGGCTTATGGGACCCACCCAGGAGATGTATCTATCCCTTTTTCCTAATTCTTTTCGACAAAATACCTTTCCAACTTAGTTCCTCTTTGTCTAAACCTTTTCCCTTTATTTTCGTCAATTCCTCTAACTAAATCCCTTTCTCCTTAATCTAATTCCCTCATTCGATGCCCCTACTCTCCCTCAATTAATACCTTATAATTCTCTCTGTCTCAAGGTGTGATTTCTTCTAAGTTTGGTCTACAGTTGTGTTTGGCTTAACACTTTGGATTCCCTTCTAGATTCTCTTAAAACTTATAACTCTTAGTACATTCCCAAATTCCTATCTCAATTCACACTCAAAGCCCTAAGTCCTCACTTTACTTCTAACTTTCTTCTTGCATTGGGATTCACCGCCTAATTTTCGGGATGTCACAGTCCTTAAGTTAAAATGGAAACAAGCATTGTTTATTGATTGATAATAAAACTTAATCATAGGTGGCCCTGGACAACGGTCCTTGGTCACATGGCCAAGCGCTCAATCACAGTCACAACTAGAGAAAACACCCCGGATGTCGGGTAAAAACACATCACGGTCATGTTTTAAATGCTTCCATGTATTTGCACTCTTAATGAAGTATGATGTATGTTTGTTGCATTTCCTTTGCTTGACTACCTATACTGCATGCTTTTATCACGCTCACAGGGGACGTTAGTCTCACCCCTTTTGTGGATACTCTTTTGTATAGGCATAGACATTATTATTTTGATGGGATAGAACAGTACATATGAGGCCCTAGAGATATTATTTATGTTTTAGGACATATATATGGTTATATCCCATTATGCCTATTTATTTAACATTGTATTATGAGCCCTTGTTGGCAACAATATATGTATATTTATTGATATCGACTTATTGGATGTTTCGCTTAAGTAAATGTTTGATTACCTAAGCCTTGTATTGTATTATATGTGGATATCATTAATGCGCGAAATAATTTCACGAATTTGGAAATAGTGCTTCCAACAAACATTATTTTTTAATTAAGAAATTAGGACGTTATACACTGAGGGGTATTTTTTCCCGCCTAATTGAGGTTGGTGATGTAATTAAACCTGCTAATTATTAGTGTGATGTCTTTAGTGCAAAGAGAGAATGGAAACTAGAATTCAGATTTATGGTATCTAATTATGCAGTCCACTAATTCTCTTTCTTATTTACTATATTTCCACCCAATTACAATTCATATTGATGACATCCATTTATTCACCACTTATTCTTTCTCATGTTGTTTACCTCTTTCTTATTTACTACATTGTCTCCTTTTTTTAATCCAAGATTTTCAAAATTTGAATTTAAATGCTCACAACAATAAATAAACTAATATATTCTCATGTCTTTTGTCATTTCATTGCATTTTATTAAATTCTGGAAATTTGTTTCTATTCTTCAATTTGGGTATTCTTAAATGGCTTAAATATCATTTTGGTTCATACATTTTTTTGTTTTTGGTTTTAGTCCATACCAACTTTTTTTTAAATTTAGTCCCCACTTTTTCAAATGTATGTTATTTAGTCCCCGATACTAACAAAGTTCTGTTAAGTGATGACGTAGCTAACAGAGCTCTATTAAGTGATGACGTGGCCCTCCACCAACACGCCACGCATCCGCCACGTCATTTCCACATTCCCTCACGCCTCTCGCTCTTTCTTCTCCGACTCTTTCCCCACTACAACAACAACCTCTCATTGTTCCAACTGCCACACAATTAATCCAGACCGCACGCCGGAATTGATCTCCTTCGTTGATGTATTCGACCAGAAGTAGCTCATCCTGTCCAGGGTGGTGGAGACCGAGATGTAGTTCAGTTGGTTCCGGTGCTCACTATTTCGAGTCGATTTACTTGACCCGAAAGATTCGGTTAAGACGATGACGGAGTATTCGAGCGGCTAAGAGGCGTGTGAGAATCTCAACGAGGAGCTGAGGCTCAGTTGGATAGTGATAGACCCGAAAGGGAAGCGTGCGGTGAACGTTTCGAGCGGGAAAATGGCGACGATGTGGCGACACTAGTTGAGCGGGGAAGTACAAGTGAGGTTCGTGACGATGGTTTGCGGCGGAGAGAGGGGGTCGACGATGAAGGTGACGTTATGCAGCTTGATGGTGTTTGGAAGGGAAATGCAGGTGAGGGAAGCGAGAGTATGCAGAGCTGCCGCATCAGCTTTATGGGTGGGAGGGACAGTTTGGGGATTTTGCAAAGCTGCCACATCAGATTTGCTGACGTGGAGCTCTATTAGCCACGTCATCACTTAACAGAACTCCGTTAGTGCCAGGGATAAAAATAACATACATTTGAAAAAGTGGGGACTAAGTTTAAAAAAAAGAGTTGGCAGGGACTAAAACAAAAAATATGAAAAAATATAGCGACCGAAATAATATTTAAGCCTTCTTAAATTCTGATAATTTTTCTCACATACCAATTAAATAAAATCGATTGAAGAAGCCATTTTTAGAGTAGAGGACCAAAGCATTTTTAGTCCTTATATTAGAACCTTAGTGTGTGGTTCATTTTTTTTTTCTTTTTGTCAACAATGGTTCATTTTTAGTAGCGGTTATATATAGAAAATATTTTGTTTAAAATTTTGATTTGAAATCACAAATCCAAAATTTATTAGTATCTAAAATTATTGAAACTGCAATGAGATAATTGTTGTATATTTTAATAGATATTTTAAAGATTATACAAAATATTTTATTTAATTTGAAAATTTTAAATTCTAAATTGAAATATTTAAATTTAGTTACCAGATTTATAACTTTAATTATATGACTTTTCATTTATTTTAAATTTATATTTATTATTATAATGATACCATAATTAGTTTGTTGTTATGATTTAACCCTTTAAGAATATGGCTATAATTACTTTGTAATCAGATTCGTTTACGTTTTTTTTGCTATAGCAGACTCATTTAAATTATTTTTATTCCGTATTTTGATATTGATTTCAATTCAATTTGTATAAGGATATGTGTGTTTCACAGTGATTATAAATGAAATTTAAAAATAATATATTCAAAAAAATAATTTATCATTTCTAAAATTTGAAAGATAGTAACATAAATTAAATGTATGTTGAGGGAGTTTATTAAATGATTCATGTTATACAATATTTTTAATATAGTTATATCATTTTCACAATACTAAAAAATATAATAGCAAGTATATAATAGTCTATTTAACTATTTATTGCTTTGTTTTTATGTCATCATTGATTTAAAATATTACTATGTAAAAACAATTAAAATGATAAAAATTATGTAATAGTTATTTTGACCAATTTTATTTTTGTCTATTCTTATGTAAAATATTCCATATGTTATATTTTATTGATATCACATTAATAGCAATGTTTAAGTGAGTTTTACAATATATATATATATATGTTGTAATATTTTGTAATTTCTTATTATAATATTTTTTGTACATCAAAGGGAATAAATTTTACATAATGTTTTTTTCTTTGGCATTTAGCCATTTTTCATAAAATAAATACAAATATAATTTGATAGACAATGAAAAATTTACATAAAATATTTTTATATTTAAATTTAAATTATACGGATAAATATTTTTATCATCTAGGAATAAAAAAGTTTAGTGAAATAACATTCATATATTAGAAAGTATTGTAAAATTTGCATAGGTTGGAAAAATTATCAAGGACCATAGTCTAGCCTCCTTCTAGTGACCCTCTAATCCATGTACTTCAATAAATATAATCAATCAAATGCTAAAAATATATTAAAATAATAACAAAAGACATTAAAGCTCGTGCTAAAACTATTTTACCACTACCTCCGGTCCTATATAAGAAACAAAAAGGTAAAATATTTTGGTCCTTTATATATATAGAAGAAACACAGTACCCATTTTAGATACATTAATTGCTAAATACCTTATATACCCTTAACATATTATGAGTGGTTAACGGGGTATCACTCATTTAATCATGTAATACTATGAGCATTTGTGGAAAAAAACTTAAATTTATGACATTATTAATTATTATTAACATATTCCAGTACATCTCATTGGTCTTGATAATTTCAGTCTTATGTTTCTTATATATAATCAGGGGTAGCATTATTTTATACATTTAATTAGTTATGCCTAATAAATGCTATCGACATTATTTACTATTTTAACATTTTTTATTTTTTAAAGAAAATACTAAAGGAAGTTGTTGGTTGACTTTGACTGATTATAAACTTTATGTTCAAGAAAAAGAAGGGAGCATTTAAAGTAAAATTCATTTTTTTCAGAAAAGAAGGAAGCATTTAAAGCAAAATTCATTTCTTCATGTTGACTTGGGTTCTTCATTTATTCACAATCATTTATTTTATTATTAATGCTAGATAACATGTATTCACTATACTGTAATAGTCATATGAGATTTTACCCACTTTGATTACGTTGTCGGTTGACTTTACCAACAAACAATAAATGTTACCTCACTTTTATTTATTCTATAATTATTTCTCATATCTCAAAATTAATAAGGATATTGAGTGAGATATCAAGTGAAATTTTGTAGTTCCTAAAGAAGTTTGAATTCATTTATGGTACTCTTTATTACAACTCATCCTATTCCTATCTCTCTATCCTATATATACAATACATTTTCCACTTTAGTATTCACATCTTTCATTAACAAACAATTATTTAGTTATAATTCTAGTTTACTTCTTCAAAATGGTTTCTAAGGAAAACCTACTCTTGTTAGGATTCTTTGCCATGGTTATACTATTCAGCTTCGAGGTGGCAGCCAGGGACTTGGGTGAGATTTCCTCAATCTCTACAAATGCTGGAGGTTGTGTCGGTGATGATGCTAATTGCCTTGGTGGGGGAGGAATGGGTGGTGGTTGGGGTGGCATAGGTGGAGGCATGGGTGGCGGCGACATGGGAGGAGGCATGGGCGGTGGCATGGGTGGCAGAATGCCTGGTGGTGGAATGGGTGGCGGCATGGGTGGTGGAATAGTTGGTAGTGCCAAGGTTGTTAATGAGCAAAATGACCGAGGTGATGTCAAATATGACAAGAAAACAAACGATGGAGGTTGTGCTGGTGATCATGCTAATTGTGGGGGTTGGGGCGGTGGCATGGGTGGTGGCGGCATGGGCGGTGGCATGGGAGGTGGAGGCATGGGTGGTGGTGGCATGGGTGGCGCCGGCATGGGTGGCGGTGGCATGGGTGGTGGAATGCCCGGTGGTGGAATGGGTGGCGGAATGGGTGGTGGGATAGCCAGTAGTGCCAAGGTTATTAATGAGCAAAAGGACCGAGGTGATGTCAAATATGATAAAAATACAAACATTGGAGGTTGTGCTGGTGATCATTCTAATTGCGGGGGTTGGGGCGGTGGCATGGGAGGTGGCGGCATGGGCGGTGGCGGCATGGGTGGTGGTGGCATGGGCGGTGGTGACATGGGTGGTGGTGGTATGGGTGGTGGTGGTTACGGTGGAGGGATTTATTGGAAATGGTAAAAGGGGTTACCTTGGCGACCATGGATAAAATTATTTCAATAGCAAAAATTATTATAATTACATCATTGTGTATTACATGTTTGAGCATAAGTAATAAAAGTATTTGCACCACATAAGATTGTGTTGCTAGATATTTCACTTTAGCTTTAAGAATTGTCGCTATTAAACCTATTATGATGCATTATGTTCTGAATTGATTCGTTCATCCATGTTAATAACCTTTGTTACCATATATGTTGAATTGGGCGTATGAGCTATCCCAATCCATTTTTTTTGTCTAAACATCATCATTCATTAAAAAATAGCTAACAACACTTACAGAGCTTGTAGAATGCTAAATAAAAGTACTATAATAGTGCACTGCAGATTAAAACAACAAAATAAACTCGCATACTCATAAATTTAAACTATTTAACAATCCTAAAACATAATCTCCTATTTACAAGATCCTGAAAATAAAACCTTTGACATTTCTTCTTTTTTCTTTAGCCCAATCCATTAAGTTATTTCACATTAACCCACTTGTAAACAAAATGGGTTAGATTAGCCCATGAAGCTAACGGACCAAGAATTTAACTAGTATGTGTGTGGCCCACTTAGACCCACAGGTTAATTAAATAAAAAGAGCTCAAATTATTAACAATATAAAAAAGTGAAAACAATAAAAGTAACTAAAAGTATAATAATTGTAATTCCATTCTATATTGTTTAATTTCAACAATGTCAATTATTCCCATTCAACCTGACCTTCCTAAAAGTATACCCTAAAATTTATTCTCATCACTATCAATTATAACATGCAATAAACATAAATATTCTCATGAAGTTTAATACTAAATCTAAAGCATTATATTTATCTTACAATAGTGGTTAGATTCATCTTCCAAACAAACACGTGAAGTTTGAGAAAATACTCTCTATTTGGTTTCATTAATTACAAGCTTTTAGCACAAACTTAAGGTTTTTTTTGTACTAATGTTTAGTGTAATATGAATTTAGAAAGATATGTTTCTAAGAAATAGAAAATTCAAAAATGAAATGTTAAGGAAGGATATCACACTTCAAAAAAGTTTAGAATTACTCATATATGATTAGAAAAGTCTAAGTTTTACATGATAAGATGTGCAATCTTAAAAAATGCAATGAAAGGACTTAGATAAGTACTGAACCAATGCGATGGAAGCACCAAATGTGATCTCGTACCATCACTACAAGAAATTCATAATTTAGCGACGACCTTGTTGAGATGACCCATCAGTCATCGCTAACGCGTCGCAACAAAATTAAATGCACTGTTCAATGCAATTAATACTTAGTGACGACCAAGACGTCGCTACACTTATTTTTTTTAATTTTTCTGAAAAATGAAAAATAAGCGTACTCACACCTGGAGGCGGGACTCAAGCCCGAAATCAAGAAGATCGTGGCAGCTTTTCAGCTCAGGGAATTCTCAACTTTGGTGACCAAGTGTTTGGTTGTGGAGCAAAGTTTGGTGGATGAGGCGCCCAAGGCAACTGCGAAGACTTGGGTTGAGGGTAAGAGGAAGAGAGAGGATGCACCGATCAGAAGGAATCCCTGACCACAATTTCAGGGAGGAAAGGGCAAACAGGTCGCCTTTCCCTCCACTCCAGCTCCTCCTACTTGCCCCAAGTGTGGTAATGGTCACAAGGGCGAGTGCGTGGCAGGCCAGAGGAAATGTTACTATTGCTTTGAGGTGGGTCACCAGTTGTGGAGTGCCTAAAGAAGAAGAAGGACCAGGCCAAGCCCCAGGCTACCGGGAGGGTTTTCACCCTCAGTGGTGAAACGGCAGCCAAGGTTGATAATCTGATGCGAGGTATGTGCACTCTTAATGAAATCTCTTTAATTGTACTGTATGACTCTGGGCAATGATGGGTTTCTGGCAAGCGAACCAAAAATCCAGTAGTATAATAGTAAGAAGAGTTATCGTATCCACAATGAACAGTCAATTCGCGTATAGTCGTGATCTATTTATCAAGCGAAAACAACGGATTTATGAGAGTATTTTGTGCGGAAAATATAAATTACAAATTAATAATCATTAGAAATAGAAAGGAAGAGTTAGAGACACTTTACTTGGATTAGGATTGGACTTCATATCATCACACCCTTTGTGCATGTAAAAACTATCTATTATTTTAGGTTTACTCTATAATACTGTAGACAAACTATATGTTGAGTCTCAAAAATATCATAACGTAAATTATGATGTTTTAGATAGCTCACTTCTCAAGTTTTAATGCTTAACAAAACTGGGTTAAAATACTTATCATAGATACATAAATGTTTAATGACTTATGTATGATTTCAGCAAGTCATTCTGAACTTATAAAGACTGTCTGAAGTGCTGTCAACCTGTCTAAAGTGGAAAAGCCTTCTGAAGGTTCAACCTATCTGAAGTGTTGAAGCCGTCTGAAGTGGGCAACTCGTCTGAAGTGTTGAAGCCGTCTGAAGTCTCATTAATGACGTGGCACTCTTTGTTGAAGTATGTGAAGACATCTCTGAAATTCTGCTGAGTCAAGCGTTCTCTGCTGCACGTACCTTTTCAAACATATTTATGGCAAGGAACACAAAGACCTTTCCTGGTATATTTGAATTTCATACACCACTGAGGAAATCCCTGCAACGCAGCCTTTGCAGCAACAACAGTGGCAGCTTTATGGCAGCAGCAACCTTGTACTGTGTTAGAAAAATCAGACTCTCAGAAGCATGTCTCACAACGGATTAAATAGCATTTAATGCTATCTCTAAACGGTGGTATTTCAACGGATTGAAGATTGGTTATAAATAGCCCTTCATGAAGACCATCAAGAGACTGACTGCATATACAAGAAAGTCTAAGTGAAATCATGCTGCAAGTTTTTCTCTGTAAAAACACTATGATTTCATCTTCATTGTACATCATTTGTATATCCTGAGCATACCTCAGTTTTTATCGTACATCGTCTCTGTTTAAGCTTCAAACTTGTGTAGCTTAAAAGCTTAGACATATCTCTTTGTAAAAATTGTCTTTGAGCCTGGAGAGGCTTGTCTGTAAAAGAATACTTGGTTGTAGAGCCTGAAGAGGCTTGTCTGTAAAAGAATACTTGGTTGTAGAGCCTGAAGAGGCTTGACTGTAAAAGAATACTTGTAATCTTGGTGAAGATTAAGAGAAAATCCAAGTGCTAGTTGGCATTGGGACTGGACGTAGCTCACAGTGGTAGTGAGTGAACCAGGATAAATTCCTTGGCTATGTTTTCTATCCCTTATCTCTTGTCAATTTATTTATACTAACCAAAGGGTGTTGAAAACTGTTCTGATAATTTTAAAAAGCAAGAAACCTTTTTAAAGATCTTTTCAGAAGCCTTCTTAAGAAACTTCAGACAGCCTCTTAAACCTGTCTGAAACTGTTGTAAACTTAACCGTTTGCGAAAAGCTTCCATAAATTATTAAGAAACACTATTCAACCCCCCTTCTAGTGTTTCCTGTGTTTCTACAGTTGGTATCAGAGCTCAACTCAGGGTGGAGCACCTTACAAGTGTTTGAGAATTAAAGATCCAGATGGAAGCTTCCAACAACAGACAGTACATCACTAAAGGAGCCTCTATCACAAGACCCCCAGCATTCAATGGAGTGGACTACCACTATTGGAGGGATCGTATGAAGTTGTTCATTGAGAGCAACAACATTGATGTTTGGGATGTGGTCACTAATGGAGACTATGTGCCTATACATAACGGAGTGCCAATACCTAAGGCTGAATGGACCTTAGAGCAGATGGCTAGAGTTCAGTTAAATGCTAAAGCCAAACTCTATTTGATATGTTCTCTGAACAAATCAGAGTATGAGAAGGTTCATGGATGTTCATCTGCCAAGGAGATTTGGGATATACTTGCAGCCGCCCATGAAGGGACTGAGACTGTCAAGCAAACCAAAATCAGCATGCTTATACATCAATATGAGATGTTCAAGATGGAAGAGTCTGAAACCATAGATCAAATGTTTGGGAGGTTTCAGACTATAACTAATGGACTCAGGTCTTTAGGTAGAACTTTTGAATCTGGAGACAATAATAGAAAGATTCTGAGAAATTTGCCAAAGTCCTGGAGACCCAAAGTTACAGCCATTCAAGAGGCCAGAGACTTAAACTCTCTTAGAATGGAAAAACTGTTGGGATCTCTCAAAGTTCATGAGCTTGAACTTGGGGAAGATGACATCAAGAAGAAATCTCTGGCATTAAACTCCAAAGCCAAACACCCTAGGCATGGCAGCATTAAAGCCATGCAAGCTGAGGAAACTTCAGAAGCAGATGAAGACTCTGTAGATAGCTCAGAAGATGATGATCTTGCTCTTCTCAGCAGGAAAATCAAGAGGATGCTGCAGAACAGAGGAAAGTTTAGAAAGAACCAACCCTCAACCTCTAAATCAGGTAAGTCAAGTAAGGATTCTCAAAATGACAAAATTATATGCTATGAGTGTAAACAGCCAGGTCATATGAAGGCTGAATGTCCAAGACTGAAGAAAAACAACTTAAAAAAGAAGAAATTCTTCAAGAAGAAGAAGGGTCTGATGGCAACATGGGAGGATCTTGATGAGTCTACCTCAGAAGAAGAGGAAGACACTTCAGAAGAGGCCAACCTATGTCTCATGGCCAGCCTGCCCTCATCAGATAGCTCAGAATCTGAGGTATTTCCCTTAACTCTTCAAGAGATGTATGATGACCTGATGGAAAGTTCCAAGGAACTCTTCCAAGAGTATAAGAATCTGTCCAAGGCCCACACAGAAATGTGCAGTAAATATGAGGCTCTTGAGATAGAAAATATTATGCTCAAGGAGAGAATTCTTGTGACTGAAAGCAGCAGTTCACAAACTGTCTCTGAAGAAAACAAAAAACTTCAGAAACAAGTTGAGGAACTGACAAAAGACTTAGCTAAATTTGTCAAAGGAACAGAAAACCTTAACAGATTGCTTGGCAATCAAAGGGATCCCCTTGACAAAGTTGATTAGGCTTTTGTGATCATGATACCCCTGAACCTCATATTTTCAAAAATTTTACTAAAGGCAAAAAGAAAGCTATTGGGTGTTCTCACTGTGGCAAGCCTGGACACAATGTGGCTCAATGTAAACACAAGGGAAAAGCAAAACCCAAATCTAACAAGAAAGGACCCAAAGAATATGGGTACCTAAGAACTTGATCATCCCTGTTACAGATGTGTTTAAAAGAACAAGGAGACCCCACAAATGGTACCTGGACAGTGGGTGCTCGCGACACATGACAGGAGAAAGGTCTTTGTTCACAACCTTAGGCCCAGAGTAGGAGGTGTGGTCACCTTTGGTGGAAATCAGCAAGGGAAGATCACAAGAATAGGGACTGTAGGTATGTCTCCTTTATTCCTTATTAAGAATGTTCTTCTAGTAGAGGGACTTCAGCACAATCTACTGAGCATAAGTCAATTGTGTGACAGTGGATTTGTGGTTTCCTTTACTAAAGAAGGATGTATAGTCAAAGACTCTCGTGATCAAATTCTTTTTACTGCTAAGAGATACAACAATGTGTACAAAATTGATCTAGAGGATTTGGCAAGTCAAAATGTAAAATGTTTTTCTCTCTGTTGAAGATGAAAAACAGATTTGGCACCAAAGACTTGGGCATGCCAGCTTGAGATTGATCTCAAAGTTAGCAAAACACAACCTTGTTAAAGGACTGCCCAAGCTTTCTTACAAATCTGACATTTCAAACAAGACACTCTTTTCAGAGTAAGGATGTTGTTTCCACTAGCAGACCTTTAGAATTGTTACATATTGACTTGTTTGGTCCTATTAGAACATAAAGCATTAGTGGTAAGAAATATGGTTTGGTCATTGTTGATGACTATTCTAGATTCACATGGGTGTTATTCCTAAGAAGCAAGGATGAGACTTTTAGGAATTCACAATATTCTGCAAGAAGAAGAAGTTTTTGTTAGACAACCCCCTGGTTTTGAAGACACTGCTTTTCCTGATCGTGTTTTCAAATTGAAAAAGGCTCTTTATGGTCTGAAACAAGCTCCAAGAGCATGGTATGACAGACTGAGCAATTTTCTTATCAAAAATGGTTTTGAAAGAGGAAAGTAGATACCACCCTTTTCAGAAAACAGTCTAACAAAGATTTTATACTTGTCCAGATATATGTTGATGACATTATATTTGGTTCAACTGATTCTTCTCTGTGAAAGGAGTTTTCTGAGTTGATGCAATCAGATTTTGAAATGAGTTTAATGGGAGAACTAAAATTTTTCTTGGGACTTCAAATTAAGCAAGATTCTGATTGTTTATGGATCCATCAAGAAAAATATACAAAAGAAATGCTTAAGAAGTTCAACATGAGTGATTGCAAACCCATGTCAACTCCTATGCATCCCTCTGCATCTTTGAGCAAAGATGACAAAGAAGAACCAGTGAATCAAACTTTGTACAGAGGAATGATTGGCTCCTTGTTGTATCTAACAGCAAGCAGACCTGACATAATGTTCAGTGTGTGTCTCTGTGCTAGATTTCAATCAGATCCAAGAATTACTCATTACAAAGCTGTTAAAAGAATTTTTAGATATCTGAAAGATACTACTAATCTTGGTCTATGCTATAAGAGGAGCAAAGATTGCAGGTTAATAGGATACTGTGATGCTGACTTTGCTGGAGATAGAATAGAAAGAAAAAGCACCAGTGGAGGATGTCATTTCTTTGGAAATAACATGATCAGCTGGTGAAGCAAAAGGCAAAGCACCATTGCTTTATCAACAGCAGAAGCAGAGTATATATCAGCAGCCAGTTGTTGTTCACAACTGTTATGGGTTAAGTATCAGCTTGAGGATTTTAATATTCCTATCTCTGTCATACTTGTTCTTTGTGATAATACTAGTGCAATTAATTTATCCAAAAATCCCATTCAACATTCTAGGGCAAAGCATACAGAAATCAAACATCATTTCATTAGAGACTATGTTCAGAAAGGTGTTTTTGATATTCAGTTCATTGACACAGAGCATCAATGAGAAGATATATTCACAAAACCCCTGGCTGAAGATAGATTTAAGTTCATACGAAACAACTTAAATATACATGCATTCTCTAAAAATTAATTGTGTCTGATACTATTATGTTATCTGAAATTTTTAGTGAGTCTGAAATTTCAGTGTGTCTGAAATTTCAGTGTGTCTGAAACAGTGACATGTCTGAAATTTTAGGTTATCTAAAATTTATTTGTGTGTTTGAAATTTTCACCTATCTGAAGTAACTGGTTGACGTGGCTATCTGAGATGGTTGAATTCCTTCTTTTAAAGTTTTTGTCTCTTCCACTTCGCACGTTACCCGAAGTCTGCGCAGCCGGTACATGGCATCATTGCATCATGGGTCTATAAATGCTGGAGTAAGTGTGTCGAGGAAGCCTTACACTCTCTTTCCTCAATATTCTGTTTGATCTTCTTCACTGCTCAAGCAACCTTTTTCTCTCAAAGTTTCCCTGGAACTCAACAATGGCACCCAAGAAGACTGCTGGTTCTGGTGGAAATGTGGTTAGATCAAAGGGAGTGAATCTTGACGAGCTTCGCAACATTGGCATGGATTTGGTTGAGGAATTTGATGCAGCTGGGTGGACTTCTTTCTTCGACCACATTAACTGTCAATGGCATGAACAAAGTGTGGTGGATTTCTGGTCTTCTGCTCGAGGTATACCTAATTCTAAGGGAGTGTATGTAAGCATCAAAGCCTCTGTTCTAGGGGTTTCAGTTTTTGTTGATCAAGGCATTCTCTCCACAATCACTGATGTTAAGGCTGAAGGTGCAACCTTCATTCCTGGGTGGGAGATGAAGAATGGTGGGCACAAGTTGTTTACAAAGATGTTGTATGGAACAGAAGAACCCAAAAGCCTGGATTCCAAGTTCTTGCTAGAAAAGGTCAGAGTTCTTCATGCTATCTTAGGGTGTGCAATAATCCCTAAGAGTGGAAGCAGAAACCATGTCTCAGAATTAGAAAGGTTCTATCTGATTCACTTGCTTCAGAAGAAGAAAGTCAATCTCCCAAGCATTATCATGTTCCATATGCAGAAGAAGATTTGAGACTCTGCTGGAAATCTTCCCCACAACACTCTAATCATGAAGGTACTTATGCATTTTAAGGTACCTGTTGAAAGATTATGTGACCATAAATCTCCTGTGTTCTTTGGTGAGTCAAACTTGAAGAGCATGGGAATCAAGCTCACTCCACGATCTCCATCTCCTACTCTGAAGGAGAGTGTTCTTATGGAGAAGGCCTCAAGAAGAGGAACCACCTTTGAGATTCTTGAGAAAGAGCTTCAGGGGGATATCAGAAAAGATGAGTTCAAGCCCTCCAAGCCATCCCCTCGTCTGAAAAGGAAGAAGCTCCCTGTCAGGAGTTCAGCAAGGTGTCTCTAGAAGCTATGGACTTGCACACTCAGACATCTGAACCTGTTCAGAAGGCTTTTCAAAAGCCATCTGAAATTGTGGGTCAGGGTTCTGAAGGTATAAGAACTCTTACTCCTAAGCCTACTTCTGAAACAGAAGGAAAGGCTCATGAGGAAGAGGTAGCTGGGATTGCTGATCCTGAAGCTTTGGCAGCAGCACCTCTGGCTGCATGTCCTTCTGATCCTGAGCTTATTCAAGTAGCAGCCCTTGCTACAGCTTTGGAGAATGAAGAAATGGAGAAGAAGGTTGAGCAAGAAAAGACTGATTATGTTCTTGCATTAGCCTCTCAGCTAGCTCTTGCTGAAGATGAAAGGCTAGCTTCCATTGCTCAAGAGACAAAGAAGAGAAAAAGATCCAGTACACAGCAAAGAAGGAGAACAAAAACAAAGTTATTTCAGCCAGCTCCTGAACCCTCTGTTAGGATTACAAGGAGCATTGCAAGTCAACTGGAGGAAATGGATGAGGCTGGCAAGTATCAAAACTTTGTCAAAGCAAACCTGTATTTCAAGAGAAGAAGAGAAGAGAAGCAAGCTGAAAAGGAAAAGGAGAGGGAACCTGAGAAAGCTAAACCTCCTCAGAAAAGGCTCAGGGTAAGGTTTGATAATGTGACCCCATCACCACCTTCATCACCTGAGAAGAAAACAGTAGAGGAGAAAGAAGAAGAAGCACTTCCATCACCTCCCTCATCACCACCTTCATCACCTTCATCATCTTCAGAATCCACTCATTCTGAAGACCCTACAGATGAACATCAGCAAGGTGATAGCTCTGAAGTATGGAAAGGAAGCATGCTGCCTGAGCATATAAGGCTAGGACCCAAAAGTAGGGACTTCTTCGCAGAGCCTACATTTGATCCTTATGTTTTTCCTTTCACTCAGCACCAATATGATGAAGCTGCTGAAGTACCCGAAAAAAAGTATGAGGAACCTTTCAGTGAGAGGGTCAGAGTCCCCAAGTTCCCCAACTTATTTGAAGAGCTGCAGTTTTTCAGAAATGAACCCTCCATCTCTCTTCACCATGGCCTTATCAAGCACATTGCTGGTGAAGAAAGGGCAAAGTATCAAGGCAGTTCAAACCAGTTTTACTCAGGCCAGATTGAAAAGATCAGAAAGGGTGCAGTTCCACCTGCTCATAAGTGGGCTCCACTTAACCCCTTCTCTGGTGACTCCCTCAGGTTGTCTAATGATGAATGGTGTTTTGTCAGGCAACTGTCTACTGAAGCTAAACTTTTTGAGAACGACTACATGAAGTCAGTAGGCAAGAGAGGCTATAGGCCACCTAGAATAATCTCCATCAGGCCAACCATAGATATTCTGGTGCAACCTGACAGGATTGTTCCTAGATACCCCCTGGAAGAAGGCCCTGCTGACAAGTTCAAGGAACCTAAAGCTTATCCAGTTCCCCAGAAACCTTTAACTCCAACAGAATGGAAGAAGCTACCTGCTCGGATCAAAAGACAAGGTGGAGGTTTAGATCACAACTACAGGGATAGGGTATGGTTATCCCACTGTAAGATCAGAGAGGATGTTGGATCCTCTTCTGGATCTGCAGGACCATATGATGACTCCATCATAGACTATGGTGTCTCCACCAATGTGCAATATCAGTATATCAGAGGCAGATTCCCCATGTCTGAACCCTTTAATGAAGACTAGAAGCTAATATGGCCTATCAGAATTTCTTCTTTCCTGTGAGTCATCACGAAGATTATGGGTTGCATCCAGGATTCGATCTGCTCAGATTCGTTTGCAGGCACATTTAGATCATTCTATATGAAGTAGAACTGAATTTTGAGGAAAGAACAGGAAGCTGAGGCATCAAGTGAAGAGCTTGGAGAAAAGAAATGCTACTCTTGTTGCTAAGCAAGATCAAATCCTTCAAGAGCAACAGCACATCAGAACGAGGCAAGAAGAATTGAAGACGCTGTCATTCTCAGATTGACAAGGCAAAGGAAGAATTGCTCTCCTTTATGAAAGAGGCCTTGCTGAAGAAAGATATGTTTACGCCATGTTTGGTGTTAACTTCATTTTGAGTGCTTAATTTCTGTTATGTGAACTCTTTTGCCTGATAATATATTCTGTTTTTTCTCATGAATGCTGGTATCTCAATGTTTTTACTGTGATTATTTTGAAGTTATGCTCTGAAATTCCCTTTTGATTGATGACAAAAGGGGGAGTATTAAAACTAACAAAATCTGAAGTAATTACAGGTCTCAGGGGGAGTATTTGATAAGAGTAATTGATCAGAATCTGTTTGACCTGAGAGATCTTTATCTGAGGGGGAGTTATTTTTTTAAGTTTATTTTATTTTAAAACTCCTTTCAGATTTCTTTATTTTAAACAAATTTGTCATCATTAAAAAGGGGGAGAATGTTGAGTCTCAAAAATATCATAAGGTAAATTATGATGTTTTAGATAGCTCACTTCTCAAGTTTTAATGATTAACAAATTTGGGTTAAAATACTTATCATAGATACATAAATGTTTAATGACTTATCTATGATTTCAGCAAGCCATTCTGAACTTATAAAGACTGTCTGAAGTGTTTGTCAACCTGTCTAAAGTGGAAAGCCTTCTGAAGGTTCAACCTGTCTGAAGTGTTGAAGCCGTCTGAAGTGCGCAACTCGTCTGAAGTGTTGAAGTCGTCTGAAGTCTCATTAATGACGTGGCACTCTTGCTGAAGTATGTGAAGACATCTCTGAATTCTATTGAGTCAAGCGTTCTCTGCTGCACGTACCTTTTCAAACATATTTATGGCGAGGAACACAGAGACCTTTTCCTGGTATATTTGAATTTCATACACCACTGAGGAAATCCCTGCAACGCAGCCTTTGCAGCAACAACAGTGGCAACTTTTATGGCAGCAACAACCTTGTACTGTGTCAGAAAAATCAGAACTCTCAGAAGCATGTCTCACAACGGATTAAATAGCATTTAATGCTATCTCTAAACGGTGGTATTTCAACGGATTGAGGATTGGTTATAAATAGCCCTTCATGAAGACCATCAAGAGACTGACTGCATATACAAGAAAGTCTAAGAGAAATCACGCTGCAAGTTTTTCTCTGTAAAAACACTCTGATTTCATATTCATTGTACATCATTTGTATATCCTGAGCATACCTCAGTTTTTATTGTACATCGTCTCTGTTTAGCTTCAAACTTGTGTAGTTTAAAAGCTTAGACATATCTCTTTGTAAAAATTGTCTTTGAGCCTGGAGAGGCTGTCTGTAAAAGAATACTTGGTTGTAGAGCCTGAAGAGGCTTGTCTGTAAAAGAATACTTGGTTGTAGAGCCTGAAGAGGCTTGACTGTAAAGAATACTTGTAATCTTGGTGAAGATTAAGAGAAAATCCAAGTGCTAGTTGGCATTGGGACTGGACGTAGCTCACAGTGGTAGTGAGTGAACCAGGATAAATTCCTTGGCTAAGTTTTCTATCCCTTATCTCTTGTCAATTTATTTATACTAACCAAAGGGTGTTGAAAACTGTTCTGATAATTTTAAAAAGCAAGAAACCTTTTTAAAGATCTTTTCAGAAGCCTTCTTAAGAAACTTCAGACGGCCTCTTAAACCTGTCTGAAACTGTTGTAAACTTAACCGTTTGCGAAAAGCTTCCATAAAGTATTAAGAAACACTATTAAACCCCCCTTCTAGTGTTTCCCTGTGTTTCTACACTATATTACTAAGACCTCGAGTTTACCAGTGGCCACTCACACTCAAAGGTATTCCATGCGGGTTCTCCCAAGCGACAGACTTACCCTCGGCTTATTATGCTTTCTTTTATGCCATTGTAAAAGAACTAATTGATAAACGAGGCCTACTCCTCTAGACGCACCTTCGCTAGAGTACTATCACTACCCATCACTCATTAGAATACATCCACGTTTCTCTTCCTGGATTGACAATCAACTAATCCTTTGCTATCGGTAATTTAATAACCATGCCTATCCTGTAGACCGCCCTTCATTAGAGTACTCACACTACCCATCAATCACTAGCAACGCCCATGTTTCGGTTCACTGGTTACCGAGTCCTCTTATTCACTCAGAGAATGAGTTTCTTCATAATCCACTCCCCCATCCTCAATCCTAGTCGA
Organism: Sesbania bispinosa; assembly: GCA_026901365.1. Classification (NCBI taxonomy): domain Eukaryota; kingdom Viridiplantae; phylum Streptophyta; class Magnoliopsida; order Fabales; family Fabaceae; genus Sesbania; species Sesbania bispinosa. The sequence goes on from QLOH01000153.1 coordinate 793,849, forward strand.
AACTAGCCTATAACTCCGGCGCAAGCGCGAAAGTTAGGAATTAAGCACAGAATAAGATTACCAATATTATAGACAAAGAGCTCAGGAAATAATAATATAGAGTTTACATACACTTGGGGATAGAATCAATTACATCCAATCCTAATGGAGAGTTAACTACACAAGGTAGCCAAACAAACCACCGAAGATGCTGTCACCATCTTCAATCCTTGTGAAGCGCTCCTCCTCTCCTACTCTTAAATTAGCTTTGGTGCATAATCACTAAAATATGACTGAATTACAATAATCGTGCACACTTGATCTGGTGCAAGAGGTTCCTATTTATAGGCTAAGGAAAGACAAAGAAAATTGGGGAGAAATCTATCTAAAAACAGCAACAGGGCAAGAATCAGCGTGATCTGCGCTTCACCTTGCTACAGCGTAGGATGCAGCGCAGGTTCTAGAGGGCTGCGCTACAGCGCAGGTTGAAGCGCAGAATGCGTCCTGCAGCTTCAAACTTTCTCTTTTTATCTTGATCTCTCCCCGAGACTTGTTTTGGTTGATTTGTCTTTCCTTGTTTCCCTTTTCTTGATGAAATCTTTGCATTTATTGAGCATCTTGAATTTAATTAGGAAGGTTGTTTGCAGAATCCTTGTTTAATTGGCAGTGATATCTTCATTAATTTCTCTCAAATAATCTTCCAATCTTCATTAATTGCCTTCAATAAAACTTCAAATCTTATCTTGCAGATATCTCCCTTATTTAATTCTATCTTTCCTTCAAATCAAATCCTTGCAAAATTCTGCAAAAATCAACAATATTTCTATCAAAATAGCATCAAATTCAAACCTAAGATTACTAAATATAATTTATCTAATATTTAATAAAAAGGGATTAAACTGGGGCAAAAATACCATTTTATCCTTGATAAGTGAACTAAAAAGTGTTCTAATTTAGCAACTAATTTTCACTATCAGGCAACCCATTCTTTCATTGCTTATGATTGTGTGGAAAGGTTGAACTTGCATACTACTCTCTTACCCTTTCACTTAAATGTCCTCACCCCGACCAAAAGGCAATCCCCGCTTCCCTTGTATGTCTTGAATATCCTATTGTAATTCAGGGGAGAGCCTTTGAGGTTGATTTAGTTTACTTGCCACTTAGTGTTATTGATGTCATTTTGGGCATGAATTGGTTTTCCCTTAATCAGGTTATGCTAGATTGTTTCAATAAGAAAATTGTTTTCCCAACTCTTCCTCCGAGGGAGAAACCACCATGTTTATTCTATAGTCGTGCCGAAATTTCTGAATGCCTGACTGATGGGAGTTATTGTTTTATGTTATTGCTTTCCTCAACTGTAGAGTCAAAATCCGACTTAAGTAGCATAGCCACGGATAATTAGGGAGTTCTAGGATGTCTTCCCTAGTGAGGTAAACCACCTTACTTCCGGACCAAGAGATTGAGTTTTCAATAGACCTTGTGTCGGGCACAAGGCCTATTTCTAAGGCTCCCTATAGAATGTCACCCTTGGAGATGAGTGAGCTTAAGAAACAACTAGAGGAGTTAATAGAGAAGCAATTCATTAGGCCTAGTGTATCTTCTTGGGGAGCACCAACGCTCCTTGTCAAAAAGAAGAATGGTAGCATGAGGTGTGTGTTGATTATATCCAATTGAATAAGGTACCAATTAAAATCAAATATCCCTTGCCTAGGATAGATGACCGTTGGATCAGCTTAGAGGGGAGACAGTGTTTTCTAAGATAGACTTGAGATCAGGGTACCACCTAATAAGGATTAAGAGTGAGGATATTCCCAAGACCACCTTCAGGACTAGATACATGCAATATGAGTATTTGGTGATGCCTTTTGGCCTAACCAATGCTCCGGTCGTATTCATGGATTACATGAATCAGATTTTCAGGCCCTACCTAGATAAGTTTGTGGTTGTGTTCATTGACGACATCCTCATCTATTCCCAAACTTTGGAGGAACATGAACAACACCTAAGGGTGGTGTTAGGAGTGTTGAGGGAAAGAAAATTTTTGCGAGCCCTGAGAAATGTGAGTTTTGGATGGATAGAGTTCATTTCCTGGGGCATGTCATATACCGGAAGTTGTGTCAGTAGATCCTAGTAAGATAGAGGCTGTGAATGACTGGGAGAGCCCAAGTCAGTCACTGAATTGGACCATGTTTTTCATGTGTTGGTTTTGGTAAGATGGGCCTCTGAGGCCCAAATCTGACCGTAACCGCCCAATGATCAGGCCTAGTTTGAATGGGATCCTCTCCATTACTAAAAACACAAGGCTTATGGGACCCAGCCAGGAGATTATCTATCCCTTTTTCCTAATTCTTTTCGACAAAATACCTTTCCAACATAGTTCCTCTTTGTCTAAACCTCTTCCCTTTATTTCATCAATTCCTCTAACTAAATCCCTTTCTCCTTATCTAATTCCCTCGTTCGATGCCCCTACTCTCCCTCAATTATACCTTATAATTCTCTCTGTCTCAGGGTGTGATTTCTTCTAAGTTTGGTCTACAGTTGTGTTGGCTTAACACTTTGGTTTCCCTTCTAGATTCTCTTTAAACTTATAACTCTTAATACATTCCCAAATTCCTGTCTCAATTCACACTCAAAGCCCTAAGTCCTCACTTTACTTCTAACTTTCTTCTTGCATTGGGATTCACCACCGCCTAAGACTTTCACTATATTTCTAGGCCCTAATTTTCGGGATGACATAGTCCTTAAGTTAAAATGGAAACAAGCATTGTTTATTGATTGATAATAAACTTAATCATAGGTGGCCCTGGACGACGGTCTTTGGTCACATGGCCAAGCGCTCAATCACAGTCACAACTAGAGAAAAGACCCCGGATGTCGGGTTAAAACACATCACGGTCATGTTTTACACGCTTCCATGTATTTGCACTCTTGATGAAGTATGATGTATGTTTGTTGCATTTCCTTTGCTTGACTACCTATACCGCATGCTTTTATCACGCTCACAGGGGACGTTAGTCTCACCCCACGATGTGGGAATTATACTCAGATGGTAGGGTCCCCGTTCGGATGCTTGATCGGTGGATTAGAGCTTTTGGTTGGGTTTCTTGGTGGCCCAGCCCCTTCTGTGGATACTCTTTTGTATAGGCATAGACATTATTATTTTGATGGGATAGAACAATACATATGAGGCCCTAGAGATATTATTTATGTTTTAGGACATATGTATGGTTATATCCCATTATGCCTATTTATTTAACATTGTATTATGAGCCCTTGTTGGCAACAATATATGTATATTTATTGATATCGACTTATTGGATGTTTCGCTTAAGTAAATGTTGGATTACCTAAGCTTTGTATTGTATTATATGTGGATATCATTAATGCGCGAAATAATTTCACGAATTTGGAAATAGTGCTTCCAACAAACATTATTTTTTAATTAAGAAATTAGGACGTTATACACTGAAGGGTATTTTTTCCCCGCCTAATTGAGGTTGGTGATGTAATTAAACCTGCTAATTATTAGTGTGATGCCTTGTGCAAAGAGAGAATGGAAACTAGAATTCAGATTTATGGTATCTAATTATGCAGTCCACTAATTCTCTTTCTTATTTACTACATTTCCACCCAATTACAATTCATATTGATGACATCCATTTATTCACCACTTATTCTTTCTCATGTTTGTTACCTCTTTCTTATTTACTACATTGTCTCCTTTTTTTAATCCATGATTTTCAAAATTTGAATTTAAATGATCACAACAATAAATAAACTAATATATTCTCATGTCTTTTGTCATTTCATTGCATTTTATTAAATTCTGGAAATTTGTTTCTATTCTTCAATTTGGGTATTCTTAAATGGCTTAAATATCATTTTGGTTCATACATTTTTTTTATTTTTGGTTTTAGTCCCTACCAACTTTTTTTTAAATTTAGTCCCCACTCTTTTTCAAATGTGTTATTTTGTCCCCGATACTAACAAAGGTTCTGTTAAGCGATGACGTAGCTAACAGAGCTCTGTTAAGTGATGACGTGGCCCTCCACCAACACGCCACGCATCCGCCACGTCATTTCCACATTCCCTCACGCCTCTGCTCTTTCTTCTCCGACTCTTTCCCCACTACAACAAAACCTCTCATTGTTCCAACTGCCACGCATTAATCCAGACCACACGCGGAATTGATCTCCTTCGTTGATGTATTCGACCAGAAGTAGCTCATCTGTCAGGGTGGTGGAGACGAGATGTAGTTCAGTTGGTTCCGGTGCTCACTATTTCGAGTCGATTTACTTGACCCGAAAGATTCGGTTAAGACGATGACGGAGTATTCGAGCGGACTAAGAGGCATGTGAGAATCTCAACGAGGAGCTGAGGCTGAGTTGGATAGTGATAGACCCGAAAGGGAAGCGTGCGGTGAACGTTTCGAGCGGGAAAGTGGCGACGATGTGGCGACACTAGTTGAGCGGGGAAGTACAGGTGAGGTTCGTGACGATGGTTTGCCGCGGAGAGAGGGGGTCGATGATGAAGGTGACATTATGCAGCTTGATGGTGACGTTTGGAAGGGAAATGCAGGTGAGGGAAGCGAGAGTATGCAGATGGAGGACATGGATGGGATGCAATTGGGTGGGAGGGACAGTTGGGGATTTGCAGAGCTGCCACATCAGATTTGCTGACGTGGAGCTCTATTAGCCACGTCATCACTTAACAGAACTTCGTTAGTGCTAGGGATAAAAATAACATACATTTGAAAAAGTGGGGACTAAGTTTAAAAAAAGAGTTGGTAGGGACTAAAACAAAAAACATGAAAAAATATAGCGACCAAAATAATATTGAAGCCTTGTTAAATTCTGATAATTTTTCTCACATATCAATTAAATAAAATCGATTGAAGAAGCCATTTTTATAGTAGAGGACCAAAGCCTTTTTAGTCTTATATTAGAACCTTAGTGTATGGTTCATTTTTTTTTTCTTTTGTCAACAATAGTTCATTTTTAGTAGCGGTTATATATAGAAAATATTTTGTTTAAAATTTTGATTTAAAATCACAAATCCAAAATTTATTAGTATCTAAAATTATTGAAACTGCAATGAGATAATTGTTGTATATTTTATAGATATTTTAAAGGTTATACAAAATATTTATTTAATTTGAAACTTTTAAATTTTAAATTGAAATATTTAAATTTAGTTACCAGATTTTATAACTTTAATTATATGACTTTTCATTTATTTTAAATTTATATTTATTATTATAATGTTACCATAATTAGTTTGTTGTTATGATTTAACCCTTGAAGAATATGGCTATAATTACTTTATAATAAGATTCGTTTACGTTTTTTTGCTATAGCAGACTCATTTAAATTATTTTTACCATATTTTGATATTGATTTCAATTCAATTTGTATAAGGATATGTGTGTTTCAAAATGATTATAAATGAAATTTAAAAATAATATATTCAAAAAATAATTTATCATTTCTAAAATTGAAAGATAGTAACATAAATTAAATGTATGTTGAGGGAGTTTATTAAATGATTCATGTTATAATATTTTTAATATAGTTATATCATTTTCACAATACTAAAAAATATAATAGCAAGTATATGATAGTCTATTTAACTATTTGTGCTTTGTTTTTATGTCATCATTGATTTAAAATATTACTTTTTAAAAACAATTAAAATGATAAAAATTATGTAATAGTTATTTTGACCAATTTTTATTTGTCTATTTTTATGTAAAAATATTCCATATTTATATTTTATTGATATCACATTAATAGCAATGTTTAAGTGAGTTTTACAATAAATATATATATATATATATATATGTTGTAATATTTTGTAATTTCTTATTATAATATTTTTTATGCATAAAAGGGGAATAAATTTTACATAATGTTTTTTCTTTGGCATTTAGCCATTTTTCATAAAATAAATACAAATATAATTTGATAGACAATGAAAAATTTACATAAAATATTTTTATATTTAAATTTAAATTATACGGGTAAATATTTTATCATCTAGGAATAAAAAAAGTTTCGTGAAATAACATTCATATTTAGAAAGTATTGTAAAATTTGCATAGGTTGGAAAAATTATCAAGGACCATAGTCTAGCCTCCTTCTAGTGACCCTCTAATCCATGTACTTCAATAAATATAATCAATCAAATGCTAAAAATATATTAAAATAATAACAAAAGACATTAAAGCTCGTACTAAAACTTTTACTACTACCTCCGGTTCTATATAAGAAACAAAAAGGTAAAATATTTGGTCCTTTATATATATAGAAGAAACACAGTACCCATTTTAGTTACATTAATTGCTAAATACCTTATATACCCTTAACATATTATGAGTGGTTAACGGGGTATCACTCATTTAATCATGTAATACTATGAGCATTTTTGGAAAAAAGCTTAAATTTATGACATTATTAATTACTATTAACATATTCCAGTACATCTCATTGGTCTTGATAATTTCAGTCTTATGTTTCTTATATATAATCAGGGGTAGCATTATTTTATACATTTAATTAGTTATGCCTAATAAATGCATGGACATTATTTACTATTTTAACATTTTTTATTTTAAAGAAAAACTAAAGGAAGTTGTTGGTTGACTTTGACTCATTATAAAATTATGTTCAAGAAAAAGAAGGGAGCATTTAAAGCAAAATTCATTTTTTCTTTCAAAAAAGAAGGAAGCATTTAAAGCAAAATTCATTTTTCATGTTGACTTGGGTTCTTCATTTATTCACAATCATTTATTTATTATTAATGCTAGATAACGGTATTCACTATACTGTAATAGTCGTATAGATTTTACCCATTTGATTACGTTGTCGGTTGACTTTACCAACAAACAATAAATGTTATCTCACTTTTATTTATTCTGTAATTATTTCTCATATCTTAAAATTAATAAGGATATTGAGTGAGATATCAAGTGAAATTTTTTAGTTCATAAAGAAGGTTGAATTCATTTATGGTACTCTTTATTACAACTCATCCTATTCCTAACTCTCTCTCCTATATATACAGTACATTTTCCACTTTAGTATTCACATCTTTCATTAACAAACAATTATTTAGTTCTAATTCTAGTTTACTTCTTGAAAATGGTTTCGAAGGAAAACCTACTCTTGTTAGGATTCTTTGCCATAGTTATACTATTCAGCTTCGAGGTGGCAGCCAGGGACTTGGGTGAGATTTCCTCAATCTCTACAAATTCTGGAGGTTGTGTTGGTGATGATGCTAATTGCCTTGGCGGGGAGGAATGGGTGGTGTTGGGGTGGCATAGGTGGAGGTGGCGGCGACATGGGAGGAGGCATGGGCGGTGGCAGGGTGGCGGAATGCTTGGTTGGTGGTGGAATGGGTGGCGGCATGGGTGGTGGAATAGTTGGCAGTGCCAAGGTTGTTAAAGACCAAAAAGACCGAGGTGATGTCAAATATGACAAGAAAACAAACGATGGAGGTTGTGTTGGTGATCATGCTAATGGGGGTTGGGGCGGGGCGGTGGATGGGTGGTGGCGGCATGGGCGTTGGCATGGGGGTGGTGGTGGCATGGGTGGCGGGGTGGCATGGGTGGTGGAATGCCCGGTGGTGGAATGGGTGGTGGAATAGCCAGTAGTGCCAAGGTTATTAATGAGCAAAACGACCGAGGGTGATGTCAAATATGACCAAAATAAAACACTGGAGGCTGTGTTGGTGATCATGCAATTGCGGGGGTTGGGGTGGTGGGGGGGTGGCGGCAGGGGCGGTAGGGGGGGGTAGCATGGGTGGTAGCATGAGGTGGAGGATGGGCTGGGCGGTGGCAACATGGGTGGGTGGTGGTGGCATGGGCGGGGTGACATGGGTGGTGGTGGTATGGGTGGTGGTGGTTACGGTGGAGGATTTAGTGGAAATGGTAAAGGGGTTACCTTGGCGACCATGGATAGAATTATTTCAATAGCAAAAAATTATAATTACATTGTGTATTACATGTTTGAGCATAAGTAAAAGTATTTGCACCACATAAGATTGTGTTGCTAGATATTTCACTTTAGCTTTAAGAATTGTCGCTATTAAACCTATGATGCATTATGTTCTGAATTGATTCGTTCATCCATGTTAATAACCTTTGTTACCATATATGTTGAATTGGGCGTATGAGCTATCCCAATCCATTATTTTTTTGTCTAAACATCATCATTCATTAAAAAATACCTAACAACACTTACAGAGATTGTAGAATGCTAAATAAAAAGTACTATAATAGTGAACTGCAGATTTAAACAACAAAATAAACTCGCATACTCAAATTTTAAACTATTAACAATCCTAAAACACAATCTCCTATTTACAAGATCCTGAAAATAAAACCTTTGACATTTCTTTTTTTCTTTAGCCCAATCTATTAAGTTATTTCACATTAACCCACTTGTAAACATAATGGGTTAGATTAGCCCATGAAGCTAACGGACCAAGAATTTAACTAGTATGTGTGTGGCCCACTTAGACCCACAAGTTAATTAATAAAAAGAGCTCAAATTATTAACAATAAAAAAGTGAAAAATAAAAGTAACTAAAAATATAATAATTATAATTCCATTCTATATTGTTTAATTTCAACAATGTCAATTATTCCCATTCAACCTGACCTTCCTAAAAGTATACCTAAAATTTATTCTCATCGCTATCAATTATAACATGCAATAAACATAAATATTCTCATGAAATTTAATAAAAATCTAAAGCATTATATTATCTTACAATAGTGATTAGATTCATCTTCCAAACAAACACGTGAAGTTGAGAAAATACTCTCTATTTGGTTTTATTAATTACAAGCTTTTAGTACAAACTTAAGGTTTTTTTTGTGCTAATGTTTAGTGTAATATGAATTTAGAAAGATATGTTTCTAAGAAATTAGAAAATTCAAAAATGAATGTTAAGGAAGGATATCACACTTCAAAAAGTTTAGAATTACTCATATATGATTAGAAAAGTCTAAGTTTTACATGATAAGATGTTCAATCTTAAAAAATGCAATGAAAGGACTTAGATAAGTACTGAACCAATGCGATGGAAGCACCAAATGTGATCTTGTACCATCACTACAAGAAATTCATAATTTAGTGACGACCTTGTAGAGACGACCCATCAGCCATCGCTAACGCGTCGCAACAAATTAAATGCACTGTTCAGTGCAATTAATACTTAGTGACGACCAAGTCGTCGCTACAAATGAAAAATAAGCGTACTCACACCTGGAGGTGGGACTCAAGCCCGAAATCAAGGAGATCGTGGCAGCTTTTCAGCTCTGGGAATTCTCAACTCTGGTGACCAAGTGTTTGGTTGTGGAGCAAAGTTTGGTGGATGAGGCGCCCAAGGCAACTGTGAAGACTTGGGTTGAGGGTAAGAGGAAGAGAGAGGACGCACCGATCAGAAGGAATCCCTGACCACAATTTTAGGGAGGAAAGGGCAAATAGGTAGCCTTTCCCTCCACTCCAGCTCCTCCTACTTGCCCCAAGTGTGGCAAGGGTCGCAGGGGCGAGTGCTTGGCAGTCCAGAGGAAATGTTACTATGCTTTGAGGTGGGTCACCAGTTGTGGGAGTGCCCAAAGAAGAAGAAAGACCAAGCCAAGCCCCAAGCTATCGGGAGAGTTTTCACCTCAGTGGTGAAACGGCAGCCAAGGCTGATAATCTGATGCGAGGTATGTGCACTCTAAATGAAATCCCTTTAATTGTATTGTATGACTCTGGGGCAACCCATTCTTTCATTGCTTATGATTGTGTGGAAAGGTTGAACTTGCATACTACTTTCTTACCCTTTCTCTTAAATGTCCTCACCCCGACCATAGAGGCATTCCCGCTTCCCTTGTATGTCTTAAATGTCTATTGTAATTCAGGGGAGAGCCTTTCAGGTTGATTTAGTTTGCTTTCCACTTAGTGTTATTGATGTCATTTTGGGCATGAACTGGTTTTCCTTAATCAGGTTATGCTAGATTGTTTCAATAAGAAAATTGTTTTCCCAACTCTTCCTTTTCCTCCGAGGGAGAAACCACCATGTTTATTCTATAGTCGTGCCGAAATTTCTGAATGCCTGACTGATGGGAGTTATTGTTTTATGTTATTGCTTTCCTCAATTGTAGAGTCAAAATTCGACTTGAGTAGCATAGCCACGGTTAATTAGGGAGTTCCAGGATGTCTTCCCTAGTGAGGTAACCACCTTACTTCCGGACCAAGAGATTGAGTTTTCAATAGACCTTGTGTCGGGCACAAGGCCTATGTCTAAGGCTCCCTATAGAATGTCACCCTTGGAGATGAGCGAGCTTAAGAAACAACTAGAGGAGTTAATAGAGAAGCAATTCATTAGGACCAGTGTATCTCCTTGGGAAGACCAGTGCTCCTTGTAAAAAAGAAGAAGAGATTAGCATGAGGTTGTGTGTTGAATATAGCCAATTGAATAAGGTACCAATTAAAATAAAATATCCCTTGCCTAGGATAGATGACCGTTTGGATCAGTTAGAGGGGCGACAGTGTTTTCTAAGATAGACTTGAGATCAGGGTACCATCTGATAAGGATTAAGAGTGAGGATATTCCCAAGACCACCTTCAGGACTAGATACGGGCATTATGAGTATTTGGTGATGCCTTTTGGCCTAACCAATGCTCCGGTCGTATTCATGGATTACATGAATCGTATTTTCAGGCCCTACATGGATAAGTTTGTCGTTGTGTTCATTGACGACATCCTCATCTATTCCCAAACTTTGGAGGAACATGAACAACACCTAAGGGTGGTGTTGGGAGTGTTGAGGGAGAAGAAAATTTTTGCGAGCCCTGAGAAGTGTGAGTTTGGATGGATAGAGTTCATTTCCTGGGGCATGTCATATGTCGGGAATTGTGTCAATAGATCCTAGTAAGATAGAGGCTGTGATTGACTGGGAGAGGCCCAAGTCAGTCACTGAGGTGAGAAGTTTTCTAGGTCTAGCCGGTTATTACCGGAGATTCTTAAGGGGTTTTCCCAGCTGGCCTTACCTCTCAACGGTTGACTCGTAAGGGTCATGCTTTTGTGTGCGACAAGAAATGTCAGAAACAGTTTTATGGAACTCAAGGAGAGACTGACCACCACCCCAATATTGGTATTGTCGGATTTGACCAAATTCGTTGAGGTAACAGTGATGCTTCAGGAAGGGTTTGGTTGTGTCTGATGCAGGAAAAAATGGTAGTAGCTTATGCTTCTAGGCAGCTTAGACTCCATGAGGAAAACTACCCTACTCATGACCAAGAATTAGCAGCAGTGGTGTTTGCCCTTAAGGTTTGGAGGGCACTACCTTTATGGTGTTCGGTTTGAGGTCTTTAGTGGTCATAAGAGTTTGAAATATCTCTTTGATCAGAAATAACTCAACATTAGACAGAGGAGGTGGATGGAATTTCTGAAGGATTACGATTTTGAACTTAAGTACCACTCAGGCAAGGCCAATGTGGTGGCCGACGCCTTGAGTAGGAAATCCTTGCATGTATCATCCATGATGGTACATGAGCTAGAGCTACTGGAGGAGTTAGGAATTTGAGACTGGATGTGAGTTTTGTTGGGGATATCATGAGGCTATTTAGGTTGGAGGTCACCAATGATCTGAGGGTTAGGATTAGGGAGGCTCGGGCCTCAGACTTAGAGCTCCAGGCCTGGAAGGGGCAACAGGGTTTCTTGAGTCAGGTGACGGGATTATTCTCTTCCAGGGAGAATCTGCATCCCTAAGAGGGGTAGTCTGAGGCAGGAGATTCTGGAGGAGGCTCACAGGAGCAAGTTCATGGTGCATCTGGTATCACCAACATGTACCTAGACTTGAGAAGTAGTTTTGGTGGGACGGGATGAAAAAAGAGGTAGCTGAGTTTGTTTCTAAGTGTCTTGTATGTCAGAAAGTTAAGGTAGAACACCAGAAACCCTCAGGTACCCTTCAACCCTTAGAGATCCCAGAGTGGAAGTGGGAGGCCATAGGTATAGATTTTGTGATGGGGCTACCTAGGGTCCCAACATGCTTTGATGCCATATGGGTCATAGTCCCATTTCCTACCAATCAGGGCAACTTACCCTTTGACCAAACTAGCAGACCTATACATCAAGAAGATTATGAAGCTTCATGGTGTACCATCCAGCATAGTGTCAGATAGAGATCCTAGGTCCACCTCTAGGTTTGGAATGCCTTTCATCAGGCTTTCGGGACTAAACTGAAGTTAGTTTGCTTACCACCCTCAGACTAACGGGCAGTCGAGAGAACCATCCAAACCCTAAAGGACATGCTTAGATCTTGTGTTTTAGAGGAGAAGGGTAATTGGGATATGTACATGCCACTCATAGAGTTTGCCTACAATAATAGTTTCCATAGCAGCATAGGTATGGCTCCCTATGAGGCACTGTGTTTGATTGGAGATGTAGGTCACCCCTGTGTTGGTATGAGGTGGGAGAGAAAGGTTTGTTAGGTCCGAAGTTGCTGCAGGAAACCACAGAAAAGATCAAAAGGATTAGGGAGAAATTGGTAACTGCTCAAAGTCGGCAGAAGAGTTATGCCGATAGAAGGAGAAGAGACCTAGAGTTTGAGGAAGGCGATCATGTTTTTGAAAGTCACTCCCATCACCGGCATTGGTAGGGCTATTAAAGCCAAGAAGTTGAATCCCTGTTTGTTGTCCTTTCCAAATCTGCAGAGGATTGGTCCCCTTGCATACAGAATAGCCCTACCACGCATTTAGCAAACATTCATGATGTATTCCATGTGTCACAACTCAGAAAATACGTTCACGGCCCTTCACACATCATAAGTTCAGAATCAGTATAATTGAGGGAGAATCTAACAATTCCCACAAGGCCTGCACAGATTATTGACTGGAGTGTCAAAACACTGATGAACAAGACCATCCCGTTAGTGAAGGTGCTTTGGGAGGGTCAGTCACCAGAGGAGGCGACCTGGGAAAAAGAGGAAAATCTCCGCTCTCAGTTTCTAGAGTTATTCAGTGAGGTAAAAGGTTTTGAGTTACTCTTTTCTTTAGCCAATTTTGGGGAAAAATTGTTTTAAGGGGGTGGGTAGAATTGTAACATCCATTAATAATAATAATAACCAAGGAAAGGATATAGGATAATCATTCTAATGTTAGTGATGAGAAATAAGGTAAGAGATTGATAAGATAAGGACTAAGAGTCTTAAGTAAGAAAGTCAGGTCTCAGTGCTCTCGCTCAAGCGAGAATGACTGTGAGCGAGTTATGCAGCAAAATGAGGAGAATTGGGTGGGAATTTAAGGGCTCTTTAGAAGTTTTTTGCTTGAGCGAGATGGTTCTCGCCCAAGCGAGAATCTTCCAAAGAGGGGTCATTTTCTGGTCCATTCTCGCTCAATCGAGGAGCCTCTCGCCCAAGCGAAATGAGAAGGGAATTTGATCCCGAGCATCTCACTCAAGCAAGAACAACTCGCTTAAGCGAGAGTCCACTTACAGCTCTTAAAAGCTTTGATTAGGGCTCGTTCCTCATTCATTATCTTTTCCTATTCTTACCTACTTAGAGAGAGAAAGAGCAGCTCTAGTGAGAGGAAGTCCATTGAAGATAAGGAAGGCCCTCCATCAAGTGAGTGTGATCACACACTCACTCTCATACTAGGAATGATTCTTGGATGATCCCTTTCTTTCTCCCCATTCTCTGTAGTTAATTTTTAGTGGTATGGTGGACTGCTTGTAGATGATTTGATTATGGTATGTTGGAATAATAACTTGTGCCCTAGGTATTGTTAGGGTTTATGGAATGTACCTTGAATGATTATGCCCTCATGTTTAACTTCATTATTCACATGATTATTGATGATGAGTCACGCTCCTAACCTTAATCATGATAAAGACGAGGTTTTGGGGTCTTAGGACCTCATGAAAATACTTTGGGCCTCAAGGCCTCATAGAATGATTTTGGATCTCTTAACCTCATGTTATAATCAAGATTTTGGTCCATAGACTCAAGTTCCAAGACTCTGTCTTCGATTCATGGACTCAGGATAAAAATCAAGCAATCATGTTTGAATCTATCAGGATTAATTGGTGGTAAGGTCATAGGGCTTTCAGGAATGACAGTTCCTGTTAGTCTGAGATCACTTTAGCCTCATGTAAAGTGGAAAGACCCCTTGGGTGTTGGGTAAAACACTTCAGGACTAACCTTGAGTTTGTTATTGTTATGAATGTCTCATGAGATATTGAATGGTTATATGTGTTGCATACTATTGATTGATTCCTTCTTGCATATGCACTTTTGTCACCTCACTGGGACGTTAGTCTTATCCCACGCTGTGGGAATTTACCTTTAGATGTGTAGGGATCTCGCCAAGGTAATGAAGGCAAGTAGCGGGTTAAGGCTCAGTGAGGGCCACATTCTTTTGGCACTATTATGATATACTCTTACATCTTGTTGTATAAGCATAGACTTGACTCTCTTTTATTGGATAAAGTAGTACATGTGGAGCCTATTGATGATATCTTTATGTTAGGACACATGTACGGCTGTATCCTGTGCCTATTGACTATTTTGTAACTAAGCCTTAGGTGGCATTTATGTATTGTGATGAAGTAACTCATGAATTCACTGTTATGTAAATGTTGGGATGCTTAAGCGGTTAATGTATTTGTATGACGATACATAAACGCGCGAAATAATTTCTGAATTTGGAAATAGTGCTCCTAACAGGTGCTATTTGAATTTAGAATTAGGACGTTACACCTAGGATGCGTGGTAGAGTTGGAGAGAAGATCCCACGAAGTAGAGGGAGGGTCCATCCCTCGGGCGAGTACGAGCACAGGCAATTAGCGCGATGCCAGGAGAGGCCAACCTTTCTCACTCTAATCAGATGTTGGAGCATCCATCTACTTCAGCGCTCTGGTGACCGCCATCCAGTCTTCTTCTTCTTCCTCCCCTCCACCTTCTTCTCCTTAGTTCGATGGAATGAGGTTCATCCCGACATCGGGATTAGTTCAGATGCCTCCAATGATTGAGGACGTTGTGGCTGAGCTCGACGCTGATGACGTTCAGGATCAGATTGTTGAGTCTCAAAAATATCATAAGGTTGTTTATGATGTTTTAAGACAACTAGATTCCCAAGTTTTAATGGTTGACAAATTTGACTTAAAGTATTTTCATAGATACACATATGCTTTAATGTTTTATCTATGATTTCAGCAAGAGTGACTATGAGCCTACATAAAAAGACTAAGTGTTGAAGCTGTCTGAAGTAGTTCAACCCGTCTGAAGTATCAGTGTCGTCTGAAGTCTTTTGACGACGTGGCACCTCTAGTCTGAAGTGTTGAATTCGTCTGAAGTCTCATTTATGACGTGGCACCCTTTGCTGAAGTTTGTGAAGACTTTTCTGAACCTCTGCTGCACGTACCTTTTCAAACACGTTTATAGCAAGGAACACAGAGACCTTTCCTGGTGTTTTTGAATTTCATACACCACTGAGGAAATCTCTGTAACGCAGCCTCTGCAGCAACATTTGTAGCAGCTTTATGGCAGGAGCAACCTTGTACCGTGTCAGAAATATCAGAGCTCTCAGAAGCATGTCTCACAACGGATTAAATAGCATTTAATGCTATCTCTAAACTGTGGTATTTCAACGGATTGAAGATTGGGTATAAATACCCCTCCTTTGAAGACCATCAAGAGAGAAGAATTTTTGTGAAAAAGAACAAAAACTTTGCAAGTTTTTGCTGCAACAACTTTGATAATCTTTATCTTTGTACACATATTGTATTATCCTGAGCATACCTCAGTTTTTCTGTACATTTGTAATTGTTTAAGCATCAAGACTAATATAGTTTGTAAGCTTAAGCATTTTATCTTCTCTGTATTTGTTTGTAGAGCCTAGAGAGGCTTGTGTGAAAAAGAATACTTGTTGGTTTGAGCCTGGAGAGGCTTGACTGTAAAAGAATACTTGGTTGTAGAGCTTGAAGAGGCTTGACTGTAAAAGAATACTTGTAATCTTGAAAGATTAAGAGAAAATCCAATTGCTAGTTGGCATTGGGACTGGACGTAGCTCACAGTGGTAGTGAGTGAACCAGGATAAATTCCTTGGCTAAGTTTTCTTACCCTTATCTCTTATCAATTCTTTTTATACTAATAAAGGGGTCAGAATAATTAATCTGATATTTTATAAAGGCACAAAACATCTTTTAAAATCATTTTTACAAGCCGTCTGAAAACTTCAGACAACCCCTTAAAAGCCTGTCTGAAATCGTGTTTTTAACACCTATTTGCGAAAAGCTTTCTAAAATATTTAGAAACACTATTCAACCCCCCCTTTTAGTGTTTCCCTATGTTCCTACAGTTGGTACCAGAGCTCTACTCAGGGTTGAAGCACCTAACAAGTGTTTGAGGACTGAAAGATCCAAATGGAAGCTTCTAACAACAACAGACAATACATCACAGAAGGAGCCTCTATCACAAGACCCCCAACATTCAATAGAGTGGATTACCACTACTGGAGAGATCATATGAAGTTGTTCATTGAGAGCAACAACATTGATGTTTGGGATGTGGTCACTGATGGAGACTATGTGCCTATGCAAAATGGTGTTCCTATACTTAAGACTGAATGGACCTTGGAGCAGAAGACTAGAGTCCAGATGAACGCTAAAGCCAAACTCTATCTGATATGTTCCTTGAATAAATCAGAATATGAGAAGGTCCATGGATGCACTTCTGCCAAGGAGATTTGGGATACTCTTGCAGCAGCCCATGAAGGGACTGAAACTGTCAAGCAATCCAAAATCAGCATGCTTATACATCAGTATGAGATGTTTAAGATGGAAGAAACTGAAACCATTGACCAAATGTTTGGGAGGTTTCAGACCATAACCAATGGACTCAGGTCCTTAGGAAGAACCTATGAACCTGGAGACAACAACAGGAAGATTCTAAGAAGTCTACCTAAGTCCTGGAGACCCAAAGTCACTGCCATTCAAGAGGCAAGAGATTTGAACTCTCTGAGAATGGAAGAACTGTTGGGATCTCTCAAAGTCCATGAGCTTGAGCTTGGAGAAGATGACAACAAGAAGAAGTCTCTAGCTCTAAACTCCAAGGCCAAATAGTCTAGGCATGGCAGCATGAAGGCTATGGTAGCTGAGGAAACTTCAGAAGCAGATGAAGATTCTGAAGATAGCTCAGAAGATGACAATGATCTTGCTCTTTTAAGCAGAAAGATCAAGAGAATGTTGCAGAACAGAGGAAAGTTCAGAAAGAACCAACCTTCATCATCCAAATCAAGTAAGACAGGTAAAGAGTCTAACACTGATAAAATTATTTGCTTTGAATGTAAGCAACTAGGGCATATGAAGGCTAATTGCCCAAGACTGAAGAAAAACAACTTCAAGAAGAAGAAGTTTTTCAAAAAGAAGAAAGGTCTTATGGCAACATGGGAAGACCTTGATGAATCAACCTCAGAAGAAGAAGAAGAAGACACTTCAGAAGAGGCAAATCCGTGTCTCATGGCTAGTCTACCATCTTCAGACAGCTCTGAAGCTGAGGTATTTCCTCTTACTCTACAAGAAATGTATGATGATCTGGTGGAAAGTTCCAAGGAACTTTTCCAAGAGTATAAGAATCTATCCAAAGCCCACACAGAAATGTGTAACAAATATGAGGCACTTGAGATAGAACATATTATGCTCAAGGAAAAAATTCTTGAGACTGAAAACTGCAGTTCACAAGCTGTGTCTGAAGAGAATAAGAAACTTCAGAAGCAGGTTCTGGAACTGACAAAGATCTGGCCAAATTTGTCAAAGGAACTAAAAATCTGAATATAATGCTTGGAAATCAAAGGCATTCCCTTGACAAAAGTGGACTAGGCTTTTGTGATCATAACATGTCTGAACCTCCTACTGTCTTACATTTTTCTAAAGGCAAAAAGAAGGTTACTGGGTGTTCTCACTGTGGTAAGCCTGGACACAATGTGGCTCAGTGCAAACACAAGAGAATAACAAGGCCTAAAGCAAACAAGAAAGGACCCAAAAGAATATGGGTACCTAAAAACTTAATTATTCCTGTTGCAGATGTGTTTAACAAGACAAAGGAGACCCCACAAATGGTACCTGGACAGTGGGTGCTCGCGACACATGACAGGAGAAAGGTATTTGTTCCAAAACCTTAGACCTAGAGCTGGTGGAGTGGTCACCTTTGGTGGAAATCAGCAAGGGAAGATCACTGGAATAGGGACTATAGGTATATCTCCTTCATCCCTTATTAAAAATGTACTCCTAGTGGAGGGACTTCAGAATAATTTACTGAGCATAAGTCAATTATGTGACAGTGGTTATGTGGTATCCTTTACTAAGGAAGGATGCATAGTCAAAAACTCCTCTGATCAAACCCTCTTTACTGCTAAGAGACACAACATGTGTACAAAATTGATCTAGAGGATCTAGCAAGTCAAAATGTAAAATGTTTCATTTCTGTTGAAGATGAAAAACAGATTTGGCATCAAAGACTTGGGCATGCCAGCTTGAGATTAATCTCAAGGTTAGCAAAACACAATCTTGTTAAAGGATTGCCCAAGCTTTCATACAAATCTGACATTTTATGTGAAAGTTGTTTGAAAGGGAAACAAACAAGACACTCTTTTAAGAGTAAGGATGTTGTTTCAACTAGCAGACCACTAGAACTTTTACACATTGAATTGTTTGGTCCTATTAGAACAGAAAGTCTTAGTGGTAAGAAATATGGTTTGGTCATTATTGATGACTATTCTAGATTTACATGGGTGTTATTCCTAAGAAGCAAGGATGAGACTTTTAGGAATTTCACAATATTCTGCAAGAAGGTACAGAATGAGAAATGATTCTGTATTTCTGTTATCAGAAGTGATCATGGTGGAGAGTTTGAGAATGCAAACTTTCAAATGTTCTGTGATGAGAATGGGATCTCACACAATTTCTCTATGGCTAGAACACCTCAACAGAATGGGGTTGTTGAGAGAAAGAACAGAAGTTTGCAAGAGATGGCAAGGACCATGCTCAACTCATGCAGCTTACCAAGATCCTTCTGGGCAGAAGTTGTTAGCACAACATGTTACCTTCAAAAGAATATTGGTAAGACCAATTTTGAAAAAAACTCCCTATGAACTGTGGAAAGGAAGAAAACCCAACATATCATATTTCCACACCTTTGGCTGTGAATGTTTTATACTCAACACCAAGGATGATCTTGGAAAATTTGATGCAAAGTCTGATAAAGGATTTTTCATTGGATATTCTGAAACATCTAAAGCCTATAGAGTGTATAACTCTAGAACTTTAACTGTTGAAGAAACTATTCATGTTAAATTCAATGATAACAAAGAGACTGATAGGGAACTATCAGATCTAGAGGATGATTTTGCAGGAATGGAGCTGAATGACCAAAGCAGCTTGAAGGATGAGCAGCTGTCTGAAGTACCTACTGTTACTAAACCTCTTCAGACAAATGTTGAGTCTCAGACAGAACAAACAGATTTGATACCTCCTCAGAAACCTGATTGGAGATACAAATCACATCATCCTAAAGAGAAAATCATTGGCAGCACTTCAGAAGGAGTTAAGACAAGATCAAAATTCAAGAATCTGAATTCTCTTGCTCTCCTGTCTCAAATAGCCAAAGAACATTGATGAAGCTCTGCATGACGAAGGGTGGATCCTAGCCATGCAAGAAGAGCTGAATCAGTTTGCTAGGAGTGATGTCTGGACCCTTGTTCCTAAACCCCATGGGAAAACTATTATTGGAACCAAATGGGTGTTCAGAAACAAGCTTTCTGAAGAAGGCAAGGTAGTCAGAAACAAGGCAAGATTAGTTGCTCAAGGATACAACCAGCAAGAAGGTATTGACTTCACTGAAACCTTTGCCTCAGTGGCCAGGTTAGAAGCAATTAGAATTCTTTTATCTTATGCTGTAAATAATGGCATCAAGCTATATCAAATGGATGTTCAAAGTGCCTTCCTCAATGGTCTCATTGAAGAAGAAGTCTTTGTTAGACAACCCCCTGGTTTTGAAGATATTGCTTTTCCTGAACATGTTTTCAAACTCAAAAAGGCTCTCTATGGTCTGAAACAAGCCCCAAGAGCTTGGTATGACAGATTGAGCAGTTTTCTAATCTCAAATGGTTTTGAAAGAGGAAAAGTGGATACAACTCTTTTTAGAAAATAGTCTAACAAAGATCTTATACTTGTTCAGATATATGTTGATGACATTATCTTTGGTTCAACTGACTCTTCATTATGCAAGGAGTTTTCAGAGTTAATGCAATCAGAGTTTGAAATGAGTTTAATGGGTGAACTAAAATTTTTCTTAGGACTTCAGATTAAGCAAGATTCTGACTGTATATGGATCCATCAAGAAAAATATACAAAGGAAATGCTTAAGAAGTTTAACTTACATGATTGCAAACCCATGTCAACTCCAATGCATCCCTCTGCATCCTTAAATAAAGATGAGAAGGAAGAACCAGTGAATCAAACTTTGTATAGAGGAATGATTGGATCATTATTATATCTAACAGCAAGCAGACCTGACATAATGTTCAGTGTATGTCTGTGTTCTAGATTTCAATCTATCCAGGGAGTAATCCATACAAAGCTGTAAAAAGAATTTTCAGATATCTTAAAGGTACTACTAATCTTGGTCTATGCTATAAGAAAAGTAAGGATTGCAGGTTAATAGGTTACTGTGATGTTGATTTTGCTGGAGACAGAATTGAAAGAAAAAGCACTAGTGGTGGATGTCATTTCTTTGGAGAAAATATGATTAGCTGGTCAAGCAAAAGGCAAAGCACAATTGCCTTATCAACAGCTGAAGCAGAATACATCTCAGCAGCCAGTTGTTGCTCACAACTGTTATGGGTGAAGTATCAGTTAGAAGATTTTAACATTACTATATCTGCTATACCTGTTTTATGTGATAATACAAGTGCTATTAATTTGTCTAAAAATCCCATTCAACATTCTAGGGCTAAACATATAGAAATAAAACATCATTTCATTAGAGACTATGTTCAGAAAGGTGTTTTTGATATTCAGTTTATTGATACAGAGCATCAATGGGATAATATATTCACAAAACCTCTGACTGAAGATAGATTTAGTTCATTAGAAAATAATCTGAACATACATGGGATGTTGATTGTGGTGTTGATATGATCTGTTGAAAATGATGTTCTGAAATTCATCATCCTGTCTGAAACAAGTGACTTGTCTGAAATTTTGGTTTTGTCTAAAAATCTATATGGGTGTCTGAAATCTGTCACTTGTCTGAAGTAAACAAATGATGTGGCTTTCTGAGACGGTTTTAATTCCATTATTTGTCTCTTCCACTTCGCACGTTTCCTATGTCTGCGCAGCCAGTACATGCATCATTACTTCATGGTCTATAAATACAGAAGCTAGTGGGGTCAGAGAACTCATCGTTCACTATTCTGTATTCACTTCTTGAGATCCTTCTTCTACAAGCAAATTTTTTTCTCTCTCAAGTTCTTCAGAAAACTCTTCAATGGCACCTAAGAAATCTGCGGGAAGCACATCGTGAAGAACTAAGGGTGTAGTCCTGGAGGATCTTCAATCTCTGGGAATGGACTTATTTGCTGAGGTTCGATGCATCTGGGTGGACTCCGTATTTCAACCAAAACTTGACACAGCTTGGCATGAGCAAGTGTGCTGGATTTCTGGGCTACTGCCAGGAGGACATAACCCAATCCTCAGGGTATCTACACTAGCATCAAGGCCACAGTACGTGGTGTCCCTTTCCGTTGTTGATGAATATATCCGTGCTCACATCTGTGGTGTCAGGACTGAAGGAGCTGTATTCACTCCTGGCAGGGAAGCAAGAAATGGTGACAGAAGCAGTTCACAGAGTTTCTGTATGGCACCTCTGAACTAGTAAGCTTGGATGCAAAGCATATGTCAGACATGGCTAGGGTTTGCATGCCATCTTAGGGTGCTCTGTAATCCCTAAGAGTGGAAGCAGAAACCATGTTTCTGAGTTGGAGAGATTTTGTCTGATTCACCTACTGCAGAAGAAGAAGGTGAACCTCCCTAACATCATAATGTACCACAGTGCTGTAACACCCGCGTTTTACCAGTTTTGCCGTTTTAAGTGTTTTATTGGATTTTGAGTGATTAAAATTATTTTTAATCATCAAAATTTATATTTTTGGATTTAGAATTAAATTTCCTATTTTTAGGGAATTTCTGGGAATTTTTGGGGTTTTCTGTGAAAATGACCTTTTTGCCCCTCCTGTCTCTTGAACCGGGCCCGAATACTCTTGATCCGGGCCAGAAAAATTGCACAACCCTTCCTTTCCTCCTTCTAGAAGTCGTGCATGTCTTGTGTGTGTGCATGAAGGACATTTGTCCACTTCACACTTTGTTTCTAGACAAGTGTCAAGCTTAGGGAAAAGTAAGACATTAAAAACACCAAATTCATTACTCTTTCTTTTTCCACATGCAAAGCTTAGAAATTCTCTCATTTTCTCTCTTCCTTTTCTCTCTTGGCCGTGAACTCTCCATCAACTTCTCTCAAAATTTTTCATCTTCCCCTTAAACACATCAAGCCAAGGTTCCATCTTTGAACCAAAGCTTCCATTTCTAAGCCTTCTAGCCTTGAAAAATCCTTGTTGGTGACTAAAGGAGGCATCTTTGGGGGCTGTTTTGGGACCAGAATTCTGCACTCATTTCTTGGAAATTTGAGGTAAAGGGGGGGAGAACTTGAACTCTAGTAGGATTGGTAACTAGAGTCAAGGATTTGCCCTTAAAATCCTTGTTTTTACTCTTGTTCTCCTTGAAAAAAAATCACTTTTTGAGCTTTTCTTTGAGCAATTGTTTTGGATTCTTGGAGCTGGGTTGTTTACATGTTTTTAAGTTTATTTTGATGCTTGGAATGTGCTTGGATTGTGATTGTTGGTGCATGCAAGCCAAGAAACAATTTTGGAAAAATTTTCCCCTTTTTGCCTCTAATAGCTCTCTGGCCTTGAGGGATTTTGGGGCTGCATGTGTTTCAAAATTTTTTTGGTGCTTGGAATGTGTTTGTATGATGAATCTATGAACATGCATGAAGTTGGTTGAAGGTATACAATTGTTTTGGATGATTGATCTTTGAAAAATAGTGTTTATGAGCTTGAAAATGGAGTTATGAACTTTAATGTGTATGTGGATGATTTTGAGTGGATTAGTATGATATTTGGCATTTAGATTGTTTGTTGATGAATGTGTGAAGTTTTGGTGAAGATTGGATGTTGTGAAAAATTTGAAGTTTTGATGAACATTCAAGTTGTTCTTGATGTTCATGAGTTGTTCTTGATGAAACTCATCAAGAATACCTTTTTGATCTTAAAAAGGTCAAGGGTATGTTGAAAACATGTTTATGGGCTTTGGTGGTCCAAAAGGACTAAGAAGCAATTTTACAAGTAAAAGGACTAAAGTGCAATTAAGAATAAGTCTTTAAAAATAAATAAAACAAATTCGGATTTCCAATTCCAACCAAGTAAAAGTCAACTTAAAGGTCAATATTTTAGGTTGCCATGACTAAAAATAAGTTCCTAAGAGTTATAAAACCTTTAGGCTTTTAATTTAAGTTTAAAACCTTTAAGAAAAGGAGTTAAAGACTCATTAAAAGTCAATCAAGATTAGATTATGAAATTAAAAGTTAGATTGGAGTTGGACTTCAACTCTAATCCAAGTTATTAAGAAATTAAAACTTAGAAATTAATTAGTAGACTTAGCTAATCTAATTACCTAAGTTAAATTAACATAATCTACTTAAGTTAATTAAGTAACGGATGATTAATTAAGGTTAAAGTTAATTAACCTTAATAAAAGTATTAAGTAATTAATTAGTAATGATGATTAAGAATTAACTAACTATGATTAACCTTAATCAAATGTAATTAAAAGCTTAGTCCAAAACTAAGGAAGAGATTAAGACTTAATTAAGGAGGATTAAGATTAATTATAGCCTAGTTGATGAAGATTGATTAAAAGTTATATCTAATCTTAATTATTTATACAAGAAGAATTAGGATAAGTAATACCATCCATAAGACACAATCATAAGTCTTAGTAAATTATAGGACTTAAGTGGACATGATTATTAAGAACATTAGTACAAACTACCTATAAAAGATTATAACCAACACCCTCTTTCTTCATAAAACTTGAGAAGCTTAGTGAGAGAGTGCGGTTCCAACCCAAGGTAGGGTTCGGTTTTCCTTGAAGGAAAGACATTGAATTAGGGCCGTGCCACGGGGATGTGGTGACGTTGAATGGTTCAATGGGCTTTGCCTGTAAGGATGTGAATGTTGTGAAGCATTGTTGTGTGACATGCATCATGAAGCATTGTTGATGTTCGAGGTTGAAAACCTTATGACCTATATAACAGTAGCACTTGGTACAGTGTGAAATCGGTTGGGAAGGGTGCAACTAGGGTTTTGCAAAGAACGCCAGTGGGTCCTCAAAAGGGACGCCAGCCCTGAGGATAGCCTAGCTCCCGGAAGATCTCAGGTGACGTAGATTAGCTCCCTACTGTCGAGATTGGGGAACCCAGCTTAGCTATTCCTGTCGCTCTCATGATTTTCGGGTCAGTTGAGATTGTCTGGAAGAACGCTTAAATGATTTGGCCAAAATGTATAAGCAATGCTCTTTGTACCAATGCTAGTACAGACTCTAACTCCTGACGTGCTGTGTATATATGGTCGGGCAGCTGCTATGTGCTCTGCCTATGGTAATGTTTCCCTGGGCCCGCATGCATTAGATATTGCATTATAATAGTAAAAGTTGCGTTCATATGAGTACACCATGATGAGATGTCGTGATTGCTTATTGATTCGACTGTGTGGATTGCCTCTGTGTGTGTGCTCTAGTTTGTTGTATCCTACATGTTGTGAGTTCATGCGACGTTCTCACCCTTCTTTTCTATCTCTTCTTTCTATGCTCTTCTCGTCACGTTGACAGTCGGTATCGAGGACTTCCGTCATGACGTCGATGCAGGTGTGAATCAGATGGTTGCCGAGGGGCACCCGGAGGGTGACGGGTATCCCGCGCAGGTGTGAGTTCTATCGGGGGGATGTTTGTGTCACCATCACGCACCCCAGACTTCCTCTTGTACCTGAAAAGGACTAGGTTGTGTTGAGTTAGGTAGTACGCAGCTCTGATTTAGGAATCTCTTCTTTTGTATTCTGTTAGAGGTCTCATTTATTTTACTACTGGAACTTATGTTTTAATGTGGTCATGTGGGTATTCGAGAGGTACATCGATGCTACTTAATATGTATGTATGTATTTATGTCATACTGTTTATGTTCTCTCAAGGTCTTTAACCATGTGTATGTTGTGTATGCGCGTAAGGTGTTAATTCTTTCGACGCTTACGGAAAGATAAGTTTTTGAAAGTGAAGGAAAGGATATTTCATAAGTACTTAAAATAAAGCTAGAGAGGTAATAGGTCAATGACACCTAAACCCTTTTCAAAAAAAAAAAAAAACTTCCGCATTTTTGATGTTCTACTTCGTTGGTCACGTGTAATGCATGTGGTACTTTTAGTGGTAACTAGGGGTATCACATTTGGTGGTATCAGAGTTGTTCTTTCCTTTTGGCCTCGGGTATGGTCTGCAATACCCTTCTCTCTGTGTTTACTCTATGTTGATTGTTTATTTGTGTTGATTGTTTGCCTTGTGTGAATTGGTTGCTCTCATCTTACTATCTTAGTAATATGAGGATCTGTGTGTAGCGTTGCTTATTCTTGCTTGAATGGTTCTGCATGAAACGGAAGAAGTTGACTTGTTCTGCGAATGCAGGATTCCATGGCAGAAAGAGGCAACCCTGAGATGGGCGATCTCCTGGGAAGGAGACAGGGTAGCATAAAATCACACCTCATAAAAGAATTAACTCAACACCCTAATTAGAATTAAGGTAGTATGAATGAACCAAGTAATCAAGCTTCTAAAACGAGTTTGCCAAGACCTCTAGGTCCTGAGATGGTACATTAGTGTAGCCAATAGTTGATTTGACTTGTGGATTGAGGTGCTGAGTGAGACATCAAAGGTCAGGATAGGATGACCACTAAGGATAAGTTCCCATTCCTTTATATGAGTAACCTAAGGGATCGATAATGAATTCGAGGCCGTAAATTCAAGGTTAAGATGATTGATCATTGAGGTTTAATTATTAAGGTTTTGAAATTTGGGGATTTGTACTAATAGCTCTTGAGGATTCAGTTATTGAAAATATATATATTTTGGCAAAGCAAGTTAGAAGTAATTGATGACTTGGGATATACTCAGGATGAATAATGATGGAGTTTAGGATAAGAATGAGAAACATATGAATTGAGATTTGATCTTAGTAATTAAGGTATATTTGGATACCCTGTTGATGAACTTGAAGTCTAAAAGGGTTTGACTGTGGAATGAGTGTCATGATTGAAGTTTGATAGATACACTAGAGTATGATCGCTATCTCTAACGGATTGATAAAATAAGGATTTATAGAAACAAGTGGAAAACTCGATTTAAGACAAAGGATGTCAAAGTATTGAGGCCAATAGCACAAGATGTAGTTCTTAAGGAATTTTAGTCGTATGGTAGGGTATGACTAAGCAAATGATCTGTTAGTATCAAGATTACGCAGGAAATTGAAGAAAGAGATCATGTGATGGAGAATTATATGCACGAGTAAGCACTACAAGAGCTACAATGGTATGAGCTAAGTAAGGATAACACTTCCATGAGGTTAGTAGAAATAATAGATATGTCAAATAATGAGCGATTATCGTATGTGTTGATTTTGATGACTAAGAGTATACTTGATTGATGCTCCTATAGATTGAATAAGGTATGTGAATGGAATCTCATAAACGATTAAGATTGGAATTGGTAAGAATCATGACACGTTGATTTAGTATGGTCATACCAATTTACATGATTAGTTTGTACATTAATCTTAATGGACTTAGACTCTCAAGGAAAGGTATATAAATTAGTAAATATCTAGGCAGGATTTTAAAGATTGGATTGAAATAGTACTAGATAAGTAGGTCACGTTTCGCGTAAGGATGCCCTAGGGGACAAATACAATCCGTGGGAGTAGGATAACCATAAGGAACAAAAAAAAAAAATAATATTCCCTAAGATAGATTGCTTCTATCTATATACCGAGACTATAGGTAATCTTACAATCCGCTTTGGACTTTACCACGAATGCTACATGTGTCTAGCAATCCCATCTGGATTGGTTGTCATTGGTGTTCCTTTCCCTCCTCAGTAAACCCAGTTTTCTAACCTCATTTAAGCCAACTTATCCTCATTCTTTCGTGCCATGTTCTCTCCTATTTCTAGGATCCAATGGGAAAGTATAGCATTCTTTGGAATAATCTTGAGAGATAGGAAGTTGTATGCTAAGCTATCTAAGTGTGAGTTTTGGTTAAAGGAAGTGAATTTCCTAGGTCATGTGATCTATAGTGGACGAGTTAGCGTAGACCCAGCTAAGGTAGAAACTGTGTTGCAGTGGGAAGCACCTGGGACTTTAACAGAAGTGAGAAGCTTCTTGGGGTTAGCTGGTTACTACCGTAAGTTTATTGAAAATTTTTCAAGGATAGCAACTCCGTTGAACCGTTTGATTAGGAAAGACCAACCTTTTGTGTTGAGCCAGTAGTATGAAGATAGTTTTCAGGAATTGAAGAAGAGGTTAACTTTTGCGCCTGCGTTAGTTTTACCTGACCCACAAGAGAGTTTTGAAGTATAATGTGATGCTTCAAAACAAGGATTAGGCGGTGTGTTGATGAAAAAAGGAAAAGTAGTGGCTTATGCCTCTAGGCAACTGCGAACACACGAAGTAAATTACCCTACGCATGATCTAGAGTTGGCAGCCATAGTTTTTGCTCTGGAGATTTGGAGGCACCATCTGTATGGCGCTAGGTTTGAAGTCTTTAGTGACCATAAGAGCTTGAAGTATCTGTTTGATCAGAAGGAATTGAATATGAGGCAGAGACGATGGATGGAGTTTTTTAAAGGATTATGATTTTAGTCTGCAATACCACCCTGGGAAAGCCAATGTAGTGGCTGATGCGTTGAGTAGGAAATCTTTGCACATGTCAGCAATGATGGTTAAGGAGCTAGAGCTGATAGAAAAGTTTAGAGACCTAAACCTAGATGTTGGATTTGGTCCTAAGAGTATAAGATTGGGAACCTTGAAGATTTCAAGTGATTTCTTGGAGCAAGTTCGCGTAGCACAGGAAGTGGATCAATCTTTGCAAGTTTTGAAGGATCTAGTCCCTAAGAAAGGAGAATCTGAGTTTTGTAAGGGAACTGATGGGATTATTAGATTCAAAAATAGGATATGTATACCTGATGATAAGTGAATAAGGAAACTGATCTTAGAAGAGGCTCATAAGAGTGGATTGAGTATTCACCCTGGAACAACTAAGATATATCAAGATCTGAAGAAGATGTTTTGGTGGTCTGGAATGAAAAAGGAAGTAGCTGAGTATGTAGCTTCTTGTTTGGTTTGTCAGAAAGCTAAGATTGAACATCAAAGACCATCGGGAGAGTTACAACCTTTAGATGTCCCTGAGTGGAAATGGGATAGTATATCTATGGATTTTGTGGTAGGTTTACCTAGAACTTCTACAGGTTTTGATGCTATATGGGTAATTGTTGATAGGTTAACAAAATCTGCTCATTTCTTGCCCATTAACATTAAGTTTTCTCTAGAAAAGTTGACCCAGTTGTATATTAAGGAAGTAATAAGACTACATGGGGTTCCGTCTAGCATAGTGTCAGATAGAGACCCTAGATTTACATCCAGATTTTGGGGTAGTCTGCAACAAGCTTTAGGAACCAAGTTGAGGCTTAATTCATCATATCACCCTCAAACAGATGGTCAGTCTGAGCGGACTATCCAATCCCTAGAGGATTTGCTGAGGGCATGTGTGTTAGAACACAAGGGAAGTTGGGATCAGTTGTTGGCACTGATCGAGTTCACCTACAACAATAGTTTCCATTCTAGTATTGGAATGGCACCGTACGAAGCCTTGTATGGTAGGAAATGTAGAACACCCTTGTGTTGGTTTGAATCTAGCGATGGCCTAGTGTTGGGGCCTGAGATGATTCAGCAAACCACGGAAAAGATCAAGATGATTCAGGAAAGGATGAGAATATCACAGAGTAGGCATAAAAGTTACTATGATCGGAGAAGGAAACCCCTTGAATTCAAAGAAGGAGACCATGTCTTTTTTAGAGTTACACCAACGACTGGGGTTGGTAGGGCAATGCGATCTCGAAAACTTACACCTAAATTCATTGGTCCCTACCAAATTTTGAAAAGAATTGGTCTTGTTGCTTACCAAATCGCTTTACCGCCTTTTCTTTCCAATCTTCATAATGTATTCCATGTGTCACAACTCCGAAAATACATTCCTGACCCTTCGCACGTCATAGAACCCGACGTAATACAATTAAAAGAAAATTTAACTTATGTTGTATTACCTGTGCGAATCGGAGACCGAAGGACTAAGCAGCTGAGAGGAAAAGAGATTCCGTTGGTAAAGGTTATTTGGAGTGCAACTGATGAAGGGAATGCAACCTGGGAGTTGGAAGAGTAATTGAAGAAGTCTTATCCTCATTTATTTCAAGAAGATACGCACAAATTTCGAGGACGAAATTTCTTTTAGAAGGGGAGAGTTGTAACACCTGCGTTTTACCGTTTTTGACGTTTTTGTCGTTTAAGTGTTTTATTGGATTTTGAGTGATTAAAATTATTTTTAATCATCAAAATTTATATTTTTGGATTTAGAATTAAATTTCCTAATTTTAGGGAATTTCTGGGAATTTTTGGGGTTTTTCTGTGAAAATGACCTTTTTGCCCCTCCTGTCTCTTGAACCGGGCCCGAATACTCTTGATCCGGGCCAGAAAAATTTGCACAACCCTTCCTTTCCTCCTTCTAGAAGCCGTGCATCTCTTGTGTGTGTGCATGAAGGACATTTGTCCACTTCACACTTTGTTTCTAGACAAGTGTCAAGCTTAGGGAAAAGTAAGACATTAAAACACCAAAATTCATTACTCTTTCTTTTTCCACATGCAAAGCTTAGAAATTCTCTCATTTTCTCTCTTCCTTTTCTCTCTTGGCCGTGAACTCTCCATCAACTTCTCTCAAAATTTTTCATATTCCCTTAAACACATCAAGCCAAGGTTCCATCTTTGAACCAAAGCTTCCATTTCTAAGCCTTCTAGCCTTGAAAAATCCTTGTTGGTGACTAAAGGAGGCATCTTTGGGGGCTGTTTTGGGACCAGAATTCTGCACTCATTTTCTTGGAAATTTGAGGTAAAGGGGGGGAGAACTTGAACTCTAGTAGGATTGGTAACTAGAGTCAAGGATTTGCCCTTAAAATCCTTGTTTTTACTCTTGATCTCCTTGAAAAAAATCACTTTTTCAGCTTTTCTTTGAGCAATTGTTTTGGATTCTTGGAGCTGGGTTGTTTACATGTTTTTAAGTTTATTTTGATGCTTGGAATGTTCTTGGATTGTGATTGTTGGTGCATGCAAGCCAAGAAACAATTTTGGAAAATTTTTCCCCTTTTTCCTCTAATAGCTCTCGGCCTTGAGGGATTTTGGGGCTGCATGTGTTTCAAAATTTTTTGGTGCTTGGAATGTGTTTGTATGATGAATCTATGAACATGCATGAAGTTGGTTGAAGGCATACAATTGTTTTGGATGATTGATCTTTGAAAAATAGTGTTTATGAGCTTGAAAATGGAGTTATGAACTTTAATGTGTATGTGGATGATTTTGAGTGGATTAGTATGATATTTGGCATTTAGATTGTTTGTTGATGAATGTATGAAGTTTTGGTGAAGATTGGATGTTGTGAAAAATTTGAAGTTTTGATGAACATTCAAGTTGTTCTTGATGTTCATGAGTTGTTCTTGATGAAACTCATCAAGAATACCTTTTTGATCTTAAAAAGGTCAAGGGTATGTTGAAAACATGTTTATGGGCTTTGGTGGTCCAAAAGGACTAAGAAGCAATTTTACAAGTAAAAGGACTAAAGTGCAATTAAGAATAAGTCTTTAAAAATAAATAAAACAAATTCGGATTTTCAATTCCAACCAAGTAAAAGTCAACTTAAAGGTCAATATTTTAGGTTGCCATGACTAAAAATAAGTTCCTAAGAGTTATAAAACCTTTAGGCTTTTAATTTAAGTTTAAAACCTTTAAGAAAAGGAGTTAAAGACTCATTAAAAGTCAATCAAGATTAGATTATGAAATTAAAAGTTAGATTGGAGTTGGACTTCAACCCTAATCCAAGTTATTAAGAAATTAAAACTTAGAAATTAATTAGTAAACTTAGCTAATCTAATTACCTAAGTTAAATTAACATAATCTACTTAAGTTAATTAAGTAACGGATGATTAATTAAGGTTAAAGTTAATTAACCTTAATAAAAGTATTAAGTAATTAATTAGTAATGATGATTAAGAATTAACTAACTATGATTAACCTTAATCAAATGTAATTAAAAGCTTAGTCCAAAACTAAGGAAGAGATTAAGACTTAATTAAGGAGGATTAAGATTAATTATAGCCCAGTTAATGAAGATTGATTAAAAGTTAAATCTAATCTTAATTATTTATACAAGAAGAATTAGGATAAGTAATACCATCCATAAGACACAATCATAAGTCTTAGTAAATTATAGGACTTAAGTGGACATGATTATTAAGAACATTAGTACAAACTACTATAAAAGATTATAACCAACACCCTCTTTCTTCATAAAACTTGAGAAGCTTAGTGAGAGAGTGCGGTTCCAACCCAAGGTAGGGTTCGGTTTTCCTTGAAGGAAAGACATTGAATTCGGGCCGTGCCACGGGGATGTGGTGACGTTGAATGGTTCAATGGGCTTTGCCTGTAAGGATGTGAATGTTGTGAACATTGTTGTGTGACATGCATCATGAAGCATTGTTGATGTTCGAGGTTGAAAACCTTATGACCTATATAACAGTAGCACTTGGTACAGTGTGAAATCGGTTGGGAAGGGTGCAACTGGGTTTTGCAAAGAACGCCAGTGGGTCCTCAAAAGGGACGCCAGCCCTGAGGATAGCCTAGCTCCCGGAAGATCTCAGGTGACGTAGATTAGCTCCCTACTGTCGAGATTGGGGAACCCAGCTTAGCTATTCCTGTCGCTCTCATGATTTTCGGGTCAGTTGAGATTGTCTGGAAGAACGCTTAAATGATTTGGCCAAAATGTATGAGCAATGCTCTTTGTACCAATGCTAGTACAGACTCTAACTCCTGACGTGCTGTTTATATATGGTCGGGCAGCTGCTATGTGCTCTGCCTATGGTAATGTTTCCCTGGGCCCGCATGCATTAGATATTGCATTATAATAGTAAAAGTTGCGTTCATATGAGTACACCATGATGAGATGTCGTTATTGCTTATTGATTCGACTGTGTGGATTGCCTCTGTGTGTGTGCTCTAGTTTGTTGTATCCTACATGGTGTGAGTTCATGCGACGTTCTCACCCTTCTTTTCTATCTCTTCTTTCTATGCTCTTCTCGTCACGTTGACAGTCGGTATCGAGGACTTCCGTCATGACGTCGATGCATGTGTGAATCAGATGGTTGCCGAGGGGCACCCGGAAGGTGACGGGTATCCCGCGCAGGTGTGAGTTCTATCGGGGGGATGTTTGTGTCACCATCACGCACCCCAGACTTCCTCTTGTACCTGAAAAGGACTAGGTTGTGTTGAGTTTAGGTAGTACGCAACTCTGATTTAGGAATCTCTTCTTTTGTATTCTGTTAGAGGTCTCATTTATTTTACTACTGGAACTTATGTTTTAATGTGGTCATGTGGGTATTCGAGAGGTACATCGATGCTACTTAATATGTATGTATGTATTTATGTCATACTGTTTTATGTTCTCTCAAGGTCTTTAACCATGTGTATGTTGTGTATGCGCGTAAGGTGTTAATTCTTTCGACGCTTACGGAAAGATAAGTTTTTGAAAGTGAAGGAAAGGATATTTCATAAGTACTTAAAATAAAGCTAGAGAGGTAATAGGTCAATGACACCTAAACCCTTTTCAAAAAAAAAAAAAAACTTCTGCATTTTTGACGTTCTACTTCGTTGGTCACGTGTAATGCATGTGGTACTTTTAGTGGTAACTAGGGGTATCACACATGCAGAAGCGTCTCAGAGACTCTGCTGGGAGCTTCCCTCACAATACCATCATCACCAAGATCTTGCTGCATTTCAAAGTCCCCATTGAGAGGCTTTTTGATCACCTTTCACAATTTGTGTTTGGTGAATCAAACCTCAAGAGCATGGGAGTGAAGTTGACTCCAAGATCTCCCTCTCCGTCCATGAAGGAGAGCCTTCTTCTTGAGAAAGCTGCTAGAAGGGAGACAACAATGGAGGTTCTTGAGAATGAACTCAGAGGAGACATAAGGAGGCATGAGTTCAAGCCATCAAAACCCTCTCCTCAAGCAAAATTGAAGAAGCTACCTGTGAGGAGTGCTGCTAAGGTAGCATCTGCATCTGTGTAGAGTCAGGTGTCTGAACCTGTTCAAAAGGCATCACAAAGGCCATCTGAAATTGTGGGTCAGTTTTCTGAACCTGTACAGACTCCATAGCCTACTTCTGAAATGGAAGGATAGGCTCAAGAGGCAGATGAAACTGATGCAGTTGTAGCTGAGCCATTGGCTGCTTGCCCATCTGATCCTGAACTCATTCAGGTGGCAGAATTGGCTACTGCTTTGGAGCAGGAGGAGCTGGAGAAGAAAGCAAAGCAAGAGAAGACTGATAGAGCTCTTGCTATTGCTTCACAATTGGCCTATGCTGAAGATGATAGGCAAGCAACCATAGCTGAGGGAGCAAAGAAAAGGAAGAGGTCAAGTGCACCTCAGAGAAGGAGGACCAAAAGCAAGCTACTTCAGACTGCACCTGAACCTAGGGTGACTAGAAGTATTGCCTCTCAGCTGGAAGCAGAGGATATGGCTGGGAAATACCAAAATTATGTCAAGGCACATGAGTATTTTAAAAGAAAAAGGGAAGAAAAACAAGAACAAAGGGGGAAGGAAGAGAAGGAAGCAAAGGCAAAAGAATCTGAGGTAACCAAGCCTCCCTACAAGAGAATTAAGGTGAGATTTGATAATGTAACTCCTTCACCACCCTCCTCACCAGAAAAACAAACACCTCAGCAACCCTCTCAACCATCCCCTCAACCAACATCTCAACCTTTACCACAACCTTCACCAAAACCCCTATCACCTGAAAAACAACCATCTTCACCTCTATCACAACCATCACCACCTCCACAAACAGAAAATCAACCTTTTGAACCCTCTGAACCTACCTCACCACAACCCTAAGAAAATCAACCATCTGATCCCCCATCACCTCAAGTAATCCAACCTTCTGAACCTTCACCTCCTCAATCTCAACTACCATCACCATCTTCACCACCACCACCTATACCTTCACTACCTTTATCTCCTCCACCTTCACAACAAGAAGAGATCCTTGCTGAAGAAGAGCAAGTGCTTGCTGATGCTCTACAGTTATCTTTCCTTCCTTCTGATCCCTGTTCATTGCCTAAGTTTGGCAACCTGTCTGAAGAGCTATAGTATTTCAGACCAGCACCTGCTGTATCCTTGCATCATGGCTTAATCAGAAAAATTGTTGCTGAAGTTAGAAACCAATACAGTGCTCTTTTAGGAGGATTAGAAAAGATCAGGAAGGGTGTTGTCCCTCCTGCACATACTTGGGCTCCCATCAATCCATTCTCAGATGATTCCCTCAGGCTGAATAATGATGAATGGAGTTTTGTGAGGCAGCTGAACACTGAGTCTGAGCTGTTTCAGAGGGATCTGCACAAGGGAGTTGGGATGAGAGGCTACAGGCCTCCTAGAACTTGTTCAATCAGGCCAACCACTAAAATCTTGGTGAAACCTGATAGAATAGTTCCTAGGTATCCCTTAAAGGAAGGTCAGGGTGAGAAATTCAAAGAAGCTAAAGTTTATTCTGCATCTGCACCTCTGTCTGAAATGATGAGTCCATCAGAGTTGGAATCTTTACCAGAGTTCATCAGAAACCACGGAGGAGGCCTGGATCAACTACTTCAAGATTGGATGTGGTCCTCTTACTAGAAGATCAGGGAAGATGTTGGATCTTCTTCGGGATCAACTGGTCCTGATGCTGATTCTGAAGTTGGACTTGGAAAGTCAACCAATGTCAAATATCACTATCTGAGAGATCACTTTCCCCCACCTGCTGACTCTTTTAATGAAGACTGGGTAGTACTGAACCCCATTGGCACCTTCTTTTGCCCTGTGTTCAAACTTTCTGAATACAGATTGGAGCAAGGCTTTGGAGTGCTTAGATTTGTTTGCCCCTACATCCAGCTAATCTTCTATGAATCTGAGCAAGACTTGTCTGAGGAAAATCTGAAGCTGAAGACCAAAGTTAAGAAGCTTGAAAAGAAGTATGCTGATCAAGAGAAGAGGACTAAGCATCTAATTGCTACACAAGAGCAGATTCTTCAAGAACAGCAGCTTATCAGATCTGGTCAGCAAGAATTGAAAACCTCAGTGGAAGCAACAATAGACAAGGCCAAGGAAGACTTGATTTCCTTTCTGGCTGAGGCCTTGCTGAAGAAGAAGGATTAAACTGTTAATCTAGCCATTGTCTCTGCTTATTTTCATGTTTATGACAAGTGTCTGATTGTCTAATTCTTTATCTGAACATTCATTAAATACAATCAGTGGCTTATCTTATATTTTGAGTTGATTAATTGTGCTCTGATATATATGTTTTATCTGAATATATTGCTCTATTACTGTTTTGCTCTGATACTCCCTTTTGATTGATGACAAAAGGGGGAGTATTAAAACTAACAAAATCTGAAGTGATTACAGGACTCAGGGGGAGTATATAAGCTTTTGAGTACATAAGTAATAATCTGTTACAGAACCTGAACAGAAACTGTTAAAGGATATTTCTATCTCAGGGGGAGCTATCTTATACTCAAAAACTGATTACAGATTTGTATATTTTAACCAAATTTGTCATCATTAAAAAGGGGGAGAATGTTGAGTCTCAAAAATATCATAAGGTTGTTTATGATGTTTTAAGACAACTAGATTCCCAAGTTTTAATGGTTGACAAATTTGACTTAAAGTATTTATCATAGATACACATATGCTTTAATGTTTTATCTATGATTTCAGCAAGAGTCACTATGAGCCTACATAAAAAGACTAAGTGTTGAAGCTATCTGAAGTAGTTCAACCCGTCTGAAGTATCAGTGTCGTCTGAAGTCTTTTGATGACGTGGCACCTCTAGTCTGAATTGTTGAATTCGTCTGAAGTCTCATTTATGACGTGGCACCCTTTGCTGAAGTTTGTGAAGACTTTTTCGAACCTCTGCTGCACGTACCTTTTCAAACACGTTTATAGCAAGGAACACAGAGACCTTTCCTGGTGTTTTTGAATTTCATACACCACTGAGGAAATATCTGCAACGTAGCCTCTGCAACAACATTTGTAGCAGCTTTATGGCAGGAGCAACCTTGTACCGTGTCAGAAATATCAGAGCTCTCAGAAGCATGTCTCACAACGGATTAAATAACATTTAATTCTATCTCTAAACTGTGGTATTTCAACGGATTGAAGATTGGGTATAAATACCCCTCCTTTGAAGACCATCAAGAGAGAAGAATTTTTGTGAAAAAGAACAAAAACTTTGCAAGTTTTTCGCTGCAAAACCTCTGATAATCTTTATCTTTGTATACATATTGTATTATCCTGAGCATACCTCAGTTTTTCTGTACATTTGTAATTGTTTAAGCTTCAAGACTGATATAGTTTGTAAGCTTAAGCATTTTATCTTCTCTGTATTTGTTTGTAGAGACTGGAGAGGCTTGTGTGAAAAAGAATACTTGTTGGTTTGAGCCTGGAGAGGCTTGACTGTAAAAGAATACTTGGTTGTAGAGCCTGAAGAGGCTTGACTGTAAAAGAATACCTGTAATCTTGAAAGATTATGAGAAAATCCAATTGCTAGTTTGCATTGGGACTGGACGTAGCTCACAGTGGTAGTGAGTGAACCAGGATAAATTCCTTGGCTAAGTTTCTTACCCTTATCTCTTATCAATTCTTTTTATACTAATCAAGGGGTCAGAATAATTAATCTGATATTTTATAAAGGCACAAAACATCTTTTAAAATCAGTTTTTACAAGCCGTCTGAAAACTTCAGACAGCCCCTTAAAAGCCTGTATGAAATCGTGTTTTTAACACCTGTTTGCGAAAAGCTTTCTAAAATATTTAGAAACACTATTCAACCCCCCCCTTTTAGTGTTTCCCTATGTTCCTACACAGATGGATGGGGACGCTGACCGTGAGTCTGATGGGGAGCCAGCTCAGTTCCAAAGTGCGAGCTCAAGCCGACCTCATAAAGTATACGCTCAAGGTCGGGTTATTATCCGACCATTTGGCAAGGGGTGAGCTTGATTATTTTTTCCTTCTTTAGAATTGATATTAATATAACATCTTTAATTATTTTTGTAGGAAACACAGGGAAACACTAGAAGGGGGTTTGAATAGTGTTTCTATAAAATTTTAACATTTTTAGGAAACCTTTTCTGAAAACTACGTTTTCTGGAAAATTTCAGATAACTTAGGTGTTATCTAAAGATTGATAGCTATCCGAAGTAGTTTTAGACAACTCAAAAATAATTTTCAGAAAGCTATTATAAAGTTCAAATTTTACAGCAACAAATTCAATTCCCTTCTCGTTAGCTTAAAAACTTAATTGAAAGAGTTAAGGGATGAGAGAACTTGCCAAGTATTTATCCTGGTTCACTCACTACCACTGTGAGCACGTCCAGTCCCAATGTCAAACCTTGCAGCTAAATTTTCCACTAATCTCAAGAGATTACAAGTATTCTTTTCTGTCAAGCCTCTCCAGGCTCTACTATAACCAAGTATTGTTTCCCAACAAGCCTCTTCAGGCTCAACAACGAAGTATTGTTTAACAACCAAGCCTCTCCAGGCTCAACACCCAAGTGTTTAAGAATAAACGATTGTTTAAGCTAAAGAACTACAACCTTTTCAACTCTTAAACTGAGAATTGTACATTGAACTGAGTAAGACTCAGGATTTGAAAGTTTTGTACAAGTATGAAATTTATCAGAGTGTTTTACAGTGTAAAACTTTGACAGCGTATAGGCTCTTTCGTTCTTGATAGTTCTCTATTTTGCATGAGACTTAATGAAGCTATTTATAACAGCAGGTGAGAAGTCCGTTGATACAACCGTTTAGAGATAACATTAAATGTTGTTAAACTCATTGTGAGACATCTCCTGATAGCTTTCGACACAATACAAGGTTTCAGTACTGCGTAGACTCTGTTTTGACACACTGCAAATACTGCGTGGCAGAACTTTCCTTTCTGGTGCATGTAATTGAAACATTCTGAAAAGTCTCTGTTCTGCATGCCTTATTTAGTAAGATGAAGGCGTTTAGTAGAAGGAGTTGAATAAAACTTGAGTCTTCTTCATAAATCTTCAGAATGTTTCACTCTTCAGATGGCTTCTGACTTCATACGCCTTGCCACGTCAGATGGCTTCAGACAACTTCTGGCTTCAGATAGTTTGATACTTCAGAAGGCTTTACTTCTTCAAACAACAGGCCACTTCAGATGGCTTCACTTCTTGAGACTGTGTGCCACATTAGAATGCTTCATGACTCAAGAAGGTCAACTTGCTGAAATCAGAGCGCACATTAAAAGCATAGGCATATTTGCATAAATATCTCTTAACCAAATTTGTTATTCATTAAAACTTGGAAAGTGAGACTCAATTATTATTAATTTCTTAATAATCTTTTTGAGACTCAACAGTTTTAACTGTTAATATTGAATATTTTATTTTGCAGTTGGGTGCCTAACAACTCACCTATCACAGCCATTGGTTATGCGATACGTTCTCAGTTCCGGGGTCCTCACTACCTGTGGGAGGTCACCCTGAAGGACGTAAGGGACAGATGGTAGGAAGTGTTCATGGTAATTATAAACCCTAAACACTTTAAATTTTTTTCTTAAGTTATGTTAATTTGTCATAACTTACCTTATTTTTATTTTGCAGAGCCGAGTTACTCGGGACCCTTCTCATGAGGCCCAAATCAAGAAGGTGTACGTGCAGAGGGTTGCTCGTCGCCTTCGAGATATGATGAACAAGGCTCGGAAGGCTGGAAAGAGGCCTACGTGGTGTGGTGAGGAGGCCTGGGAGGGTCTTTTGGCCTATTGGGACTCTGAGGAATTCAAGGGGAAGACCACTCGTAACAAGAGCAACCGGGCTTCTCAAGGCAGGGGGAGTCCACACCACGAGCCGTAGGGCCCACCATGAGGTGGCGTTGGATATGGTATGTATAAACAAACACTCTTCTGTATTATGTTTCTATTTGTTTTTAAAATAATTAATTTGTGTAATTTTTCTGTGTAGAATCGATAGCTTGGGCGGGAGGTCGAGCCCGACGAGTTCTTCGTTACCACCCACATAAAAAAAGGGTGGTGTAACACCCACAATTTCCCCTACTAGTATATATAAATAAGATAGAGAAATTTTAGAAATAAAATATGAGTTAGTTAGAAATTATTGATAAAAAACTCAATTTAGATTTTTGGAACTATCCAACCATAGTTTTAAGTAATTTTCCTAAAGAGGAGTTTGGGAAAATGACCTAAATACCCTTAGTAATTGTACTGTAACGCCCTAATTTCTGGACTCAGAAATAATGCCCGTTGGAGACACTATTCCTGGACTCCTTGAAATCATTACGTTAAATTTCCGATATTGTCATACATTTGCTTAAACTTTCCAACGATTAGCTTAAGCCAAAAACAAGACAAACGTTAAAGACCTTAAATAGGTATGAAACCTTCTTAAGTTTAGAGAAGAATTCACACTTAGAGAAGTGCGATTCAATAAACTCATACTGAAAATCCGGCAGAGTCTCCCCTAAAACCTGACAATTACCAGAAATTTAGCTTAACCCGAAATCCAGCAAAACCAGTACATTTAAATATCATGCATAACCGAACAATAAAATCAGGCCTCAGTGGCCAACTCAGAGGTTTCACACTTATACAATTTACATCAATCACTACAGCGAATAGCTAATTAAACAAATACATATTCTCTAGGAATGACTCCTATTAAACTAATCTTCCCGCTACAAGAAGACTTAGTTCCACCCTCACTTGAACTACCTCAATCTTACCGGAGGTACCTGCACCACTAAAAATATCCCCGAAACGTGGGGTGAGATAATAATCTCAGTGAATACAACTGCATGCATGAATGCAGGGAACAGATATCAATGACAACTTAACAATTCAACCATCTTCATATCTTACACATTCATGAATCATAATGCATAAAACATAATCACCCATAGTCCACAACTATTAGAAGCAATAAGTAACTCCATGAATATGATTTACTGAGTAATGCAAGTTATGATGCTCATGATGCACTCACTGCTGTGCCCAGCAGGCATGATCTTATCACTTTCTAGAGTTAGACCTGAGCTCAGACTACGGGAACCGGCTTTCCCGGGGACGAATCCCACCCAAACTGGACCGAAGTCGTGTTTTACTTACTTACTTGATTTTTAACTCACAGCGCAAAGGCTGGCTTAATTAACTCACGGTCGAAACCGGCTTATATTACTCAAATGCACATAATCTCAATGAATCAATGAATGACATTCTAAGGTTTTCATTGCAAAACTTACTACCAATCACCCAATCTTAAACAAACGTTACTAGATCATTCAAATAACTAAATAGAAAGGGAGATCAAGGAGTTGGGTTCATACATTGAGCATAACGACAGTTTCGTAAATCTCGCTAATTTCGACTCTACGCACATACATTTCAATTTCCAATCCCAACATCGAATTAGCCATTTCAATCCATAAATAGTACTAAACAAAGGGTTATAACCGAATAGAATGCTCATATGAGTTACGATCGAGGGGTTTCGATAGTTTTGATAGTTTCGTAAGTTTCAATAGTTTTGATAACTTCGAAACTAAAGATTCCGACGCTCGATTCTATACTCATATGCTCAATCTATCAATAATCAATCCAAACAACAAGTATTTACCAATTCTATCAATCATCTGACCAGCATCAAGAAAGGGAAGAGAAAGGGGTGGGAGCATGCATTGAGACCAATAGATTCTACCATAAAAGTGAGTTATACTCACCAATCTTATGAAATCAAGAGAGAAAATGAGGACTTGAAGTGATTCAATTGGTGATTCAAGCTTCAATCTCCCTCCAAAGCTCCGAAATCACATTCTCTCTCTCTAAGCTCACTCTCTCTCTAGGGCGCAAGTAAGAAGAAGAAAGGAATGTTGAATAACTAATTTTGCATGTTCGGCTATTTATACTGGACAGCTGGTAATCGATTACAGTAATGTTGTAATCGATTACCAGAGGTAAAATTTACACTAGAAAACGTTTCTGGGAATCTGGTAATCGATTACAACTTATGGTAATCGATTACTAAGAATTCTGCTCTCAGGTAATCGATTATATAATCGATTACCAAAAATTCTGCTCTCGGGTAATCGATAACCATCCCTTGGTAATCGATTACCAAAACTCAGCTCTCTGGTAATCGATTACAAACTCTCTGTAATCGATTACCAGCAACCCAAACTCACTAATTTTACTTAGACAAAATCCTGAACTTGGTTTTATAACAAAGTTTTAACCCCTAATTCCTCAACTTACCTTTCCTTAATTACTAACACATAATTCTCTGTTTGTAACTTAATGAATTATTAAAGCTCCTAATTTGCGGGATGTTACATGTACAATTAAAGAAAATATAAATTTAATTATGCAAAATATCTAAAACTTAAGGGAATCTATATTTTTAGTCACAATGGTCTTATTATAATTAATAATGAATTTTAGAAATTAATTTATAATTTTTCTGGCACTTTTGGGTAAAAAGACCAAAATGCCCCTTGTTAGTAGTGTAACCCTAGCCAGTCTATTAAAATTCATGAAATAATAGGCAAAATGTACTTTGGACCTTAAAATTAGATTATTAACCATATTTATAAATTTATATAATTTTTGTGTATAACACCACAATTTTTCTTTTTGCTTATTCTTGTTGAAATTTGACTGTTTGTGTGAAAACTGGGAGAAACTGGGAGACAAGGGAGATTAAGTGAGAAGTGACTTCCAATCATGTTTTTAGACTTAAAATAGGTTAGAATAATTATAGGAAATTTTTGTAGAATGTTTGGTAATTTTTCTAGATTTTTCCATGTTGGAATGACCATTTTGTCCTTGGGTGCAGTGTGGAGTTACCAAACTGGCACTGTCTTATTTCCCCACTATTGTACATAAATTAAGATCAATTATTCACATTCCCTCCATGAAATTCTAATTTGGACAATAAAGCAAAAGGAAAAGTAGGTTTGTCCCCTTCTCTACAAATGTCACTTTCACCCTTACCTTTCCTCTCTCCTACTTTTGACGATATAAGCTAAAATATTGTTTTTTAGTCATTTCTAACCCTAACTCTAAGTGCAATTCATCCAGAAGCTTCCTCCTTCTCCTCTCATCTTTCTCTTCCTCTCCTCCATTCCTCCATAGCCATACCTCCATAGTTACACAAAAACCTAGCTTTCTACCCTCATTTCCTATCATTTTCACTCATTTTAAGAGCTAGGAATAGAACCTCATCTACTCTCCACCCTCTACTCAACCGAAGGTAAGAAGGGATCATTGGAGGTCTCATTTTCT
The DNA here is from genome assembly GCA_026901365.1 of Sesbania bispinosa. Taxonomy (NCBI): domain Eukaryota; kingdom Viridiplantae; phylum Streptophyta; class Magnoliopsida; order Fabales; family Fabaceae; genus Sesbania; species Sesbania bispinosa. Next base: position 836,692 of record QLOH01000153.1, read on the forward strand.
CTCTTACACATTCTCAAAGCTCTAAGAGCTCCCTCAACCATTTTCTTATCATTTTAGTCCTAAGAACCCCTCTTTAATTTGTGGTATTTAGGTTTTTTTGTCAAGCTTGGAGCTCTCCACCTTCATACCCATGGTTTATACACTTTAGGAAAGGGGGAGAACCCATGAAACTCTAGTGGGATTGGTGAGTAGAGTAAGGGTGATCCTTGACCCTCTTCCCTTTTCATTTTTCTTCTTTAAAATTTTGAAAGTATGAACATGTTGTTGTATGTATAGGATTCAATTTTCTTCATATGTTGATAAGTGCTAGAAATTGGTAAAATGACTATATAATTACAGCACTAATTGATCATAAATTGTCAGATTTATAGTTCAAATCCATCCCTTTTCACTTAAATTGCAACAAGTGTAATTATTGTAAATGAATATGAACTTGATGCTATTTTGGTAGAAAATTTGTTGATTTTTGCAGGGAAAAGATAAGGTAAATAAAGCATCAAGAGGGTAATGAGCAAGGATAGAAGAAGCACAGAACAAGCATCAAAAGATTACAAAATTAAGGAATCAGTTGCTGTTTTCAAAGCTCCACCTGCGCTGAGCGCAGGTGAAGCGCAGATAATCCTTGTTGCTCTCTGTTTCCTGCGCTCCACCTGCGCTGAGCGCAGGAAACGTAACCTAAATTTTAATGGGCTTCAATTAGGGTTTCTACGGGCTTCCAAACAGTTATAAAAGGACTCTTAGAGCCAGAGAAGAGGAGGCTGGACAGAGCTTCTAACAGAGCCGCAAAAGAGAGTTAGATTTAGAGTTCTTGAGAGCCAAGATTGTGACAGTCTCAAGGGGACCATTCTGGAGCAAGAGGGAGATTACAAAGAGAGCTGGAAGGCCTTGCTGTTTATCAACCTTTAAATATAGTTGGTTTGTAATGGCTACCATGTGTAGCTAAACCTCTCTTTAGGATTGAATGTAGTCGACTCAATCCCCAATTGAGTTTTGGAATTTTTGTTATTTGAGAATCCCTGTTTTTTATAAAATTGGTATTTTTATTTCTACTCTTAATGCTTAACTTTTGTCTGTGTACCGGAGTTATGATGCGAGTTCTTGAATGCCTAGGAATAGGGTTCTTGAATTCTGATTTGGGTAAAAATACTCAATAGAATGAATACCTAGGAATAGGGTTCAACTATTGATAATTATTAACAACTGATCTTAAAGCTAGGCAATTCGATTAAGCAGCCAAGGAATTGGTGTTTAAGGGATTGTTTTAAGGATTTCATATTTGAGGGATCTTTATCACTGAATTTTATTTGGGCTTCAATATTTATAATTACAAATTCCTAAATTCCATTGATTTTCAAAATACAAGAAGGGTGCGATAGACGAAGTTCAATCCTAGTTCTCTTTATTATTATTATTCAATCTTCTGCAAATCTATCTTGATCTCACAATTCATTTGTTTTATTTTATTTTATTTTATTTTATTGCCACAATTATTAAACTAAAATCACAAAAAATTACCTCACTCAATTACTTTGTTATTAAGAATTTATTTTGTACCGTTCATCGTGGGTACGACAACCCCTCACTTACTATTATACTGTTGCGAGATTGGTATGCTTGCCAAGATCTCAACAAGTATTTTTGGCGTCGTTGCCGGGGAATGGTGTTTCAATTTAAATTCTTAATTCTTTCTTTTTGAGTTGTGAATATTTGTATTTTTCTTTTATTTATTTTTCTTTTATTTTTTTGTAATTAAATTTTTTTATTTTTATTTTTTTAATTTCTCTCTTCTTCATTAACTCTTGTTCTAGTTTTTATGATTTATGCTCTTGAGAGGTCAGGTATCAGAATAACTATTGCAATTTGACCACGAAATTGAGATGACATCAAGAAGAAATGGGAGCAAAAACAGGAGAAAAGGGCAAGAGCAAAACAAAGAAGATAATTTCCACACTTTCTCTTCAACCACCTAAGAAGAAACAGAAGCTAAAGAGATAGCTGAGGAGCAAAACCCTCCTCTATCACCACCAAGAAGAACTTTGGGAGAATATGCCATGCAACAAGGGCCACGCTGTTTCTCAAGCATAGCCATACCTGCCACTGCAAAATCTATGGAGATGAAGTCAATATTCTTAACCCTTATCAGTGGTCATCAATTCACAGGATTGGATCATGAAGATCCTTATACTCACTTGTCTACTTTCTATGAATTGATTGGTACTATGGGCTTTGAGGAAGGTGATTTAGAATCTGTGTATTTACGTTTGTTTCCTTTCTCTTTGGTAGGTAAAGCTAAAGAATGGTTGAAGTCTCACCCTAATCGGAGTCTGACAAGTTGGAGCATAGTAGAAGAGAAATTTCTTAATAGATTTTTCCCACCATCAAGATACAAGAAGGCAAAGTCAGATATCTCAACATTCAGGCAGGAGGCAGAAGAACCATTTTGCGAAGCTTAGGAGAGATTTAAATCATTGCTGAGAAGATGCCCTAACCACGGATTCGAGGACATTGCCCAACTGAATATTTTCTGCAATGGACTCAGACCAGACACAAAGATGATCTTGAATGCTGCAGCTGGTGTCACCATGATGGCAGTGGATGCAGAGCAAGCTACAAGGATTATTGAAGCTTTAGCCTTAACTGATCAGCATGCTCAGCATGGGAGACAACCCTTTCAGAATAAGATCCTCACTCAGCAGATTGAAGCCCTAACAAAGCAAATGTCCAAGCTTCCTCAACAATTGAATGTAATGCAATCAAATCTTGGCCAGTCACCACAACTAACATGTGATTTTTGTGGAGGTGACCACCCTAATGGCCAGTGCTCTTATCAAGTCCATCAAGAAGAGCAAGTACACTACATGGGAGCTCAGGGAAGACCTGGTAACTTTTCCAACAATAACAATTTTGCTAACAATTACTCACAGGGTTGGAGAAATAACCAGGGCAACAATTCTGGTTGGAGATAAGACACAGGGTCTTCTAATAAGCCACCGTCTTTCCAACAGCAACAACAAAGCTACCCTCCACTGCATGAAAAGCTATCAAGACTGGAGGACACATTAGACAAGTTTATGCAATCTGTAGAGACTTATCAGAAAAAAACAATAGCAGCCATCAGAAATCTGGAGACATAAGTTGGCCAGTTAGCAAAGGATATAGCAGAATATCAGAAAGGACAATTTACTGCTAACACTCATACCAACCCCAAAGAGCAATGTAATGCAGTTACTACAAGCAGTAACACATCAGAGGGGGGTGATATTGAATGCAACTTAACATCTGAAGAAGAGCTACTAGAAGAAGATAGTGTGGAAAAATTTGTCAAGCCAAGTATAGAACAAGAGGAAGTTGAGAAGGAGATGAAAGATTCAGAAGGGTTTACAAAATCAAAGAAGTCATTAGACCCAGGCAGATTCACTGTACCAGTCACTGATGGTAATTTACCCGTCACAAAGGCATTGCTAGACCGTGGGGCTAGCATCAATCTGATGCCTTTATCATTGTTCAGAAGACTGGGTGATTTAAAGGTCAAACTTGCAAATGTAGCTCTACTGCTTGCAAACAAGTCCATAGCATATCCATATGAGATAATTGAAGATTTACCTTTAAGGGTGGACAAGTTTGTATATTTTGCAGATTTCTTTATAGCTGATATGGAAGAGGATACTGATATCCCCTTAATTCTAGGAGGACCTTTTATGAAAGCTTCCAAGATGATAATTGGTGTTGATAAAGGAAGGTTCATACTCAGCTCTCAAGAGGAGAGTATTGCTTTCCATTTAGATAGAGGAATTCCGCACCAATCTGAACCACCAGATAGATTGGAGCTAGATCCTACTTAAGGGATCTCTAGAACTCATTTTGAACAACATCTGCAAGGAGTAAAAAGAAAAGGAGTTAACTGCCAAAATATTCCTAAAAATCTGGAAAAGAAAGCACCCAAAATTCTTCAGAGGAAGCCTACAAGAAGGAAGAAACAGCTATAGGAATACATGGTGGAATTTCGATTCAAGAAAAGAAAAAGATCAACATCATCTGGTAATGAAGAGAGTGAAGAAGTTGATGACAGGACAAAAGGATGGTATGGAGGATGGATACCAGCCAGTGGAACACCGGAATCTACCATCATCTTCCAGATAAAACCTCATTGAGTAAAACAGGCGTCAAGCTATATGACGTAAAACGAGCGCTTCCTGGGAGGCAACCCAGTGTTTTTAAATTTTTAAAGTTTGAATTGTTTTTCATTTTGTTTTAGTGTGCATAATTTTTGTGTGATAGTTAGAATTTTGAATTTAATTAGTTAGGAATTGTCAAAAATTGTTGGAATAAGTTGTGGAAAAACAAAATAAAATTTTTAATTAGTAGGAAGTAGCTGAAAACTTGACTGAAAATTGCAAAATTTCATTCTGTTTTCTGCGCTTCACCTGCGCTTAGCGCAGGTAAAGCGCAGAAAAGAGCAATTTAGTTACTGTTTTCTGCGCTGAGCGCAGGTGAAGCGCAACGGCACGAGATTTGAAAACTAACACCTGCGCTTCACTCACGCTGAGCGCGGGTGAAACGCAGGCGCGCGCGTCAGCTTAAATTGAACTAAAAACAGGGGGAAGTCATTCGTTTCTTCCTCCCCTGTTTTCTTTGTGTCATTGATCTGAGTCCCAAGAACTTCCTTTCACCTTTTCCACTTACAAACCTCCATCAATCTTGAATCTTTAGAGTTCAAAGGTATGTTTTCTTGTTTTTAAGTTATTTTTACCGATTAAAATTCTTGTTTACTCTGTTTTTGTGGATTGAACCTCAGGATAGCAACTTTAGCCTTGTAATATGTATGTTTTAGATTAATGCTATCTTTGGATGAGATTCTGTCTGTTTTTAAAAGTGAAGAACTAAATGTATGTTGGAATGCTCATTGTTTTGCAAGTTGTTTTGGTTGAAAGTGTCATGCTCTGATTTTGCTAAAAAAATTTACACTTTCTCAAAAGTTTGAGTGAATACTTGCAGAATAATTGAGTAAATTTTATTGAAGTTGTTACCAATTACAAACTGTATTTTCTATTCTGAAGTTTATTGGTTCCATTGAGGAACGTGTTTTGATTAAGGATTCATGCATGCAATTTGGTTTAATCTGATGTTTCAATGTTCTTCATGAATTTACTGGTTATAATAAGGCATTATAGGATTGAATATGATTTCATAAACTGACTGTTTCTTGTTAACTTTTCAGATGCCTCGAATTAAGTATACTGTTGGACTTAGCTGTGGCTCTAGCTCACGGGGAGGTGAAAGCAGGGGTAAGAAGGAGCGAGAAGAGCCCCATTATGTCCCTATACGATTCAAGAGCGCACAGGCTGTAGAAAAAATTAATGTCCTCCAGAATTAAAACTTTGTATTAGAGAGGCCAGTTGAGCTCTGACCTGGAGAATATGATGAGTTTAACTTGGAGATTAATAGGCAGAGATGGCGGAGGATAACTCAGCCAGACAGGCTATTTGACCCGGAGCTGGTCCGGGAGTTCTACGCCAATGTCGTAGGAGAGCCGGGTGGTGGAGCTGAAAGGAGGTCGTACGCGAGAAGCAGATGGGTGATATATGATCGTGATGCGATCAATGACTTTCTTGGTCGCCCAGCTCCAGATGATGAGAAGTACTTCCCATGCCAATACGATGAGCTGATGAGGAGTATTGGTCTTTATGGGAATGAGGAGCTCGACACTAGGACGACCTAGTTACTATGTTTGTCTGGCCGTACCTATGACGTCAATGCATACAGGGAGGCAGCAAGAATCCTCAGGAAGAATTTATGGAGCATTTCCCAGATATGGACAGTCTTGGTGTTGGCTAACATTAAGCCCACCAACCATGTGTCTGATATCATCATAGAGACGACACACTTCATCTATTGTGTCCTGACCGGTCAGGATACTGATCTTGCTCGAGTTATATCTGCAAAGATATATTCTACCGTGACTATGGTGGGGCATCTATGTACACGCTCCAAGATCAGTTTAGGATTTCCTGCTCTAATCACCGCTTTGTGCCGATCTCAGGGGGTTGTTGTTCATCCCACTGCTTCCATTAAGGGGCCCATCACCAGGAGATATATTGATTCCTACTGCATACCAGAGGAGGAGATGGCCCCACCCCCCAGAGCCTCAGGATGACCAACCACCACCACAGCCATAGTAGCCACCACCATCAGCTGACATTCCACCCTACCTGTGGAATGACCACCTATGTCGTCAAAACGTAGCTGTTCATAAAGGGTTGTTGTACATCCAATAGGTCTTACACCATAACTTGCTAGGTCCCTTCCCTGTCATGCCACTAGAGCAGTTCCAGGATTATTTGCAATGGCCTGGGGACAGGCCCGTTGTCCTTGGGGGAGGTGGAGCAGCAACAACTGGAGTAGAGGATGACATCCATGATGCAGAGGAGGATGAGGATTGAGGAGCAGCAACAACTGGAGCAGAGGATGACATCCATGATGCAGAGGAGGATGAGGATTGAGATCATTTTTTTATGTTTTTATTTTCTTTTCTTTTTTCCCTTTAATTTCCTTTTATTTTTCTTATTTTCATCTTTTTCTTTTATTTTGATATCCTTGTATTCACTACAACTTTTGTATTGTTACTAAGGATTCTATTCTATTGTACTTTATCTTATTTTAGTTTAGGATTATGCTTTAATTTTCTAAAAAAAATCAAAATGGATTCCCTTAGTTAATTTAGGATTGCGATTAGGAAATAAAGATTGATTTGAATTCAATTCAATTTTTCAATACTAATACAGCCAAGCTGACTGAATTAGGAGAGAAAAAGGAATTAAGTGTTTGAATTCATAATCAGTTAGGATTAGGATTAGTGTGTAGGAAAGACTAATCAAGGTAGTTAATTGATTTCGATAGTGATTTTATCAAGGAAAAAAATAGCCATAAGCTGGTGAGTTTGTGAGATTAAACACTTTGAGAGTTTTCACCGTTGCTTGTCAACTGCTATTGCTTGAGTTTTTGGATTTTGTTCTGCACATGAAAAGCATGGAAGTGATTAAGGCATCTTGTAAATATATAAACTGCTCAGTGCCAAATAGCCAACCTATTAATAATTTTTCCTATTTTTGATAACCCATTTTAGCCTGAAATTTTCTTTTCTTATGCACCCAAGCCTTGTTAATGATTATACCTTGTCCCTTACACACTTGGGGATAGAGAGCATAGGTGCAATTTATTCAATAAGAATGGGTATGAGTTGGCTGATTGAAATTGCAACAAGCAGGCATACTGAGTACTGGAATTCACTCCCTTATATAAAAAAAATGTATAGTTATATATAAAGTCAAATAAAAGGGAGTGAATTGCCAAAAAGAGGTTGATTATGTATAACTGCTCAAAGTCAAGAATGAAATGATGGTATGAGACTAACTGAGAATACTGGTTAAATTATAGATATGCTCTATGTTCTTAAAGTAGTGTATTTTCAATTATCCAGAAAAACCATGAATTCTTGATAGCCTAGCCTCATTACAACCTGAGAAAGACCTTTTGATCCATGTTGACCATGGGCATGATTATTAACTGGAAATGACTAGAAATTTTAGTTGTTCATCTGCAGTGAAAAATTTGAGGGAAACACTCACCCGTGAGAATGAGAGGAATTCCTTGATTTATCACACTTATTTCAATTGCTGCTCTTGAAAGGTCTGAATGCATTTCTATCTTGTTCTAATTGGTGAATGGAATCACCATTTAGTTTTGACTATTGATCTGAAGTTTGGAAAGTGACAATTGTCTAGCAAAGAAATATTGGATTTGTTTTCTTATCAGTCAAGTTCATAATTGGGTATTGAATATAACTGTCTGTATTCTATTTTTCTTGCTTGAGGGAAAGCAAGAAGCTAAAAGGGCATGGACTCTGGAAGGATGCACGTTGTGGTGAAGATAGACATGGCATTCAAGTTGAATCGGATCTTGAGGAGTCAAGTGGTAGTGTCTAGGGGTATTTGTATGTAGAAGTATACAGTAAAGATAAGGTGTAGCCGATAAGGAATTCCACCTTCTTTTTGTAATATTTTAATCTAAAACCTCAACTTAGACATATGCTACTTTAGTTATAATTTAAAATAGTAATGAAATACTATTTACTCTATCTTTTATGTTGATGATAGTTAAGTTTAAATTTGTGTATGGTTTACAATCAGTATTGTGTTAGCAATTCTGTGTTTTACAAAAGTGATTAATAAGGAAAGAACATTTCATAATATTTAAAATGAAGTTTGAAATGCTATAGGTTGTTGTTATACAGGATCATGTATCAACTCTTTTTATAAGTAATAAAATAATATTCCGTATTTTTACCGACTTACATTTTAAGTGTACGCTTGTCACTTGCAATACATTTGACGTTCTTAGTGGTAATTAGGGGTGTCATAGGTGGTGGCTGGGTAGATGACCGAGCGTGACCCACCTATGTAAGTGTTTTTTTATAAGTGTTTTTTATATAATTTCATATAATTGCAATTGAATATATAACTAACTAATTTTACTTTTACCTCAACTGACAAATTACAAGGACCGCCTGAGGGAGATGGAGTCACAGATGGGGGACACCTCCATGACTGATGCCTCCACCAAGCTGGAGATTTGGAGGGATGTTGCGGGTGGCAAGACCCGAGGCCGTTGTTATGGCATCGAGGACTTGGCAACCAACATTCGTTAAGGTGTGACCAGCCTCACTCAGGAGTCCCGGGCTCATACCAACGGGAGTGACGGGCCCGGGTCACGACATTCAACTGAGGAGGCGCTGCTCCAGGAAGTAATTGAAGCAAGGCGGGAGTCTCTCCAGGCTATAGCGAAGGCTGCACAGTTGGAGGATGAGTTAGGACGACTTCGACAACAGATGCAGTAGTTGCTGGAGGCTTAGGCTGCTCAGGCTCAGGCTTAGCCGCACCCCCACTGTGATGCCACCCTAGATGCGCATCCATTGGATTTGGATGAGGATGAGGAGCCGACCCCACCACAATACCAGTGTCGCCACCGCTATTGATTTTTTTATCATGTTTTTTTTTATAGTCTTATTGTATTATGTTTGAACAAATTATGTATATATATTTAGTATTGTTTTTATACTTTTGAAATTAATAAATAATAAACCCTAAACCTTAAATATTAAAATAAAATAAATAATAATAAATTTAATTAAAAAAATTTTCATTAGCGACAACCTTAGTCATCACTCAGGCCATCACTAGATAAAAAAAATAAAAAATAGTAATACGTAGCGACGACCATGATTTTAGAGACGACAATAGCGACGGTTTGGCCGTCTCTACGTAGCGACGATGGACTTTGCTTGTCACTGCTGCATTTACGACGAGCTCTGTAGCGACGTCCATTTGGCCGTCACTACGTAGCCTGTAGCGATGGCTTTTCGCTTGTAACGACGACCTTTGGCTGTCACTAATTTGCGTTTTTTTTGTAGTGAATGAAGATAAAAAATGTATAAGAACTAATTAAGTGAAGTATGCATAACCATATTGATTATGAAGTTTAGAAAGGTGGAATCAAAAGCTTGCATGGAGTAAATTGATCCAACTAGACCTAAAATAAAGGACCCATAAGTACTCATAATTAATTTCAAGACAAAAACGTTTCAAAAAGTTGTGAGCACAATTAGAACAAATCTGTGATCAAATTGGAAACATTAGAAAAGTTCAAGAATAGTCATAATAAAATGTTTTTGAACATCATAGATTTTCCGACAAATGCTATATCATATAAAAATTCTACGTATTCCTTCAGGTAGCCTGTGACACACTCGATAATTGAGGTTCTATTTAACTTAATAGGTAAAAAGTTGTCATAAAGTAATGAAAAATACAGGAGAATTTTTAAAAAATATTTTTAATGATCTTTACCGCAAAAACTAAAGTAAAGTGGTAAAATATATTAACACTGACCATGTGAACTTAAACACATGGTGCTTATGCACCGTCCTTGATAAAAGAGAAATATTAATTGTATTAATGAGAGAAAGAGAAAGGGCATCTTTGGAAAAAATAGGACTTAAAAGACATAGTTATTGCATTCCTTAATTCTTGTGTAAAAACCTTAAACGACATATAAAAAGAAACGGAGGGAGTACAGTACAAGAAACACAATACCCATTTTAGTTACAATAATTGCTAAATACCTTATTTACCCTTAACATACTCTGAGTGGTTAATGGGGTACTCACTCATTTAATCATGTAATACTATGAGCATTTGTGGGAAAAAAAAACTTAAATTTATGATATTTTTAATTACTATTAACATATTCTTGTACATCTCCTTGGTCTTCATAATTTTAGTCTTATGTTTCTTATGTATAGGACCGAAGGTAGTATTATTTTATACTTTTCATTAGTTAAGCCTAATAAATGATATGGACATTATTTACTATTTTAACAATTTTTATTTTTTAAAGAAAAAACCAGAGGAAGTTGTTTATTGATTTTGATTCATTATAAACTTTATTGAGTCAAGAAAAAGAATGAAGCATTTAAAGCAAAATTCATTTTTTTGAAAAAAAAGAAGGAAGCATTTAAAGCAAAATTCAATTTTTCAAGTTGACTTGGGTTCTTCATATATTCACAGTCATTTTGTGACACCCTTCTAGCCCCAACTCTTTTACGATCAACAAATTAAAATATAGGAAAAACAGTGTCCCACAACGGGTAAAATGGTTCACATTTCTCATCGTTTAAAACGTCATTTATTTCAAAGTCAACTCATATAAAATAGACATAGAAGTCAACTGTTTTCAAAATACTCAAAGTAGCGGAATCTCAAGTATCAACATCAAAATATTCTACTGGTCGTGTAAGGCACTTAAAACAGTTTACAAAATCTCTTCCTAATTACAAACATAAGGTAAAACCCCAATAATATGCCCTGATGTCACAAGTATCAGAGCGACACTCCCTTCAATCAATACTCGACACCAGTCGTGTCATCATCATCACCTGTAAAATTAACTACATTATAACGGTGAGGAAAAGAATACCACTCATACATGCACGCAGAAGGCTACCCTATCCTCACCCACACATAGCACAACATCATTATATATCGCACCACATACTCAGTCCTCAAGTAATTCATCATATAATAATCATCAATAATTCATCATATAACAAATCATCGATATTCTCATCATAGTATATATAAATCACACATCGAAGATCACGAAGAAACACATTCTATACGCTCCACACATAATGCTCATATCATGCATAATACTCATATCATCATAATATAATTCACTTTCATCATCTAATGCAATGCATGTTCATCTATCATCATGCACACCCAAACTCATCAACATCATCCCAAGGATCATGACTTGGAACTCCACACAATGGTCGCACCTCATCAATTACCCTAGTTGTTACCAATGATGGTCCACCGGTGTCACCACACAAACCGATAGGTTGTACCCCCTCATTGGGCCCGCACAACGACATTCGACCCTAGGTTGCACCCCCTCGTTGGGTCAGTACAATTCTATCATCACTAAGTTGCACCCCCTCGTTAGGCTCGTGCATCGAACGTCCCACCATGGCCTCTGCACCACCTCGTTGGGCCCGTGTAGTTCACCTCCTGAGTTGTACCCCCTCGTCGGGTCCGCACAACTCAGGTATCACCTTATATGCTCAAGGCATCATCAACATCGTAAGGTTATATACATCATCATCATCAACATCATCACACATCATCAATCATCGTTATCATCATTACAAAATCAATATCAATCATCCTCATCTTAAACCATCATAAGCATCATCAAGCATTATCATCATAAATCATCATAAGCATCATCAATCATCATCATCATAATCATCATGAAACATCACAAAGCATCATCATACACTCGATGCATCAATACCTCATCACTATCATCATACTTCGCAATAGTATAAACATCTATCATCAAGGATATGTCAAATCATCATACTCATACCACAATCAATACACTTTAAACTTTCCATTTAATATCATCAATTCCACAAAATAACATTTATATTAAATACATATCAATCTCAATTGCATTTGTTAAGGAATACCATCCTCACTCTGAAAAGAACTCCTCAAAATCACATCAAAAACAAAAATCTGCAAGTTGCGCTTCACTTTGCGCTGCAGCGCAAGTTGCAGCCCAGATTCTAGAGGGCCACGCTTCACTTGTGTTGTAGCGCAAGTTGCAGCGCAAGTGTCGCAGAACGTGATTGTACTGCGTTTTTGCCCCTTTTCACCCCCTTCTTCAACCTCTAATCAATCCTTAGGGTTAATACATCAATCATACACGTTTATATCAAACAAACTCAGCCAAAAACACCAATCTTTACACAGATTTTCACAGTTATGCATCATGATCCCTCAGTCATTAAACCCTTATTTACCCCTTTTCGCTATTCTCACTACCCCTATTCAATTTAATCAAGATTCACCAAGAACAATACATTTAATCATGAGAGGACAGATTCTCATCATACAATACTCAATACACACATATCAATTCGAATTTAAAGTCTTAGAGGGTCTTATGGTTTCCCTCATTACCCAAGCACTCCCACATACACATACAAGCAGCACCATTTCCCCCACCGTACCTTGAAGTGAAGATCGAACAACAACAATTCTTGGTTCTTGATGATTACTCTGCAACAACCCCTTCTTGAGACGTCGTTTCTCCCCTCCTTAGCGTTTCACTCTCTGACGATTTGAAAAGTAAGGATTAGGGTGAACTAAAAACCCCTCCTTAAATAAATACTTAATTGGGCTGGGCCCACTCTCAACCCACTTATTCTTCTTTAATTAAAACATTACTAATAAAATACTAATATTACTAATTCTATTATTTATCATTTATTTCATCTACTTTATTAATTTAATTTTATTTTATTTTACTCAATAAAATTCAGGATGTTACAACTCTCCCCTCCTAAAAGAAAATTTGTCCTCGAATTTTACCTGAAGCGAATAACTCTGGATAGGACTCCTTCATCTTCTCTTCAAGTTCACAAGTAGCACTCTCGGGTGTAGGTCCTCCCCAGATTACCTTAACTAAAGGAATTTCTTTACCTCGAAGTTGTTTCACCCTCTGATCCTCAACTCTCACCGGCATGCTTTCCACCGTCAGGTTTTCCTTAATCTCAAGGTGATCCGACTTAATCACATGCAAAGGATCATGAATGTATTTCTGGAGTTGAGAAACATGGAAAACATTATGAAGGTTTGACATGTGTGGAGGTAAAGCAATCTGATAGGAAACATTGTCGACTCTTCTGAGAATTTGGTAAGGACCAATGAATCGAGGTGTAAGCTTTCTAGACTTTAATGCCCTACCAACCCCAGTCCACGGAGTGACTTTCAGGAATACATGGTCCCCTTCTTTGAATTCTAACTCATTCCTGCTCTTATCAGCATAACTCTTCTGCCTACTCTGAGCTGTCCTCATCCTCTCCTGGATTATCCTATCCTTATCAGTGGTTTGCTGCACTATCTCCGGTCGTAACGCAAGGCCCTCTCCCAGCTCACACCAACACAAGGGTGTTCTACACCTCCTACCATACAATGCCTCATAAGGCACCATACCTATGCTAGAGTGAACACTATTATTATAAGTAAACTCTATCAAAGGTAAGAAGCTATCCCAACTACCCCTTTGGTCTAACATGCAAGCTCTAAGCAAATCCTCTAAGGATTGAATGGTTCTCTCAGTCTGACCATCGGTTTGAGGGTGTTAAGTTGAACTAAGCCTAAGTTGGGTCCCCAAGGCCTGTTGCAAACTCTCCCAAAATCTTGATGTAAACCTGGGATCTCTATCTGAAACTATATGAGATGGTATGCCATGCAACCTCACAATATCACTGATGTAAATCTGAGCTAGTTTCTCTAAGGAGTACGTAATATTAATGGGAAGAAAATGCGCACTCTTAGTTAACCTATCCACAATGACCCAAATAGAGTCATGTCCCCTTACAGTCTTAGGCAAAGCAACTACAAAGTCCATGGAAATGTTATCCCACTTCCACTCAGGTATACTTAAGGGTTGAAGCAATCCTGAAGGCTTTTGATGTTCTACCTCACTAAACAAGCACTCACAAATTCTTCTATGTCTCTCTTCATCCTAGGCCACCAAAACACTTTCTTCAAGTCTTGATACATCTTAGTCAATCCTGGGTGAAAACTAAGCTTACTTCTATGCCCCTATTCAAGTACTAAACGCTTAATGGTAGGTTCACTAGGCACACATACCCGGTCTCCAAATCTCACTACCCCATCAGTACCTATCACGAACTCTCCACCATTACCTCCTTCTATGGCCTCTCGTCTAAGCACCGGAAACGAATCCTCCAATTGAGCTTTACTAATATCCTTTAACAGATCATCACTTACTTTAATCATCCCTAACCTCACACTATCAGAAGTCACCTCACAAGCTAAACTCAAATCCCTAAACTGAGTCAAAAGATCCATTTCCTTAATCATCAGGGAACTAACATGAATGGATTTCCTATTTAAAGCATCAGCCACTACATTAGCCTTTCCGGGATGGTAACTCAACTCAAAATCATAGTCCTTAAGAAACTCTAACCACCTTCTCTGCCTTATGTTTAGCTCTTTCTGATAAAAAAAGTACCTAAGGCTCTTATGGTCACTAAAAACCTCAAATCTGGAACCATACAAGTAATGCCTCCACATCTTCAATACAAACACTACAGCCGCTAATTCTAGATCATGGGTAGGGTAGTTTCTCTCATGGATTTTCAATTGCCTAGAAGCATATGCTACTACTTTACCCTCTTGCATTAACACTCCACCTAAACCCATCTTAGAAGCATCACAGTACACTATAAAGGTTTTACTAAGATCAGGCAAAACTAACACTGGTGCACTAGTCAACTTTTCCTTAAGGGTTTGGAAGCTAGACTCGCACTTACTATTCCACACAAAAGCAACTCCCTTCCTAGTTAACTTAGTCAAAGGCAAAGCTAACTTAGAAAACCCCTCTATGAATCTCCTATAGTACCCCGCCAACCCAAGGAAACTTCTAATCTCACTCACTGACTTAGGAGCCTCCCACTTAAGCACGACCTCTACCTTAGAAGGATCAACACCTATACCCCCTTTAGAAATCACATGACTTAAGAAACTCACTTCTTCTAACCAGAACTCACATTTGGACATCTTAGCATATAGTTGTTTATCCTTAAGAATCTGAAGCACTACCTTTAAATGTTCTTCATGCTCCTCCTTAGTTTTGGAATAAAATTAGTATATCATCTATGAAGACAACTACGAATTTATCCAAGTAAGGGTGAAAAATCCTGTTCATGTAATGCATAAAAATTGCAGGAGCTTTAGTCACACCAAAAGACATTATCAGATACTCATAGTGCCCATACCTAGTTCTAAAAGTAGTCTTAGGTATATCCTCTTCCTTAACTCTAATCTGATGATAGCCCGACCTATGATCGATCTTGCTAAACACACTCGCCCCCACTAACTGATCCATTAGATCATCTATCCTAGGCAAAGGATACCTATTCTTAATGGTTACCTTGTTCAACTGGTGGTAATCTGTACACAACCTCATACTACCATCCTTCTTCTTTACTAACAAAACAGGCGCTCCCCAGGGTGATACACTAGGCCTCACAAACTTCTTCTCTAACAAGTCTTCCAGTTGTTTCTTAAGCTCTGCTAATTCTATGGGTGACATCCGATATGGTGCAGTTGAAATCGGTTCCGTACCCGGTACTAAATCTATAGAAAACTTTATCTCTCTCTCGGGTGGTAGACTAGACACATTATTAGCAAACACCTCAGAATACTCACACACCACAGGTATCTCACTAACAATAGAACTACTCTCAGATTTCAAAGAAGCTAGTAACATGTAAACATGGGTATCTTCCCTCAGAGACGCCTTTACCTGGTTGGCAGTCAAAAGGTCCTTATTCTTACTCTCAATAGGGTGACCAAACACAACAGATTTATCAGCACAAGTTAAAAGGACATGATTGGACGATAACCAGTCCATACCAAGAATAAATCTAGTTGACTTAGAGGCAAACAAATCAAATCAACTAGGAATTCTCTACCATTAACATGAATAGAACAGTTTAGGCACACATCAAAAGTAGAAACTGACCCACTAGCTGGCATTTCCACACTCAATACAAAAGGCAAGGAAGAAACAGGTAATTTTAATTTAGACACACAAGCATGTGATATGAAAGAGTGAGTCGCACCAGAATCGAATAAAACAACTAAAGGATTACCCGCAATGAAACCAGTACCTTGAATCAAGTCCTCGGATTGAGCAGCTTCAATACCACTCAAGGCAAAGACTCTCCTAGTAGCTTTAGGTTTACTGGCACCTCCACTCGCCGCTACCGTACCTTGTGTCTTTTGAGGACAATTGCGGGAAATATGTCCATTCCCTTGACAATTGTAGCAGGTGATCTCTTTATCTTCACATTGATTTGCTCGGTGTCCCTCCTTCCCGCATTTGAAGCAAGTATTAGCAGTGGTAGAACCAACACTTCCACCATTGGACGCTTGACTAGCCGCCAAAGCGTAACTCCTCTTCTGTATTGTACCCTCACTGCCACCTCCAAACTTAGAGCTTCCTGTTGCACGAGAATACGGTTTGCCCTTATTAGTTGATTGGAACTTGTTCTGATTTCACACAGGCCCTCCAATCTTGTAATGCGCCGCTCTAGCTCTGTTGTCTTTATCATAAATTCTGCATTTGTTCACCCGCTCGTGAAAATGCGTCATCTCTTGGTAGTTGAACATTTGCTTGATCTCTGGACGAAGACCACCGAGAAACTTTACACACTTTGACTCTTCATTAGCAGCTCCCTCATAAGTAGGACAGAATCGGACTAGCGCTTTAAACTTAGATATGTAGTCTGCCACGATGCCATCCCCTTGCTTCAACTCAAGAAACTCTATCTGTTTCTTGTTATGAACATCATGAGGGAAGTACTTCTCAAGGAACAACCTCTTGAAGTTATCCCAGCCCAACGCGGTGCCCTCATCGATCATCCTCTGATAGGTGCTCTGCCACCAGAATCCGACATCCCCTGATAACATGAACGTGGCTAATGTCACCTTTTGTACCATCGGGCAGTCCATTGCTCTAAAGATCTTCTTGATCTAGAATATCCAGTCAGCAGCCCCATCGGGGTCATAACCCCCACGAAAAGTAGGTGGATGGTTCCTCTGGAACCGAGCAAGCCAATCCACGTCATGATGTTGGTTCATCTTGCCAACAGCCTGCGCCATAGCCATTAAGGCTTCAGCCATCACTCGGTCATTCCTACCTCCAACCATTACTCTTCTGATTCACAGAAAAGTAAATAAGTCACACAAATAATTCAATCAAAACAAACAGCATAATTCACTCAATCACATAACACTTTAGCATCACAGAAGCACGGTAAACTCATAACTCAAGGCCGGTGAACCAACCTGCTCTGATACCACTTAATGTGACACCCTTCTACCCCCAACTCTTTTACAATCAACATTTTAAAATATAGGAAAAATAGTGTCCCACAACGGGTAAAAAGGTTCACATTTCTCATCGTTTAAAACGTCATTCATTTCAAAGTCAACTCATATAAAATAGAAATAGAAGTCAACTGTTTTCAAAATACTCAAAGTAGCGGAATCTCAAGTATCAACATCAAAATATTCTACTGGCCGTGTAAGGCACTTAAAACAATTTACAAAATCTCTTCCTAATTAGAAACATAAGGTAAACCCCCAATAATATGCCCTGATGTCACAAGTATTAGAGCGACACTCCCTTCAATCAATACTCGACACCAGTCGTGTCATCATCATCACATGTAAAATTAACCACAGTATAACGGTGAGGAAAAGAATACCACTCATACATGCACACAGAAGGCTACCCTATCCTCACCCACACATAGCACAACATCATTATTTATCGCACCACATACTCAATCCTCAAGTAATTCATCATATAATAATCATGAATAATTCATCATATAACAAATCATCGATATTCTCATCATAGTATATATAAATCACACATTGAAGATTACCAAGAAACACATTCTATACACTCAACACATAATACTCATATCATCAATAATACTCATATCATCATAATGTAATTCACTTTCATCATCTAATGCAATGCATGTTCATCTATCATCATGCACACTGAAACTCATCAACATCATCCCAAGGATCATGACTTGGAACTCCACACAATGGGCACACCTCATCAATTACCCTAGTTGTTACCAATGATGGTCCACCGGTGTCACCACACAAACCGATAGGTTGTACCCCCTCGTTGGGCCCGCACAACGACATTCGACCCTAGGTTGCACCCCCTCGTTGGGTCAGTACAATTCTATCATCCCTAGGTTGCACCCCCTCGTTGGGCCCGTGCATCAAACGTCCCATCATGGCCTCTACACCCCTTCGTTGGGCCCGTGCAGTTCACCTCCTGAGCTGCACCCCCTCGTCGAGTCCGCACAACTCAGGTATCACCGCATATGCTCATGGCATCATCAACATCGTAAGGTTATATACATCATCATCATCAACATCATCACACATCATCAATCATCGTTATCATCATTACAAAATCAGCATCAATCATCATTATCATAAACCATCATAAGCATCATCAAGCATTATCATCATAAATCATCATAAGCATCATCAATCATCATCATCATAATCATCGTAAAACATCACAAAGCATCATCATACACTCGATGCATCAATACCTCATCATTATCATCATACATCGCAATAGTATAAACATCTATCATCAAGGATATGTCATATCATCATACTCATACCACAATCAATACACTTTAAACTTTCCATTTAATATCATCAATTCCACAAAATAACATTTATATTAAATACATATCAATCTCAATTGCATTTGTTAAGGAATACCATCCTCACTCTGAAAAGAACTCCTCAAAATCACATCAAAAACAGAAATCTGCGAGCTGCGCTTCACTTTGCGCTGCAGCGCAAGTTGCAGCGCAGATTCCAGAGGGCCACGCTTCACTTGCGCTGCAACGCAAGTTGTAGCGCAGGTGTCGCAGAACGCGACTGTACTGCGTTTTTCCCCTTTTCACCCCTTTCTTCAACCTCTAATCAATCCTTAGGGTTTATACGTCAGTCATACACGTTTATATCAAACGAACTCAGCCAAGAACACCAATCTTTACACTGATTTTGACAGTTATGCATCATGATCCCTCAGTCATCAAACCCTTATTTACCCCTTTTCACTATTCTCGCTACCCCTCTTCAATTTAATCGAGATTCACCAAGAACAATACATTGAATCATCAAACGATAGATTCTCATCATACAATACTCAATACACACATATCAATTCGATTTTAAAGTCTTAGAGGGTCTTATGGTTGCCCCCACTACCCAAGCACTCCCACATACATATACAAGCAGCACCCTTTCCCCCACCGTACCTTGAAGTGAAGATCTGTAACGCCCGCGTTTTACCGTTTTTGCCATTTCGCCGTTTTTGCTGTTTTGAGTGTTTTATTGGATTTTGAGTGATTAAAATTATTTTGAATCGTCAAAATTCATATTTTTGGGTTTAGAATTGAATTTCCTATTTTTAGGAATTTTCTGGGAGTTTTTGTGATTTTCCTAAAAAAATGACCTTTTTGCCCCTCCTGCCCCTGACCCGGGCCCGAATTCTCTTGATCCGGGCTAGAAAAATTGCACAAGCCTTCTTTTTTTCTCCTTAAAGACCGTGAAACCAGCCTTGATGCATGGGAGACACTTGTCTTCCCATCTCTTCCATTCCACCAATAGCTTGAAAAGGTGAGTTATGTCATATAAAGGCACTTTTTCTCCTTTTTCATTCATTTGTTACATGCAAGCAAGGAGAACCTTCATTTTTCTCTCATCTTCTCTCTTCCTTGGCCGCGGTTTCCTCCCCCTTTTCTCCCTCAAAAACTTCAATCCCTCCATAAACACCACCAAGCTTAGGTTCCATTTTTGAGCCTAAGCTTAGAAACACTAGCTTTCTAGCCTTTAGATCCTTGTTGGAGACTTGAAGGAGGACCTTTGAGGGGCTGTCTTTGGCTGTTTTTGGAGCAAGAATTCTGCACTTTTTCTCTTGAAGATTGAGGTAAAGGGGGGGAGAACTTAAACTCTAGTAGGCTTTGTAACTAGAGTCAAGGATTTACCCTTGAATCCTTGCTTTTCTAACCTTGTTTTTACTTGAAAAATCATCTTTTTGGAACTTCTTTTGAATGTATATTTTCGGATCTGTTGAGCTGGGTTGTGATTGATGTTTGCATGTTTGTTGTGATGCTTGGAATGTGTTTAATTGATGGATTTGGATGCATGCAAGCCAAGCTAAAATTTTTGCAAAATTTCTCCCTTTTTCCTTGATGCTCTCGGCCAAGAGAGTGAAAATGTGGCTGCATGTATTCTAAAATTGTTTTGATGATTGTAATGTGTTTAGATGATGATTTGATGAACATGCAAGTGGTTGGATGGATTTACAAAATTGTTTTGATGATTGATCTTGAAAAAAAATGGTGTTTTGAGCTTGAAAATGGAAGCATGTTCTTGGTGTTCATGAGAGTTCTTAATAAAACTCATCAAGAATGTCCTTTTGATCCTAAAAAGATCAAAAGGATGTTTAAAACATGTTTTTGGGCTAAATTGGCCCAAAAGGACTAAAGAATAAATTTGTAACTAAAAGGACTAAATTGCAAATAAGATAAGTTTTTAAATGAAGTAATTAAATTAGGATTTTTATTTTAACTAAAATAAAAATCTATTTAAAAGTCACATTTTTTATTTATTATGAATAAAAATGGGCTCTCATGGGTCCAATAACCTTTAGGCTTTTGTTTAGGCCCAAAGCCTTCAAAAAGAAAGTCAAAACTCAATTTAAAAGACAACTAAAAATAATTCATGGGCTTAGGCTTAGATTAGGGTTGAACTTCAACACTAATCTAAGTTGTGAAAATTAAAGTTAGGATTAATTAGTAGGCTTAACTAATTTAATCACCTAAGTTGATTAGACTAAATTACTTAGGTTAATTAATAATTAATTAAGTCTAAAGATAATTAATATTAATATAAGTGTTAATTAAGTAATTAATCTCTAACGACGGTCAAAAAAATAATTAATTATAATTTAACCTTAATCAAGCATAATTAAAAACCCTAATCCAAGATTAAGGAAGAGATTAAGGGATAATTAGAAATTAATTAGGATCTTAAGTAAGGATTAAGACTTAATTAAAGAAGGATAAGATTAATTGAAATTCGATTAATGAAGACTAGTTATGATTAAAGGTTAAGCCTAATCTTAATTAGTTATACAAATAGAATTAGGATTAGTAATGCCTTTCATAAGACATATCCATAAGCCTTAGTAAATTGTTGGACTTAAGTGAATATGATTATCAATAAAGCTAGCACAAGCTACCTTAAAAGATTATAACCAACACTTTCTCTCTACATAAAACTTGAGAAGCTTGGCAAGAGAGTGTGATTTGGTTTTCCTTAAAAGAAAGACCTTGAATCTACGAGGTTGCACCACGGTAAAGTGGTGACGTAAAAAGATTCAATGGGCTTGTCTGTAAGGATGTAATATTGTAAGTGTTTGCGGTGTGACATACATCATGTGCATCAATAATGATTAAGGTTCAAAAGCCTTACGACCTATATGGCAATACCACTCTAGTACAGTGTGAAACTGGATGGGACGGGTGCACTGGGTTTTGCAAAGAACACCAGCAGTCCGGTAAAGGAGACCAGCCCTGAGGATAAGTCGGGTCCCGAAATGGCACAAGTGACGTAGGCTCGCCCCCTACTGTCGTGTAAGCGGGGGTACAGGCTTGACTATCCTGTCGCTCTCAAGTTTTCATAATCAGTGAGTTTGTCTGGAAGTCGGAAAATCGTCTTGGCCAGAGATTGAGCAATGCTCTTCGTACTATTTGCTAGTATAGACTATACTCCTGATATATTGTACATATATGGTCGAGCAGTTGCTGTGTGCTCTGCTTTTGGTGATGTTTTCCCGGGCCCTCATGCATTAGTTATGTACATCATGATAGCATCAACTGCACACTTGTGATTGAGATTATGTGAATGCCTGTGAATATTTTATGGATGCTCTAGTTACTGTGTTCTACTTGACATAAGTTTATGTGATGTTCTCACCCTCCCTCTTCTACTTCTGTTTTCTATCGTCGTGCTTTTTCTCTACGTCGACAGTTGGGTTCGGAGAGCTTCAAGATGACAACCATCAGGGTAGCACTGAGATGGGAGCCACGGGGGCAGTGGCGAGTTACGGACGTTCCTAGACGCTGCGTGTTTACAGGGGAAGTGCGCGTCACCATCTCTCACCCCAGCCTTCCCCTTGTACCGGAGGTCGTTTTCACTGTTCCTGTGATCCTTGAGTTTGAGACTCCACCCGGACTCCGTCGCTACACTACTTTTCTCAACCGTCGTCATCGCCCCTCTCCATCGACATCGTCACAGTCCTCACGGATGGCGACCATGGGCGAGCCAGATTCCCCTCGTTACTCTCCCGGTCCAGAGGTGTCACCTCCACAGCCCGTATATCCTGACGCATTTGGCCGTTCCCTCCCGAGCAAGCCAGACATGATCGTGATTGATGACACTACATCTGAGGAGGAGGACCCAGAGGAAGACCCGAAGGACGACTCTGAGGATGAGGAGCCGGAAGAGGATTCTTCCAGTGACGACCCCTCAGAAGACTTTGGGATGATCAACCTCGGGGGTACTGGAGGGAGGAGTTGTGGGTGGATTCCTGCTGAGACGGATGACGATGAGTAGGATAGCGTAACTGGGGGTAGTTACGAGTCTAGTTAGTAGCAGCTCTGATTTAGTGGCCTCTTTTTTTGTTTCGTTTTGGCTGAGGTCTTAATTATTATAGTCTACTACTAGAACTCTTGTTTTGTATGGTGGTATTGTTTACTCCGAGATTACTTTGACACTATGGTTCTGTATATACGTTATGATGTTTCTTCCCATGATCCCCTTTATATCTGCGTGTATGTTGTGTATGTATGCGGAATGATTGAGTCATCTAGATGTTTTTAGAAAATGAATTTCAGACTTAAGATAAGGACATTTTCATGAATACAAAAAAAAATGGAATTAGAAAGCGATAGGTTAATGATGAGCAATCTCCTTTTAAAAAAAAACATTTTCGTATTTTCTAAGTTTTAAAAACAGTAAGTCGACGGTTACGTTTCGTAATGTGATACTCTTAGTGGTATAACTAAGGGTGTCGCAAGATCGAACAATAACAATTCTTGGTTCTTGATGATTACTCTGCAACAACCCCTTCCTGAGACGTCGTTTCTCCCCTCCTTAGCGTTTCGCTCTCTGACGATTTGAAAAATAAGGATTAGGGTGAACTGAGAACCCCTCCTTAAATAAATACTTAATTGGGCTGGGTCCACTCTCAACCCACTTATTCTTCTTTAATTAAAACATTACTAATAAAATACTAATATTACTAATTCTATTATTTATCATTTATTTCATCTACTTTATTAATTTAATTTAATTTTATTTTACTTAATAAAATTCAGGATGTTACACATTTATTCTATAATTAATGTTAGATAACAAGTATTCACTATATTGTAATAGTCATATGAGATTTTACCTAATTTCATTACATTACCTGTTGACTCTATCAACACACAATAAATGTTACCGCACTTTTGTTTCTTCTATAATTATTTCTCATATCTCAAAATTAATAAGGATATTGAGTGAGATATCAAGTGCAATTTTATTGTTCATAACTCTTTATTACAACTCATCTTATTCCTAGCTCTCTCTCCTATATATACAGTATATTTTCCACTTTAGTATTCACATCTTTCATCAACAAACAATTATTTTGTTCTAGTTCTAGTTTACTTCTTGAAAATGGTTTCTAAGGAAAACCTACTCTTGTTAGGCTTCTTTGCCATGGTTAGACTATTCACCTTCGTGGTGGCAGCCAGGGACTTGGGTGAGATTTCCTCAATCTCTACAAATGTTGGAGGTTGTGTTGGTGATGATGCTAATTGCCTTGGTGGGGGCGGAATGGGTGGTGGTTGGGGTGGCATAGGTGGAGGCATGGGCGGTGGCGGCATGGGCGGAGGCGGCATGGGCGGAGGCATGGTTGGTGGCGGCATGCCTGGTGGTGGAATGGGTGGCAGTGCCAAGGTTGTTAATGAGAAAAATGACCGAGGTGATGTCAAATATGACAAAAATACAAACGATGGAGGTTGTGCTGGTGATCATGCTAATTGTTGGGGTTGGGGCGGAGGCATGGGTGGTGGCATGGGCGGCGGCGGAATGGGCGGCGACATAGGTGGTGGGATGGGTGGCGGCATGGGCGGTGGCATGGGTGGCGGAATGCCTGGTGGTGGGATGGGTGGCGGAATGAGTGGTGGAATAGTTGGTAGTGCCAAGGTTGTTAATGAGCAAAATGACTAAGATGATGTCAAATATGACAAAAACACAAACGCTATAGATTGTGCTAGTGATCATGCAAATTGCGGGGGTTGGGGCGACGACATGGGTGGTGGCGGCATGGGCGGTGGAATGGGTGGTGGTGGTGGTTACGGTGGAGGGATTTAGTGGAAATGGTAAATAGGGTCACCATGGCGGCCATGAATAGTTATTTCAATAGCAAAAATTATTGTAATTACATTATTGTGTATTACATGTTTGAGGATAAATAATAAAAGTGCTTGCACCACATAAGATTGTGTTGCTAGATATTTCACTTTAGCTTTAAGAATTGTCACTATTAAACGTATTATAATGCATTATGTTATGAATTGATTTGTTCATCCATGTTAATAACCTTTGTTACCATATATGATGAGTTGGGCGTACGAGACAAGCCAATCCATTTTTTTTGTCTAAACATCATTATTCATTAACAAATACCTAACAATACTTATAGAGCTTGTAGAATGCTAAATAAAAAGCACTATAATAGTACACCGCATATTAAAATAACAAAATAAATATGCACACTCATAAATTTAAACTATTTAACAATCCTAAAACACAATCTCCTATTTACAAGATCCTGAAAAAAATCTTTGACATTTCTTTTTTTTTCTTTAGCCCAATCCATCAAGTTATTTCACATTAACCCACTTGTAAACATATTGGGTTAGATTAGCCCATGAAGCTAATGGACCAAGAATTTAACTAGTATGTGTGTGGCCCACTTAGACCCACAAGTTAATTAAATAAAAGAACTCAAATTATGAACAATATAAAAAAGTGAAAACAATAAAAGTAACTAAAAATATAATACTTGTAATGCCATTCTATATTGTTTAATTTCAACAATGTCAATTATTCCCATTCAATCCGACCTTCCTAAAATTATACTCTAAAATTTATTCTCATCACTCTCAAATATAACATGCAATAAACATAAATATTCTCATGAAGTTTAATAATAAATCTAAACAATTATATTTACATTAAAATAGTGAATAGATTCATCTTCCAAACAAACACAGGAAGCTTGAGACAATACTCTCTATTTGGTTTTATTAATTACAAGCTTTTAGTACAAACTTAAGGTTTTTTTGTACTAATGTTTAGTGTAATATGAATTTAGAAAGATATGTTTCAAAAAATTAGAAAAATAAAAAATGAAATGCTAAGGAAGGATATCACCCTTCAAAAAGGTTTAGAATTACCCATATATGATCAGAAAAGTCCAAGTTTTACATGGTAAGATGTGCAATCTTAAAAAATGCAATGAAAGGACTTAGATAAGTATTGAACCAATGCAATGGAAGCACCAAATGTGTTTGCAGCTGATTTCTTGGATCTAGAATTTGAAGCAAGGAGCCAAAAAGTGAGTTAGAAGTCAGCCAATATGATGAAAATGTGCAACAAAGTCAACGCTCAAATGTAAAGGAAAATAAAGAAGAAATGATAAAAATGGAAGGAGATTGAGAGGGGGATGATTGCCACTGCTGCAAGCAACTCCTACGGCAGATAAGATCGGTGCAAGACGTCACCAACTCGAGGGAATCGCATAAGTCTCAGATGGTTTGAGCAAGAACCACCAAGCCTTCTCTACTCACACAAGTTGAGGAGGAAAACTGACAGGATGTCATTACTCTCAAAAGCAAGTTACAGAACATGAAGAGGAGCCCCCTATTTATAGATGAGGTGGGAGACCAGATGGGAAGGAAAATGAGGAAAAATAAAAGATGACTAAAAACTATTCCTAATTGGGTGTTGAACCCATGTCCTAAGGCTAATGTAGCTCAAGTAGCTACTAGCCACTAAAACTATTTAAAAATAGCGCCCAAATAAAGAGTAGGAATTAGGAAAATTACAAATAAGTCCTAATACAATTAAATCCTAATTAATTCCTATTTAAGATGGAATCTTCATGTTGACTTGGCCAAGTTGGTCAAGTTTGACTAACAATAGGGTTGACCAAAGCTTGAATCAGCTCCAAGCACCCTAGTCAGGCTCAAGCTATCCTATAGCTCAATAAATCTATGCTGTCAACTCAGACCTCCATTGGCAGTTGCTATCATTCCCTCCCCCTTAGAAAGGATTTGACCTCAAATCTGAAAATTCAGAAGGAAGTCATAAGAAAAACAACTGGGTAGAAGAAGGAGATGGATGACAGTAGTGGGAAGTAAGAAGAAACTTCCCTTAGCATACATCGAGTATTGGCTAGATTCCTCAAGCTGTGAATATCTTTCTTCATCCTAGTAAAAAAAGAGAAGATCCATTAGTATTATTCCCGAGAAGTTGAATTCAAAGCTCATAGCAAAAGTACTTGGGAATCATGTAAACAACGGGTAGAAGAAAAAGAAGGTGACAGTGAAGAAAACTACCTTGAAGTGTTGCACCCCTTTTCCTTCTTATCCTTCAGCAAGTGCTCCCCTTTTTTCTTTCCTTCACAACAATCAAGGTTAGCATTTTCAAATGAATGCAGTAAGAGTATTGCTTCCCTTTTATTTTTTAGTTTTTCTTTGATTTTCATTTCTCCATATGTTTATTTTTTGAAGTTTCTTCCTTCTTTTTCTTTTTCTCCAAGTTTCTTATCTTTAACCTTCTTTTCTCTCAAGTTTGATTCCCTTTCTCATTAGATCTTGGTCCTCATATATTTCTTGAGTTGACACTGGCATTAAAATGATTTTCATTCCTCTATGTTTAAAAGAAAATTGATTAGAGTAGCCAACATGGATAACTCTCTTATCAAATTTCCAATGTCTACCCAATAAGATATGTGTACAGTACGCCAATTTTAGGATATTAGAGCACTGTTTTTAGGGCGCTCCCGTGTTAGCTAGCGTCTAAAATGATCGTTTTAAAATTAGGGCGCTCAAAAATTTGGGCGGGAGCGCCCTTACAGGTAAAATAGAGGGCGCGCTGTGCGCCCTCGTTCCCATGGTATTTTTTTTAATTCTGTGGAATTGAAGGCGCTCCCAGGGAGCGCCCTCCTACCTAGAGGAATTTTACATAATTTTTTTCCTTTATTTTTTATTTATTTTTACAGGGCGCTCCCTGGGAGCGCCCTCGTTTCTGGTGGAAATTTATTTTTTTTATTTCCCTGCAATAGAGGGCGCTCCTTGGAGCACCCTCCTGTATTTTTTTTTATTTTTTAATAGGGCGCTGACTGGAGCGCCCTCGTTGCCCCTGTTTCACTTTTAATTTTTTTCATTCATAGAGATCCTCATTTACTCCTGCGTCTGTCTCCCTCTTCTTTTTCCTCTCACACTCGTCCGTCTCCTCCTTCTCCGTCCACCATTCCCGTCGTCCGTCTCATCCTCCTCCATCTCCTCCTCCTCCGTCCATCGTCCCCTCCTCCATCAAGCATTTAGCTCGCGTGGCCTCCTACTCCACCGTCCCCTCGCACCGTCAAGCATCTCCTCCGTCGCGGCGTCTGCCTTTCTCCTCCCTCACATCGCAGCGCCGCACAGCTAGGAGAAGCTCTGTCCGCCTCTTTCTTCATTGTCTTCGAGCGGCCGCAGTACAACAAGGAAGGGAGGTAGGTTTGCTGAAGTTTTTCTATCTGCACCCCTCGTTTTGGTGTGTTTTCTGCTAGTTGCACCCCTTTTTTTTACTTTTACAATTTTTTATTAAAATGATTATGGTAAAATTGTTATCATTCATATTGATATAGTTGTTGATAATAGGGAACAAAATGTGTTCCATAAATTTGTGATACTTAAAAAAAGGTGAAATGTTGTTCATATTTTTACAATGATTTAGGTATTAGGTAAACATGCATGTAGTAAATTTGTTATTACATTTAAATTATATGTTCCTGTTCGAGTCAATTATAAATGATTTGATGTTTTGTTGATAGAATATGGATCGTTCTTGGATGTTTGCAAACAGGGGTGACAAATGAGTATGAGGAAGGAGTGGAAATGTTTATAAAATTTGCCATTGACCATGCAACAAATCCTAGTAGAATTGCCTGCCCTTGTACGAAGTGTTTTTGTTCTAAGCGAGTTAGTGAAGAAGAGTTGAGGGACCATCTTTTCTATTTTGGAATTGATCAAAGTTACACTTGTTGGACATTTCATGGTGAGATTAGGAGTGAACAAAGTGGTATGGGAGAGAATAATGTCAATGCAGAACCAAGTGATGATGACTTTGGGACCAGGTGGGATGATTGCGACCGAATTGACGAGATTCAAAAGGTGGTTGAAGAGGACCTCAGAGATTGTCCCCAAATGTTTGATACCCTAGCCAGTGATGCTGAAAATCCATTGTCCAACGGGTGCACCAAGTACACAAGGTTGTCAGCTGTGTTGAAATTGTATAATTTAAAAGCAACAAATGGTTGGTCTGACAAGAGTTTCACAGAGTTACTCACCTTGTTGAAGGAGATGTTACTGGAGGACAATGTGCTACCGAACAGAAGATATGAGGCAAAGAAGATGTTATGTTCTTTTGGGATGAGCTATGAGAAGATACATGCTTGTCCCAATGATTGCATTTTGTTCAGAAATGAGCATGCATCATTAAGTGTGTTTCCTAAATGCAATGTGCCTCGTTATAAGAAGCAGACTACACCAGCAAAGGTGATTTGGTTTTTTCCCATAATACCAAGGTTTCGAAGGATGTATCGTAGTGTCATTGATGCAAAGAACTTAACTTGGCATGCAAATGAACGAATCAAGGATGGCATGTTGAGACATCCTGCTGATTCTTCGTAGTGGAGGAGGATTGATGATGAGTACCCCTCTTTTGGCGAGGAAGCAAGAAATCTTCTCCTTGCTTTATCAACAGATGGAATGAATCCGCATGGTGTCCAATCTAGTACTCATAGCACATGGCCGGTGGTATTGATAATATATAATCTACCTCCATGGCTCTGTATGAAGCGGAAATACATGATGTTATCTATGTTGATATCGGGACCCCAACAACCGGGTAATGATATAGATGTGTACTTGGCACCATTGATTGAAGACTTGAAGCTATTGTGGGATACTGGAGTAGATTTCTATGATGGCTACAAAGAAGAATCTTTTCAGTTGAGGGCGATGTTGTTTGGAACGATAAATGATTTCCCGGCATATGGAAATTTGGCTGGCTATAGTGTAAAGGGTCAGTGTGCATGTCCTGTTTGTGATGAAAATACTTCTTGGATGCGCTTGACTCATTGTAAGAAGAATGTATGGGTCATCGTAAGTTTTTGCCTTTATCCCATCGTTTAGGGGATAGAAGAAATCATTCAATGGCGACACCGAAGAGGGTAGGGCTCCTTCTCCATTGACTGGTGAGCAGTTGTGGGAAAAGGTGGGTAACTTGACCAACAACTTCAGCAAACCTTTTTCCGGACAACTCGTTACCGGAGGGTGGAAAAAGAAGTCTATTTTGTTTGAGTAGCCATATTGGAAGACATTGTTTGTTAGACATTTCCTTGATGTGATGCATATAGAAAAAATGTGTGCGAGAGTGTTATTGGCACGTTACTGAATGTCAAAAGCAAAACCAAGGATGGGATAAATGCGAGATGAGACTTGTTGGCAATGGGTATAAGGAAAGAATTGGTCCCAGACAAAAGGGGATCACGTACATATCTTCCCCCGGCGGCTTATACTCTTAGCAAGAAAGAAAAAGTAACTTTTGCAAGTTTCTGCAGGGAGGTAAAGTTCCAGAGGGTTTTTCCTCTAACATTAGAAATCTATTATCACTAAATGAACAAAGATTGAAAGGTGTCAAGTCTCATGATTGTCATGTTCTGGTGGGTCATTTGCTTCTGGTTGCAATACACTCCATTCTTCCAAATAAAGTACGTGTTACAATAACTAAACTGTGTCATTTCTTCAAAGCTATTTGTAGTAAGGTGATTGGCCCTGGGAAGCTGCCTATTTTGCAAAGACAAATAGTGGTCACACTGTGTGAGCTTGAAATGTATTTTCCTCCCTCTTTTTTTGACATAATTATTCATCTCACAGTTCACCTAGTTCGGAAGACTCAATTGTGTGGACCAGCTTATATGAGATGGATGTACCCGGTTAAGCAATACATGAAGATATTAAAAGGGTATGTTAAGAATCGCAGTCGGCCTGAGGGTTGTATGGTTGAAAGGTACATAGTTGAAGAAGCTATTGAGTTTTGCATATAATACCTTAGTGGTGTCAACTCCATAGGGCTTACGGCCTCTAGACACAACAAAAGCTTAGAATTAGGAGGGATTGGGGCAAGTGAAGTTATAAGTATTCAAAGAGAGGAATGGGTTCAATCACACCTTTATGTCTTGCATAATGATGATGAGGTAGAGCCGTATGTTGAAATTCACAAGGAAATACTTCGGCACTCTAATCCTAATAAAGGAGACAATTTGATCACAAGAGTACACAATCAAAGCTTCATCACATGGTTTAAGTCTAGGATTTTTCATGACATCAACCACAATAAGTCTTCAGTCTCTACTAGGCTAAAATTTTTAGCATATGGTCCAAGTTTTCATGTAATATCTTACAAGGCTTACATGATTAATTGCTACACTTTCTACACAAAGGACCATGATGATAGAACAACAGTTCAAAATAGTGGTGTCACTTTAATTGCCCAAGCATTGCATATGTCAAGTGCAAAAGATAGAAATCCAGTTTATGCAAATATGTCCTATTTTGGGGTCATTGATCGGATATGGGAATTGGATTATACTAACTTCCGATTGCTTGTGTTTGGTTGTAAGTGGGTCGACAATAATAGTGGTGTTCAGGTTGACAACCTTGGCTTCATGCAAGTTAATTTTAGCAAGGAGGGGTACAAAGATGAACCATTTATCCTAGCATCCCAAGATCCACAATCTTCCGCAGCGGGACCGCATGTGGAGACTCGTTATTCACAACACTCAACTATGTGGAAGTCTCCCGTTCGTGAATGCCCTGCAGAGGTGATGACTTCAATGCCTACACCTACCAGAACATTGTTGCAAACATTGGATATTTACTACTCTGAAAAGATGCAAGTGGTGCTATGATTAGTTGCACGATAGGTGCAGGCATTGTTACTCCTGATGAAATGACTGCATGGATCGATCCCAATTGTCTTCATTCGGTTTTGTACCATGAGTGGTTGGATGGCACTGTGATTGATATCTATTGCAGGTAATTTCAATTCAAAGCACCTCATAGTTTGTTTATCTCATTTTTTTGCTTACTTTGACATTATCTACAATTTTTTGTATAGTTATTTATATCATTCAGTCTTAGCTCCATCTTCCCACACAGATCGATATGTTTTCATATCTCCACAATGCACCACAACATTCAATGTGAATGACAAGCAACATAAGTTGGTGGGAGATGTGTTGTACAATAGACGCGGGCAAGACAAATTGTTCCTGGTTCCATACAATCATTTCGGGTATGTGTAGTATATGTTTATGTCTCAATATTCTTGTTTTTAAAAAACTATATATTTGACATAACTTACATTGTGGTTGTAGGCGACATTGGGTTCTTCTTGCATTGAGTCTTAAGGATTTTGGCAAGGTTTACTTTTTGGACTATTTGCATAATGATCCAAAACATTATGAATCCATGAAGACAATGATTGATAAATAAGTATTCCATGTCCAAATAACTTATACTATCGCACTTACATTGTTAAGAGCTCTTATACAATTTATTTGTCATATTGGTTTAGATCATTTAAAGAATATAGAAAGTTGAGCGGTTTCCCGCAATCAAGGAATAGGATTATCCCTGATCCCATATGGTACCGCATTAAGGTAATATATTTCAGATTTGGATATTGTGTTTCTTCATAACTAAGCGCATAAGTGTTTTTTTATTTTAAATTAATTATACTTGTAGTGTCCAACCCAAACAAACAATGACGACTGTGGGCTCTTTGTAATGCGTTTTATGAAGGAGATCATTGATCAAAACACACTAACAATACCTAAAGAGGTAATTATAACATGTGATAGCAATTAAGTTTTTTTTAACCCTCATTTACTAGTTTATTTATTGAAATCAATTTTTTCCTTTTACAGTGCTTTGCTCAGTACCAAAGCTCAACTTACACAATGGAGCAACTTGATGAGGTTTGAGAAGAATGGGCAAAGCATGTAGTAACTACTTGTTTGTAATTGATTTGTACATTATGAGGGTAAGTAAACATGTACATAATGTGAAAATGTTGAACAAAG
Organism: Sesbania bispinosa; assembly: GCA_026901365.1. Classification (NCBI taxonomy): domain Eukaryota; kingdom Viridiplantae; phylum Streptophyta; class Magnoliopsida; order Fabales; family Fabaceae; genus Sesbania; species Sesbania bispinosa. The sequence continues at coordinate 869,452 of QLOH01000153.1, forward strand.
TTGTATATTAATGACAAGTTATGTAAATTTTGTACCTTTTTCATATTAAATTCCTGACTGGTAATAACTCTTTGACTGATGAATTCTTGCTGTTGTTAAGGATTTTTATAGTTGTTTGATAAATTGGAAAATGTTGAATAAACAGAGGAAACTCTGCCAAAATTTTTATAGTTTAGATGACTAGAGTTGTTAAGCATATGTGATGCATGTATATTTACCAATTGAGTTGAGTATTATGAGATGTCATGTATTTTGGTTATTTCTATATAGTTGTATAGGTACTTCATACTTTCACCACACTTTATATCATGCATAGGAAACTATTCAATGTATGACAAGTTTGAATTCTTCATTTGAAGTAGATATGTGTGTTGTTTAATGTGTAAATGAAATTAAAGGGTTCTTCATAGAATGACTAAGTGTTTGAATGTTAAGGAATTAATATGCATGGTTTTGGAGTAAGCCATTGGGATCAGACTGAAATAAATATGCATGTTAAAGTGGGGTAAAAAAACAAAAAAATGAAAAAAAAAAAACAAATAAAAGGAGGAGCGCCCTCGTTTTAAACAACAAGGGCGCTTCCCTGGAGTGCCCTCCATAAGCACGTCTTGTGCTTAAGGAGGGCGCTCCAGGGAAGCGCCCTTGTTGTTTAAAACAAGGGCGCTCCAAGGAAGAGCACTTGTTGTTTAAAACAAGGGCGCTCCAAGGAAGCGCCCTCCCCTGAAGACGTTTCACGAGGGCGCTTCCATGTTTTTTTGGAGCGCCCTCTTTTGATTTCTGTCAGGGCGTTCCTCTGCACACCCTCCTTTTAATGACCAAACTAGAGCAGTTTCTATTAGTGCGCACGGAAGCGCCCTTTAATGCTGCACGGGAGCGCCCTTGAAGACTTTTTTTGGCATAGTGGTAGCTTCCATAGGAACAACATCACAAAGAATCGCATCTTGATAAGTTCCAATTGAAAGAGCTACAAGGACTTGCTTGATAACTTCCCTTTCCCCATCATCACTAATCCAAGAAAGCTTATAGGGTTTGGGGTGGGGGTGGTGTTCATGTTGGGTTTTGGAAGGTCAAACACAGCGGAAGATCTAAACTTTTAAAATTTAAATATATCCAAAACCCTACAAGGATCCATGCAAAAACCATAAATCGTGTTATAGAGTATACCTTTTAATGCTTTCCTTTTTGCCAAACCACGGGCATGCAAGAGTAGCTATGTCTCCACCGGTATCCACATGAACGCGATACTAGGACTCCCTCTTTCGCAGTGCTAGCGGCGACAAAGGGATGGTTGCCTCTTCTCTCATTATGAGGGATGGTGATATGATTTAGAGAAAACCTTTTTTCTCTTTCATGTTTTGAAGTATTAGAGTAATCACTTATTAGCTACCATCAATACATTCTATATATATTGCGGTGGCTAACCCACATTGTGAGCATTAGGCTTTAGTGATACGTACCCATGTGTAGGCCCAAACTAATGGGTTAGCCCATTTAGTCTTACTAATTGAGCTTCACATCACATGGACCTTTAATCTAATTAAAGGCCCAATTAAAACCATCTTATGGCTTCGGTGTCCAAGTCAACCCGTTCTAAGTGTGTGACCCTGTAGGTTCCCATTATGTTGGCAGTAACATTAAAATATTACTTTTGATATTACAAGTAGCGAATTATATCTAGCAAAACATCGCTACTACCCAAATAATAGGAATGTCAATGTGATTTGACATATAACCAATCCGCGACCAATGTTACCATGTATGTATAGTCCCTTTGTCCATATATCTAGATTAAACACAAGGCATGGAATGTGTCATCCTTGTATAGTTCAATCTCAGTTTCTTGATTTCCCAAGTAGACTTCTAACAAATAATATTAATATCTCATACTAATATTATTTGGGCACGGACATGCACTTTTAAGTCTCACTCAATCAAGGGGCCCAAGATATAACTCTCATTATGTGGGAGGGACAAATCCCATCTAGTCACTCCCATCCCTCCACATGATTTTTGGCATACTCGGTAACCACCTTTATAGTCACTGGGTTAGGCATGACGTTTGATGGCACCAACGTATACGACTCCTCATGTTGGGAACCGTAGTGACATCAGGTCAAAGGACCACATACACCATTGTCACTATGAGAATTGCTAATGACATACATAATAATCCATGTAGCATTCTCATTGTGGGTCAATCCAGTACACCATAAAAACCCTTTAATGTGCACCCATGTGAAAGATTTGATATCACATATCCATGACTAGTGAGACATAGTCATCAATCTACTTACATACTAGTCTCGACGTATTATTGTTGTCCTTTTTCACAATAATACTTGACTAGGGATGATTTGAGAATGACGTTCTGAAGTAGCCTATAGAATCTCACTATCAAGTCAAACTTGATATCTTACAGCCACTAACAAGTTATTCTAAGGACTTTATCATATTAATTAATATAATAAATAATGCCTTTTATAATTAACATCACATATATTGTATGCTAAAAGGGGTCAATATACCATTGGCCTCTAGGGCATACACCAACAATCTCCCACTTGCACTAAAGCTAATAAGGTTTAACTTTTACCCTAAATGGCTTAATGTGCCCCTCAAGCTTCTATTGTGCAAGAGGCTTTCTTAGTGATTTGATGATCTAATCATCTGTTGGTATTCTGCATATTGTCAAATATCAAAGGAAACACATAACCATGTGTTTGGATCTTGGTTATATCTAGGTTCCTCATAAGTCGCTTGTTTTATTCGACACATAAAATATCATCTTCCTTTGTCATGAGAAATCCATATTTCTCAAGTTGATGATCTATCCTACTAGACTTATATAAACCTTATGTTTGCAAAGTGTGTTGCTCTTTCACAATACCATGTGGAGCCTAGTCTCCTTCCATCACCAGTTCAGTGTTAATTTTTGAACCTTGAATTTCTTCAAGTTCAACCTCCTCCCACTAGTTCTAATGGAGATAAATCTCTTTATAAAAGAATAACAAATCGATTGAATTTTTTTTGTCTTGTGTGGGATTATAAAAGAAGTATCCTTTGGATTCCCTTGAATGACCAAAGGAGAACCTAAAAGATTTAGGATCATCAAATGCCATATGTCGAACATAGGCATTATAACCCCAAATCTTCGTGAAAGGCATATTAGAACACTTCCTAGTCCATATCTCATATGGTGTCTTTTGAACTGATGCTAGATAAAATGTGGTTAAGTGGAAACTTTTTTTTAATATGTAAAGCATGTATCCATAAGGAGTTTATAATACTCTTATGACTATCATCAATTAGATCAGGTCCAGTATAATCTAATTTCTCATCTTAGAAACAACATTCAAAATGTTGTATCATGAGAAGTGATATTACATCACACATTAGGAGATAGCCATTAAATTTCTTGGTTGAAGTATTTACGACTTCAATCTAATTAAAAGGCCTTAATACTCTTACCAAGCTACCATTTGTGTTTAGAGGCCCACATACATCCATATATAAGGCCTAAAAGATTACCTCCCCTCTCACTTTTATTTGAGAATGAGGTCTTAGTCATCTTTCAAATAAACAAGACTTGCTTACCTCATATGATTCCAAATCAAATGAGTTCAAGAATCCATCTTTATGGAATCTTGAAGTGCATTTTTCATTTATGTGTCCTAAACAGCAATGCTAAAGTTAAACGAGGTTCTTATCGTTAGATTTGGACCTTTAAATATTTCATTATAGAGGAGGCTATTGAGAATGAGAACATAAAATAATCAGTTAAATGAATCAAACAACCCTTTTTTTTAAAAAAATTCTCTTGTCCATACAAGAAATAAATTTCTCTATCTCAATAACAAGTCCAATGAGCAATGATAACAAGTCCTACAACAAAGGCAACAACTTTTGCTCCAATGTGAACATGTATATCCATTTTTCCCATTGTCAATGATCTACTTCTTCATAGATCTTGCACATTTTAGAAATGTGTGTTATCCATATCGTGTATCAAATACTCAAGGTAAAGAAATAGAAAGTTGAATTCTATAACAAAATACAAGAAGTAGAAGTCCCACTTCTCTTTCTTTTAAACTCCTTTAGGTATATTAAGTAATTCCTTTTTCAATGCCAAGTCATGTCACAAAGGAACTACTCTCCTTAACCATATTGCCCTTGGGCTTCTTGTGTTGTCCTCTCCCTTATCTTGAGCCATAATTATGGCTCTTCCCTCATGAATATCTTCCTTAGTTTTTCTCAACATACTAAGTTAGTCTGGCAGATATTTGTTAATTTAGTTCATGCTAAAATCCTTGACAAACTGACTATACTTGTCCGACAACGATTGTAGGACAAGTCTTCCGCCAACTCTTACTCAAGAGGAAAAACTAAACTTTTGAGGATCTTAATGAACTTAATCATATTGAGAACTTGAGAGTTGATAAGGTTGCCATTTCCAAACTTGCATTGAAACAATGTCTTAGATATCTCATATCTAACAAGTCTAACTAGTTCCTCATAGATTTTCTTAAGGTGTATGATCATATCATAAACATCCAAGTTCTCATTATGCTTATAAATTTATGAGTTCATGGTGGTTAGAATGTGTGACAAGTGTCCAAAGCATTATCTTAATGCTTCTCATAAGCATCTTTCCAACACGTAGGGCATTTGGATTAAGTAACTTAGGAGACCGTCGATCTGAAATATTTAATGTTTTATCCCAAACAAAAATGCCCTTCTTAAGGACTAAACACAATGAAAGAAAATAACTAGACATGTTTGTCAAAGGGAGGCCACCCTTTAGCGAGGTAGTGTCCCAACTCAAAAATTAGATATCACATCACCAATTAGCAATATGTGTCTCACATCAAATGAATGTTTCACGAACCGATAAATAGGTAAGTCCCTCGCATCATTTGAATACTTTCTTGTCAGCAAATTGATAACCGGTATGTTTCTCGCAACCAATATTTGAATCGAGGTTTTTACCTCAACGTGAACCTTTCACGTTGTAATGGCGACAAATAAGGCTTCAATGATTGGACCATTTTACACCCAAAGACATGAATTTTTCATGTTTTATGGAACCCTCTAACATTGCAACGTACTTATAATATTGCAAAATAGTTATCGTTATTAAATATTTAGTAAGGACTTTTATTAAATATTACTCCCACTATTTTAATTCAAATCAACTACCCTAAACATTGATTCGGAAAAATCCCATTGCTAGATTTTTCTAGTGGGCCAAGGTCCATATTTCACCTAGTTCTAAGCCAGCTTTGGCTGATCGCTTAAAATAGGTTATTTAGGTAGGAAACAATTCCCAATTCTATCGCATACAACTCTTGGATAGTTAGGTGAATATTATTCTAATTCATCATATGAATTAATGCCTATAGAAACCACAGGAAACACTAGAAGGGGGGTTGAATAGTGTTTTATAATTTCAAACTGATTTTAGGAAAACCTTACACAAGCAAAACTTTTCACAAAGATGTTTGAGCAACTTGTTGAAACTGGGAGTTAAGGTATTTGCTGAAGTTGCTTCAGCAGGTAAAATAAAACAGTTTTGGAAATTTGTATTAAATACGTTTGAAAAAGTTTCTAGTTTTAACTTATAAAACAGTTTACTCAGAACCCTCCAGGTTAGTTTAAATCAAATATAAACAAGATAAGGGTAAGAGAAAACTTAGCCACAGATTTATACTGGTTCACTCACTTCCATTGTGAGCTACGTCCAGTCCCAATGCCAAACCAGCAAAGTTTTTTGCCACTATCTGAATAGATACAAGTATTCTTTTACAATCAAGCCTCTTCAGGCTCTATACAACAAGTATTCTTTTATAGTCAAGCCTCTCCAGGCTCTAAACCAAGTATTCTTTAAACAACAAGCCTCTCTAAGCTCAAACAGAAAACTGTTTAAAAAGAGATTGCTTAAGCTTCTAAACTACACAAGTTTAAAGCCTAAATTGAGTAAGATGTACAATAACTGAGTATAACTCAGGATCTAGAAAGGGTGTACAAATGAAATATGATGAAAATATTTCTCTAAGAGTTTTAGCATCACTTCAATAGGTTGGAATGTTCTCTTCTCTTTTTCTCTTCTGCATGGAGACTGGTATTTATAAGGTTGGAAATAAAATCCGTTGAACTCCATTTGATTGCCGTTGAGAAATAGCATTAAATGCAAATTCTCCCGTTGAGACACATAGCTCAGGTAGCTTGCAGCAGCAGGCACAACATGAGTAGGTTTCAGCAGCGCTGACTCTACTTTTCTGAGCAAAGTGTACTTTGTAGCAGATATTGCCTTTTTGGTGAATAGAAATTTGAAAACTACCAAAAAACTAGTGCTCTAACTTTCTTGCAGGAGATGAAGTGCGGACAGCTGGGAAAAGCTATGAAAGACTTGAGTCTTCAAAAGGGATCAACAGAGAAAGCTCTTTTCCAAAAAGATACAAGTCTCAGTACGACGTTCCTCGTCTTTAGAGGGTTCACTGGCTTCAGAAATTCTTGATCCTTTAGCAAGTTCCTCTATTTCAGAAGGTTGCACCACATCAGAGGGTTGCCCCCCTTTAGAGACTTACTCCTTCATAAAGTTGCTAAAACACAGAAAAATACCTTTGAGCAGAATCTGTTTCTCCTTTTAGGAAACTTAACCAAATTTGTTATTCATTAAAACTTAGGGTTATGAGACTTAAACTTTATTGACCATTTAATAATATTTTGAGACTCAACATTCTCCCCCTTTTTAATGATGACACATTTGCTTAAACTATCAAATATCTGAAGGGAAATTCAAAGATAATAAGTTTAAAGAATTCTCCCCCTTTCTTAGATACTTGAGCAAAACTGAATTCTCCTCCTTTCTCACACTTGTCTTGCTCCCCCTGAATTAGATATATCTTTTTGGAAAACCACTTACACTTTTCTGAAAAGCACTTACACTTCAGATTTTGTTAGTTTCTATTACTCCCCCTTTTGTCATCAATCAAAAAGGTTGTCAGAGCATGTTGAAGTAAGAAATTCATGGTGAAGAAATAGCTGAAAGAGTATATATCAGTAAAAATGCAGCAAAAACAAGAGAAGTTCAACAAGTAAGCATATGATATCAAGTTCAGTTCTCAGATAATGCAAGAATGTGTAAATTATCTCTAGTGAACTTAAACCTATCTTCAGTAAGAGGTTTTGTGAATATATTAGCCAATTGATGCTCTGTGTCAATGAACCTGATATCAAAAACACCTTTCTGAACATAGTCTCTAATAAATTGATGTTTGATTTCTATATGCTTAGCTCTAGAATGCTGAATTGGATTTTTAGATAAATTGATAGCACTTGTATTATCACATAGTACAGGAATAGATTTAATAGGTATGTTAAAATCTTCAAGTTGATATCTTACCCATAGCAATTGTGAACAACAGCATGCGGTAGCAATGTACTCAGCTTTAGTAGCTGAGAGAGCTATGGTGCTTTGCCTTTTACTATCCCAACTTATCATATTCTCTCCCATGAAGTGGCATCCTCCACTTGTTGATTTTCTTTCAACTCTATCTCCAACAAAATCAGCATCACAGTATCCTAATAATCTACAGTCCTTACTCTTCTTATAGCATAGACCAAGATTAGTAGTACCATTGAGATATCTAAAAATTCTTTTAACAGCCTTGTAATGAGTTATTCTTGGTTTTGATTGAAATCTTGTACACAGACATACACTAAACATAGTGTCAGGTCTGCTTGCTGTAAGATACAACAGAGATCCAATCATGCCTCTATACATGGTTGAGTCAATACATTCTTCTCCTTCATTTTTACTTAAAAGTGCTGAAGGGTGCATAGGAGTTGACATAGGTTTGCAATCATGCATGTTAAACTTCTTAAGCATTTCTTTTGTATATTTCTCCTGATGGATCCATATACTGTTAGGTATATGCACTAGAGACTTATATGTTTTTGAAACATCCATCACATGAATCATATTATTTTATAAAGGCAATCCATTCTTTTAAGAATACAATTAATTTCCTTAGAATAATAAGCTCAAACTTCATAAGAAATCAAGTAGATGACTTGACCGTGAGATCTTATGAAGAACTATTCTTAAAATAGTCCCTGGTCAAGTATCATCTTAGGATAAAGATGCATTTAGACTAGTGTGTGAGTTCATTGATGATCACGTCTCACGAATCATGGATATGAGATATCATGTGCTCACATAAGTACATATTAAGAGTAATAGTTTACTAGATAGACCCACCTTAAGAACGTTGCATGGATTGTTACATAAGTGTCATGAACGTTTCTTAAATTGATAAATGTTATATGAAGTCCTTTGACCTGAAATCACTACGACTCCTAAATAAGGAATTATATGTTTTAAATATCATCAAACGTTGCCTATAACAAGGTGATCATAAAGTTAGTATTTGGACATATAATAAATTATGTGGTGGGATGTGAATGACCTAGATGGATTTGTCCCTCCTATGTAACAAGAGTTATATCTGTAGGCCTCTTGATAAAGTGAGACTGCAAAATGCATGGCCATGCTCAGGAGCAAAAACATGAGATGTTTATTTTCTGTACAGTCTACTTGGGGATCAAGAAAACATAAATTGAACTATACAAGGTTGACACATTCCATGCCCTTGTGTTTAATTAGATATTTGGACAAAGGGACAAATCATATAAATTATCATAATATAGGATTCGTCAAAGTTGTTGATAATCTCAATATTTGGGTAGTGATGTATTGCTAGATACCGCTCAATATTTATGATATTAAATATAAAAAGGGTTTTATTTTAATATCATAACCAAATATTAAAAGCCTATTGGGTCACACGCATACAACAAGCCACTAGGAAAGGATAATAATTCTAATTTGATTAGAATTATAACATAATGGGCCAGGCCCATATATGTTAGGGTTAATAAAGTGAGGGGTAAAAACCCTAGCCATCACTCTATAAATATAACATAAGATGCATTACCCTACACATATGAGCAATCACTCTTACTCTCTAAGGCTACTAGCAGAGTTGAGGAGGGTTTCCTAGTTCGATTGTTGGCGTGGACACCACTAGAGACGTGACTGCTATTGCCTCATTTACAATCCTCATAAGGTATGTCATTATCTTTCATGCCTTTTATTCCTTAATTCGTGTTTTTGCATTAACGATCATAACAAGGGAGGGAATCCATTTATTTCGCTGCACCCTGACCACATGCTTGATTCCCTTCAATTGGTAACAGAGCGTTGGTTTGCGATAAACACGCACGTTTTAGGCTTTTAATCGTTTTGAATATGTTGATATTTTGTTTCTCTATTGAAAACGTAGCCTGTACGTTGAACGCTGTTATCTGCGCTTCATCTGCGTTGGGCGCAGGTGAAACGCAACATACATGATTTTGAATCTAATACCTGCGCTTCACTCACGTTGAGCCCAAGTAAAGTGCAAATGAAGCGGAAGTGAAGTGTAGGTGAAGCGCAATTTATAGAATTTAAAACTGGAACCTGCGCTTCACCCACGTTGGGCGTAGGTGTAGCGCAGGTGCGCATTTCAATTAGTTTGATTTCATTATTGAATGTTTTATGTATGATGTATATATAATTATATGTTTTGGTATTAGAGGGTCCCAAGGAACATGAAGAGTTCGAGTCTTGGGCGTCAAAGGGTTCAATTGTTGAAACCTTGTCTCGACTCAAATATTGATTGCGATAAACATACCACTTATCAATTTGCTGACAAGAGCGTATTCGAATGATACGAGGGACTTACCTGTTTACAGGTTCGTGAAGTATTCGTTTGATGCGAGACACTTATTGATGATTGGTTGAGTGTTTATCAAATCCAATTTTTGGGTAGTGTGTTATCTCGTACGCGCGTTATTCAACCTCACTCAATATATACATCTAAATATATCACTTGTTTTACAATCAATATGGTTGTTGGTTTGCATGATGATTGGTTATGGCCTTAGTTGTTTTATTTAAATATGACCTGCGTGTCGTGCCTTACCTCTTATATTCCATTTGTAAATCTTTTCTCATCTCTATCCCCTCATATGTTAAACGAGGTTTCTTCTTGTTATGTAATATAACCGAGAGGACATGGAGTCAATGGGCACGTGGAGACATGTGGATGGAGGCTTCAAGATTATATACGTGATGTAATTTTGTATTGGAATTTTAGGAGGCCAGAACCATATCATTTATATCTATGAGATGCATGCTTGTATGTTTTGTTAAATAATTTAACAAACAAATAAAATTAAAGCGCTCAATGAAAATATTAAGTCATGTTTGCCTTCCAATAAATGACATTCGTTAAGACTAAAATTGATTAAGTGTGGGTCTGCCAAAGTAGGGTACATTTATCTATTCTAGTGAGGCGCGATAGGATAAAAGTAATATCCGACTGTTAATCATTGGGTTCTGACTTAACTAGGTATATTCAATGGGATTGAAAAACCTAGAGGCATTGAAGCAATCAAATCCCTTAAAGAAAAATATTAAGTCATGTTTTGCCTTCCAATGAATGACACTCGTCAAGACTAGAAGCGATTAAAGTGTGGGTCTGCCAAAGCAGGGTACCTTTATCTATTCTAGTGAGGCGCGATAGGATAAAAGTAATATCCGACTGTTAATCATTGGCTTTTGACTTAACTAGGTATATTCAATAGGATTGAAAACCTAGAGGCACTAAGTTAGGCATCAATTCATAAGATGAAGTAGAATAAGAGTTATTCACCTAACTATCCAAGAATTGTATGAGATGCAATTGGAAAGCGTGTTCCTACCTAAATAACCTTTTTTTAAGCGATCAGCCAAATTTGACTTAAAATTAGGTGAAATATGGATCTTGGCCCACTAGAAAATCTAATGATGGGATTTTTTTGATTCTTTATATTGAGGGTACTTATTTTGAATCAAAATAGTGGGAGGCATATTTAATTAAAGACCTTATTAGATATGTTTGTTATATGATACTTACGTGCATAATTACCCTGGCAACAAACACAACAAGTAAACCTTTCATTGCGATCTGTCCTTGAGAAGGACAAACTGTATCAAATTAACTTTCTAGACTGGTATAGAAACCTAAGGACTGTCCTTAGGCATAAGAAAAGGCTATATGTCCTGGAAGAGCCAGTTCCTGAAACACCCACTGCAAATGCTTCGAAAGCTAACAAGGATGCTTATAAGAAGTATCTGGATGATGCTCTCGATGTAGGTTGCCTTATGCTTGCTACCATGAATGCTGAAAGCAGCATGAGAACATGGAGGCGTACGATATGATCGTGCATTTAAAGAGACCTTATCAAGGCCAAGCTAGGCATGAACGATTTGAAGTCTCAAAGGCACTTTATCAATGTAGACTGGTAGAGGGAAGCCCTGTTGGTGCTCATGTACTCAAGATGATTGGGTACATTGAAAACCTAGAAAGGCTTGGATTCCCATTAGGCCAAGAGTATCTTGTCTCGCAATCGTTGCAGGACAGCTATAGTCAATTCGTCATGAACTACAACATGAATGAATTTGACAAACCACTGCCAGAATCGCTGAGCATGTTAAGAACAGCTGAGCAAAACATTAATAAAGGTAAAGGGAAGGCCATATTGATGGTCCAACCTGGAAAAGGCAAGGGCAAGAAGAAATTCTTGAAACCTATGGGCGGGATAGCTAAGGAAGGAACATGTTTCTACTATGGCCAATCAAGACATTGGAAGAGAAACTGTGCAAAGTACCTGAAGGAGATCAAGAAGGGAAGTGAGACTTTCGCTTCAGGTGTCTATGTTATAGAAGTCAAATTATCTACTCCTGCATCTTGGGTATTGCATACCAGATGTGGATCTCACATTTGTGTGCAGGATCTAAAAAGGAGTAGGTCATTGGTTAAAGGCGAAGTCGACCTACGTGTGGGAAATGGAGCAAGAGTTGCTGCCTTAGCCATAGGAACCTATTATTTAATTTTGCCTATTGGGCTAGTTATTGAACTAAATAATTGTTATTTTGTGCCTGCCATTAGTGGGAATATTATTTTCGTTTCTTTTTTGGACAAGAGTGGTTTTTCATTCATAATAAAGAACAATAGTTGTTCAATTTATTTGAATGATATATTTTATGGTTGTGCAAAGTTGAACGATGGACTATATGTTCTTGATTTGGAAGTGCCTATCTATAACATAAGTAATAAGAGGGTAAAAACAAATGATTTCAAACCGACTTATCTTTGCCATTGTCGCTTAAGCCACATAAATGAGAAACGCATATCCAAACTCCACCAAGATGGTTATTTGGACTCATTTGATTTCAAATCAATTGAGACAAATGAATCTTGTTTATTGGGGAAGATGACCAAAACCCCATTCACCGAAAAAAAGGTGAAAGGGCCGGTGATCTTCTTGGTCTCATACATAGTGATGTATGTGGGCCCATGAGCACAGTGGCTAGAGGAGGTTTTTAATATTTCATCACTTCTACTAATAATTTCAGTAGATATGGATTTGTGTATCTGATGAAACGCAAATCTGAGTCCTTTGAAGAGTTCAAGGAATTTAAGAATGAAGTATAAAAACAACTTGGCAAGATTATTAAAACACTTCGATAAGATCGAGGTGGAGAATATTTGAGCCAACAATTTGATGACTATCTAAGAGAGTGTGGGATAACATCTCAACTCACTCCTTCTGGAACACCTCAATGGAATGCAGTTTCGGAAAGGAGAAATAGAACTCTATTAGATATGGTTCGATCTATGATGAGTCATACTGATCTCCCCGACTCTTTTTGGGGTCATGCTTTGTTAACAGCATCCTTCACACTAAACCGTGTTCCATCTAAGGCTGTTATAAAGACACCATATGAGATATGGACTGGGAAACGACCTAGTATGTCTTTTACGAAGATTTTGGGTTGTGAAGCTTATGTGAAATGCCAAGTTTCAGATTAGCTAGGACCCGAATCAGATAAGTGCTTATTTGTGGGATACCCAGGGGAAACTAAGGGTAACTACTTATATAATCCTAGCAAAGGCAAAGTGTTTGTCGCTAGGACTGCTGTATTCTTAGAGAAGGAATTTGTCTCTAAGAAAAACAGTGGGAGAAAAGTAGAACTTGAAGAAGTTCAAGTACCACAGAGTAGCAGTGAGCCAATAATGGAACAAGAGCAGATACCACAAAGTGTTGTGGAGCCACCTGCTTAAGTAGCACAAGACATGCATAGGTCAGATAGGGTACGTCACCAACCTGAGAGATATGGTTTCCTTGTATCTCAGGAAGGGGATGTATTACTAATGGATCAAGGTGAACCAGTGACTTACCAAGAGGCTCTTTTGAGTCCAGAATCTTAGAAATGGATTGATGCCATGAGATCTAAAATGGATTCCATGTACACTAACAAGGTATGGACCTTGATTGAGCCACCCGAAGGGATAAAACCTATAGGGTGCAAGTGGGTTTTCAAAAGAAAAACTGACATGGATGATAATGTGAGTACCTTTAAAGCACGGTTGGTGGCTAAGGGTTTCAAGCAAATTCATGGTGTAAACTATGATGAAACCTTTTCCCCAGTTGCCATGCTTAAATCTGTTCGGGTCTTGCTTGCTATTGCAGCTTACCATGATTATGAAATCTGGCAAATGGATGTCAAGATAGCTTTCCTAAACGGAAGCCTTCTTGAAGATGTGTATATGACACAACCTGAAGGTTTTGTTATACCTGAAAATGCTGAAAAGGTATGTAAGTTGCAACAATCCATTTATGGATTAAAGCGAGCTTCTAGAAGTTGGAATCTTCATTTTGATGAAGCTGTTAAGCAGTTTGATTTCATTAAAATGAAGATGAACCTTGTGTCTACAAAATGGTTAGTGACAGCATAGTGGTTTTTCTGGTTTTGTATGTAGATGACATACTCCTCATATGAAATGACATTCCTACCCTTCAGTCTGTAAAGACTTAGTTAGGAAATTGTTTTTCTATGAAAGATTTGGGCGAAGCGACCTATGTGATAGGTATCAGGATCTATAGAGATGAGATCTCAAAGATTACTTGGCCTAAGTCAAAGTACATACTTAGAAAAAGTGTTAAAACAGTTTAACATGCAAGATTCTAAGAAGGGATTTTTGCCTATGTCACATGGTATAAGCCTATCTAAGGCTCAATCTCATTCCAGTAAAGAAGAGAGAGATCGCATGAGTAAGATTCCTTATGCATCTGCTATAGGGTCTATCATGTATGCCATGTTATGTACTCGACCAGACATATCATATGCTCTAAGCATGACTAGCAGATACCAATCGGATCCTGGTGAAGGTCACTGGATTGCAGTCAAGAACATCCTTAAGTACTTGAGAAGAACTAAGGATTCATTCTTGATATATGGAGGTGAGGAAGAGCTACTTGTAAAGGGTTACACTGATGCTAGCTTCCAAACCGACAAAGATGATTCTAGATCGCAATTAGATTATGTGTTATGTTTGAATGGTGACACTGTGACCTAAAAAGTTCAAAGCAGGAAACAGTCGCTAATTCTACCACATCAACAAAAAACCCTTGTGCAGCAGAAGCATGAAGGGCACACTAGATCATTAGGCATAAGAGTTATGTCTGAATGTCTTTAGTGCAAGTGGGAGATTCTAAGGTATATGCACTAGAGACTTATATGTTTTTGAAACATCCATCACATGTATCATATTATTTTATAAAGGCAATCCATTATTTTAAGAATACAATTAGTGTCCTTATAATAGTAACCTCAAACTCCATAAGAAATCAAGTAGATGACTTGATCGTGAGATCTTATGAAGAACTATTCTTAAAATAGTCCCTGGTCAAGTATCATCTTAGGACAAAGATGCATTCAGACTAGTGTGTGAGTTCATTGATGATCACGTCTCACGGATCATGGATATGAGATATCATGTGCTCACATAAGTAGATATTAAGAGTAATAGTGTACTGGACAGACCCACCTTAAGAGCGTTGCATGGATTGTTACATAAGTGTCATGAACGTTTTTTAAATTGATAAACGTTATATGAAGTCCTTTGACCTGAAATCACTACGATTCCTACATAAGGAATTATATGTTTTAAATATCATCAAACGTTGCATGTAACAAGGTGATCACAAAGTTGGTATTTGGACATATAATAAATTATGTGGTGGGATGTGAGTGACCTAGATGGGATTTGTCCCTCCTATGCAACAGGAGTTATATCTGTTGGCCTCTTGATAAAGTGAGACTGCAAAATGCATGGCCATGCTCAGGAGCAAAAACATGAGATGTTTATTTTCTGTACAGTTTACTTGGGGATCAAGAAAACATAAATTGAACTATGCAAGGTTTACACATTCCATGCCCTTGTGTTCAATTAGATATTTAGACAAAGGGACAGATCATATAAATTATTATAAAATAGGATTCGTCAAAGTTGTTGAAACTCTCAATATTTGGGTAGGGATGTATTGCTAGATACCGCTCACTATTTATGATATTAAATATAAAAGGGTTTTATTTTAATATCATAACCAAATATTAAAAGCCTATTGGGTCACACGCATACAACAAGCCACTAGGAAAGGATAATAATTCTTGTTTGATTAGAATTATAACATAATCGGCCAGACCCATATATGTTAGGGTTAATAAAGTGAAGGGTAAAAACCCTAGCCACCACTTTATAAATATAGCATAAGATGCATTACCCTACACATATGAGCAATCGCTCTTACTCTCTAAGGCTACTAGCAGAGTTGAGGAGGGTTTCCTAGTTCGGCTGTTGGCGTGGACACCACTTGAGACATGGCTGCTATTGCCTCGTTTACAATCCTCATAGGGTATGTCATTATGTTTCATGCCTTTTATGCCTTAATTCGTGTTTTCACATCAACGATCATAACAAGGGAGGGAATCCATTTATTCCGCTGCACTATAACCACATGCTTGATTCCCTTCACATACAATCAGAATCTTGCTTAATCTGACGTCCTAAGAAAAACTTGAGTTCACCCATTAAACTCATTTCAAATTCATATTGCATAAGCCTTGAAAACTCAATGCATAGGGAAGAATTTTCTTATCCAAAGATAATGTCATCAACATATATTTGAGCTAGAATTAGGTCTTTGTTAGACATTTTTCTAAAAAGAGTAGTATCAATCTTTCATCTTTCAAAACCATTTTTTAGTAGAAAGTTGCTCAATCTGTCATACCAATCTCTAGGGGCTTGTTTAAGACCATACAGAGCCTTTTTTAGTTTAAAAACATGATCTGGAAAGGTTAAGTTTTCAAAACCAGGGGGTTGTCTAACAAGCACCTCTTCCTCAATGAATCCATTTAGGAAGGCACTCTTTACATCCATCTAATATAGTTTGATTCCATTATTGGCTGCATAGGAAAGTAAAATCCTAATGGCTTCAAGCCTTACTACTGGTGCAAAGGTTTCAGTGAAATCAATACCTTCTTGTTGGTTGTAGCCTTGTGCAACCAATCTGGCCTTGTTTCTGATCACTTGACCATCTTCAGAGAGTTTGTTTCTAAACACCCATTTGGTTCCAATAATAGTTTTCCCATGGGGTTTAGGAATAAGAGTCCAGACATCACTCCTGGCAAATTGATTTAGCTCTTCCTGCATGGCTAGGATCCACCCTTCATCATGCAGAGCTTCATCAATGTTCTTTGGCTCAGTTTTAGAGAGGAAGGCGAGATTATTGACTTCTCTAAGTCTTGATCTTATTCTTACTCCTTCCGAAGTATCACCAATGATTTGCTCTCAAGGATGATGAGTCTTGTATCTCCATTCATGTCTGCGAGGAAATACATACTCATTTTGAGACTCAACATTAACTCTATAAAGAGAATCAGTTTCAGTAGGATGAATGGGGGGCTGTTCAGCAAGTACTTCAGAGGGTCCTTCAGCAGGTACTTCATTTTTTACCTTTGGAGTCTCTGAAGTAGGATTCAGCTCCATTCCTGCAAAATCATCTTCTAGATCTGATAGTTCCCTATCAGTCTCTTTAGCATCATTAAATCTAACATGAATAGATTCTTCTACTGTCAAGGTTCTAGAGTTATAAACTCTATAAGCCTTGGATATTTCTGAATAACCAATGAAGAATCTTTTACCAGATTTAGAATCAAATTTACCCAGATCATCTTTGGTGTTAAGTATGAAACACTCAGCCAAAGATGTGAAAGTAAGAAATGTTGGGTTTTCTTCCTCTCCACATCAGAGCTGCGTACTACCTAGACTCAACACAACCTAGTCCTTTTCAGGTACAAGAGGAAGTTCGGGGTGCGTGATGATGACACAGACTCCCCCCCCATAGAACTCACACCTGCGCGGGATACCTGTCACCCTCCGGGTGCCCCTCGGCAACCATCTGATTCGCACTTGCATTGTCGTCATGACGGAAGTCCTCGATACCGACTATCAACGTGACGAGAAGAGCATAGAAAGAAGAGATAGAAAAGAAGGGTGAGAACATCACATGAACTCACAACATGTAGGATACAGCAAACTAGAGCACACACACAGAGACAATCCACACAGTCGAATCAATAAGCAATCACGACATCTCATCATGGTGTACTCATATGAACGCAACTTTACTATTATAATGCAATATCTAATGCATGCGGGCCCAGGGAAACATCACCATCTGCAGTGCACATAGCAGCTGCCCGACCATATATACACAGCGCATCAGGAGTTAGAGTCTGTACTAGCATTGGTACAAAGAGCATTGCTCAATTTTGGCCAAATAAATTTCCCGACTTCCAGACAATCTCAACTGACCCTGAAAACTTGAGAGCGACAGGATAGTCAAGCCTGTACCCCGTTTGCTCGACAGTAGGGAGCGAGCCTACGTCACCTGAGCCATTTCGGGACCTGACTATCCTCAGGGCTGGCATCCCCACCCGAGGACCCTCTAGCGTTCTTTGCAAAACCCAATGCCCAATCCCTACCAGTTTCACACTGTACCGAGTGTTACTGCTATATAGGCCGTAAGGTTTTCAACCTCGAACATCAACGACGCTTCATGATGCATGTCACACAAAAATGCTCACAACATTCACATCCTTATAGGAAAAACCCATTGGACCATTCAACGTCACCACATCCCCGTGGCACGGCCCGAATTCAATGTCTTTCCTTCACAAGGAAGGCCAAACCGCACTCTCTCGCCAAGCTTCTCAAGTTTTATGTAGAAAGAGTGTGTTGGTTATAGCCTTTTAAGGTAGTTTGTACTAATGTTCTTGATAATCATGTCCACTTAAGTCCTATAATTTACTAAAACTTATGATTGTATCTTATGGATGGTATTACTTATCCTAATTCTCCTTGTATGACTAATTAAGATTAGGTTTAACTTTTAATCTTAACTAGTCTTCATTAACTGGATCACAATTAATCTTAATCCTCTTTAATTAAATCTTAATCCTTACTTAAGATCTTAATTAATTCTTAATCATCCCTTAATCTCTTCCTTAATCTTGGATTAGGATTTTAATTATGTTTGATTAAGGTTAATCATAATTAATTAGTTCTTAATCATCATTATTTGGTTAATTATTTAATTAATACTTTCATTAAGGTTAATTAACATTAGACTTAATTAATCACTCTTTACTTAATCGACTTAAGTGAATTAGGTTGATTAACTTAGGTAATTAAATTAGTTAAGCCCACTAATTAATCCTAAGTTTTAACTTTTAATTACTTGGATTAGAGTTGAAGTCCAACCCTAATCTAAACCCAAATCTATAAATAAATGTTGGTTGACTTTTAAATGAGTTTTTGACTCTCTCTCTTTTTTTTTTGAAGGTTTTGGACCCAAATCAAAGGCCCAAAGGTTGGATGACTCATGGGAGCCCATTCTTACTCATAACAAGTCAAAAAGTTGACTTTTATGTTGACTTTTATTTTGGTGAAAATAGGAATCCGAATTTTAGTCTTTTATTATTTTAAAATCTTTCTTTATTTGCATTTTAACCCTTTTACTTATAAATTTATTTCTTAGTCCTTTTGAACCATCAAGCCCATAAACACTTTTTTTAACTTACCCTTGACCTTTTCAAGATCAAAAAGGTATTCTTGATGAGTTTCATCAAGAACAACTCATGAACATCAAGAACAACTTGAATGTTCATCAAAACTTCAAATTTTTACACAACATCCAATCTTCACCAAACTTTCATACAATCATCAACAACCAATTTAAATATCAAATATCATACTAATTCACCCAAAATCATCCACATGCACATTTAAGTTCATAACTTCATTTTCAACTCATAAACACCATTTTTTTCAAAGATCAATCATCCAAAACAATTGTATACATCCAACCAACTTCATGCATGTTCATGGATTCATCATACAAACATATTCCAAGTGCCAAAAAAATTTTTAAAACACATGCAGCCCCTCAAACTCTCTAGGCCGAGAGCTATAGGAGGAAAAAGAGAGAATTTTTCCAAAATTGTTTCTTGGCTTGCATGCATCAACAATCAAAATCCAAGCACATTCCAAGCATCATAATAAACTTAAAAACATGTAAACAACCCAGCTCCAAGAATCAAAAACATTTGCTCAAAGAAAAGCTCAAAAAGTGATTTTTTTTAAGGAAAAACAAGAGTAAAAACAAGGATTTTAAGGGCAAATCCTTGACTCTAGTTACCAATCCTACTAGAGTTCAAGTTCTCCCCCCTTTACCTCAAATTTCCAAGAAAATGAGTGCAGAATTCTGGTCCCAAAACAGCCCCCAAAGATGCCTCCTTTAGTCACCAACAAGGATTTTTCAAGGCTAGAAGGCTTAGAAATGGAAGCTTTGGTTCAAAGATGGAACCTTGGCTTGATTGTGTTTAAGGAAGGATGAAAATTTTTGAGAGAAGTTGATGGAGAGTCCACGGCCAAGAGTGAAAAGGAAGAGAGAAAATGAGAGAGTTCCTAAGCTTGCATGTAGGAAAAGTGAGAGAGAAAGGTGAGTTGATGTGCCATAAAGGCTTGCTTCTTTTTCAAGTCTTGGAGAAAAGAAAGAAAAATACAAGTGGCTTCCATGCATCAAGGCTGCACTATGCACGGCCTTCTAGGAGGAAAAAGGGAAGGTTTGTGCAATTTTTCTGGCCCGGATCAAGAGTATTCGGGCCCGGTTCAAGGGACAGGAGGGGCAAAAAGGTCATTTTCACAGAAAAACCCCAAAAATTCCCAGAAATTCCCTAAAAATAGGAAATTAAATTCTAAATCCAAAAATATAAATTTTGGTGATTAAAAATAATTTTAACAATTCAATAAAACACGAAATGCGGTAAAACGGTAAGAAGCGGGCGTTACAGTAAGTAGAGAGAGAAAATTAAGGTTTTATTTACAGAGATTGTATAGAATTATAAATATCATTTTAAATCATCTTTTAAGGTTCGAAATATATTTTCCATATTTTTCTACAATTTTTTTCATATGCTGGCTATGGTTATACTGTTAACTGGGGGCATTTTGATCTTTTTGCCCAGAAGTGCCAGAAAAATTCTAAATAATTTTCTAAAACTCATCACTAATTATATTAAGAGTATTTTGAATAAAGGTATAGATCCCTTAGAGTTTTAGCTATTTTTAATAATTAAATCTATATTTTCCCTAACTGTATAATTACTAAAGGTATCTTAGGTTATTTTCTCAAACACCTCTCTAGAGAAATTTACTCATAATTGTGGTTGGGTATTATAAATTTGGCTGTCTATTAAAAGCTACTAAATACTTTATAATGAAATGATTATTACTATTTTAAAATTTTCTTTATTCTATTTATACACCAGTAAGAGAAATTGCGGGTGTTACATTTCTCCCATCCTTTAAGAAATTTCGTCCTCGAAATTTGGAGTTCCTACTGCTGGATAGGGATAAATCCATCTTCTTAAGCTTTAAGAGCTACCCTCCTAATTAGATCATATAAGACCTTAATGGTGCCCTAAAAGTTGGATAATTATTCTTCTTAACATTTCCTTCTAATTCCCAATGTCCTCTTACGATATCTTATTTTCTTATCACTAGGCACACATATCCTACCGTTGAATCTAACAGTTCCATCAGCTTCCTTACAAAACTCAGATTCTCCTTTCTTAGGGACTAGATTCCTCAAATCTTTCAAAGATTGATCCACTTCCTGTGTTACACGAACTTGTTCCAAGAAATCATTTGAAATCCTCAATGTTCCCAATCTTACACTCTTAGGACCAAGTTCAACGTCTAGGTTAAGATCTCTAAACTCTTCTATCAGTTCTAGCTCCTTAACCATCATTGCTGACATATGCAAAGATTTCCGACTTAACGCATCAGTTACGACATTAGCTTTCCCAGGGTGGTACTGCAGACTAAGCTCATAATTCTTCAAAAACTCCATCCATCGTCTCTGCCCCACATTAAGTTCCTTCTGGTCAAACAGATACTTCAAACTCTTATGATCGCTAAAACTTCAAACCTAGCGCCATACAGATGGTGTCTCCAAATCTTCAAGACAAAAACTACTGCCTCCAACTCTAGATCATGCGTAGGGTAGTTCACTTCTTGTGTTCACAATTGCCTAGAGGCATAAGCCACTATCTTTCCTTTTTGCACTAACACACAACCTAATACTTGTTTTGAAGCATCACAGTATACTTCAAAACTCTCTTGTGGGTCAGGTAAAACTAACGCAGGCGCAGAAGTTAACCTTTTCTTCAATTCCTGAAAACTATCTTCACACTACTGGCTCCACACAAAAGGTTGGTCTTTCCTAATCAAATGGTTCAACGGAGTTGCTATCCTTGAAAAATTTTCAATAAACTTACTGTAGTAACCAGCTAACCCCAAGAAGCTTCTCACTTCCGTTAAAGTCCCAGGTGCTTCCCACTGTAACACAGTTTCTACCTTAGCTGGGTCTATGCTAACTCGTCCACTATAGATCACATGACCTAGGAAATTCACTTCCTTTAACCAAAACTCACACTTAGATAGCTTAGCATACAACTTCCTATCCATCAAAATTATTCCAAAGAATGTTATACTCCCCATTGGATCCTAGAAATAGGAGAGAACATTGCACGAAAGAATGAGGATAAGTTGGCTTAAATGAGGCTAGAAAACTAGGTTCACTAAGGAGGGAAAGGAACACCAATGACAACCAATCCAGATGGAATTACTAGACACCTGTAGCATCCGTGGTAAAGTCCAAAGCAGATTGTAAGATTACCTATAGTCTCGGTATATAGATAGAGGCAATCTATCTTTAAACCTATCTTTGGGAATATTATTATTATCATTCCTTATGGTTATCCTACTCCCACGGATTGTATTTGTCCCCTAGGGCATCCTTACGCGAAACGTCACCTACTTATCTAGTACTATTCCAATCCAATCTTTAAAATCCTGCCTAGATATTTACTAATTTATATACCTTCCCTTGAGAGTCTAAGTCCATTAAGATTAATGTACAAACTAATCCTGTAAATTGGTATAACCATACTAAACCAACGTGTCATAATTCTTACCAATTCCAATCTTAATCGTTTATGAGATTCCATTCACATACCTTATTCAATCTATAGGAGCATCAATCAAGTATACTCTTAGTCATCAAAATCAACACATACGATAATCGCTCATTATTTGACATATCTATTATTTCTACTAACCTCATGGAAGTGTTGTCCTTACTTAGCTCATACCATTGTAACTCTTGTAGTGCTTACTCGTGCATATAATTCTCCATCACATGATCTCTTTCTTCAATTTCCTGCGTAATCTTGATACTAACAGATCATTTTCTTAGTCATATCCTACCATCCGACTAAAATTTCTTAAGAACTACACCTTGTGCTATTGGCCTCAATACTTTGACATCCTTTGTCTTAAATCGAGTTTTCCACTTGTTTCTATAAATCCTTATTTTATCAATCTGTTAGAGATAGCGATCATACTCTAGTGTATCTATCAAACTTCAATCATGACACCCATTCCACAGTCAAACCCTTTTAGACTTCAAGTTCATCAACAGGGTATCCAAATATGCCTTAACTGTTAAAAGCTACTAAATACTTTATAATTAAATGATTATTACTATTTTAAAATTTTCTTTATTCTATTTATACACCAGTAAGAGAAATTGCGGGTGTTACATCTTCAGGCTCTAAACCCAAGTATTGTTTTACAGACAAACCTCTCCGGGCTCAAACCCAAGTATTCTTTAAACACCAAGCCTCTTCAGGCTCACACACCACTAGTGTATAAAGAAAGATTGCTTAAGCTTTTAAACTATATAAGTCCAAAGCCTAAACTTTGTAAGATGTACAAATAACTGAGTAGAACTCAGGATAATAAAGTGTTGTACAAATGGAACAAATAAATGAATAACAAAGAGTATTTTTTAGTAGCATTTCAGCAAGTATGCTCGTTCTCTTCTCTACGTTCTTCTGCATGAGACTTCATATTTATAGAGTTGGGAAAGAGATTCGTTTAGCTTTGATGTAATTCCTGTTGAGAGATAGCATTTAATGCAAATGCTCTCGTTGAGACACGTAGCTTTGGTAGCTTGCAGTAGCAGGTGGAGCAGGTAGTAGGTGACAGCAGCGCAGACTCCATTTTATCTGAGCACAGTGTACTTCACAGTAGACTTTGCTTCCTTGGTGAATGAAAATTTGAAATATGCCAAAAAGTAACTGATTTGACTTTCTGGAAGAAGCACTACCAGCTGAGAAAAGCTACGAATGACTTTGAGTCTTCAAAGGGAATTATCAGAGAAGCACTTTCCCAAAAAGGTACAAGTTTTAGTACGATGTCTCTCATCTTCAGGAGGTTCTCTGGCTTCAGTAGGTCTTGATCATTTAGCAGGTTCCTCTTCTTCAGCAGGTTGCACCACATCAGAGGGTTGCATGACTTCAGAGGGTTGTTGTATCATATACCTTCTGATCACAGAAAATACCTTCAGCAGAAAACTGTTCCTTACTTAAAGAATGTTTACCAAATTTGTTATCCATTAAAACTCAGGGTTGAGAGACTTAAACATCATTAACCTTTTAATAATATTTTTGAGACTTAACATTGGAGGGATGTTGCGGGTGGCAAAACCCGAGGCCATTGTTATGGCACCAGGGACTTAGCCTCCAACATTCGTCCAAGTGTGACGAGCTTGACTAAGGAGTCCCGGGCTCACCCGGGCGAGAGTACTGACGGGTCCGGGTCACGACATTCTACTGAGGAGGCGCTAGGCTAGGAAGTATATGTAGCAAGGCAGAAGTCTCGCCAGGCCATAGAGAAGGCTGCAGAGTTGGAGGATCAGTTAGCACGACTCCGACGACAGATGCAGCAGATCCTGGACACTCAGGCTCCAGCTCAGGCTCTAGCCCAGGCTCATGCACAGTCGCACCCCCATTATGATCCCTCAATGGATGACCAATCGATGGATGATGAGGACGAGCAGCTCGCCCCACAGCCCCAGCACTGCCGCCATTGATTTCTTTATGTTTATGTTTTATTATATTATTTTTTAACAAATTTTGTGTATATTATATATATATATATGCTTTTTTTAGTATTATTTTTATAATTTAAATTTAATAAATAATAAAATAAATAATAAATTTAATAAATTATGAAAATAAAATAAATAATAATAAATTAAATTTTTTTAAAAAAATTACCTATAGCGATGACCATGTTTTGAGAGACGGGTTCAGCGACGACTCAACCGTCTCTAGGTAGCAACGACTGATGTGAGTCGTCACTACTGTATTTATGATGAGCTACTTAGCGACATCCACGTGGCCGTCTCTAAATCGTCACTACGTAGCCTGTAGAGACGACCTCCATCGCTAAAAACGTATTTTCTTGTAGTGTTAGTATTAAATTTGAAAGACGGTGGCATCAGTGTACTCCATTCCATAAGTATATATGTGATTGTTATATTATATATGAATATGAATTTGAAACGTATGTTTTCATGAGTAATACATGATTGTAATTTCTAAATTATTTGATTGGAAAGTACTTGCAAATGGTTTTTTATTTTGGCAAAGTGAATAAATGCAAAACTTTTTGGCCGTAAATGGGTATTTAATTCAATGTACACTGATGCATAATGTAAATGATATATTTTAATTTGAAATTATATTATGTGAGTTTGTTAGTCACCAAAGTGATCAAACTTTTAAGTGATAAATAGTTTCACATTAAATTATATTTATACCCTATGAATATTTATATTTGGGATTAATTATATGATAGATTTGTTAGTCACCAAAGTGGCCAAATCTTTAAGTTTGTTTAATTCCAAAATTAATAGTAACTTCTTTCAATTACTCATAAAATAATGGATGTTAAAATATGATTTTTGGGTATATTGAAGTTCATTATTATAACACAGTTAAGGATCACCCAAAGGTTGATTATTTGTTCTTATAATTAATGAGCATAAATGTTGGTAGTGTAAATGCATTATTAGTTGTATTTATATATCCAAAGATAATAAATATTTCTAATTAATGCATATATCATTGCCAAATTTTGTAAACACTTTTTTTAGCATCATTATGTCAAGTATGGTATATTGATGGATTGCCCAAAGGTGAACATCGATATGCATTGTATGAAGTTATGTTCTGAATTTATTTAGCATGCTAGTATGTAACTCAAAGCATTAATATTTTTTAAATATTTATTATTTGCAGTACCCTTTGCTTTGCATTCGCATTTATCATCTATTCTAACTTTTAATGGACGTAATTTCTCTAAATGGAGTGAGCAAATTCAATTTTACCTTAGGGTAATGGAATTGGATTTGGCTCTTCATGAAGAGAAACCAAATACTATTACTGATTTAAGCACTGAGTAAGAGAAAGTTCTTTTTAAAAATTGGGAAAGATCAAACAGATTGAGTCTGATGTATATGCGGATGAGTATTGCTGATAACATTAAGTCCACTCTTCCTAAAACTAAAAGTGCAAAAGAAATGATGAAGTTTGTCGAAAAGCGCTCCCAAACTGTTGATAAGTCTCATGTCGGGACATTAACGAGTACCTTAACCACTATGAAATTTGATGGTTCTCATACTATACATGAACATGTTACCGAAATGATAAACATTGCAGCAAAACTTAAGTCATTAGGAATGAATGTGTATGAAAATTTCCTTGTGCAATTCATATTGAATTCATTACCTTCTGAGTATGGTCCTTTTCAAATGAACTATAATACCATGAAAGATAAATCCAATGTGCATGAATTGCATAGTATGTTAGTTTAAGAGGAAACCAGACTTAAGAATCAAGGAAATCATTCCATTAATTATGTTAACCATCAAGGAGCTAGAAAGAAATTTGGCAAGAAACATGACAAGAAAGGGATGGGACTCCTAAAGATCAATGAGGCCTCTTTTTCTCAAATCCACAAAAGGGAACATCAAGGAAACAGATGCCATTTCTGTAGAAACACTGGGCACTTCCAAAAGGATTGTCCAAAACGTAAGGCTTGGTTCGAAAAGAAAGGGATTCCTTATGACCCGAACCATAAAGCCAAATGAAAAGTTTGTCTTTATGGGCAATAGAGTGAAGAGCGTTCTGCTTACTTGTGGCATACACGTTTAGGACATGTTTCTAAGGAAAGACTACAAAGATTAATGAAGAATGAAATCATTCCGGATTTAGATTTCACTGATCTGAATGTATGTGTGGATTGTATTAAAGGTAAACAAACAAAACACACAAAAAAAGGAGCCACAAGAAGTAGTTAGCTCCTTGAAATTATACACACTGATATTTGTGGACCATTTAATGTTAACTCTTTTAATAAAGAAAAATACTTTATCACGTTCATTGATGATTATTCACGTTATGGTCATGTCTATTTGCTACATTATAAACGCCTTAGAGGTTTCTATTGAAGAAGTTGAAAGGCAATTAGACAGAAAGGTGAAAATTATCAGATCTAATCGGGGTGGTGAGTATTATGGAAGGTATGATGAAAGAGGACAACATCCTGGTCCATTTGCTAAATTCCTTGAAAGGCGTGGCATATGTGCGTAATACACAATGCCAGTTACAACGCAGCAAAACGGTGTATCAGAAAGGCGTAATAGAACCTTGTTGGATATGGTTAGGAGTATGTTAAGTAACTCTTCTTTACCTATTTCATTGTGGACTTATGCTTTAAAAACTGTCATGTATTTATTGAATAGGGTTCCTAGTAAGGCAGTTCCAAAGACTCCCTTTGAACTATGGATTGGAAGGAAACCTAGTTTAAGTCACCTACATATTTGGGGGTGTCCGATAGAAATTTGATTTTAAAATCCACAAGAAAAGAAATTGGATGCTAGGACAATCAGTAGATATTTCATTGGTTATCAAGAAAAGTCAAAAAGGTATAGATTTTATTGTCCAAACCATACTACAAGGATTATTGAAACTGGGAATGCTAGGTTCATTGAAAATGGTGAAGTTAGTGGGAGTGAAACACCACGCAAGGTGGAGATTCAAGAAATTAGAGTGCAAGTTCCATTAACCTGTATCTCTAATAAAGTTGTTGTTCCTCAAGTTATTGAGCCAATTAATAACCATGAAGAACAACACATAGATGATCCCATTACTCACAATGAGGTTGAAATAAACGAACCTATAGTAGAAGAACCACGACAAATAGCATTAAGAAGATCACAAAGAGAACGACGATATTCTATTTCTGATAATTATGTCGTTTATCTACAAGAGTCAGAAAAATGACTTAGGAATTGAAAATGATCAGTTACATTTTCACAGGCCATGAATGGCGATAATGCTGAGAAATGGTTAGATGCCATGAAAGATGAATTAAAATCTATGGAACAGAATGGGGTTTGGGACCTTTTTGAGTTACTAGAAGGTTGTAATAGAGTTGGTTGCAAGTGGGTCTTTAAGACTAAACGTGACTCTCACGGTAACTTAGAACGTTACAAGGATAGACTAGTTGCTAAGGGATTTACTCAAAAGGATGGCATTGCTTATAAAGGAGACATTTTCACCAGTCTCTAAGAAAGATTCTCTTAGAATTATCATGACATTGGTGGCTCATTATGATTTGGAGTTACACCAAATGAATGTGAAAACTGCCTTTCTAGATGGGGATTTAAAGGAAGATATGTATATGGATCAACCAATGGGATTCATAAAGAAAGGAAAAGAACACATGGTGGGTAAACTTAAGAAATCAATATACGGACTTAAGCAAGCTTCCCGACAGTGGTATCTAAAGTTCAATGATACCATTGTGTCATAAGGATTTAAGGAAAACATTGTTGATTGATGTATGTATCTGAAGGTCAGTGGAAGTAAGTTTATTATTCTAGTTCTGCATGTTGATGACATCTTGCTTGCAACTAATGATCTTAGTCTTTTAAATGAGACCAAGAAATTTCTCTCTAGAAATTTTGAAATGAAAGATATGGGTAAGGCTAGTTTTGTAATTTGAATAGAAATATTCTGGGATAGGTCACAAGGATTGTTAGCCATGTCTCAGAAAGCATATATTATTAAAATTTTAGAGAGATTCAGAATGGATAAATGTTCAACATCTCTCGTTCCAATTCAGAAAGGAGACAAATTTAGTCTCATGCAATGTCCAAAGAATGATTTGGAACGGAAACAAATGGAAGAAATTCCTTATGCATCTATGGTTGGGAGCTTAATGTATGCTCAGACTTGTATGAGACCAGATATTAGCTTTGCAGTTGGGATGTTGGGAAGATACCAAAGTAATCCTGGTATAGACCATTGGAAAGCTGCAAAGAAAGTTCTGAGATATTTGAAAGGTACAAAGGATCACATGCTTACATATAGGAGATTTGATGATCTTGAGGTGGTTGGATATTCAAATTCAGACTTTGACGGATGTGTAGATACAAGAAAGTCTATATTCATTTATTTGTTTATGTTAGTTGGAGGAGCTATCTCATGGAAAAGCGCGAAGCAGTCGGTCATTGTTGCATCCACTACGGAAGCTGAATTTGTGGCATGCTTTGAGACCATGGTTTAGGCTAAGTGGCTACGAAATTTTATTTGAGGACTTGGTGTAGTAGACACTATTGCCAAGCTACTGAAAGTTTATTGTGATAATTCCACAACAGTCTTCTTTTTTAGAAACGACAAGTATTCTAAAGGTTCTAAGCGTATGGAATTGAAATACTTTGCTGTTAAAGAAGAGGTTCAGAACCATAAAGTGTCAATAGAACACATTAGAACTAATCTTATGATTGCAGACCCTTTAACTTAAGGGTTACCGCCCAAGACATTTACTGTTCATGTTGTAAATATGGGCATTATGTTAGCTAGCGAATGATGGAAATCATTGTAATTTGTTGTATGTTTGACACTCAGAGCTCACTAATGAATAAGTTTCTGAATATTTTCTGTTTTCAAACTTATATGCACGTGTATGAATGTTAATATTGGAAACAATTTATGTCTTTGAAATTGACATTATTGTTAGACAAATTATGTACTTCCTATTAAAGTGTCATGTTTGGAAGAAGGCTAATATAATAGTACATGGAAGGGACTATGTCGAATAAGTGATGTACAACCGCCATGACTCTTATTAGTTCTTATTTTTAATTATGACTTATGATGTTATAAATGTATGATACATTTATTCTTGTTAATGCACATTATAATTGATACTTTATTAAACTATGATGTTATGTTTTGTCACATGAGCCAAGTGGGAGAATGTAAGAAATTAATGTCTCATGTGTGTGGCAAATGTATTTGGTTTAATAAATTAAATAAAAGAATATATTATTCAATTATTTGAATGAAAGGATATGACTTTTGGGAAGAAGTTGTTATCTTTTATTGAAGGGGTATATTGTTTGATGGAAACAATATATATATATGTATATATATATATATAATTGAATGACATGAATAGTCCCAATATCTGCCTATCAAAGTTTGTCTCTTAAAAATTACCATCAAGAATTGAAGAGCACAAGAAAGAAAAGGAAAGAGATAGAAAAGATTCTTCTTACAATTCTACAAGATTCAAAGGCATCAATCTTATCATTGATTAAGGTTAGTGTTTCTATCTAATCTTATATGTGAAAACTATGAATTCCAAGATCCTATTTGAGTGTTCAAATATCATGAAAGTTTACATGAGCACCTAGCCAAGTATTCCACTCTCCTCTAGATCGTCCCCAATGAGGGATGGAAGTGCAATCATTTCGAGGCGGGCCTGAAGTCCAAGTTAAGGAGGAGCGTGACAGCTTTAGAGTTGAGGGACTTCCCCTCTATTGTCAGCAAGTGTCTGTTGGAGGAGCAAAGCATGGCAGATGAGACCCCCAAGCCAACGGATCAGAAGGGAAAGAGGAAATTGGAAGAGCCCAGCCAGGGCAAGGGCTTCAGCCCCAAGTGGCAAGGCAACCACGCTTTTGCCTCTCGGCGAGCCCAACGCCAAGGGGGCACTCCCCAGTTCCTCAAGTGCGGGAAGATGCATCAGGGGCAATGTTTGTCTGGGCAGGGTCTCTGTTTCTTTTGCAAGGAACCCGACCATATGCGGAATGAGTGTCCCAAGAGGAAGGAGGCTCCCAGACCCCAAACCACCAGGAGGGTTTTCACCCTCAGTGTCGAGACAGCAGCATCAGCAGATAATCTGACTAAAGGTATGTGTACTTTACGAGGCATCTCTTTAATTGTACTTTATGATTCAGGAGCCACACATTCATTCATTTCATATGATTGTGTGAAGAACTTGAAATTACATGCTGTCCCTTTACCTTATAACTTAAATGTCATTACCCCAGCCAAGGAGGCAATCCCCACTTCCTTTGTATGTTCTAAATGCCCCATCGCTGTACAAGGGAGGCCTTCGAGGTTAATCTAATTTGTTTGCCATTGAGGGGTATAGATGTGATCCTTGGCATGAACTGGTTATCTCAAAACCAGGTCGTGTTTGACTATTTCCACAAGGAAGTTGTTTTCCCAGTTCTCTCTCCTCTTCCGCGGGAGAGACCACTTGTACTTCTATCCAGTTTTACCCAAGTGTCCAAATGTCTGACTGATGGGAGTATTTGTTTTATTTTATTGCTTTCCTGAACTCTAGGTTCTGGTATTTATCTAAATAATGTAGCCACGGTTAGGGAGTTTCAAGATGTTTTCCCTAGTGAGGTAACAAGCTTACCTCTGGACCGAGAGATTGAGTTCACCATTGACTTGGTACCGGGTATAGGGCCCATTTCCAAGGCACCCTATAGAATGTCCCCACTAGAGCTTAGTGAACTTAAGACCCAATTATAAGACCTTATAGCTAAGAAGTTCATTAGGCCTAGTGTGTCACCCTGGGGAGCGCCAATGCTCTTGGTGAAGAAGAAAAATGGGAGTATAAGGTTGTGTGTAGACTGTAGGCAGCTCAACAAGGTAACAATTAAGAACAAATATCCCTTACCCAGGATAAATGACCTCTTAGCTCAACTTAGAGGGCTTCGGTTTTCTCTAAGATAGATTTGAGATCTAGCTACCACCAGATCAAGATTAGGGGTGAGGATATACCCAAGACTGCCTTTAGGACTAGATATGAGCACTATGAGTACTTGGTGATGTCGTTTGGCCGAACCAATGCTCCACTTGTGTTCATGGATTACATGAACCAATTTTTCTGACCCTACCTGGGGAAGTGTGAATTTTAGATGGACAGAGTCCATTTATTAGGACATGTGATTTCTAGAGAGGGTGTATCAGTTGATCCTAGCAAGATAGTAGTCGTCCTTGAATGGGAAAGGCTTAAGACCATTACAAAAATTAGGAGTTTCCTAGGATTGGCCAGCTACTATAGGGGATTCATCAAGGGATTCTCGGAGCTAGTCTTGCCCCTCACTAGATTGACCCGTGATGGTTAAGCCTTTGTGTGGAACGATAAGTGTGAGTGGAGCTTCTTGGAGCTCAAGGAGAGGTTGGCCACCGCCCCGATACTTGTGTTGTCGGATTTGTCCAAGACCTTCGAGGTCTGTAGTGATGCCTCTAGAAAGAGGCTAGGATGTGTGCTGATGCAGGAGAGGAGAGTAGTGGCCTACGCCTCTAGGCAGTTGAGACCCCATGAGGAGAATTACCCCACCCACGACTTAGAGTTAGCGGCTATGGTTTTTGCCCTCAAGATTTGGAGGCATTACTTGTACGACATGAGGTTTGAGGTCTTCAATGATCGCAAGAGTCTTAAGTACCTCTTTGATCAGAAAGAACTCAACATGAGGCAAAGAAGGTGGGTGGAGTTTCTTAAGGATTACAATTTTGAGTTGAGCTACCACCCGGGCAAAGCCAATGTAGTGGCTGACGCCCTCAGTAGGAAATCCCTGCATGTGTCATCTGTGATGGTACATGAGATGGGATTGTTGGAGGAATTTAGGAACCTAAGCCTTAGTGTTGAGGTCGGAGAGAGTAGCTTGGGGCTCTACCGGTTAGAGGTTACTAGTGAGCTTAGAGCTCTGATTAGGGAGGCATAGGGTTCGGACCCAGACCTCCAAGCTAGGAAAGGACAACCAGGTTTCTTTGAGTTAGATGATGGGATGATTCTCTTCCAAGGGAGAGTATGTGTCCCAAAAGGGGTAGTCTGAGGCATTAGATTCTAGAGGACGCCCACAAGGGCAAGTTCTCGATACATCCTGGCACCACCGAAATGTATTAAGACTTGAGGAGGATGTTTTGGTGGGATGGTCTGAAGGGTGAGATAACAAATTTTGTTTCTAGGTGTTTGGTATGTTAACATGTCAATATAGAACACTAGAAACCATCAGGAACCCTCTTGCCATTAGAGATCCCAAAGTGGAAATGGGAGAGTATAGCCATGGACTTCGTGGTGGGGCTACCTAGAGTCCAAACAGGGTTTGAAGCCATCCGGGTAATTTTGGATCGACTGACTAAGATGGCCCACTTCCTACCTATTAGGAACACCTATTCCCCAAGCAAGTTAGGAGACTTGTATGTCAAGGAGATTGTTAAGCTCCATGGCATCCCCTCTAGCATTATTTCAGATAGAGATCCTAGGTTCACCTCTAGATTTTGGAGTGCACTTCATTAGGCTTTCGGGACTAAACTTCGGTTTAGCACCGCTTACCATCCTCAGACTGACAGTCATTCTAAGAGGACCATCCAGACCCTATATGATATTCTTAGGGCTTGTGTGCTAGAGGAGCAGGGTAGTTGGGATAGGTACCTACCACTCATAGAGCTTTCCTACAACAACGGTTTCCATAGCAGTATAGGTATGGCACCCTATGAGGCGTTGTATGGTAGGAAGTGTAGATCCCCACTTTGTTGGTTTGAAGTGGGTGAGATAACCTTGTTAGGTCCGGAGTTGGTACAGAAGACCACATATAAGATTAAAGTCATTAGGGAAAAGCTTGTCACTGCCCAAAGTCGGCAGAAGAGGTATGCTGATAAGAGGATAAAGGACCTAGAATTTGAGGAAGGAGATCATGTATTTTTTAAAGTAACTCCTTTCACAGGCATTGGGTGAGCCATTAAAGCCAAAAAACTCAATCCCAAGTTCATTGGCCCATTTCATATCCTACAGAGGGTTGGCCCTCTGGCCTATAGGATAGCCTTACCACCCCACCTGTCACGTGCCCATGATGTTTTCCATGATTCCCAGCTTAGAAAGTATGTCCATGACCCTTCACACATCATAAGCTCCGAATCTGAACAATTGAGGGAGGACCTTACAATTAACACAAAACCTGCACGAATTATCGACCGAAGTGTTAAAACACTGAGGAACAAGGCAATCCCCTTGGTGAAGCTATTTTTGGAGGGCCAAGCACCTGAGCAGGCAACATGGGAGAAAGAGGATGACATCGGTTCCCAATTTCCAGAATTCTTCACTTGAGGTAAACTAGTTTTTGTTGAGTCTAAAAATATTATTAAGTGATTAATAATGTTTAAAGTCTCTGTAACCAGAAGTTTTAATGAACAACAAATTTGTATCAAAAGACAGATTCTACTGAAAGGTATATTTTTTTGTGGTGCAGTAACTCTCTGAGAGCAACCCTCCGAAAAGATCTAACTTACTGAAGCAAGGCAACTCTCTGAAGGTCCAACCCTCTGAAGGTAACCTTTGGAGGAGACCAGAAAGGAAAAATCTCAGGTATTGGTACAGTAGGTATTTCCCCCCTCTCTATGATTCATAAAGTTCTCCATGTTGAGGGTCTTCAACATAACCTACTGAGCATTAGCCAAATGTATGACAGTGGTTTTGTTGTTTCCTTCACAAAGAATGTCTGTGTAGTCAGAGACTCCTCTGATCAAACTGTTTTTACTGCCAAAAGACACAACAGTGTGTATAAGATTGATCTTGAGGACCTTGCATATCAAAATGTGACCTGTCTTATCTATGTAAAAGATGAAAAACAGGTTTGGCATCAGAAACTTGGGCATGCCAACTTGAGATTAATCTCAAAGCTTACAAAGCACAACCTTGTAAAAGGATTACCCAAGCTTTCTTTCAAATCTGATATTTTATGTGAAAACTGTCTCAAAGGTAAACAAACAAGAAGCTCTTTCAAAAGTAAAAATGTTGTGTCTACCTCAAGACCTTTAGAACTACTTCACATTAATCTGTTTGGTCCTACAAGAACTGAAAGCTTAGCTAGTAAGAAGTATGGCTTAGTCATTGTTGATGACTACTCAAGATTCATATGGGTGATATTCCTCAAAAGCAAGGATGAGACTTTTGAGAATTTCACAAAATTCTGTAAGAAGGTGCAAAATGAAAAAAGGATTTTGCATTTCTGCAATCAGAAGTGACCATGGTGGTGAGTTTGAAAACTCAAGCTTCAGCATGTTCTATGATGAGAATGGGATCTCTCACAATTTCTCAGTGGCTAGAACAACTCAACAGAATGGGGTTGTGGAGAGAAAAAATAGAAGCTTGCAGGAGATGGGTAGAACCATGCTCATTTCAAGCAACCTTCCAAGGTCATTCTGGGCAGAAGCTGTTCACACATCTTGCTATATCCAAAACAGAATTTTGGTAAGACCAATTCTCAAAAAGACTCCATATGAATTGTGGAAGGGAAGAAACCCCAATATTTCTTATTTTCACATCTTTGGTTGTGAGTGTTTTATACTTAACACCAAAGATGATCTTGGAAAATTTGATGCTAAATCTGACAAAGGATTCTTCATTGGTTATTCAAAAACCTCTAAGGCATACATAGTTTATAACTCTAGAACTTTATCTGTTGAAGAAACTATTCATGTTAGATTTAATGATACTAAAGAGACTGATAGTGAACTATCAGATCTAGAAGAGGATTTTGCAAGTATGGAGCTGAATCCTACTTCAGAAAACTCCAAAGGTTAAGAATGAAACACTTGCTGAAGGACCCTCTAAAGTACCTGCTAAACAAACTTCCAGTCAACCTACTGAAACTGATTGTCTTCATAGAGTCAATGTTGAGTCTCAGAATGAGCATGTATTCCCTCGAAGGCATGAGTGGAGATATAGAACTCATCATCCTCGAGAGCAAATCATTGGTGATACTACAGAAAGAGTAAGAAAAAGATCAAAAATTAGAGAAGTAACTAATCTTTCCTTCCTTTCTGAAATTGAGCAAAATAATATTGAGGAAGCTCTGCATGATGAAGGGTGGATCTTAGCCATGAAAGAAGAGCTTAATTAATTTTCCAGGAGTGATGTCTGGACTCTCGTTCCTAAACCCCATGGGAAAACTATTATAGGAACCAAATGGGTGTTTAGAAACAAACTCTCTAAAGATGGTTAAGTAGTCAGAAACAAGGCCAGACTGGTTGCACAAGGCTACAATCAACAAGAAGGTATTGACTTTACTGAAACCTTTGCTCCAGTAGCTAGGCTTGAAGCCATTAGGATTTTAATTTCCTATGCATCCAATAATGGCATCAAACTATATTAGATGGATGTAAATAGTGATTTCCTAAATGGATTCACTGAGGAAGAGGTATTTGTTAGACAACCCCCTGGTTTTGAAATTTTGACTTTTCTTGAGCATGTTTTAAACTGAAAAAGGCTCTGTATGGTCTGAAACAAGCTCCCAGAGCTTGGTTTGACAGATTAAGCAACTTTCTACTAAAAGATGGTTCTGAAAAAGGAAAAGTTGACACAACTCATTTAAGAAAAATGTCTAACAAAGACCTGATTCTAGTCCAAATATATGTTGATGACATTATCTTTGGATCAATAAATTCCTCTCTATGCACTGAGTTTTCAAGGCTTATGCAATCTAAATTTGAAATGAGTTTAATGGGTGAACTCAAATTTTTCTTAGGACTTCAAATTAAACAAGATTTTGATTGTATATGGATCCATTAGGAGAAATGTACAAAAGAAATGCTTAAGAAGTTTAACATGCATGATTGCAAACCTATGTCAACTCCTATGCACCCTTCAACAATCTTAAGTAAAGATGAAGGAGAAGAATGTGTTGACCCAACCATGTAGAGAGGCATGATTAGATCTTTGTTGTATCTTACAGCAAGTAGGCTTGATATTATGTTCAGTGTATGCTTATGTGCAAGATTTCAATCAGATCCAAGAATAACTCATTATTAAAAGAATTTTTAGATATCTCAATGCTACTAGTAATCTTGGTCTATGCTACAAGAAGAGAAAGGATTGCAGGATAATAGGTTACTGTGATGTTGATTTTGCTGGAGATAAAGTTGAGAGAAAATCAACAAGTGGAGGCTGCCACTTCATTGGAGAAAATATGATCAGTTGGGCAAGCAAAAGGCAAAGCACAATAGCTCTCTCAACTGTTGAAGCTGAATATATAGCTACTCCATGTTGTTGTTCACAACTGCTTTGGGTAATGTATCAACTAGAAGACTTTAATATTTTTGTTAAGTCTATTCCTGTCTTTTGTGATAACACTAGTGCAATCAACCTTTCTAAAATTCCAATTCAGCATTCAAGAGCAAAACATATTGAAATAAAACATCATTTTATTAGAGACTATGTTCAAAAAGGAATTATTGATATACATTTCATTGACACAGAGCACAAATTGGTTGATATATTCACTAAACCTCTCGTTGAAGATAGATTCAAATTTATTACAGAAAATTTGCACATTCTCACACTTTCTGAAAAGTAAACTTATTGAATTGTTCTTACTGAAAGTTTTGATCTGCATAAATGTTTTCTTGAATCTATTCTTTTAAATGCATATTCATTTCTTCAGTATGCTCAGTTTACACTTTTGATTGATGACAAAAGGGGGAGTATTAAGAAACTAACAAAATCTAAAGTTAAGTGTTGTTCAGAAGAATTCAGTGATTTAGGGGGAGCAAGGCATGAGCAAGGTTGGGCAAAGCATTTTGTCCAGGTATCTAAAAAGGGGGGAGAAAATTCTAAACTCATACTTTTATTTCCCTTTAGATTTTTGATAAGTTCTTAAACAAATTTGTCATCATTAAAAAGGGGGAGAATGTTGAGTCTCAAAATATTATTAAGTGATTAATAATGTTTTAAGTCTCTATAACCTAAAGTTTTAATGAACAAAAATTTTGTATCAAAAGACAGATTCTACTGAAAGGTATATTTTTCTGTGGTGCTGTAACTCTCTGAGAGAAACCCTCCGAAAAGATCTAACTTACTGAGAATGAACAACTTACTGAAGCAAGACAACCCTCTGAAGGTCCAACCCTTTGAAGAAATATAACCTTCTGAAGAGATGAACTTACTGAAGGATCAAGAGCCTGCTAAAGATTTCAACCTTCTGATATCAAGAAATGAAGCATCAGAATTCTACACAAAGTCTACTTTCTTTGATACCTTTGAAAGATCAAGTCTCGTATAGCTTTCTGCTATTATATCTGAACAATCCTCCTTCTGGAAAGTCAAGACAGAAGCTTTTGTACGTGTTTCAAATCATGTTCACCAAAAGGGAAAGTCTCTTTGCAGAAAGTACACTTTTCAGAAAAGTAGAGTCAGTGTTGTTGCCACCTACCTCTGATGTGCCTACTGCTACAAGCTACCTCTGCTTTGTCTCTCAACGGATATAAGCTATTAGACAACGGGATTCTAAAGATTTCTAACCGTTCTATAGATCCTCTGCTCTATAAATATGAGAGTCCTGTACACAAAGAAAATAGAGAAGACTACGTGAAATACTTGCTGAAGTGCTGCTCATTTTATTCTCTGTATTCTTTTCATTTAATTTGTATTCAATCTTTCTTATCCTGAGTGTAACTCAGTTATCTATACACCTACCCTGTTTAGGCTCAAAACTTGTGTAGTTTATGAGTTTAAACTGAATCCCTTTAAACAGTTTTATGTTTTAGCCTGGACAGGCTGTGTCTAAAGAATACTTGGGTTTTTAGCCTGGAGAGGCTGCGTGTTCAAACAATACTTGGGTTTTAGCCTGAAGAGGCTGGGGTCAAAGAATACTTGTATCTGATCAGATAGTGGAAAATCCATTGCTTGTTAGCTTTGGGACTGGACGTAGCTCACTGTGTTTGTGGGTGAACCAGGATAAATTCTTGGCTAAGTCTTCTCAACCCTTATCTCTTATTATCTGTTATTTCATCTAACAAGAAGGGTTGGGATATTAGTAAATTAAACTGTTTAAACATAAGTTTTCAAAAATACGTTTCAAAACGGTTTAAGAAATAAGTTTTGTTGAACTTGATGAGAAGACTTCAGCAAGTACATACTCCAGGTTCAGAAAGTTGCTTATAACATTTCTGAAAACTTTGTTTGTGAAAAAGGTTTCCAAGAAAATCTGTTTAAACAATTAAAACACTATTCAACCCCATTTCTAGTGTTTCCTGTGGTTTCTACAGTTTTTATGCTTCTTCTTTAGCCAATTTTTGGGACAAAATGGTTTTAAGGGGGGTAGAATTGTAATGTAACATCCCGGAAACTGGAACCTAGGAAACATAAGAGAAGCCTTAGATGGTGAACCTAGCTAAGAGAGGAAGTTAGAAGTAGGATGAGAATCCGGAGGTTAAGTGTGACTTCAGACAAGAAATTATGGAAAATCCATGTGGAACCATGTGTTTTAAAAGAGTTTAGAGGAGGGACTAAGAGTTAAGAAGAAGAGCAACACCCTAGATCTTAGCTTTTAAACGTGGAAGAATAAGGTTCGTAGTCAAGGGAATGGATTTATCAAGAATTAGAGTGGGGAAGGGTTGGACGGGAAGAACTAAGTTAGAAGAAAGTTTTGGAGGATAGGAAGTAGGTTTGAGAAGGAGAGAATAGAATTGGAACCAAGAGGGGCACAAACTGAGGTTATTGCTTAATTTTGGGAGTTAAGCCTATTGACCTTGGTGACTAATTCGCAAATATCTAGAGCCAACGGTTTCAAATTAAGGTGATTCCACTTTCATTAGAAAGCTAACTTCCGGGGCTTCAGTTTGATGGGTTATATGATAGGGTTCCGAGCTCATTTGCACTCCCAAAACAGACTCATACTCACTCAAGCGAAAACTCTTGCTTGAGCGAGAATTGTCCAGAGAAGGGTTGCTCTCTGGGGTATTTTCGCTCAAGCGAGAATCTAGCTTGAGCGAGAATACACGAAGTCACTTTTTAAAAACAAAAAGTTTCACTCTCTTCTCTCATTTTCCTTGGACTCCTAGGGTTTCTAGAGAGATAGTTCTAGAGAGAGAGAGCTTGTGGACTTGAAGGAGGAAGAAAAGGAAGATCAAGAAGCATCTCTAAGGTTCCCAATCACTTGAGGAGCTTGGGATTTCCCCTCTCCACCTCTCATCCTCACCTATTTCTTCCCCTAAGGTGAGTGTGGTTCACTCACTTGCTTATTTGTCAATTAAATTCCCTTGTATGACCCCTATTCTACCTTCCCTTGCTTGCATTCATGGTTATTGAAGATTAGAGGAAGCTAGGGTTGTTGATTTGAATGTATTCTCTTGTAATGCAAACCCTATGTTAGAGAATTTGGTGGTTTGCATGAAATTAAAGTTTTGGGTGTGATTATGCTTACAATTGCTCATGTTTATGTATTCTATCATGTTTGTGCATAATCTGAATGTTTGTACATGATTTTACCCCCATCATGTTCATGGAAAATGTTTGGGTCTTTGACCTCATGAAAATGGTAAAGGAAATGTTAAAGGAAATGGTTTTGGGTCTTTGAACCAAAGAGGGGTCTTCGGACCAATGAGGGGTCTTCAGACCAATGAGGTACAAGAGAGGCAGTCGCTTTTACTCCTAGGCCAAGGGGTAACTGAGATTCCTCAATTAAAAATGAACCATGCATGTTTAATCTTAAAACTTAATGAGGGTGGCCCTGGACAACGGTCCTTCGTCACATGGCCGAGCGCTCAAAGAGATTATAATGAAAAGAACCCGTGGCTGTCTGGGTTATGACACTTGAGGACTAACTCTTCATTGATTGCTTATGTGACTGGCTAATGATTTCAGATTCTCCCTTAAGTCCATTTGCATAATTCTCTAAAGTATGATGTATGTTTCATGGTCCAGTTACTTGTGTTGTGATTCATATATGATGTTATGTGATTGTATGTTCTCCCCCACACTGCACACACATTTATCGTACTCACTGGGACGTAGTCTCACCCCACGTTGCGGGGAATCACTTTCAGTTGTGCAGGATAGGATTCCTTGACATCGGACGAAGAGTTGGAGTTTTGCAGTGGGTCCTTATGCCCCTCATGTTACCTGTAGTCCTGGAATGTCTAAGCCTATTTAAATTATGTAATGGATAAGGATTGTAATTGAATTTGTAATGGATTATTATCATTGTATGTAATTGTATTATTCGTTTGTATGGCTAATATGAAGGCTTGAGTTTTTTTGCCATGGAGACCATTTGTTAATGAAATAGTTTAGTGATTTTAAATGCATGAACTGTATTGGTGGTTTTGCTGGTTTTCAGGTGAAGTCGAAAATTGGGAAACGTCCAGTTTTCAGGGGAAACTCTGCCGGATTTCCAGCAGGAGTTTTGGGGAACCATGACACTCCGTGTCTAGGTTCATTTCCCTTAGATTTGAATATAATGTTTCTTGTTGTATTGTAGATTGAATTGTAGTGAAGGCTTATGTAAGCGTTGGATTACCTAATCGATTGTATGATTTGTTCACCGATATCGAAAATGGCGCGAAATAATTTCAGAAATTCGGGAATAGTGTTTCCAATAGACATTATTCTTGGATTCAAAAATTAGGACGTTACATTTTGGTATCAGAGCAGTTCAATCCAATTGGACTGTGGTTAGGTTAGTTGCCCGTAACTTACTATAATTCCACCGTGCCTCATACTCAGTTTAGGGACTGATCACCCCTCTACTAGTTATGTTGTACACAGAATTATGGTTAGTAACGTAAATAGGGTACCTTGTTGAGGGAATTGGGACACTTCTCTAACAAGGTTAGAGCCACCTACATGATAGTTAGAGGGAGAGTGACATAGGTCTATTCCCAAGAGTAGAATCCTCACCTTAGAAACCTTTTGAGATGCCATTCCGGTTCCTAGAGGAATTAAGGTACCATTAGAAAGGAAGGTAGGGAAGAGGTTTTGAGGAAGAGTGTTGTTGTTTTGGAAGGTAGAAGTAAGAGGAAAGGTTTAGAGGGAATAATGAGTAGGTTCCTT
Organism: Sesbania bispinosa; assembly: GCA_026901365.1. Classification (NCBI taxonomy): domain Eukaryota; kingdom Viridiplantae; phylum Streptophyta; class Magnoliopsida; order Fabales; family Fabaceae; genus Sesbania; species Sesbania bispinosa. The sequence continues at coordinate 911,058 of QLOH01000153.1, forward strand.
AGTAGGCTAGGAGAGGGTCAGCCATCTGTAAGTAAACTTTGGCGATGTAATGTGCTTGAATAATAATAATGTTTATTCTGTTTGAATGATTGCTTGACGTATAGGTTGGTTGTTTGTGCTTACACCTTGGTGATGTGACTTGTTTGATTGATCTTGATGATCGTCTCTACGTGAATGATTGCATGACATTTTTGTTTACCTATGATGCTTGAGTGTCTTGTATGCACCGATTGACGGTAAACTTTTTTAAGATAAATGATTTTACGTCAGGTAAAGGTTAGAAGGAGAGTGTGTTACTTAAGGGAGGTGAGAGAAACCTAATTTCTTGATTAGAGGGGGGAATAGCCCTAACCTTTGGTTAAGTTGTTTATCATGGGTTAGGTGTGAAATCTAAGAGTAGTTCGAGGAATTAGATTAGGGCCCTTAGTTTCATACTCTTGCCTTCTTTCTTCAATTCCCTGTTAGTATGTGCTGATGTTGATGAGTGATGTTATCTCAATCCTAACCTTCTTGTTAGCTGGCCTGAATCATTATGTAACCCGGTTGGATTTCTCACTAGGAATTTTTGGGTTTGACTATGATGGTGGTGAGATTGTTTAATGCCCTTAAGTCCTATGATCTATTTTTTTTTTGTATGTAAGTGGTAAACTCAATACCTTGTCCCCTAAATTACTAGGTTAATGCTCCTAGAACCCATAATTGACTATTAGGGGTAACACCGACCTTGTAGACACATGTTAAGCCCTTAACCATTTAGTGCATGATTGTCATGTGACTAATTGGAAGGTTTCCTAGTTTAGGAACCAAGTGAGAATTTGTGGTACCTTGTAAACTCATGACTCTATAGCTACCTTGTTTCACTTTAGAGACCTATGGTCTCTTAGCCCTTTGTGCTTACTGCCCTGTGGTTCACGTTTGAGTTTTGGTTAGGCTCTACTACCTAGTTAGAACCTCAAGAACAAACCCGGTGGAGCTAGGAGGTAAACACTAGAAGTTTGGATGGTTGATGGCACCTTTTGAGTTTCAATCATGGTCGGTTTCTTTGAGTTAGGCCTACTCGGTTGTAGACGTCTAAGGAAATAAGGTTCCCTGTTATTGTAATTAAAGTGCTCTGAGGCATTGTTATTAATGCATGCGGAGTGTTATGTTGTCCAAGTCACTAGAAGTAAAGTTAAGTCTGTAAATTAGGTTCCTAAGTCTTTTCCTTGTATTGGGACCTTAGTGGTTAAGGGTAAATCTAAACCCTTCGATTGGTTTTGCTTGGGGATGTTAAGGGGGAATTATTCGTAACTTAGTTTGGTTAGGGGTTGTTGTAATTTGATAATGGTGAGTAGGGATTAGCAGAGGTAAGGAATTGGTAAGAAAAGCATTGAGGGTCTAAAACAAGGAAATCAGGTTACAGGGTTCTCGCTCAAGCAAGCCTATCCTCGCTTGAACGAATTATGCAGCAAAATTAAGGAATTGGTTTTCTGCATATCTCGCTCAAGCGAGAATAGGAGAATTTTTTAGGGCTCTCTGGACGTTTTTCGCTTGAGCGAGAATGGTCTCGCCCAAGCGAGAATCTTCCCAAGAGGGGTTTTCTTCTGGTTCATTACTCAGTTGCGCTTGTGCACATGATGCAGTGATAGGTGCAAGCAGGCCTACACACGGTCATGTATTCTATGTTTATATTGGAATTTGGATGAACTGTGAGAGTTGTCCATTCTTTGTCTCTTGTGTACCAGAGGAGTACCACGTAGGTGCAACTCTGTGTTATGTTGTTGAAATCTATATGTTTTATTTTAAGACCCTAGAATGAAGTAGAGTTAATGAGAAAATCATGTCTCAAGTCAGTTAAGGGAGGGTTGAGCCCTTAAGGGGGGTAGCCTTACAGAAGGAGATGTGGGGACCCATAGCATATGTAACTAGGCAGATGAGTTACCCTAGTATGGGAGGTCGGAGATAGGCAAGGAATCTACTGTAGGTAGGGATTATGGGATAGACCCAACCCGACCCCTTTTTAACCAGAGTGCACAACAGAAGCCTACACCCATTTCTCTTTTTGACATTAGGATACCCCCAGGTGAGAGGAAGAATTAGGAAGGAGTGAATTTATTTAGATATGACCCGTAGTCATCTGGAAGCCATGCTGGGAAAGTCTTGGGGTGAGTTAGGACTCATTAGGAGCCTTTCAAGTTCAGGAAAGATTATAAGACAACATAGTTGATGGGTTTCTGGCAAGCGAACCAAAAATCCAGTAGTATAATAGTAAGAAAGATATCGTATCCACAGGGAACGGTCAACTCGCGTATATTCGTGATCTATTTATCAAGATAAATAACGGTTTTTAGAGTATTGTTCGGAGATTGTAAATAACAAATTAATAATCAATTGAATTAGAAAGGAATAGTTAGAGACACTTTACTTTGATTAAGATTGGACTTCATATCATCACACCCTTCGTGCATTTAAAAACTATCTATTATTTTAGGTTTACTCTATGATACTGTAGACAAACTATATTGCTAAGACCCCGAGTTAACGACGGCCTCACACACTCAAAGGTAATCCATGCGGGCTCTCCCAGGCGACAGACTTACCCTAGGCTTATTTTGCTATCTTTTATTCCGTTTGTAAAAGAACTAATTGATAAACGAGGCCTACTACTCTGGACGCACCTTCGCTAGAGTACTGTCACTACCCATCACTCATTAGAATACATCCACGGTTAGCTTCCTGGATTGACAATCAACTAATCCTTTGCTATCGCTAATTTAATAACCATGCCTATCCTGTAGACGCCCTTCATTAGAGTACTCACACTACCCATCAATCACTAGCAACGCCCATGTTTCGGTTCACTGGCTACCGAATCCTCTTATTCACTCAGAGAATGGGTTTCTTCAGAATCCGCTCCCCCATCCTCAATCCTAGTCAAAACTAGCCTATAACTCCGGCGCAAGCGCGAAAATTAGGAATTAAGCACAAAATAAGATTACCAATATTATAGACAGAGAGCTCAGGAAATAATAATAATAATATAGAGTTTACATACACTTGGGGATAGAATCAATTACATCCAATCCTAATGCAGAGTTAACTACACAAGGTAGCCATACAAACCACTGAAGATGCTGTCACCATCTTCAATCCTTGTGAAGCGCTCCTCCTCTCCTACTCTAAAATTAGCTCTGGTGCATTATCACTGAAATATGACTGAATTACAATAATTGTGCACACCTGTTCTGGTGCAAGAGGTTTCTATTTATAGGCTAAGGAAAGACAAAGAAAATTGGGGAGAAATCTATCTAAAAACGGCAACTTGGAAAGAATCAGCGTGATTTGCGCTTCACCCTGCCCTACAGCGCAGGTTGCAGCGCAGGATCCTGAGAGCTGCGCTTCACCCTGCGCTACAGCGCAGGTTGAAGCGCAGAATGCGTCCTGCAGCTTTAATCTTTCTCTTTTTAACTTGATCTCTCCCCGAGACTGGTTTTGGTTGATTTGTCTTTCCTTGTTTCCCTTTTCTTGATGAAATCTTTGCATTTATTGAGCATCTTGGATTTAATTGGGAAGGTTGTCTGCAGAATCCTTTTTTAATTGGTAGTTATATCTTCATTAATTGCCCTCAAATAATCTTCAAATCTTCATTAAATGCCTTCAATTAAACTTCAGATCTTGCAGATATCTCTCTTATTTAATGCTATCTTTCCTTCAAATCAAATCCTTGCCATATTCTGCAAAAATCAACAATATTTCTATCAAAATAACATCAAACTCAAATCCAAGATTAATAAATACAATTTATCTAATATTTAATAAAAAGGAATTAAACTAGGGCAAAAATACCATTTTATCCTTGATAAGTGAACTAAAAAGTGCTCTAATTTATCAACTAATTTTCACTTATCAAAATACCCCCCAACTTAACTTCTTGCTTGTCCTCAAGCAAGAGACCTCTTTGCAATCAAAACATCAATTCTATTCCCTGTGTAATCCAAAAACAATTCAAAAACAAATTCAAGGAACTCTTCATCATCTCCTTGTTAAGCAGCAGTCACTTTCCAAACATAAGAAAAAAATCAGGATTAAGAGATGTTACCAATCCTCAATCAGAATAGAACACAAACATCAGTCAAACTTCCCAAAAATAGCAATTAAAGCAGTAAGTGATAAATCAAGGAAATCTCTCATTCTCACGGGTAAGTGTTTCCCTCAATCTTTTTCAGCACCGTTGAACAACTAGAATTGATAGTCGTTTCCAACATCTGAACTTGCAAGCAGTTAATATGGATCAAAAGGTCTTTCCTTTGGTTGTAATGAGGATGGGCTATCAAGAAATTATGGTTTTTCTGGATATGCAATGAACACTTTGAATAGAGAGCATCTTGTGATTGTGCTTGGGACTTCTCTCCATTTACCTGGTCATTCTTGAATTGTCACCCTTTCTTCAGCTTGGCCTCTTTGTTTGAAGAAGTACTCCCCCCAACTTATTCAATATCCATATCTTTGTGCAGAATTTTTTTTTTAATCGTAAACAATAACATAGAAAATTTATTCATGAGGGAATACTCTTCTTTTTGATTTCTTGTGCCTGCTCTTTGAAAATTCTTTGATCCTTCAATCCACCGACCTTTTGTCCCATCTTGTTATGTTGCACCTTGCTCTCTATCCCAAGTGTGAAGGGACATGGTATGATCATTAATCATGGCTGGGGTGCATCAAAGGAAATATTAAGGCTCAAATGGGCAATCAAAAAATTGGAATAATGTAATCAAGGTTGGCTATTTGGCACTGAGCAAAATATTATAATCACAAAACATGCCTTTGTCACTTCCATATCTTCCACTAACAAGACAAAATTCAAAAACTCAAGCAATAACAGTTGACAAGCAGCGGTGAAAAGCTCTCAATTTCAGTGTTTGGGCTCTCAGCTCACCAGCTATTAGCTAAAATTTCCTTGATAAAGCACTTAATGGTTTTAATTAACTATCCTGATAGGTTCTCCTGAGCAGTATCGAATCCTAATTGATTATGGAGTTAATCACAAAACCCTATCATCTTTCCTAGTCAGGTTAGTTAAATTACTTAATTACAGAGAATTTGAAAAAGTTACCTTAATTCCTAATTTCCTAAGGTCCTAAAAAGTCCTAAGAATTTAAAAATTTAACAGAAAAACAGAAAATAACAAAATAAGTACTGCCTAATATAGATGATGTATTAGTGGTATACAGTACATATCAAAAGAAAATAAGAAAATAAGAAGCAAAATAAGAAAATAAACTGAAAAAGAAAAAGAAAAAGAAAAAGAAGGAAAAGCACCAAATAGGAAAGAAAATAATCAGTCCTCATCTTGGTCCTGATCCATGTAAGCTGCTCCATCCTCAGCTCCGGCTGCTCCATCCCCCCTGGGAAAATAGGCTTATCCCCAGGCCACTCTAAGTAATCATGAAACTGTGCAGGGGTCATGGGGTCAACACGAGCCTGATAATGTCTACTCTGAAAATGAACAGCTGCTCGGCGAATAGTGGACATCTGAGCCATCAAATGATTGTGCTGGGCCTCAAGTCGTTGGGCCCAGACTGGAGCATCCATGACTGCTGGTGGTGGTGGTGGCGGCTGCTGCTGCTCCTCCTCAACCTGTAACTCCGCAGCTGGGATACAGTTGGCTTCAATATAAGCTCTGGTCATGGGAAGTGTGATGCGAACCCTAGGGTGTACATCCACACCCCTAGATTTGCAGAGTGCTGTGATAAGAGAGGGGAAGCCAAGCCTGATCTTAGAGTTAGGGGTCCTACGCCCCACAGCAGATGCAAAGTCTGATATCTTCTGGGTAATGACTCGTGAGACATCGATAACGGCGTCGGTGAGGATAGTGTAGATGAGGTGGGCCATGGGCATAACTACATCAGAAACATGCCCGATGGGATGACTGTTGGCCAGTATCAGCACTGTCCACATCTGAGCTATGCTCCTCATATCTTTCATGTAGATCCTAGCAGCCTCCTGATATGCATTCCTTTCAAAGGAACGCCCTGGTAAACAAAGTAGCTGAGCAGTCTCGAGATTAAGGGGATCATTGCCATGAAGCCCCACAGCCTGCATCCTCTCGTGGTATTGGCACTCCACGAGGTCTTTGTCCTCCTCTATGGAATATCCTAGAAGTGCATTGATTGCATCGCAATCAAATCTGATAATCTATCCTCGAACATAGGACTCCCTTCTGCAGTTAACGTCGTGTTCCCCGATGGCGTTGGCATAGAATTCTCTGACGATGTCTGGATCAAAATAGTTGTCAGGGTGACTGAGGCGGTCCTACCGCCTCCTATGAATCTCAGCATAGAACTCCTCATATTCCCCCTCCTGGAGGATGACTGGTCGCTCCAGGATGAACATGCAATCAACAATGTCAGTGTATGCTTCAAAGGACTTGAGGTCCTTGAAGCGATGAAGGTCGAACTCAGGTTCCCTCTGGGGGGCCTTCCTCTTGGCACCCCCTGTGCCCCTCCTAGAAGAACTAGCACCACTGACATTCTTCGTGCGAACCATCTGCAAAGCAGAAGCAACTCAAAATTATTTATGCATCATAATACTTAATTGCTCCTAATTATGAAATAAATGGCCAATAAATTTCAATAATTAGAGCAATCAATTAACCAAACAAATGTGCATAAAAATTTTGATTTTAAATATTACCCAATAAATGCCAATTAATTAACTAAGACATGCTAAAGTGATCAGTTAAAGCAAGTCCTAAATAAATTTAAATAGGCAAAGTGAGAACCAAACTCATGCTCAAAAATCATGTCATCAGTATCATGCAATATTGCACAATCATTTATGTTTGGGCATGCAAAAATATTAGAGCAATTAATTAAGCTTACATGCACCAACAAAATAATTTGCTGAAATCATTGAGCACTCAAAAACTACCACCTAAGCAAACATGAATAACTCACAAAGAATCCTAACCACATGCAATCTAATTTAAAGCACTATGAACAATTATTTCTTTCCTAAAGGTTCCTAGAATCCTAAGATTCCTATCCTAAGGTTATGCTCAAATAAAATTAAAAAATAAAAAATTCAATCGGTTAAAAAGAAAGAAAACTATAAAAACATACTTGGTATAAGCTCAGAAACTGAAAATGAAGGCTATATGAGTGAGAAAAGGCAAAGCAAAGGTTAGGAATATCAGAGAAAAGGCAAGGGAGAGAACGAAAGGAAGTTCGAAATGAACTCCTACGTTCAAAATGGGGATATAAATATCCCGCTTCCTGCGCTACACCCTGCGCTACAGCGCAGAGTGAGGCGCAAAAGTCAGAGAGTCAGGTTTTTAATTTTAATTTCGCGCTTCACCTGCGCTACAGCGCAGGTTGAAGCACATATCTGCAATATCCTCTCTGCTTCTGCTACTCCTAATTGATTCAATGCCATCCTTTTAGATTTAGATCCTTCATTTTAACAATCTTCTATTTAAACAGGTAAATCCTAAAACTAAAAATTACCAAAATGAAAATTTAAAACTTACAAAGGCTGGGTTGCCTCCCAGGAAGCTCTTGTTTAACGTCTTTTAGCTCGACGCCTGGTTACTCAACCCTTTTATGGTGGCCTCAAGTGGAGGATGATGTTTGACTCCATACCAATTCTTCCTTTGAGCTCCCATCCTCCATGCCAATTTTTGACTCTTCCATCACTGTCACTGTCTTCCTCAGTATCAGATGTTGATTTCCTTCTCCTCTTAAATTTGAATTCCCATATTGACTCTGGATGTTTTGCTCTCATTCTAGGCTTCCTCATAAATTCGGAGCCTGGCAGCTTTGTTTGATTTTTGAAAATAGCATCAGTTTTTGTAATTTGGGAATACCTCTGTCAATATGAAAAACAATACTTTCATCTTTTGAGCTCAATTCATATTTTCCTCGATCAACATCAATGATCATCTTAGCAACTTTCATGAAGGGTCTTCCTAAATTTAGGGGGACTTCAGTATCCTCCTCTTCTGTCTCTGCAATGTAGAAATCTACAACATATGAAAATTTATCCATTTTGATTTGAATATCCTCTAATATCCCATGAGGGCATTGAGCGGATTTATTTGCAAGTAGTAACCTCACATTTGCAGGCTTGACCTTCACATTACTCAACTTGTTAAAATACGATAGCGGCATCAAATTGATGTTCGCTCCAAGATCTAATAAAACATGAGTAGGAGGTAGATTACCAATAGAGATGGGTATAGTAAACATACCTGGGTCAAGTGACTTACTTGTGACTAAGACCTTTTCTTCATGATGTTCCTTTTGTGCTTCTTCTTAATCTTGTTGAACAACTTCCTCTTGAAGCAATTGTTCTTCAAAGATGATTTCTTCTTCCTCATCAAGTTCCTCCTCCTCTGACTTGTTGCCATCAATAGCAATCAAGTTGCATTGTTCCTTTGGATTGGTTTGGGTCACAGCTAAGAAGTGTTGTTGCCTGTGCTCTGCCATCTCAGTCTCTAACTAACCCACTTGACTCTCTAGAGTCTTGATTGATGCCTCAGTAATTGTCTTGAATCCACTAAATTTTTGCACAAGGTCATCAATATTACCTTCCAAAGTGTTCAGTTTATCATGTAGAAACACAGGGAAACACTAGAAGGGGGGTTGAATAGTGTTTCTTGATAATTTATGGAAGCTTTTCGCAAACGGTTAAGTTTACAACAGTTTCAGACAGGTTTAAGAGGCTGTCTGAAGTTTCTTAAGAAGGCTTCTGAAAAGATCTTTAAAAAGGTTTCTTGCTTTTTAAAATTATCAGAACAGTTTTCAACACCCTTTGATTAGTATAAATAAATTGACAAGAGATAAGGGATAGAAAACTTAGCCAAGGAATTTATCCTGGTTCACTCACTACCACTGTGAGCTACGTCCAGTCCCAATGCCAACTAGCACTTGGATTTTCTCTTAATCTTCACCAAGATTACAAATATTCTTTTACAGTCAAGCCTCTTCAGGCTCTACAACCAAGTATTCTTTTACAGACAAGCCTCTCCAGGCTCAAAAACAATTTTTACAAAGAGATATGTCTAAGCTTTTAAACTACACAAATTTGAAGCTTAAACAGATACAATGTACAATAAAAACTGAGGTATACTCAGGATATACAAATGATGTACAAAGAATGTGAAATCAGAGTGTTTTTACAGAGAAAAACTTGCAGCGTAATATCTCTTAGACTTTCTTGTATATACTTCTCTTCTCTTGATGGTCTTCATGAAGGGCTATTTATAACCATTCTTCAATCCGTTGAAATACCACCGTTTAGAGATAGAATTAAATGCTATTTAATCCGTTGTGAGACATGCTTCTGAGAGTTCTGAATTTTTCTGACACAAGTACCAGGTTGCTGCTGCCATAAAGCTGCCACTGTTGTTGCTGCACAGGTTGCGTTGTAGGGATTTCCTCAGTGGTGTATGAAATTCAAATATACCAGGAAAGGTCTCTGTGTTCCTTGCCATAAATATGTTTGAAAAGGTACGTGCAGCAGAGAACGCTTGACTCAGCAGAATTTCAGAGATGTCTTCACATACTTTAGCAAAGAGTGCCACGTCATTAATGAGACTTCAGACGGCTTCAACACTTCAAAAGGGTTGCGCACTTCAGACGACTTCAACACTTCAGACGGGTTGAGCACTTCAGACGGCTTCAACACTTCAGACAGGTTGAACCTTCAGAAGGCTTTTCTACTTTAGACAGGTTGAAAGCACTTTAGACAGTCTTTATAAGTTTAGAATGGCTTGCTGAAATCATAGATAATTCATTAAACATTTATGTATCTATGATAAGTATTTTAACCCAAATTTGATAAACATTAAAACTTGAGAGGTGAGCTATCTAAAAACATCATAACTTCCCTTATGATATTTTTGAGACTCAACATATCATATGTTGAGGGCTGCTGTTGGTAAGGTGGTTGTCTTGGTCCTCCATTCTGACTCCAACCAGAGTTGGTTTGGTTATTTCTCCAACCTTGTGAATATTGATTGTTGTTATTATTGGAGTAATTCCCTTGCCTTCCCTGGTTACCCATGAAGTTGACTTGTTCTGGTTGTGTTCCTTGGCTAGCACATTGACCATTTAGATGGTCACCTCCACAGAAATCACAAATCAATGATCGGGCTTGGATGGGTTGTGATTGGACAGCTTTGAGTTGTTGAGGCAGTGCCTTCAACGTCTCACTGAGTGCTTCTAGTTGACGTTTAATGAGCTTGTTCTCAGCTAATAGAGCATCACTTTGATTGAGTTCCAGCATCCCTTTCTTTGGTAATTGTGCGGGCTGTCTTCCACTTTGAGCTTGTTGATTGTTCCGTGCAAAGTGGTTGATGATTTCTAGCGCTCGATCAACTTCTGCGAATAAGATAGTTCCACATGCTGCCGCATCTATGAATGACCTTGAATCTGAATGAAGTCCCTTGCAGAATATGTTGAGTTGGGCTATGTCCTCATAGCCATGGTTGGGACAGTTGCGCAGCATAGACTTGTATCTTTCCCAAGCTTCACAAAGTGGCTTATCAATCCTTTGTCTGAAGGTAGAAATATCTGTTTTGGCTTCTATCTGCTTCCCTGGTGGGAAGAATCTTGTCAAGAATTTCACTTCAACCACACCCCAATTGGTCAAACTTTGATTTGGGTGTGATTGCAGCCATTCCTTAGCTTTACCTATCAAAGAGAAAGGAAACAAGCATAAGTAAACAAATTCCAAATTACCTTCCTCGAATCCCATAGTACCAATCAATTCATAAAAGTTAGAGAGATGAGTATTTGGATTTTCATGATCCAATCCAGCGAATTGATGTGCACTAATGAGGTTGAGATGTGCAGTCTTCAACTCCAAAGCTCTTGCGTTTGGTGGTAACACAATGCTTGAGAAGTGACGTGGTCCTTGATGGGAGATATAATCCCCTAGCGTCTTTCTTGGACGTTCCTCTGCCATGTTTTTGGGTTCCTCAACAATTATTCTCCTTCTTCTCCTTCTCGAGTTTCTACCTCTGTTCCTTCGCGATGTCCTTTCTATTTTCGGGTCGAACTGTAATTGATTGGGAGACGCCTGACCTCTCAGAAGCATAAACAAGAAACTTTGAAAAAGGTAAGTGTTGAAGAGAATTTAATAATAATAGAAAAACAACAAAATTCCTAATATAATATTAAGAAGAATAAATAAAATAAATCCTAAGATAAATTAAAACAAAAAGAAATCCTAAGATAGATGTTCTTGATAACTAGACCGCCAAGGTCTACACGAATTGGAAACCGTTCCCCGGAAACGGCGCCAAAAATACTTGATGGGTTTCTGGCAAGCAAACCAAAAATCCAGTAGTATAATAGTAAGAAGGATATCGTATCCACAGGGAACGGTCAACTCGCGTATATTCGTGATCTATTTATCAAGATAAATAACGGTTTTGAGAGTATTGTTGCGGAGATTGTAAATAGAAAATTATAATCAATTGAATTAGAAAGGAATAGTTAGAGACACTTTACTTTGATTAGGATTGGACTTCATATCATCACACCCTTCGCGCATTTAAAAACTATCTATTATTTTACGTTTACTCTATAATACTGTAGACAAACTATATTGCTAAGACCCCGAGTTACCAGCAGCCTCACACACTCAAAGGTAATCCATGTGGGCTCTCCCAGGCGACAGACTTACCCTCGACTTATTTTTCTTTCTTTTATTCCGTTTGTAAAAGAACTAATTGATAAACGAGACCTACTACTCTGGTCGCATCTTCGCTAGAGTACTGTCACTACCCATCACTCATTAGAATACATCCACGGTTCGCTTCCTGGATTGACAATCAACTAATCCTTTGCTATCGGTAATTTAATAACCATGCCTATCCTGTAGACGCCCTTCATTAGAGTACTCACACTACCCATCAATCACTAGCAACGCCCATGTTTCGGTTCACTGGCTACTGAGTCCTCTTATTCACTCAGAGAATGGGTTTCTTCATAATCCACTCCCCCATCCTTAATCCTAGTCGAAACTAGCCTATAACTCCGGCGCAAGCGCGAAAGTTAGGAATTAAGCACAGAATAAGATTACCAATATTATAGACAGAAAGCTTAGGAAATAATAATATAGAGTTTACATACACTTGGGGATAGAATCAATTACATCCAATCCTAATGGAGAGTTAACTACACAAGGTAGCCATACAAACCACCGAAGATGCTGTCACCATCTTCAATCCTTGTGAAGCGCTCCTCCTCTCCTACTCTAAAATTAGCTCTGGTGCATTATCACTGAAATATGACTGAATTACAATAATTGTGCACACTTGTTCTTGTGCAAGAGGTTCCTATTTATAGGCTAAGGAAAGACAAAGAAAATTGGGGAGAAATCTATCTAAAAACGGCAACAGGGCAAGAATCAGCATGATCTGCGCTACAGCGCAGGTTGCAGCGCAGGATCCAGAGAGCTGCGCTTCACCCTGCGCTACAGCGCAGGTTGAAGTGCAGAATGCGTCCTGCAGCTTCAATCTTTCTCTTTTTAACTTGATCTCTCCCCGAGACTGGTTTTGGTTGATTTGTCTTTTCTTGTTTCCCTTTTCTTGATGAAATCTTTGCATTTATTGAGCATCTTGGATTTAATTGGGAAGGTTGTCTGCAGAATCCTTTTTTAATTGGCAGTGATATCTTCATTAATTACCCTCAAATAATCTTCAAATATTCATTAAATGCCTTCAATTAAACTTCAGATCTTGCAAATATCTCTCTTAGTTAATGTTATCTTTCCTTCAAATCAAATCCTTGCAATATTCTGCAAAAATCAGCAATATTTCTATCAAAATAGCATCAAATTTAAATCCAAGATTAATAAATACAATTTATCTAATATTTAATAAAAATGGATTAAACTGGGGCAAAAATATCATTTTATCCTTGATAAGTGAACTAAAAAGTGCTCTAATTTATCAACTAATTTTCACTATCAATAGCATCAGCGAGAGTAGTATTTAAAGTTAAGGAACCGTAAGGGTGTAATTTTATGTGATCCAAATCCCGTGAATGAATTAAGGGAGTCAGGTTAGGAACTTAGATTCGGAGGTAAGAGGAGAAAAGAGATGTTAGGATAGTGAGACAGCGAGTCAGACCTAGAGCGGGATTCAGGGGAGCAATGGGAACCGGAATTGAAATAGAAGGTAGAAGAGGCAAGATTTGGAGGTCAACCAACTCTTAGAGCCTTGAGTCACCTTGGGCAATGAAGGTTTTAACTAACAAACAATAATTGGGAGGACTCTAAGAGTACGACATAGCTGTCGTTAGGAGGTGAATTGCAGTTGAAAGATAACCAGAGCGAATTTTAGGGACAAAATTCCTTTTAGGGGCGTAGAATTGTAACATCCCGGAAACTGGAACATAGGAAACATAAGAGAAGCCTTAGGTGGTGAACCTAGCTAAGAGAGGAAGTTAGAAATAGGATGAGAATCCGGAGGTTAAGTGTGACTTCAGACAAGAAATTAGGGAAAATCCATGTGGAACCATGTGTTTTAAAAGAGTATAGAGGAGGGACTAAGAGTTAAGAAGAAGAGCAACACCCTAGATCTTAGCTTTTAAACGTGGAAGAATAAGGTTCGTAGTCAAGGGAATGGATTTATCAAGAATTAGAGTGGGGAAGGGTTGGACAGGAAGAACTAAGTTAGAAGAAAGTTTTTGAGGATAGGAAGTAGGTTTGAGAAGGAGGGAATTGAATTGGAACCAAGAGGGGCACAAACTGAGGTTATTGCTTAATTTTGGGATTTAGGCCTAATGACCATGGTGCACTAATTCGTAAATATCTAGAGCCAAGGTTTTCCAATTAAGGTGATTCCACTTTCATTAGAAAGCTAACTTCCGGGGCTTCAAATTGATGGGTTATATGATAGGGTTCCGAGCTCATTTGCACTCCCAAAACAGACTCATACTCGCTCAAGCGAAAAATCTCGCTTGAGCGAGAATTGTCCAGAGAAGGGTTGCTCTCTAGGGTATTTTCGCTCAAGCAAGAATCTAGCTTGAGCTAGAATACACGAAGTCAGTTTTTAAAAATAGAAAGTTTCACTCTCTTCTCTCATTTTCCTTTGTCTCCTAGGGTTTCTAGAGAGAGAGAGTTCTAGAGAGAGGGAGCTTGTCGACTTGAAGGAGGAAGAAAAGGAAGATCAAGAAGCATCTCTAAGGTTCCCAATTACTTGAGGAGCTTGGGATTTCCCCTCTCCACCTCTCATCCTCCCCTATTTCTTCCCCTAAGGTGAGTGTGGTTCACTCACTTGCTTATTTGTCAATTAAATTCCCTTGTATGACCCATATTCTACCTTCCCTTGCTTGCATTCATGGTTATTGATGATTATAGGAAGCTAGGGTTGTTGATTTTAATGTATTCTCTTGTAATGCAAACCCTAGGTTAGAGAATTTGGGGGTTTTCATGAAATTGAAGTTTTGGGTGTGATTATGCTTACAATTGCTCATGTTTATGTATTCTATCATGTTTGTGCATAATCTGAATGTTTGCACATGATTTTACCCCCATCATGTTCATGGAAAATGTTTGGGTCTTTGACCTCATGAAAATGGTAAAGGAAATGTTAAAGGAAATGGTTTTGGGTCTTTGAACCAAAGAGGGGTCTTCGGACCAAAGAGGTACAAGAGAGGCAGTCGCTTTTACTCCTAGGCCAAGGGGTAACTGAGATTCCTCAATTAAAAATGAACCATGCATGTTTAATCTTAAAACTTAATGAGGGTGGCCCTGGATGACGGTCCTTGGTCACATGGCCGAGCGTTCAAAGAGGTTACAGTGAAAAGAACCCGTGGGTGTCTAGGTTATGACACTTGAGGACTAACTCTTCATTGATTGCTTATGTGACTGACTCATGATTTCAGATTCTCCCTTAAGTCCATTTGCATAATTCTCTAAAGTATGATGTATCTTTCATGGTCCAGTTACCTGTGTTGTGATTCATATATGATGTTATGTGATTGTATGTTCTCCCCCACACTACACACACATTTATCGCACTCACTGGGACGTAGTCTCACCCCACGTTGCGGGGAATCACTTTCAGTTGTGCATGATAGGATTCTTTGACATTGGAAGAAGAGTTGGAGTTTTGCAGTGGGTACTTATGCCCCTTATGTTTCCTGTAGTCCTGGAATGTCTAATCCTATTTAAATTATGTAATGGATAAGGATTGTAATTGAATTTGTAATGGATTATTATCATTGTATGTAATTGTATTATTCGTTTATATGGCTAATATGAAAGCTTGAGGTTTTTGCCATGGAGGCCATTTGTTAATGAAATAGTTTAGTGATTTTAAATGCATGAACTGTATTGGTGGTTTTGCTGGTTTTCAGGTGAAGTCAAAAATTGGGAAACGTCCAGTTTTCAGGGGAAACTTTGTCTGATTTTAAATGCATGAATTGATTGAGTGCTTGATTCTTGAAAAAAAATGGTGTTTATGAGTTTATGAATAAAGGTGTGAACTTGAAAATGTTTATGAATGAATCTGGGTGAATTAGTATGATATTGATTGGTTAGAATGTTTTTTGATGATTGTGTTAAATTTTGGTGAAGTTTTGGAAGTTGTTGGAATTTTTGTGTTTTGATGAACATTCAAAGTGTTCATCTTTGTTCTTGAGTTGTTCATAAGGAAACTCACCAAGAACTTGTTTTGATCTCGAAATGATCAAGAGAAGTTGGAAAAAAGTGTTTTTGGGCCTTAGTGGTCCAATAGGCCAAGAAACTAAATTAACTAAAAAGGTTTAAATTCAAATAGGAATAAATCTTTAAAAATACCAAAAGAGATAAATTCGAATGCCAAGCTTAACCCAAGTAAAAGTCACCATAAAAGTCAAATTTTTGAGTAGTAATGTGCTAAAATGGACTCCTAAGAGTTGTCTAACCTTTGGGCCCTTGGTTCAGGCCCAAAACCTTCAAAAAGAGTCAAAGGACTCATCAAAAGTCAACCAAAAACATTTCATGGATTTGGGCTTAGATTAGAGTTGGACCTCAACTCTAATCCAACCTATCGAGACTAAAACTTAGAAATTAATTAGTGGGCCTAGCTAATTCAATTTGTCTAAGATTATTAATTCAATCCACTTAAGTTAATTAAGTGAAGAGTAATTAATAAAGACTAAAGTTAATTAACCTTAATGAAGACTTACTTTAACCTTAATCTTAATCAGTAATCACTAATGGAGTACTAATTAAGTAATTAAGACTTAATGATGATTAAGAACTAATTAATTATGATTAACCCTAATCAAGAGTAATTAAAAGCTTAATTCAAGATAAAAGAGAGATTAAGGAATCATTAAGAATTAATTAGGATCTTAAGTAAAGATTAAGACTTAATTAAGGAGGTTTAGGATTAATTATAGCCTAATTAAGGAAGAATTGCCATGATTAAAGAATAAACCTAGTCTTGATTAGACATACCAGAAGAATTAAGATAGGTAACACCATTCATAAAACACAATCATAAGTCTTAGTAATCAATAGGACTTAAGTGAAAATGATTGTTAATTTAAGGAAAAACATTAGTACAAACTACCTTAAAAGTTTATAACCAACATACTCTTTCTGCATAAAACTTGAGAAGCTTAGTGAGATAATGCGGTTCCAACCCATGATGGGGTTTGGCTTCCTTAAAGGAAAGACATTGAATCGAGTCATACCACGACTAAGTGGTGACGTAGAATGATTCGATGGGCTTTTCCTGTAAGGACTGTGTATGCTGAGAAAGCATTGATTGGCTTCCTTGAAGGAAAGACATTGAATCGGGTCGTACCACGGGTAAGTGGTGACGTAGAATGATTCGATGGGTTTTGCCTGTAAGGACTGTGTATGCTGAGAAGCATTGTTGTGTGACATGCATCATAAAGCATCGATAATGTTCAAGGTTGAAAACCTTACGACCATAATATGGTAGTGACACTTTGGTACAGTGTGAAACTGGTTGGGAAGGGTGCACTGGGTTTTGCAAAGAACGCCAGCGGGTCCTCAAATGGGACGCCAACCCTGAGGATAGTCGAGTTCCAGAAAGGACATCATGAGACGTAGGCTAGCTCCCTACTGTCGAGTCCGAAGGGGTACAAGCTTAGCTATCCTCTCGCTCTCATGGTTTCGGGGTCAGTTGAGATTGTGTGGAAGGACGCATAAAAGAATTTGGCCAAAAAAAAATGAATGAGCAATGCTCCTTGTACTGATTGCTAGTACAGACTCTAACTCCTGATACGTTGTACATATATGGTCGGGCAGTTGCTGTGTGCTCTGCGGATGGTGATGTTTCCCGGGCCCTCATGCATTAGTCATTGCATTATAGTTGCAAGGTTGCATTCAAATGAGTGTACTATGATGACACGTTTGTGATTGCTTGTTGATTGATCTGTATGGATTATCCCTGTGTATGTGCTCTAGTATACTGTATCCTATGTGTTGTGAGTTCATGCGATGTGTTCTCACCCTTCCTTTCTGCTTCTGTTATTTTCTGTTATTGGATTTCTTTCGCTACGTCGATAGTCGGCATTGGAGATCTTCAGCATGACATCGATGAGAGTGCAGCTGCGGTGGATGCCCAGGGGTACCTGGAGGGTGACGGACGTTCCTCGTAGATGTGAGTTCATCGGGGAGGTTCGCGTCATTATCACTCATCCCGGCCTCCCGCTCGTACCAGAGATGGACTTTGTTATACCAGTGACCCTCGAGTTTCCAACGCCACCTAACTTGGTGCGCTATACCACTTACCGTCCTTCACGTCGTCGTCCTGCATCATCTGTGGCATCACGAGCATCCAGGATTGAAGACTTGGTGGGAACCAACTCGCCTAGGTATTCACCTACTTCAGTGGCCTTGGGTTCACAGTCTCTACATTCTGATGCACGAGACGAACCTCCCTCGGAGGAGTTTGAGATGATCACCATCGGGGATGCTGGGAGGAGGAGCCATAGGGTGATTACTGTTGAGTCGAGTGACGACGAGTAGGATTAGTATGGTTTGAGTCTAGGTAGTAGCAGCTCTGATTTTAGCGACCTCTTCTTTTGTATTTATCTGAGGTCTTGTTTGTTTTAGCTTACTACTAGAATTCATATTTTGATGTAGATATTCAGGTGACTCGAGAGGTACACTACCCTTATGCATGTATGTATATATATCATGATATTTTTGTTTCCCTATGCTGATTTTATAAATGCATGTATGCTGTGTATGTGCACGATGTGGTAACCGTCTAGACGTTTTTGGAAAACAAGTTTCAAAAGTAAGGAAGGGATATTTCATAAATACTTAAATAAAAATTAGAGATGTAGTAGGATTGACAATGACTAAACCCTTTTAAGAAAAAAAAATATAATTCCACATTTTTAACGTTTCTAAAAACAGTAATTCCGTTAGTCACGTGTAACATATGTGATATTCTTAGTGGTAACTAGGGGTGTTGCATTGAGTATAGCTCACACACTTTCACTTTTGTAATGTGATTCTCCCTCCATGAACCCTACTCTCTTTTCCCCTTGCCTTTTTACTTGTGAATGTCTATTTGTTTAGGATTGTCTATTTATTTGCATCATTTGATGGTATGGAGTAGAAATGTATGAGGGGATTTTCCCCAAGTTAGGGCTTCATTATCAATTGAGAATGATTTCCCTTGTTGCCTCATTCATGGAACTTGTGTTGAATTGAGCATTATATCATGGCCCTTGGCCCCAGTTAAGTAATTGGAAAATGAATTTGGACTTCGGTCCTTGGTTTAAGATTCGGGTTTCGGCCCACGATGATTAAGGGTGATTAGTACCCAGTTGTGGTGATTAGTACCCAGGGAAGACGTTCCTTGTAGTCTGAGCTCAAGTCTAGCCACATAGTCATATAATGATAAAACCTTGTTTGCCGAGTAATGAAGGTCTTGCACATCCATGTTTACATTTGAGATGAGTTATCATGATTTTGTTATTTTATTGATTCTGTTGCATTCATTTTCCATTTTTCCCCAAACTGCATACTGCATAGTTATATTCACTGAGACTACTGTCTCACCACACGTTTTGTGGACTACATTTTAGATGCGCAGGTTCGACCCCGCACTTGTCCTTGAGCACGGAGCTTGGGAGTTCTATTTTTATGTATTTTGAGAATGGTTTAGGATTCCATTTTGTTGATATGTATGCCTTGATGATGAGACCAGTATGTATTCTTTTGAGGGGATATTATTGTACATGTGTATCTTGAGCCTTCTATTTTGTTATAACACATGTATGGGTGTACCCCCAGCTGATTACTATGTATTGGACAAATTGTAGTCATATGGCATTGCTATGTATGGTTATTCTAGTTGATGTTTTTCATATATTGTTTAAGTAATCATTGGGACTTAAGCGTTATATGATGTATGTATTTGCGATATTAAAATGACTGAAATAATTTTAGAGATTTGGGTATTTGACTCCCAACGAGCTAAATTCTCGGATTTAGAAATTAGAACGTTACATTACGGACTTCATTTCCTCCCAAGAGGAAACCAAAGGTGCATTACTTCTCCTCCTATCAGCTTGAAGGTGATGGCACCAAACTAAGGCACAATTTTTAAACTCAAGAGAAGCAATTTTCACTTTTTCTTCTTCCCTATACCCATGGAAACTAAAGATTTGTTCAATTTTAAGTTCCCACTCAAGGTATTGTTCTACATTATTCTTTCCATTGAAGGTTGGGACTTCAATTTTTACTCCTCTCAAGCCTTGTTCCCTACTAGGCTCCTCATTCCTCCTAGTTTCTATCCTATGTCTTCTTGGTCTACTTCATAGTACTCATCCCTTTCTTCCCTAGGATCTTCTCTCCTTTCATGCCTCATATGCCTCCTATTTCCATCATCTTCCCATCTATAGGTAAGACTAGAGTTCCTTTCTCCTTCACTACTCTCCATGTGATACTTATCTTTAAACCTAATTGATTTTCTTCCATCACTTTCTTCAGCCCAAGAAGAATATCTTCTCTCTCCTATCCTACTTCTAGTTAACTATTTCCTCAAATTACTTATTTCATTCCTCATCATTCTTGTTAAGTTTTGAGACATAGCCTCTAACTCAGCCCTATATTTTAGAGTTTTAGGTGATGGAGGGGGTGAATTTCTACTAGCCATTTCTTTTAAATTTTTCTTTGTTTTTAAGTTTTAAAAGGACCTCTCCACTCTACTAAGTGTTTACACTCAATGGAATGTATTCACTCGTGTATGTCACTCTTTTTTGGCTTTTTCTATAACAAATCACTCTTGCCTCTTCTACTCAGGTAAGGTTTGGTTAGGCTTGCAAAAACCAAAGCAAGTCTTAATCCAACTCTACTCAAACTAGAGAATGCACGGGCAACAAAATTATCTACAAGGAAGTTAGAAGTTCCCTAAGACAATACTAAGAATTGAGTTGACAAGCAAGAAATCTAGTTACCAAAAACTCTTATACACAAGAATAAACAGCAAACAAGATAAAACACATAGAAATTGCAAAGAGAAATGTTTTGGTTTAAGTTTTGATTCAAAAGGAAAAAGTTCCAAAAGTTGCCAAGATGTTGTAGAAATCTTGCAAATTACAACTCAAATGAAGGAAGATACAAACAAATTGAAAATTACAATAGAAAAGGGAAACTGAATTGTTGGGCTCTTTTTTTCTTTCTCTTTTTTTTTTAAAAAAAAAATTGGAAGATTCATATTTTGCTCAAATATATGTTTTTGACTTTGAATTTCTTTTTCTTTTCTTTTGCACCTTTTTTTTATATTTTATACTAATATATTTTTTTGACTATTTTTCTTTCTTTTCTTTTATTTTGTAAATTTTCTTTTGTCTTTTTCCCCAACAGAAAATTGTAGGAAGTGTAAAAAAATTATAAGAAATTAATCCCTATTCTAAAAGAAAATTTTCATGTATCTAGCCTAAAAATAGGACTAAAAACGTTACCAAAACTGGTAAAAATTGTTTGTTTTCTAAAACTTGTTTTGAAAAATGAAATGGAAACTTGAATAAAAAATTACTTAGCACTTTCCTTAAATTACAAAAAAAATTGTACACAACAATTCAAGCGAGTTGGATTGACTTTATGGATCAAACTGAGAAAACAGTGAAAAATTCAACAAAGAAATTGGCGAATTTTTGCCTCTTTTCTGAGCTACAAACCCAGCTTAGACTTGAGCATTTTGTGTAATCAGACGGGCGTTTCCTAAGGATTTGCTAGCGAGCAATTCAAATTTGCAATCAGAATAGAAGAATAACAGACAGAACCAAAGCATAAAATTGAACAAAACATGCCCAAAAAATGCGCATAAAATAGGCAAAAATATGAGGAAAATTGCGCAAAATTAAATGACTGAAATATAAAGGGGATGATTTGAAAATAAAAGGATGGGGAGAACAGAAAGTAAATGGAAAAAATGTAGAGGGGATGAGCATAACTTAAAAGGATGAGGAAGAGAAGAATTTAAATGGCAAAAAGTAAAGGGGATGAGAAAAAATTAAAAGGATGGGGATGAACTGAATGTAAAGCAATTGAATATGGGAATGGGGATGGAATGTGGATTGAATTAATGTAGGTGAACGATATTTTGAAAATGAAGACAACAAAGCCTTCACTTACCAAACTCCACCGGAATAAAACAAACAGTTATAGCAAGAATAGCTCAAGAACAAGCAAGAACAAGTATGAACAATTGAGCAAGCATTTAATCAAACACCTAGAGGAGGTATAAAAACTTCGCCATACAGCCCCCTATACTAGCTCAAATCAAGCAAGAAGACATGCAAACAAGAGCTGCAGTGCAGCAGAAGAGCACCTCGGGCTCAGAACAGTCCAACAGTCCAACAATTACAATGAAATTGAGCTTGAATATATGGAAAATCTAGGTGAAAAAAATGAAAATTTTGCACCTACAAGTGCAGTAAGCCGCGACAATGATGGTGGAAAATAACCCCCAAACAACTCCAAAATCACAGAGCTTTGATTACCATTTGATAACAGTTGATTTCCCGGATCTAGAATTTGAAGCAAGGAGCCAAAAAGTGAGTTAGAAATCGGCCAATATGATGGAAAGGAAAATGAAGAAGAAATGATAAAAAATGGAAGAAGATTGTGAGGGGGATGATCGCCACTACAACAGGAAACTCCTACGGCAGATAAGATCGGTGCAAGACGCCACCAATTCGAGGGAGTCGGATAAGTCTCTAATGGTTTGAGCAAGAACCACCAAGCCTTCTCTACTCACACAAGTTGAGGAGGAAAACTGACAGAATGTCATTACTCTAAAAATCAAGTTACAAAACATGAAGAGGAGCCCCCTGTTTATAGATGAGGTGGGCGGTCAAATGAGAAGGAAAATGAGGAAAAATAAAAGATGACTAAAAATTTTCCTAATTTGGTGTTGAACCCATGTTCTAAGGCTAATGTAGCTCAAGTAGCTACTAACCACTAAAACTACTTAAAAATAGCGCCAAATGAAGATTAGGAATTAGGAAAATTACAAATAAGTCCTAATACAATTAAATCCTAATTAATTCCTAATTAAGATGGAATCTTCATGTTGACTTGGTAAAGGTTGACCATGGGGTTGACCAACAATAGGGTTGACCAAAGCTTGGTTCAAGACCAAGCACACCAGTCAGGCTCAAGCTATCCTCTAGCTCAACAAATCTCTGCTACCAGCTCAGAGCTCCACTAGCAGTTTCCATCAAAATGTGATCTCGAACCATGAAAATAACAAATTCATAAGAACTTATGTGAAGTATGCATAATCATATTGATTATGAAGTTCAGAAAGGTGGAATCAAAAGCATGCATGGAGTAAAAGTGATCCAACTAGAACTAAAATAAAGGAGACACAAGTACTCATCATTAATTTCATCACAAAAACGTTGCAAAATATTGTAAGCACAATTAGAACAAATATGTCATAATAAAATGTTTTTGCACATCATAGATTTTCTAACAAATGCTATATCATATAAAAATTCCACATATTCCTTCTAGTAGCATGTGACACACTCGATAGTTGACACACTTAATAGGTAAAAGGTTTTTATAAAGTAATGAAAAATACGAGAAAATTTTCAAAAATAAATTTTAATGATCTTTACAGCGTAAACTAAAGTAAAGTAGTCAAATAAATTGATACTGAAATATATGATATTGATTGTCTTACAGTTTTGTTGGCAATGCGACTAGTACAAATCATCATGGTAATAAGAGTAGCTAGTCACAATTATATGTATACATCATACAAAATAGCCTCTCAACTAGGCATATGTATCATCTTTGGTCCGGTAATTATGTCGCTCTGATGTCATTCATGGTTGTACCTAAAAATCATAAAAAAGTCAAAAATAAAAGAGGAGACACCCAATCTAGCAGAGTTCTCCAAAAAAAGCTATGTCAGGTCAGTGGGGAACCCATCTAGGGTGATATGTTGAGGGTCCGAAAGCTACTAATGATAAAGAGGGGCAATGAGGGATATATCCCTCAATGATAGCATCAATGATAAGGAAGCACCTACACCTAAGGCATTCGGAGACTCGAGTGGACCTATGACAAGGGGAAAGGCCAAGAGGATCAAACAAGATCTCTTTAAACTGGTGTCCTACATTTTTTAGGATATAGACTTTAGGAAGGACACTAGTGACATTATGGAGGGTCATGTGACTCTAAACACCACTTTAGACTAGGACTAAGGGATGGGTCTTGGCATAAATTCCATAGTTTAATAGTTCTTATTTGATTTTGATTTGTATTCTATTTTTCCATGTATTAGGCGCTACTTTTTGAGTTTTAATGGTTAAGTGGCTTCTAAGCTACATATGTTAGGAGTCATTGGGTTCAACACCCAATTAGGATAGAATTTGAATTCTCTTATTTTCCTTCCCATTAAGTGGCTGGCCTCTCTCCTATATAATGAGTGGGTCTCCCTCATTTGTACTCCTGATGTTGATTTGAATGCATTTAGCCTTGAGCTAGTTTTCCTCATAGTGTGAGTAGAGAAGGGTTAAAGGTGCTTCCCCAAAATATTCAAGAGACTTATCCACCTTCAAGAGCCGGTGGCGTTTAAGCTTTAGAACTTATCAGCTAGAGGAGTTACCTCTACTATGACATTCCCATCCATTTCTATCCTCTCCATATTTTCCATATTTCTTCTTCATTTTCTCTCTAAATTCCAAATTTTTATTATCATTATTCTTGGTCTGTGAGTTAAACCATTGCATTTTGTCTTCAATTCAAGATCCATAATGCAGGTTCTATCAATTGGTCATAAGAGCTATGTTGAATCAAAGTCAATTAGAGCCTTGGGAGTCACTTTGGGGTGGATTTTTAGGCTGCAAATAGGCGTAAATTTATTCCCTCATTTTTCTTACATTTCCCTGTATTCCATCTCAATTTCTGTCTAATTTTTAGGTTGTTTATTAGTTCTGAGCCCGAGGTGCTTATCTACTGCAATTCGGCAATTATTCCTCTATCATGGTGATTAATTTGAGCTAGTATAGGGGGTTGTATGTGTGTGCCTATGTACCCCCTCTAGATGCTTAAATAATTTCCCGTTCAGGTGTTCTTACTTGTACTTTATGTTCTTGACTTACTTCTTTTGGCAAACTTCATACCAAAAGCTTTGGCAAACTTCATAACTATAACCTAACCCACCGACACAAACCACACCGACATGTTGATTAGGCTTGTCAAGACCATAATATTTGAGAGGATTACACATTGTGATTCCAGCATTGAGATGAGGTACAACAACATCAAGAGGGAAGCCATCATGAAAGCCAACCACAGAGTGTGCATAAACTCATAAATATGTAACCTGAAAAGTTCACTCTCGATGGGTTAGGCTATATAGCTGTGAAGGTTGCCAAAGCTTTTGGTGCTAAGGTAACAATAATCTGTACATCACCCAATTAAATAAAGGAAGCACTAGAACACCTTGGACATGACTAGTTTATGATAAGCCATGACCAAGATCTGATAGAGGTGCAAGTCATCATCTAAAAACTTAAGAATGAATTAATGATAAACAGTTAACAATTTTTCTTCATTTAGTCTTGTAGTCTGCTATGGGAACTTTGAAGGGTATAATTGACACAGTTTCTGTCTATCATCCCCTATTACCTATGCTCAGTTTATTAGACTCCTCTTTCTCTTCATTAAAGTTTGTTCCTCTATCCAATGTAAAACAACAATTTCTTTTGGCATAGGTATCACATTCATGATTAGAGTTCAAACTAGCCATCCATTGGATCCTCTTTATGTTGTTGAAATTTCAATAACTATAAGAACAGTTCGGAAAGTTGGGGCAACACCTGAGGTACAATAACCATTTTCCTCTTTCGACGTATATTTCGTTACTCTAAATTGGTATTAGAATTTGTTTTCATTGCAGAAGTATAACCATTTTAATTTCAAGATTCCTGTACTAACCTACGGGATAAACAAGAATTAATATCTCCACCAAACACTTGTCACAACAATTCATTTATCTAGTCCACTAAGCTTTAACACTTAATCTTTAGTTAATTCTACTCGTGCAGATCACCTTGGAGGAAAGGATATGGTTTAGATAACCAAAGATGATGTGTTAAAGCTTAATAGACTAAATAAATGAACTTTTGTGATAAGAGATTTGTGGAGATGTTAAAGCTTGCGTATCTCGTATGTTGGAGCATGAATCTTGAAACTAAAACGATTATCCTTATACAATGAAAACAAATTATAATAGAAAATCAAAGTAATGAAATACACCAAAAGAGGCAAATTGTTAATGTACCAGTGTTGCCCTGTTGCCCGAACAGTTCTTACAGGTATTGAAATTTCAACAGCAAAAAGAGGATCCAACGGATGGCTAGTTTAAACTCTCATCATGACTAGGATAGTTATGCAGAAAGAAATTGTTATTTCACTTTGTATAGATGAAGAAACATTATTGAAGAGAAAGAGGAATTGAATAAATCAAGCAGAGGTAATAGGGGCTAATAGGCATAAAATGTGTCAATAATACCATCCAAAGTACCCATAAAGACCTACAAGACAAATTAAAAAAAAGTTGTAAATTGATTATTGTTGATTCATTGTTAATTTTTTAGATGATAACTTGCACGTCTATCATGACTTATCAAAAAAGAGTCAGCTCCAAGGTGTTCTAGTGCTTCCTCTTTTTTATTGGGTGATGTAATGATTATTGTTACCTTAGTGAAAAGTGAAAAATATATGATAATTTACTGTATAATTTCTGCACTTATTAAGGGTAAAATAGTAAATTTATGCCCCAAATTACCTCTTTTTAGTAATAAATGCATATTTTGTAATTATTTTATTTGAATTTGAATATGATGCTATTTTGATAGAAAATATGTTGATTTTGCAGATAAAAGGGCAAGTTTTAAATTGAGAAACAAGATAGCATTTATTTGAAAAGAGAATCTTCAAGATAAGGATTTAAATGGTAACTGATTAGGATAAGATCAGCAATTAATTGGATAAGGATTCTGCAGATTTAAGTCTAAATTCAAATTGAAGATCAAATCAGCAAAAGATCAAGCTAGAAAGAGGGAAATAAGGAAAGCAGATCAAACAAGGATAAGATCAGGAAGAGATCAAGCTGAAAATGAGGAAATCAAGGAAAGCTGGAACGTAACTCACACTCCAACTCGCTGAGCATAGGTGGAGCGCAGCATTTAAAATTGCATTATGGATCCTGCGCTTCAAACGCGCTGAGCGCAGGATGAAGCGCAGGATACGGATCAGTTTTTCAAATGATTTCAAATCAGATTCCTTTCAGATTTCAGATGGCTTTCCAACCTCTATAAATAAAACCTTTTTGCAAAGATCAAAGGAGCTTTTGGGGAGACGGCGGAGCAGATCTGGAGCTAGAGAAAAGTGTGACAGTTTCTCTATCAGTTTGTAATGGCTACCATGAGTAGCTAAACTCTCCCACAGGATTGAATGTAGTTGATTCAAACCCCTATTGTATTTGGATTCTCTTTGTTATCTATGAATCTCTATTTTTATAATATATTGGTGTTTTTACTCTATTCTTAATGCTTAGCTTCCGCCTTTGTGCCGGAGTTATGATATGGTTTTATGGGGCGCACTGAAAGGTGGTTGTGTAAAATCAGGAGCGAGTTCTTGGGAGCCTAGGAATAGGGATCTTGAATTCTGATTTGGGTAAAAATTACTCTATAGGATTGAATGCCTAGGAATAGGGTTCGATTTATGGATAGCTATTAACAACTGTTCTTAATGCTAGGCAATTCGATTAAGCAGCCCAGGAATGGGTGTTTAGGGGGTTGGTCTAAGGATTTCATAGTTGAGGAATCTTTATGAATGAATTTTATTTAGGCTTCAATAAATATAATTATAAATTCTTAGATCTCATTGGTTTTCAAATACAAGAAGGGTGCGATAGACGAAGTTCAATCCTAATTCTAGTATCTTGCTCTACCTTATCTCAAATTACTGCTTTTAATTTACTATTGCAATCTACACAATCAACAACCATATTCTCTTACTTGATAAGTGTGATCACTATGATTTAAATTGTACCGTTCCCTATGGATATGACAACTCTCTTACTTTCTATTATACTGTTGTGATTTTGGTACGCTTGCCAAGAACTCAACAAGTATTTTTGGTGTCGTTGTCGGGGAACAGTGTCTCAATTTAAATTCTTGGGAGGTCTATCCTATCAAGTTGTAAATATTTTTTTTATTTCTTTTATTTTTATTTTTCTGTTAATTTACTTTTCTTTTTTTTAGGAATTTAATTTTTAATTATTTTAATTTTAATGTTAAAAATTTTTAATTCTTAGGAAAATTTATTTTATTTTATTTTATTTATTTATTTATTTATATTATTATTTTGTTCCTCTCTTCCTAGCTAATCTTTGTTTGAGTTTCTTGATTTATGCTCTTGAGAGGACAGGTGTCTCAAAATCAATTGATATTTGATCCTGAAATAGAGAGGACATCTAGAAGAAACAGGAGTAGAAACAGGAGAAGAAGACAAAGGCAAGCTCAAGGAGAAAATTTCAACACTCTCAGCTCATCTACTACAAGTGAGATAAAAATTTAAGATATGGCTGAGGAACAACAAATTCCACAAAGAAGAGTCTTAGGAGACTATATCATGCAACAAGGGCCATGCTACTTCTCAAGCATAGTTTTACCTGTTACTGCAAAACCTTTGGAGATAAAGCCAGCATATTTGAGCCTCATCAGTGCCCACCAATTCAAAGGATTGGATCATGAAGATCCACATACTCACCTTTCCACCTTCTATGAATTGATTGGTACAATGGGATTTGAGGAAAGAGATTTGGAATCTGTCTACTTACGATTGTTTCCCTTTTCTCTAATAGGTAAGGCAAAGCAGTGGCTGAAGTCACATCCTAATCAAAGTCTGAACAATTGGGGCGTGGTAGAAAAATAAATTTCTGAAGAGATTCTTTCCACCATCCTGCTATATTCAAGCCAAGTCAGACATCTCCACATTCAGGCAAGGAGCAGATGAGCCATTATGTGAAGCCTGGGAAAGATTCAAGTCCTTGCTACGAAAGTGTCCAAACCATGGTTTTGAAGACATTTCCGAACTAAACATCTTTTGCAATGGACTCAGACCCGATTCAAAGTCATTCATAGATGCTGCAGCAGGAGGGACAATTTTGGCAGTAGATACAGAGCGTGCTATTACAATAATTGAGAATTTTGCAATGAATGACCAGCAAGCTCAGTATTGGAGACAGCCAGTTCAGAAGAAGGAGATACTAGATCTCGGTAGCACTGATGCAACGTTAGAAAGAAAACTCCTCTCTCAACAGATAGAGGCACTTACCAAGAGAGTAGATGCACTCACTCAACAATTGCAAGCAGTGCAATCTCAACCCTGCCAACCACCGCAGTTGAATTGTGACTTTTGTGGAGGCGACCTTCCCAATGGTCACTGTTCCTATCAAGATATTCAAGTAGAACAGGTCAACTATGTGGAAAATCAAGGAAGGCAAGGTAATTTCTTCAACAACAACTCTGGGTGGAGCCAAGATAGAGGGTCTACAATGCATGACATAAATTCAAGACTTGAGGAAAAGCTCGATAGACTCATACAAGATATGAATGCCAGTCAAAGAACCCCAGAGACAACATTCAGAAACCTGGAAACTCAAGTGGAGCAATTAAGGAAGCAATTTTCTGTACAACAGGAGTATAGCAAATCAATATCCACCAGAAGTGGTAAAGAAATAGGAAGAGGAATTGGTGATAATATGGTTGTAGAAAGAGAATTTCTAAAAAAGAGAGAGCAAGAAAATAATGAAGAAAAATTGAGAGTGAAGAAGCAAAGGAAGAAGAGAGAGAACCTGAAAGAATAGAAAAAAAAATGAAAGAAAAAGAGAATGATATTGAAACAAAAGAGAGGGAGAAGGAAAGACATACAGGTACCTCAACTTAGGGAATTACCATATCCAAAGAATCCCTCTAAGAAAGATAAAGAAAGGCAGTTTGCAAGATACATGGATATCTTCAAGAGGCTGCAGATAAACATCCCATTTGTGGAGGCTATGGAGCATATGCCAACATATGCAAAGTTTATGAAAGAACTCCTAACTAAAAAGAGGAGATTCACTGATGACACAGTGGAACTAGAAGCAGGATGCAGTGCCATAATTCAAAAGTCATTGCCTCAATAGTCTAAAGATCCTGGAAGTTTCACAATCCCAGTCACCATTGGAGAATTACCAGTGGGGAAGGCAATACTTGATTTAGGTGCCAGTATCAATTTGATGCCCTTATCCATGCTAAAGAGGATTGGAGATCTAGAAGTGAAACCTACAAGGATGAATCTACAGCTAGCTGACAGATCAATGAAGCATCCTTATGGCGTAGCAGAAGATGTGTTGGTAAAGGTAGACAAGTTTATGTTCCCAGTTGACTTTATGGTGATGGATATAGAGGAAGATGCTGAAGTTCCTCTCATACTGGGAAGACCCTTCATGAAAATTGCTAAGGTCATCATTGATGGATATGATGGGAACTTGAAAGTAAGGGCACATGATGATGAAGTTAGTTTTAATGTCTTTGAAGCAATGCAACATCCCAAGGACAAGCATCAATGCCTCAGGATGGATGAAGCGGATGAGATTTTCCTAGAAGCCCAGAAGCAGTTGACAAAAGCAAGCCCCCTTGAGAAGGCTTTGATAGGCACTTTTAATGAGTTTGAAGGAGAAGATGTGAATGAAGTTGAAGAATATTCGAAGCATCTGGATCTAGCCAAGGAAGTCTCATCCGATAAAGTAAAATATGAGAAATTGCAACAGGAGGAGAAAACTAGAAGTCAGAAGCTGGAGTTAAAGGTATTACCTTCTCACCTTAAATATGTTTTTCTTGCTGATGGTGGAAATAAGCCTGTTGTGATAAGTAATGGTTTAACCCCATCCGAGGAGGAAAAGTTAATTTTTGTTTTGAAGGCCAATGAGGGTGCAATAGGTTGGACTTTATCTGACCTTAAGGGTATTAGTCCATCATATTGCATGCACAGGATACACATGGAGGAGGACTATAGACCAGTGGCACAACCTCCAAGGAGATTAAATCCAACCATGAAAGAAGTGGTAAAGAAAGAGGTGATGAAACTTCTTGATGCTGGTATGATCTATCCTATCTCTGACAGCGCCTGGGTCAGTCCGGTTCAGGTAGTTCCTAAAAAAGGAGGTATGACTTTAGTTAACAATGATAAAAATGAATTAATCCCTACTAGGACTGCCACAGGTTGGAGAATGTGTATAGATTATAGGAAATTAAATTAAGCAACTAGAAAAGATCACTTCCCTTTACCCTTTATGGATCAAATGTTAGAAAGGTTAGCAGGGCAAGCTTTTTATTGTTTTTTGGATGGTTACTCTGGTTATAACCAAATAGCTGTAAATCCAGAAGAGCAAGAAAAAATTGCTTTTATTTGTCCTTTTGGTGTTTTTGCTTACAGGAATATGTCTTTTGGATTATGAAACACACTAGCAACCTTTCAGAGATGCATGTTGTCCATTTTCTCAGACTTGGTTGAAAAATGCATAGAAGTATTCATGGATGACTTTTCAGTTTTTAGAGCCTCACTCGATAACTGCCTGGAGAATCTGAACACCGTACTGAAACGGTGTGTTGAAACAAATCTCGTGCTGAACTGGGAAAAGTGTCACTTTATGGTGACTGAAGGAGTGGTGTTGGGCCACAAGATTTCTACTAGAGGCATTGAGGTGGATAAGGCAAAAGAGGAGGTCACTGAGAAGTTGCCACCACCAATAAATGTGAAAGGAGTCAGAAGCTTTTTAGGACATGCTGGTTTCTACAGGAGATTTATCAAAGACTTTTAAAAGATAGCAAAGCCACTCGGTAATCTTCTTAACAAGGATACACCTTTTAATTTTGATGTTGAATGTTAATTGCTTTTAACCTGTTGAAACAAAAATTGACTTCTGCTCCTGTTATAATTGGACCTGATTGGAACCTAGATTTGAATTAATGTGTGATGCTAGTGATTATGCTATAGGGGCAGTTCTAGGACAAAGAAAGGATAAG
This sequence comes from Sesbania bispinosa, assembly GCA_026901365.1. Taxonomy (NCBI): domain Eukaryota; kingdom Viridiplantae; phylum Streptophyta; class Magnoliopsida; order Fabales; family Fabaceae; genus Sesbania; species Sesbania bispinosa. The sequence continues at coordinate 942,632 of QLOH01000153.1, forward strand.
GTTTTTCATGCTATACATTATGCTAGTAAAGTTCTTAATGAAGCACAAATTAATTATGCAACTGCTAAAAAAGAACTGTTAGCAATAGTGTATGCATTAGAAAAATTTAGACCTTATTTGATTGGTTCAATTGTCACTGTCTATACTGATCATGCTGCACTCAAATATCTATTAACCAAATCTGATTCTAAACCTAGACTAATTAGACGGATTCTGTTGTTACAGGAATTTGATTTGGTGGTCAAGGATAAGAAGGGAAGCGAGAATGTTGTGGCCGATCACCTCTCAAGATTGATCAACAAGGAGGTGACAAATGCTCAAACAGAGATGCAAGAAGAATTCCCTGATGAGAAGCTTATGATGATAAAAAAGGCCATGGTTTGCTGACATGGATAAGTACAAGGCAGGAGTGATACCTGAGGATTTCAAATGGCATCCAAAGAGAAAGTTCCTAAGGGATGCACAACGACATGTGTGGGAAGATCCCCACCTTTTCAAGATTGGAGCTGATAACTTATTGAGAAGATGTGTCTCTGATGAAGAAGGCCAAAACATCTTGTGGCATTGTTACAGCTCACCTTATGCAGGACACTTTAATGATGAAAGGACTGCTGCAAAGGTCATACAATCTGGATTCTACTCGCCTTCGTTGTTCAAGGATGCTCACTGTAGGAACACAGGGAAACACTAAAATGGGGGGTTGAATAGTGTTTCTGAATATTTTAGAAAGATTTTCGCAAACAGGTGTTAAAAGCACAATTTCAGACAGGCTCTTCAAGGACTGTCTGAAGTTTTCAGACGGCAAAAAATACTGAAGTTAAAAGATGCTTTTGTGCCTTTATAGAATATCAGATTGATTACTCTAACCCCTTGATTAGTATAAAAAGAATGAACAAGAGATAAGGGTAAGAAAACTTAGCCAAGAAATTTATCCTGGTTCACTCACTACCACTGTGAGCTACGTCCAGTCCCAATGGCAAACAACCACTGGATTTCCACTATATGAATATTCAGATTACAAGCTTGAATGTGAGTACAGTCTCTCCAGACACAATGAGTACAGTCTCTCCAGACACAACGAGTATAGTCTCTCCAGACACCACGAGTACAGTCTCTCCAGACACCATGAGTACAGTCTCTCCAGACACAAACAAGTATTCTTTTCTGTCAAGCCTCTTCAGGCTCTACCACAAGTATTCTTTTTCTGTCAAGCCTCTTCAGGCTCTACCAAGGTTTACAAAGAAAGGAGTTTAAGCTTTTAAACTTTCCAAGTTTGAAGCTCAAACCAATACAATGTACAATAAAAACTGAGGTATGCTCAGGATATACGAATGTGTACAAAGAATTCTATCAGAGAGTTTTTACGGAGTAAAAACTTGCAGCGTGATGTTTCTCTTGGCTTTCTTGTATATTGATTTTCTTTCTTTCTCTTTTTCGTCTCCTTTGATGGTCTTCATAGAGGGGTATTTATACCCAAACTTTAATCCGTTGAAATACCACCGTTTAGAGATAGCATTAAATGCTATTTAATCCGTTGTGAGACATGCTTCTAAGAGCTCTGATATCTCTGACACGATACAAGGTTTCTTTTTGCATTAAGGCCGCTACAAATGTTGTTGCAGAGGCTGCGTTGCAGAGATTTCCTCAGTGGTGTATGAAATTCAAAATCACCAGGAAAGGTCTCTGTGATTCTTGCCATAATCGTGTTTGAAAAGGTACGTGCAGCAGAGATTCAGAAAAGTCTTCACAAGCTTCAGCAGAGAGTGCCACGTCATAAGTGAGACTTCAGACGGCACTGATACTTCAGACGGGTTGAGCTACTTCAGACAGCTTCAACTCTTCAGACGAGTTCTGCTTCTTCAGACAGCTTCAACACTTAGTCTTTCTATGTAGGCTCATAGTGACTCTTGCTGAAATCATAGATAAATCATTAAAGCATATATGTATCTATGATAAATATTTTAACTCAAATTTGTTAAGCATTAAAACTTGGGAATTGAGTTGTCTTAAACATCATATTTTCTTTTATGATATTTTTGAGACTCAACATTCTCCCCCTTTTTAATGATGACAAATTTGTTTAAAATACATAAATCTGAAAGGAGTTTTAAAGATAAAAGTATAGATAGCTCCCCCTCAGATTGTGATCTCTTAAACTGATTTGATCAAAAATCAATTTCTTATATACTCCTCCTGAGTCCTGTAATTTCTTCATTCTTATATACTCCCCCTGAGTCCTGTAATTTCTTCAGATTCAGATTTTGTTAGATTTTAATACTCCCCCTTTTGTCATCAATCAAAAGGGAATAGCAGAGCTAAACAGGAACAGAGCAATAAAATCATATAGAACATATAGCATAATGATAACAATGCACTCATAAAAGGATGAGAAAAACCACTGATTGTATATAGATGGGAATGTTCAAATAAAGAAAAACAAACAATCAGACACTTGTCATAAGCATAAACAAAGGACAATGGCTGAGATGAACAGTCTAATCTTTCTTTTTCAGCAAGGCCTCAGTGAGAAAGGAAATCAAGTCGTCCTTGGCCTTTGTTATTGCAGCTTCCACTGAGGTTTTTAAGTCTTGCTGACCAGATCTGATAAGCTGCTGTTCTTGAAGAATCTGTTCTTGTTGAGCAATCAGATGCTTAGTCTTCTGTTCTTGAGCAGCACACTTCTTTTCAAGTTTCTGCACTTTGGACTTCAACTTAGATTTTCCCCAGCCAAGTCTTGCTCAGATTCATAAAAGATGAGCTGGATGTAGGGGCAAACAAATCTAAGCAGTCCAAATCCTGGCTGTAAGCTGTAGTCAGATGGGCTGAACACAGGGCAGAAGAAGGTGCCAATAGGATTCAGCAGAACCCAATCTTCATTGAAAGAGTCAGCAGGTGGGGGAAAGTGATCTCTCATATAATGATATTTGACAGTGGTTGCCTTTCCAACTCCAACACCAGAATCAACATCAGGACCAGTTGATCCAGAAGAAGATCCAGCATCTTCTCTGATCTTCCAGTAAGAGGACCACATCCAATCTTGAAGTAGATGATCCAGACCTCCTCCTAGATTTATGATGAATTCTGGTAAAGAGTCCCACTCTGATGGACTCATCACTTCAGACACAGGTGAGTTTTTCTTTGAATAGCTTTTAGCTTCCTTGAATTTTTCTTCCAGTAAGGGATACCTAGGAACTATTCTATCAGGTTTCACCAAGATTTTGGTGGTTGGTCTGATTGAACAGGTTCTAGGGGGCCTGTAGCCTCTCATCCCAACTCCCTTGTGCAGATCCCTCTGAAACAGCTCAGACTCAGTGTTCAGCTGCCTCACAAAGCTCCATTCATCATTAGACAGCCTCAGGGAATCATTTGAGAATGGATTGATGGGAGCCCAAATATGTGCAAGAGGGACACCCTTCCTGATCTTGTCTAATCCACCTGAAGAAGCACTGTATAGATTCCTTACTTCAGCAGCAGTTTTCCTGATTAAGCCAGGATGCAAGGATACAGCAAGTGCTGATCTGAAATACTGTAGCTCTTCAGACAGGGTGCTAAACTTGGGCAGGTGAGCAGGGATCAACAAGCACTTGCTCTTCTTCAACAGAGAGCTCTTCTTCCAGAGAAGGTGTAGGAGGTGGAGGTGATGAAGGTAGGAGTGGTATTAGAGCAAGGTCATGGATTGTGGGGAAGGTAATGTGGGCTCAGAGAGTTGATTCTCTGAAGGTTGTGGTGAGGTAGGTTCAGAGGGTTTGGAAGGTTCAGAGGGTTGGTTTTCTGTTTGTAGAGGTGGTGATGGGTGTGATAGAGGTGAAGATGGTTGGTTTATAGGTGATGGGGTTTTTGGTGAAGGTTGTGAGGATTGAGGAGGTGTTTGTTTTTCTGGTGAGGAGGGTGGTGAAGGAGTTACATTATCAAATCTTACTTTAATTCTCTTGTAGGGAGGCTTGGTTACCTCAGATTCTTTTGCCTTTGCTTCTTCCTTCTCCCTTTGTGCTTGTTTTTTTTCCTTTCTCCTTTTGAAGTATTGTTGAGCTTTAACAAAGTTTTGATACTTCTCAGCTTCATCTTCTGCTGTCAGCTGAGAGGCAATACTTCTAGTCACCCTAGGTTCAGGTGCAGTCTGAAGTAGCTTGCCTTTGGTTCTCCTTCTCTGAGGTGCACTTGACCTCTTCCTTTTCTTTGCTCCCTCAGCTATGGTTGCTTGCATATCATCTTCAGCATAGGCCAATTGTGAAGCAATAGCAATAGCTCTGTCTGTCTTTTCTTGTTCCGCTTTCTTCTCCAGCTCCTCCTGCCCCAAAGCAGTAGCCAAAGCTGCCACCTGAATGAGTTCAGGATCAGATGGGCACGCAGCCAAGGGCTCAGCTATGACTACATCAGTTTCCTCTGCCTCTTGAGTCTGTCCTTCCATCTCAGAAGTAGGCTGTAGGGTCTGTACAGGTTCAGACATCTGAACCACAATTTCAGATGGCCTTTGTGATGCCTTCTGAACAGGTTCAGACACCTGACTCTGCCCAGATGCAGATGCTACCTTAGCAGCACTCCTTACAGGCAGCTTCTTCAATTTTGCCTGAGGGAGAGGGTTTGTGATGGGCTTGAACTCATGTTTTCTTACGTCTCCTCTGAGTTCGTTCTCAAGAACCTCCATTGTGTCTGCCTTCTTGCAGCTTTCTCAAGAAGAAGGCTCTCCTTCAAGGACGGAGAGGGAGGTCTTGGAGTCAGCTTTACTCCCATGCTCTTGAGGTTTGATTCACCAAACATAGGTTATGAAAGGCGATCAAAAGCCTTTCAATGGGAACTTTGAAATGCAGCAAGATTTTGGTGATGATGGTATTGTGAGGGAAGCTCCCAGCAGAGTCTCTGAGACGCTTCTGCATGTGGTACATTATGATGTTGGGGAGGTTCACCTTCTTCTTCTGCAGTAGGTGAATCAGACAAAATCTTTCCAACTCAGAAACATGGTTTCTGCTTCCATTTTTAGGGATTATAGAGCATCTAAGATGGCATGCAAAACCCTAGCCTTGTCTGACATATGCTTTGCCTCCAAGCTTACTGGTTCAGAGGTGCCATACAGAAACTCAGTGAACTGCTTCTGTTCCTCCATTTCTTGTTTCCCAGCCAGGAGTGAATACAACTCCTTCAGTTCTGACTTCACAGATGTGAGCAATGATATCTTCATCAACGAAGACAGGAATACCACGTACGGTGGCCTTGATGCTGGTGTAGATACCCTGAGGATTGGGTATTCCTCTGGCAGTAGCCCAGAAATCCAGCACACTTTGCTCATGCCACTGTGTCAAGTTGTGATTGAAATACTGAGTCCACCCAGCTGCATCGAACTCAGCAAACAAGTCCATTCCCAGAGATTGAAAATCCTCCAGGGCTACGCCCTTAGTTTTCACGATATTGCTTCCAGCAGATTTCTTAGGGCCATTGGAGAGTTTTTCTGAAGAGCTTGAGAGAAAAGAATTTCTTGTAGAAGAAGGATTCTCAAGGGATGACTACTGATTCGTGAAGAGGTGAAGTTCTGTGACCCACTAGCTTCCGTATTTAAGATCCATAAAGCAATGATGGCATTTACTGGGTGCGCAGGACATAGGAGAACGTGCGAAGTGGAAAAGACAAGTAAATGGAATTTAAACCGTCTCATAAAGCCACGTCATTTGTTTACTTCAGACAAGTGACAGATTTCAGACACCCCAAAATTTCAGACGGGCTGAAATTTCAGATACATCATTTTTGACAGGATCAGATCACACACATTCAAAATGCATGTATGTTTCAGATTATTTCTAATGAACTTAAAATTTATCTTCAGTCAGAGGTTTTGTGAATATATCAGCCCATTGATGCTCTGTATCAATAAACTGAATATAAAAAACACCTTTCTGAACATAGTCTCTAATGAAATGATGTTTTATTTCTGTATGTTTAGCCCTAGAATGTTGAATGGGATTTTTAGACAGATTAATAGCACTTGTATTATCACACAAAACAGGTATAGCAAATATAGTAATGTTAAAATCTTACTAACTGATACTTCACCCATAACAACTGTGAGCAACAACTGGCTGCTGAGATGTATTCTGCTTCAGCTGTTGATAAGGCAATTGTGCTTTGCCTTTTACTTGACCAACTGATCATATTTTCTCCAAAGAAATGACATCCACCACTAGTGCTTTTTCTTTCAATTCTATCTCCAGCAAAATCAGCATCACAGTAACCTATTAACCTGCAATCCTTACTTTCTTATAGCACAGACCAAGATTAGTAGTACCTTTAAGATATCTGAAAATTCTTTTTACAGCTTTGTAGTGAGTACTCCTTGGATCAGATTGAAATCTAGCACACAGACATACACTGAACATTATGTCAGGTCTGCTTGCTGTTAGATATAGTAATGATCCAATCATTCCTCTATACAAAGTCTGATTCACTGGTTCTTCCTTCTCATCTTTATTAAGATGCAGAGGGATGCATTGGAGTTGGCATGGGTTTTGCATCATAAAAGTTAAACTTTCTTAAGCATTTCCTTTGTATATTTTTCTTGATGAATCCATATACAATCAGAATCTTGCTTATCTGAAGTCCTAAGAAAAATTTTAGTTCACCCATTAAACTCATTTCAAATTCTGATTGCATTAACTCTGAAAACTCCTTGCATAATGAAGAGTTAGTTGAACCAAAGATAATGTCATCAACATATATCTGAACAAGTATAAGATCTTTGTTTGACTGTTTTCTAAAAAGAGTTGTATCCACTTTTCCTCTTTCAAAACCATTTGAGATTAGAAAACTGTTCAATCTGTCATACCAAGCTCTTGGGGCTTGTTTCAGACCATAGAGAGCCTTTTTGAGTTTGGAAACATGTTCAGGAAAAGCAATATCTTTCAAAACCAGGGGGTTGTCTAACAAAGACTTCTTCTTCAATGATACCATTGAGGAAGGAACTTTTAACATCCATTTGATATAGTTTGATGCCATTATTTACAGCATAGGATAAAAGAATTCTAATTGCTTCTAACCTGGCCACTGGGCAAAGGTTTCAGTGAAATCAATACCTTCTTGCTGGTTGTATCCTTGAGCAACTAATCTTGCCTTGTTTCTGACTACCTTGCCTTCTTCAGACAGCTTGTTTCTGAACACCCATTTGGTTCCAATAATAGTTTTCCCATGGGGTTTAGGAACAAGGGTCCAGACATCACTCCTAGCAAACTGATTCAGCTCTTCTTGCATGGCTAGGATCCACCCTTCATCATGCAGAGCTTCATCAATGTTCTTGGCTCTATTTCAGATAGGAGAGCAATAGTATTCAGAATCTTGAATTTTGATCTTGTCTTAACTACTCTTCTGAAGTGCTGCCAATGATTTGCTCTTTAGGATGATGTGATTTGTATTTCCAGTCAGGTTTCTGAGTGGGTATTACATCTGTTTGTTCTGTTTGAGACTCAACATTTGTCTGAAGAGGTTTAGTAACAGTAGGTACTTCAGACAGCTGCTCATCCTTCGAGCTGTTGTGGTCATTCAGCTCCATTCCTGCAAAATCATCCTCTAGATCTGATAGTTCCCTATCAGTCTCTTTGTTATCATTGAATTTAACATGAATAGTTTTTCTCTTCAACAGTTAAAGTTCTAGTTAGATACACTCTATAGGCTTTAGATGTTCAGAATATCCAATGAAAAATCCTTTATCAGACTTTGCATCAAATTTTCCAAGATCATCCTTGGTGTTGAGTATAAACATTCACATCCAAAGGTGTGGAAATATGATATATTGGGTTTTCTTCCTTTCCACAGTTCATAGGCAGTCTTTTTCAGAATTGGTCTTATCAATATTCTGTTTGAAGGTAACATGTTGTGCTAACAGCTTCTGCCAGAAGGTTAGTGGTAAGCTGCAATGAGTTGAGCAATGGTCCTTGCCATCTCTTGCAAACTTCTGTTCTTTCTCTCAACAACCCCATTCTGTTGAGGTGTTCTAGCCACAGAGAAATTGTGTGAGATCCCATTCTCATCACAGAACATTTGAAAGTTTGCATTCTCAACTCTCCACCATGATCACTTCTGATAACAGAAATACAGAATCCTTTCTCATTCTGTACCTTCTTGCAGAATACTGGTGATAATTCCTAAAAGTCTCATCCTTGCTTCTTAGGAATAACAACCCAAGTAAATCTAGAATAGTCATCAACAATGACCAAACCATATTTCTTACCACTAAGACTTCTGTTCTATAGGACCAAACAAGTCAATGTGTAAAAGTTCTAGTGGTCTGCTAGTTGAAACAACATCTTTACTCTTAAAAGAGTGTCTTGTTTGTTTCCCCTTTTAGACAGCTTTCACATAAAATGTCAGATTTGTATGAAAGCTTGGGCAATCCTTTAACAAGATTGTGTTTTGCTAATTTTGAGATTAATCTCAAGCTGGCATGCCCAAGTCTTTGATGCCAAATCTGTTTTTCATCATCAACAGAAATAAAGCACTTTACATTTTGACTTGCTAGAATCCTCTAGATCAATTTTGTACACATTGCTGTGTCTCTTAGACAGTAAAGAGGATTTGCTCAGAGGAGTCTTGACTATGCATCCTTCCTTAGTAAAGGATACCACATAACCACTGTCACATAATTGACTTATGCTCAGTAAATTGTGTTGTAGTCCTTCCACAAGGAGTACATTTTTAATAAGGGATGAAGGAGATATACCTACAGTCCTATTCCAATGATCTTCCCTTGCTGATTTCCACAAAGGTGACCATTCCACCAGCTCTAGGTCTAAGGTTTTGGAACAAAGACCTTTCTCCTGTCATGTGTCGTAAGCCACTCACTGTCCAGGTACCATTTGTGGGGTCTCCTTTGTCTGTTAAACACATCTGCAACAGGAATAATTAAGTGTTTAGGTACCCATATTCTTTTGGGTCCTTTTTTGTTAGCTTAGACCTTGTCTTTTCTCTTGTGTTTGCACTGAGCCATATTGTGTCCAGGCTTACCACAGTGAGAACACCCAGTAACCCTTTTTTCAGAAAATTTAAGACAGTAGGAGGTTCAGACAAGTTATGATCACAAAAGCCTAGTCCAGTTTTGTCAAGGAATGCTGTAATTTCCAAGCATTATATTCAGATTTTTAGTTCCTTTGACAATTGGCCAGATCTTTTGTCAGTTCCACAATCTGCTCCTGAAGTTTCTCATTTTCTTCAGACACAAAACAGCTTGTGAACTGCAGTTTTTAGTCTCAAGAACTTTTTCTTTGAGCATAATGTGTTCTATCTCAAGTGCCTCATATTTGTTACACATTCTGTGTGGGCTTTGGATAGATTCTTATACTCTTGGAAAAGTTCTTGTGAAATTTCCACCAGATCATCATACATCTCTTGTAGAGTAAGAGGAAATACCTCAGACTTCAGAGCTTGTCTGAAGATGATAGACTAGCCATGAGACACAGATTTGCCTCTTCTGAAGTGTCTTCTTCTTCTTCTGAGGTTGATTCATCAAGGTCTTCCCATGTTTGCCATGAGACCTTTCTTCTTTTGAAAAGCTTTTTCTTCTTGAAGTTGTTTTTCTTAAGTCTTGGGCAATCAGTCTTCACATGTCCTGGTTGCTTGCATTCAAAGCAAATAATTTATCAGAGGTTCGACCTCTTTACCTGTCTTACCTGATTTGGATGAAGGAGGTTGGTTCTTTCTGAACTTTCCTCTGTTCTGCAACATTCTCTTGATCTTTCTGCTTAAAAGAGCAGATCATCTTCATCTTCTGAGCTGTCTTCAGAATCTTCATCTGCGTCTGAACTGTCCTCAGCTTGCATAGCTTCATGCTGCCATGCCTAGACTGTTGACTTTGGAGTTTCAGAGCCATAGACTTCTTCTTGTTTTCCATCTTCTCCAAGCTCAGGTTCATGGACTTTGAGAGATCCCACAGTTCCTTCCATTCTTAGAGAGTTCAGATCTCTTGGCCTCTTGAATGGCAGTGACTTTGGGTCTCCAGGACTTAGGTAGACTCCTTAGAATCTTTCTGTTGTTGTCTCCAGATTCATAGGTTCTTCCTAAAGACCTGAGTCCATTGGTTATGGTCTGAAACCTCCCAAACATTTGGTCAATAGTTTCAGTTTCTTCCATCTTAAACATCTCATACTGATGTATAAGCATGCTGATTTTGGATGCTTGACAGTTTTCGTCCCTTCATGGGCTGCTGCAAGAGTATCCCAAATCTCCTTGGCAGAAGTGCATCCATGGACCTTCTCATATTCTGATTTATTCAGGAACATATCAGATAGAGTTTGGCTTTAGCGTTCATCTGGACTCTAGCCTTCTGCTCCACGGTCCATTCAGTCTTAGGTATAGGCAGACCATTTTGCATAGGCACATAGTCTCCATCAGTGACCACATCCCAAACATCAATGTTGTTGCTCTCAATGAACAACTTCATACGATCTCTCCAGTAGTGGTAATCCACTCCATTGAATGCTGGGGGTCTTGTGATAGAGGCTCCTTCTGTGATGTATTGCCTGTTGCTGTTAGAAGCTTCCATTTGGATCTTTCAGTCCTCAGTCACTTGTTAGGTGCTTCAACCCTGAGTAGAGCTCTGGTACCAACTGTAGGAACACAGGGAAACACTAAAGGGGGGTTGAATAGTGTTTCTGAATATTTTAGAAAGCTTTTCGCAAACAGGTGTTAAAAACACAATTTCAGACAGGCTCTTCAAGGACTGTCTGAAGTTTTCAGACGGCCAAAAATACTGAGTTAAAAGATGTTTTGTGCCTTTATAGAATATCAGATTGATTACTCTAACCCCTTGATTAGTATAAAAAGAATTGACAAGAGATAAGGGTCAGAAAACTTAGCCAAGACATTTATCTGGTTCACCTCACTACCACTGTGAGCTACGTCCAGTCCCAATGGCAAACAACCACTGGATTTCCACTATATGAATATTCAGATTACAGCTTGAATGTGAGACAGTCTCTCCAGACACAACGAGTACAGTCTCTCCAGGACACAACGAGTACAGTCTCTCCAGACACCACGAGTACAGTCTCTCCAGACACCACGAGTACAGTCGTCTCGAGAACACAAACAAAGTATTCTTTTCTGTCAAGCCTCTTCAGGCTTTACCAAGGTTTACAAAGAAAGGAGTTTAAGCTTTAACTTTCCAAGTTTGAAGCTCAAACCAATACAATGTACAATAAAACTGAGGTATGCTCAGGATATACGAATGTGTACAAAGAATTCTATCAGAGAGTTTTTACGGAGTAAAAACTTGCAGCGTGATGTTTCTCTTGGCTTTCTTGTATATTGATTTTCTTCTTTCTCTTTTACGTCTCCTTTGATGGTCTTCATAGAGGGGTATTTATACCCAAACTTTAATCCGTTGAAATACCACCGTTTAGAGATAGCATTAAATGCTATTTAATCCGTTGTGAGACATGTTTCTGAGAGCTCTGATATCTCTGACACGATACAAGGTTTCTTTTTGCATTAAGGCTGCTACAAATGTTGTTGCAGAGGCTGCGTTGCAGAGATTTCCTCAGTGGTGTATGAAATTCAAAATCACCAGGAAAGGTCTCTGTGATTCTTGCCATATCGTGTTTGAAAAGGTACGTGCAGCAGAGATTCAGAAAAGTCTTCACAAGCTTCAGCAGAGAGTGCCACGTCATAAGTGAGACTTCAGACGGCACTGATACTTCAGACGGGTTGAACTACTTCAGACAGCTTCAACTCTTCAGACGAGTTCTGCCTTCTTCAGACAGCTTCAACACTTAGTCTTTCTATGTAGGCTCATAGTGACTCTTGCTGAAATCATAGATAAATCATTAAAGCATATATGTATCTATGATAAATATTTTAACTCAAATTTGTTAAGCATTAAAACTTGGGAATTGAGTTGTCTTAAACATCATATTTTCTTTTATGATATTTTTGAGACTCAACACTCACCGCTACATTCAACAGTGTGACAACTATCAAAGAACAGGAGGAATATCTAGAAGACATGAGATTCCATTAATAGCATCTTAGAGGTAGAGGTCTTTGTCTGTTGGGGATAGACTTTGTGGGACCCCTACCATCCTCTTTTTGCAAAGAATATCTTTTAGTGGATGTCGAGTATGTATCCAAGTGGGTAGAGGCTATTGCAACTGCAAAAGCTGATGCGAAGACAGTAATACAGTTCTATGAAAAAGAACATCTTCTCTAGATTTGGTTCACCAAGGTCCTGATTAGTGATGGAGGTTCTCACTTCTGTAATTCACAATTACAGAAGGTTTTGAAGCACTATGGGGTGAGACAAATAAGGTAGCATCTCCTTACCATCCTCAGACAAATGGTCAAGCTGAAGTCTCAAATAGAGAGATCAATAGAATCCTTGAGAAGGACTGTAAAGCTCTTCTAGAAAGGATTGGTCCATCAAACTAGATGATGCACTATGGGCGTACAGAACTGCTTACAAATCATCCACAAGTCTCTCTCTCTCTCCTTTCAACTGATTTATGGAAAAACGTGTCACTTGCTTGTTGAATTAGAGCATAAGGCTTACTGCGCATTGAAGGTCTTGAACATGGATAAGCAAGTAGCTGGGAGAAGAAGAATATTACAGTTGCATGAGTTAGAAGAGAAGAGACTCAATGCTTATGAATCTTTAAGAATTTACAAGGAAAAGACCAAAGCCTATCATGACAAGAAGCTCATAAAAAGAAGGTTCTACCCAGGCCAATCAGTTCTTCTGTTCAACTCTAGGATGAAACTTTTCCCTGAGAAGTTGAAATCAAAATGGTCTGGACCATATCTTGTCAGGAGGTTAGATCTTATGGAGCTGTGGAATTGGAAGATCCTGAATCAAGGAGATGTTGGGTCGTGAACGGGAAAAGACTGAAACCATATTTAGGAGGAGAATTTGACAGAAGCTCCACTGTCAATGAACTACAAGAACCTTAAGAAACAAGCGTAAACTAGATGACGTTAAACGAGCGCTTCCTGGGAGGCAACTCATGTGTTTATTAATTTTTACAGTTTGATTTGATTTCGTGTTAGTTAGGTTTTAGTGTTTATTTAGAATTATTAGGAACTGGATGAATGAGTGTGAGGGAAAGAAAAATAGATATCTTGATCATAGGGAGATAACAGAAAATTTGAGTAAATGTTGCAGCAATTTAATTTTGTTTTCTGCCCTTCACCTGCGCTTAGCGCAGGTAAAGCGCAGAAATGCACCAAAACTTTCTGTTTTGGGTGCTTCACCTGCGCTGAGCGCAAGTGAAGCGTAGCAGGACACTGACTGTGTTTCTATTTGATTCTTTTTGCAGTTCCCAACATATCTGCATTGGCCTGGGGACAGTCCTCTTTCCCCAGGGGGTGGAGCTGGAGCTAAACCAGCTCATGATTTCTGCAGCTGTACCAACCAATTTTTTTTTTACACGGTTGTTTTCTTCTTTTACTCTCTTATATTCTATTTATTATTATTATTATTATGATAATTTTATCTTATGCAACTTAGGACTTAGGAATAGGGATTAAGGAAATAAATTTAAAATCTCAAAGCTAGGCAGTCTAACTACTAAATTAGGAAAGAAATAGGAACTTTGTGATTGAATCCATAATCAGTTAGGATTAGGATATTATGCAGGAAAATATATCAGGGTAGTTAATTAATTTCAATAGTGACTTCATCAAGGAATTAGCCAAAAAGTCGGTGAGTTGTGAGACCAAAACACTTGATATGAGAGTTTTCACACCGTTGCTTGTCAACTGCTATTACTTTGTGTTTTTGGATTTTATTCGGCACTTTGGAAAATTTGGAAGTGAATAAAGGCAAATTTGTGTTATAAAATTATTTGCTCAGTTGCCAAAGAGCCAACCCATAAAATTTTTCCAATTTTTTTTGGTAACCCATTTGAGCTTTAATGTTTCTTCTTATGCACCCCAGCCAAATTTAATGTTTATATCTTGTCCCTTACACTTGGGAAAGAGAGCAAAGGTGCAATTTGATAAAATGGGGAGAATTGGTTGGTTACTTGAAAGTGAAGAAATACAAAGAGCAGGCACAAGCAAGCAAAAAGAAGATTCCACTCCCCTCAAAAATCAAAAGAAAAAGTGAATGAAAGTGAATAAGTTGGGAGGAGTGAATCATCAAACAAGGAAAGAGGCCAGCTGAATGATACAAATCAAGGAATAAAGTGGAGAATGGAGAGAAATTCCAAGTTCAAGAAAGTTCAAAGATGCTCTCTATTCCAGTGTTCTCTTTGCATACCCAGAAAAATCATAAATTCTTGATAGCCAATCTCATTACAACCAAGAAAGACCTTTTGATCCATCTTAACCATGTGCATGCTTATTAACCAGAAAAGATTATCAATTTAGTTGTTCAACTGCTGTGAAAAATTGAGGGAAACACTTACCCGTGAGGATGAGAGAAATTCCATGATTTTTGCTTCACTTATTGTTTTGGTTACTATTTCTGAAAAAGTTTGGATTGTATTTTATCCTGTTCCGATTAAGTCTCACTAATATCACATGATTCTGATTTTAATCTGATATTTGGAAAGTGACAGCTGCCTAGCAAGAGGTGATGAAATTATAAAGCAAGAAGCTAAGTTGGGGGGAATTTCATAAGTGAAAAATATATGATAATTTACTGTATAATTCTTCTACACTTATTAAGGGTAAAATAGTAAATTTATGCCCCAAATTACCTCTTTTAGTAATAAATGCATATTTTGTAATTATTTATTTGAATTTGAATATGATGCTATTTTGATAGAAAATATGTTGATTTTGTAGATAAAAGGACAAGTTTTAAATGGAGAAACAAGATAACAATTATTTGAAAAAAAGAATCTGCAAGATAAGGATTTAAATGGTAGCTGATTAGGATAAGATCGGCAATTTATTGGATAAGGATTCTGTAGATTTAAGTCTAAATTCAAATTGAAGATCAAATCAGCACAAGATCAAGCTAGAAAAAGGGAAATAAGGAAAGCAGATCAAACAAGGATAAGATTAGGAAGAGATCAAGCTGAAAAAGAGGAAATCAAGGAAAGTTGGAACGTAACTCACGCTCCACCTGCGTTGAGCGTAGGTGGACCGCAGCATTTAAAATTGCATTCTGGATCCTGCGCTTCAAACGCGCTGAGCGCAGGATGAAGCGCAGGATACAAATCAGTTTTTCAAATGATTTCAAATCAGTTTCCTTCTAGATTTCAGATGGCTTTCCAACCTCTATAAATAGAACCTTTTTGCAAAGATCAAAGGAGCTTTTAGGGAGACGGCGGAGCAGATCTGAAGCTAGAGAAAAGTGTGACAGTTCTCTATCGGTTTGTAATGGCTACCATGAGTAGATAAACTCTCCCATAGGATTGAATGTAGTCGATTCAAACCCCTATTGTATTTGGATTCTCTTTGTGATCTATGAATCTCTATTTTTATAATATATTGGTGTTTTTACTCTGTTCTTAATGCTTAGCTTCCGCCTTTGTGCCGGAGTTATGATATGGTTTTATGGGGCGCACTGGAAGGTGGTTGTGTAAAATCAGGAGCGAGTTCTTGGGAGCCTAGCAATATGGATCTTGAATTCTGATTGGGTAAAAATTACTCTATAGGATTGAATGCCTGGGAATAGGGTTCGACTTATGATAACTATTAACAACTGTTCTTAATGCAAGGCAATTCGATTAAGCAGCCCAGGAATGGGTGTTTAGGGGGTTGTTCTAAGGATTTCATAGTTGAGGAATCTTTATGAATGAATTTTATTTGGGCTTCAATAATTATAATTATAAATTCTTAGATCTCATCGATTTCCAAATACAGAAGGGTGCGGTAGACGATATTCAATCCTAGTTCTAGTATCTTGCTCTAACCCCTCATCTCAAATTATTGCTTTTATTTACTATTGTAATCTACACAAACAACAACCATCTTCTCTTACTTGATAAGTGTGATCACTAGGATTTAAATTGTACCATTCCCTGTGGATACAACAACTCTCTACTTACTATTATACTGTTGTGATATTGGTACGCTTGCCAAGATCTCAACACTTAGCACCAAAAGATTTGGAAACTTCATAGCCATATAGCCTAACCCATCGACACCTACCACACCCACATGCAAATTAGGTTTGTCATGTCCATTATATCTAAAAGGGTTACACATTGTGATTCAAGCATAGAGATGAGTTGCAATAACATCAAGAGGTAAGCCATCAAGAAAGCCAGCCACAATATGAAGAATCCTAACAGAAATCAAATTCCGTGTTCCTCGCGCTCAGTGCAGATGAAGTGCAGGAAACAAAATGGATTATTATTCTTGCGCTCCACATGGCGCTCAGCGCAGGTGGAGCGCAGATCTCCGTTTTCTGCTTTCCCTGATTTCCTCTTTCTCAAATTGATCTCTTTCTGATCTTATCCTTATCTGTTGTGCTTTCCTGAATTCCCTCTTTTTAGCTTGACATCTTTGCTGATCTTATCCTTATTTGCTGCTATCCTTGTTACTTCCATTTAAAAAAACTTTCTTCTTTATCTGCAAAATCAATAGATTTCTTATCAAAATAGCATCTGCAATTTACAAGATCTGCAATTTAAACTAAAAAGAGATAAATTGGGGAATAAATCTAACAATTTGCCCTTGATAGGTGCTGTAATTATATAGAAATTTATCATTAATTTAGCACTTATCAAATTCCCCCCAACTTAGCTTCTTGCTTGTCCTCAAGCAGAAAACCTTTTGCAATCAAATGAACTCAATTCCCAATCATGATTCTCCCTAAGTAAGGAAATAATTTCATCACCTCTTGCTAGGGCAGCTGTCACTTTCCAAATATCAGATTGAAAATCAGAATTAAGTGGTGTTTCCAAGATTCAATCAGAACAGGATAAAAACACATTCAAACTTTTTTCAAAGGTAGTAACCAAAACAATAAGTGATAATCAAGGAATTCTCTCATGCTCACGGGTAAGTGTTTCCCTCAATTTTTCACAGCAGTTGAACAACTAAATCGATAGTCGTTTATTGTTAATAAACATGCACATGGTAAATCATGGATCAAAAGGTCTTTCTTGGCTGTAATGAGGGCTGGGCTACTGAGAATTCATGGTTTTTCTGGATATGCAACGAAACACTAGAATAGAGAGCATTTTTGAATTTTTCTTTTTTCTTGAACTTTCTCTCCATTCTCCATTTCATTCTTGATTTTACATTATTTAGCTGGCCTCTAATTCTTTATTTGGTGATTCACTCCCTTTTTTTCATTCACTTTTTGCTTTTCATTTATATTCTTGAGGGAGTGATTCACTTTGCTTGCTTGTGCCTGCATTTTGTATTTCTTCACTATCCAATTCACTCTTCAAGTAACCAACCAATTCACCCATTTTATCACATTGCACCTTTCTCTTCTATCCCAGTGTGTTAGGGACAAGATATAGACATTATTTTGGCTGGGGTGCATAAGAAAAGAAACATTAAAGCTCAAATGGGTTACAAAATTTTGGAAAAAAAATTTCATGGATTGGCTTTTCGGCAGTTAGCAATTAATTCATAATACAATATTTTCCTTTATCACTTCCATATTTTTCATGTGCAGAATAAAAATCCAAAAACTCAAGCAATAGCAGTTGTCAAGCAGCAGGAAAACTCTCATATCAAGTGTTTGGTCTCACAACTCATTCACCGGTTTTTTGGCTAATTTCCTTGATGAATTCACCTATTGAAATTAATTAACTAACCCTGATATATTTTCCTGCATAATATCTTAATATTGACTGATTATGGATTCAATCACAAAATTCCTATTTCTTTCCTAATACAGTTATTTAAAACTGTCTAGCTTTGAGATTTTAAATTTATTTCCTTAAATCCCTATTTCTTAATTCCTAAAAAATGAAAATTAAAAATCCTAAATTATTAAAGTATTATCCTAAAACTAAATCCTAATGCAACAATAAACATACTGGAGTCCACACTGCATAGGAATGATAAGTCCAGTAATATCAGATATAGTACAAATCCAATGAAAAAAAATAAGGAAAAAATGAAAAAATGAAAAATGAAAAAGGAAAAAGAAAAGAAAACACCAAAATCAATCCTCGTCATCCATATCATCATCTCCATCACAGCTACTCCTCCCTCTCCCGGAACAATAGGCCTGTCCCAGGCCACTGCAGATAAGTCCTGAACTAGTCTGGTAGCATGCCTAGGTAGGGGTCGGGTCTGGTCTGGTACAAATAATCCTGGAGATGAACTAATTCGCGGTGAAGTGTGGATTTCTGCTGAAATAGATGCTCCGCCCAAAAGGGATGTGTCCATTAGCTGGTGGTGGCTGCTACTTACTCGCTGTGATGGCTGTGGTGCTGGTGGCTTCTCTCTCCTCATCATCATCATCAAGGAATGCAGTTAGCCTCAATGTACCCCTTAGTCATAGGGGTCTTAATACGCTCAGTGGGGTAAACCTCAATCCCCCGAGAATGGCATAATGCAGTAATGAGAGAAGGGAATCCTAAGCTGATCTAGACTTGCGTGCTCCGTCGCCCAACAGAGGATGTCATCATGAATATCTTATGAGATATCACCTTGGCAATGTCAATGTCCTGCCCAGTCAGGATGCAATAGATGAGATGGGTCGTCTTCATGGTGACATCTCAAACATGATTGGTTGGCTGGATGTTAGCCAACACCAAGACCGTCCACATCCTGGCAATGTCTCGCATATCATTCCTATAGATTCCTGGCAGCCTGTCTGTAAGCAATCCTCTCAAAGGTACGCCCTCTCAAGCATAGGCACTCAGTAGTCCTAATATCCAATGGATCATTGCCATTGATGCCTACTTCTTACCAGTGCATGATACTGGCAAGGCATCATCTGTTCATCATCAGGTCTAGGGTCGATCCAAGAAAGTGTTGATCGCATCGCGATCATAAAAATCCACTGCCCTCGCACATAGGTCCGTCTGTGTACATCAACGCCATGGTCTCCGATGGCATTGGCATAGAACTCTTTGACCATCTCTGGATCAAAGTATCAGTCTGGCTTTGCAAGACGCCTCCACCGCCTCCTGATAATCTCATCTAGGAAGTCATCAAACTCGCCAGGCTGTAGTGCAACTGGCCTCTCCAAAATGAAATTACAGTTCATTAGTGAATTGTATGCCTCAAAAGCAAGGGGGCTCTGAACTTTAGAGGGTCGAACTCGGGTACATCTTGAGATCTCTTGGCACCTTTGCCTCTCCTGCAGGTACCCGGACATTGTTAGTGACTTTTGTGCGAGCCATCTGCAAGATCAATAGAACCAGGATTATTCCAATGCATATAAAGAATATCAACTCATGATTAGTGTACTAAGCCATGCATACAAATCACATACATGGTGGCCGACTTAATTCAAAAATCAGAGTAATCATTCAGCATGCAATTTAGGTTCATTCACAAAAAGATCTTGACTACCATATTACCCAATGCCAATTTATTATTTCTTAGAGCAAGCTAAAGTGATCAGTTAAGCAAGTCCTAATAAATTTCTAAACAAGGCATTAAATGGTACACAGTATTATGCTCAAATATCATGACATTAAGACATGCAATAATGCATAATTATTCATGCAATGGGTAATGCAAAATTTCACACACAATTAAAGCACACATATTACAACTAGAATAATCTGTAGAGACTTACTAAGCATTTCATAAATCACCACCAAGCATACAACCATAATAAGCATTTATACTATGGTTCTATTGGTAGTTAATCCTAAAATCATATGATTCTAAGAGCCTAAGTCTTCTATCCTAAGGCTTGCTTAATGAAACAGAGAACTAAGGATTTTAATCGATAAAATCTTTTCAAAATTGTAAAAACATACCTGGAATAGCAAGAAAATGAGTAAGGAAGAGGCTTGTGAGTGAAAGAAAGGATATGGAAGGTTAGGAGACCAGAGAAACATCTCAAGAAAAATAGTGGAAGGTGCGAAATGACCTTCAACGCTCCAGAATTTTGAATTTATGCAGGAGCGGCAACCTGCACTCAGCGCAGGTGGAGCATAGAAAATAGAATTGAATTTAGTAATTTTGCGCTTCACTTGCGCGCCGCAAGTGAAGCACGAAAATAGAATGCATTTTTTCCTATTTTCTGCTGCTTCTAACTTTCAAAGGTTAGTCTCCCTTCCATATTTTCATTCATCCTTTTCCTAACAACTTCTAAACTAAGCAGGTATTTCAAAAGAAAATTCAACTAACTACAACACACAAATGAAAACAAAAATTGCAAAAAATTAAATAAAACACTGGGTTGCCTCCCAGGAAGCGCTCGTTTAAACGTCATATAGCTTGACGCCCCGGTTTACTCAAGGTGGTTTCAATTGGAGGATGATGGTAGAATCAGTTGATCCACCTCCTGTTTCCCTAAACCATCCTCCATACCAGCTTCTTGTCTGGTCATCATATTCCTCACTATCTTCTTCCTCATCTGATGTTGATCTTTTCTCTTTTGAACCGAACTCCACCATAGATTCTTGTAGTTGTTTCTTTCTTCTTGTTGGCTTTTCCTCAAATATTGGGAACCTTCTTCTCTTTGCTAAAAATACTTTGATTATGGACTTCCTTTTTTTTCTACTTTCTGCAGCTTTGGTTCAGATGAGTTATACAGATCCCATCAGTAGGATCTAACCCCAATTGATCTGGTGGTTCAACTTGGTGAGGAATTTTTCTGTCCAAATGGAAAATTATACTCTCATCGTGAGAGCTGAGCTAAAATTTTCCCCCGATCAACATCAATTATCATCTTGGCAATTTCATGAAGGCTTCCTATGATTAAGGGGATATCAGTATCCTCTTTCATTTCAGCAATGAAGAAGTCTGCAGCATACACAAATTTGTCCACCCTTATAGGCAAATCTTCACTATTCCATATGGATGTTGTGTGGACTTGTTTACCAGCTGTAGAGTTACATCTGTAGGTTTGACCTTTAAATTCTCAGTCTTTTGAAAAATGATAATGACATAAGATTGATGCTTGCTCCAAGATCTAGCAGAGCTTTGTGACTGTTAAGTACCAACAGTAACTTGGTACTGTGATGATTTTTCTGAGATGTAGACCCTTTCTAACTCTTCCTCTTCTTTCAGAAACTACTTCTGTATTCTCTTTTGATTGAACACTCCTTTGCACATTCTCCTTTGTGAGCAACTTTTCTTAGATGTTATGTTGTCCTCTTAGATCACTTTCTTCTGATGTGTTACCTTCAGTAGTAACTGTATTGCATTGCTCCTTGGGATTAGTTTGAGTGTTTGTTGTAAATTGGGCCGCTGTTGTGCTCTGCCATGGTCCTTTGCTAATTGGCCAACTTGTGTCTCCCAAAAGTCTGAAAGTTGCATCTTAGTCTTTTTATATAGCCTTCAATAGATTGCAACGAGAGCATCAATTTCTCTCATCCATTTTTTAGAGTTTGTCATGCACTGAAGGATAACTTTGTTGCTGCTGCTGCTGATAAGGCATTTGCCTGTTGCCTCCTTCTCGTCTCCAGCCAGAATTGTTGTTTTGATTATTTCTCCATCCTTGTGAATATTGATTGTTGTTGGAGAAATTACCTTGCCTTCCTTGATTTCCCATATAGTTGACCTGTTTTGCTTGAGTATCTGATAGGAACAGTGACCATTGGGATGGTCACCTCCGCAAAAATCACAAATCATTGTGGGGTTTGGCTGGGTTGAGACTGCACTGCTTGCAAATTGTTGAGGAAGTGTATCCATTTTCTCTTGGTAAGTGCCTCCAGCTGTCGCTCAATGAGCTTGTTTTCTACTAGAAGTGCGTCATTGCTATTTAGCTCTAGTATCCCCTTCTTCTGGACTGGCCTGTCGCCCATATTGAGCTTGTTGATCATTCTGTGCAAAATTATCAATTATTGCAATAGCACGCTCTGCATCTACGGTCAAAATTGTCCCTCCTGCTGCAGCATCTATGAATGACTTTGAATCGGGTCTGAGTCCATTGTAGATGATGTTTAGCTGAGCAATGTCTTCAAAACCATGGTTGGGACACTTTCGCAGCAAGGACTTGAATCTCTCCAGGCTTCACATAATGGTTCGTCTTCTCCTTTCCTGAATGTGGAGATGTCTGACTTGGCTTGAATGTAGCGCGATGGTGGAAAGAATCTTTCAGGAACTTGTCTTCCACTATGCTCCAACTGTTCAGACTTTGATTGGGATGTGATTTCAGCCACTTCCTTTGCCTTACCTATCAAAGAAAAAGGAAACAATCGTAAATAGACAGATTCTAAATCACCTTCCTCAAATCTCATAGTACCAATCAATTCATAGAAGGTAGAAAGATGAGTATGGGGATCTTCATGATCCAATCCTGTCAATTGGTGGGCACTGATGAGGTTCAAATGTGCAACCTTCATCTCCAAGGATTTTGTTGTAACTGGTACAGCTATACTTGAGAAGTTCGAGGCCCTTGGTGGCATGACATAGTCTCCTAATACTCTTCTTCGTAGAACTTGTTGTTGTTCTTCAGCCATATTTTGTTTTCTATTTGATTTCTCCCTTGTGTTCTTCTATTTCTGCTCCTATTCCTCCTGGATGTCCTTTCTATTTCTGGATCAAACAGCAATTGATTTTGGGACACCTGTCCTCGAAAGAGCATAAATCAAGAAACTTGCACAAGGGTGAGAGAAGAGTAAAATAATAAAAATAAAAAGAAAAAATAAATTTTCCTAAAATTCCTAAAAATAAAACAAAAGAAAAATATACACAACCAGATAGGATAGACCTCCCAAGAATTTAAATTGAGAGACAGAAACACCGTTCCCCGACAACGGCGCCAAAAATACCTGTTTAAATTCTGGCAAGCGTACCAAAATCACAGCAGTATAATAGTAAGTAAAGGGGTTTGTCGTATCCACGGGGAACGGTTCAATTGTAAATCCTAGTGGTCACACTTATCAAGTGAGAGAAGATGGTTGTTGTTTGTGTAGATTGCAATAGTAAATAAAAAGCAGTAAATTGAGATGAGGTTGAGCAATTACTAGAACTAGGATTGAACATCGTATATCGCACCCCTTTCGTATTTGAAACCCAATGATATTTACAAATATGCAATTATAATATTGAAGCACAAATTAAAGTTATTTCACAAAGGTCTCCATAAATATGAAATACTCAGAAATAATATACCCTGGTCTCCACAGTGATAAACTACCCCCGGATTAAAGATCTATTTGTTTAAGCTATCAATTCACCCTGGTCTCCACAATCGCGAATTGAGTATTTTTACCAATCAGAATTCAAGTTTTCTATGTCTAGGCTCCCCCAAACTCGCTCATGATTTTATAAAACCACCTCTCAGTGCGCCCCATAAAACCAATTCATAACTCCGGCACAAAGGCGGAAAACTAAGCATTAAGAACAGATTAAAAACACCAATATTATAAAAACAAGGGATTCATAAATAATAAAGAGAATTCAAATACAATTGAGGATTGAATTGACTACATTCAATCCTATCGGAGAGTTTACCTACTCATGGTAGCCATTACAAACCAATAGAGAAACTGTCACACTTTTCTCTAGCTCCAGCTCTGCTCCGCCCTCCTCCTTTGATCTTTGCAAAAGGTCCTTTAAATAGAACTTTGGAAAGCTATCTGGAAATCTGAAGAATCCTAACATAAATCAAATTTCGTGTTCCTGCGCTCAGCGCAGATGAAGCGCAGGAAATAAAATGGATTTTTATTCCTGCGCTCAGCGCAGGTGGAGTGCAAATCTTCGTTTTTCTGCTTTCCTGATTTCCTCTTTTCTCAACTTGATCTCTTTCTGATCTTATCCTTATCTGTTGTGCTTTCGTGATTTCCCTCTTTTTAGCTTGATATCTTTGCTGATCTTATCCTTATTTGCTTCTATCTTGTTACTCCATTTAAAACTTTCCTCTTTATCTGCAAAATCAACAGATTTCTTATCAAAATAGCATCAAATACAAATTTGAATTAAATATTCACAGATCTGAAATTTAAACTAAAAATAGATAAATTGTGGAATAAATCTAACATTTTTCTCTTGATAAGTGTTGTAATTATATAGAAATTTATCATTAATTTAGCACTTATCAGATACCTATTCCAAAAGAAATTGTTATTTTACTTTGGATAGAAGAAGAAACTTCATTCAAGAGAAAAAAGAGTTAAGTACACTGAGCATAGGTAATAAGGGATAATAGGCATAAAATGTGTCAATAATACCATCCAAAGTACCCATAAAAACCTACAAGACAAAATGAAAAAAAAAGTTATAAATTGATTATTGTTGATTCATTGTTAATTTTTTAGATGATGACTTGAACCTCTATCATGATTTATCAAAAGGAGTCAGCTCCAAGGTGTTCTACTAGCGCTTCCTCTTTTTTATTGGCTGATGTAATGATTATTGTTACCTTAGCACCAAAGATTTGGAAAACTTCATAGCCATATAGCCTAACCCATCGACACCTACCACACCCACATGCAAATTAGGCTTGTCATATCCATAATATCTAAAAGGGTTACACATTGTGATTCAAGCATAGAGATGAGCTGCAACAACATCAAGAGGTAAGCAATCAAGAAAGCCAGCCAGAATATGTGCAGAAACTCATAAATTTGTAACCTAGATAGTTTATTCTCGATGAGTTTGGCCATATTGTTAAGACAAACACACTCCTAAAGGTTTTTAATGTGCCAAACCTCTAAAGTTTAAAAATGTGCTTAATGAATGAGATGCATCTTGTTACTACAAACTGTGTGCTCAAGCATGTGGCAGAGTTTTCTAGATTTTGTTTTGCAAATTTTAACCAAGTATTTAATGCTCAAAGAAGATCCTTGAGATACAAAACATAAAAGTGAGAAATGTGAAGTGCCAAGGAGCAAGGCTTGAAGCTTTAACAATAAGCAAGGAAGAGATTCAAGAACAGCTTGAGACGCTGTCTCAAGATCAGATGCAAGCTCAAGCACAAAGGGTCATCTCATACAAAGAAAAGATGTTTCAGAAAATAGTTTGATCATCATATACCCAGAAGTCAAAACAGATGAGACTCAGATCCTAATTATATAAGAGATCAGATCTTGTAACTGTCATCTCAAGAAGAGATTCCAAATCAGCTTGAGACGCAAGCTCATGAACAGACGCAAGAGATTAGATCCAAGCTCAGATAAAAGAAATGAAAGCCAGACGCAAAGATAAAGTTGAGACTCAAGTATAGCTTGAGTAAACAAGGCATAAAGTCAACACAAGGACAAGACAAAGTACATTGTGCGCTGACACAATGACATCAGACCTGAAAAATAAGTTGACCTCTTGTCCAGCAGACTCCTCTCTCCTACAGCTAGTTCCAACGGCTCTAAACTGTCAAAGACAATGGTTAGTAACGGCTAGTTTCTTTGGAATAAAAGGCTGAAAGCTACAAGTGAAGCAAGTGAGAGACTACGCTGATCATTGAACATCATTGCATCTCATCTCACATCGCAAGTCCACATCTCAAGTCTATCACTTAAAGATCTGATCTCAACTTGAGAACACCTGTAGTCTCAATTCTTTTTCTCTTCTCAGTTTGTAATCTTTCTACCTGTATAGAAGAGATAAACTCTAGCTAAAATCACTGTCCATCCATACGTTGTATGATTGTAAGCTAGACCCATCTTAACCTACCAATCATTGTAATCTGTCTCATCTGAGATAGGAGGAAGCCTAGTCTCAGAGTGAGTGTAAGCGTCCTGAAGAGGCTATAAGAATACTTGTGGCTCAGCCAAGATAGGAGTGCCTATGCTTGGTGTGAGAGACGTCCTGAAGAGGCTGTAAGAATACTTGTAATTGACGGGTTTGTCAATAGTGGAAATCTCACGTGTTGTGAGGACTGGACGTAGCCCAATGAGTGGGTGAACCAGGATAAGATCACTGAGCATATCTCTCTTCCCTATCTTTTTACTTTACATTGCACTTTGGTCATCTCAAATCTGTGATTACTTGATTAATTGAATTACACTAAAATCAGATTTGAATAATTGAAATAATTTATACTTGATCAATTAATTGAAATTGAAACTACTTCTCATTTATATTAATTGAGACTCCAAGTCATCAGACTTGAGATCACGTCTCAACGTGCAGTTTAAGTGTGCAAATTTCAGGAACAAAATTTTAAGGTTTCTATTCAACCCCCCCCTTCTAGAGACGTTCAGCCAACTTTAGTTGGTATCAGAGATCGGCCTCTTAAGGGGTTGAGCACACCTATGTGTGAAGAGGAAAAAATCCATGGCTGGACCAAGCACCAGTTTGTTCAATCCTGAAGGAGCATCCACCAACAGGCCACCTGCCTTTGATAGAACTGACTACTAATACTGGAAAGATAGGATGAGATCTTTCATTGAATCCCAACATGCTGACTTATGGGAAATTATTGAGATGGGGCCTTACATGCCTCACATCACTAATGAGCTTGGACTGAGAACAGCCAAGCCCAGAGAGACATGGACTGATGCTAAGAAGGCAAGGTATGTCTTAAATTCAAGAGTAAAGTACCTACTCACCTGTGCACTAAGCCGTAGTAAATATGACATGGTAGTAGGATGTGCATCAGCCAAAGAAATATGGGATGCACTTGAAGTAGAACATGAAGGAATGAATCAAGTAAAGGAAGCCAAGATCAACATATTGGTAAGACAGTATGAGCTTTTCAAGATGAATGAAGATGAAGGCATTGAAGACATGGTGAGACGATTCACTGTCATCACCAATGATCTTAAATCTCTGGGCAGAACCTATTCAAATCAAGATATGGTGAGAAAGATCCTGAGAAGCCTGCCCAAGCCCTGGAGACCTAAGGTTACAGCAATCCAAGAAGCCAAGGATCTCAGCACACTCAGATTAGATGAGCTTCTTGGGTCATTGAAAGTCCATGAATAGGAGCTGATGGAAGAAGACCTCATCAGACGACCTAAAACTATTGCACTAAAAGCCTCATCCTCCAACTCCAAAGGCAAGAAGATGAGCTCTTCTCAACAAATCTCACTCAACTCATCTCAAGATACAGAGACTGAAGAAGAGGATGATGATGATGATGTGAGTGAGATGGATGATGAGTTAGCCTACATCTCAAGGAAGATCAAACGCATATGGAGAGCCAGGGAAGTGGAAGAAGAAGATTTCCTTCCAGAAGAGAAGAAATCAAGTCTGATAAAAGAGGGCAATTCATATGCTATAAATGCAGAAAACCTAGGCACATCAAGTCTGAGTGTCCTCAGATCAAAAAGGAAGTAAAGAAAAGCCCAAAGAAGAAGGCAATGATGGTCACATGGGATGACACAGAAGAAGATGAGAGCCAAGAGGATGAATATGCAAATCTGTGTCTCATGGCTAATGGAGAGTCATATGATGATGAGGTATATGAATCTGACTCAGACATCTCTTTCAATGAGCTTAAGTCTGCTTTTGAAAATCTCTTATATGATTCAAATCTTCTTGCTTCTAAGAGCTCTCTACTTAAATCTAAATTGAACTCAGCTCTTGAGAAGATTAAATTTTTTGAAAAAGAAAATGAAGGATTGAATCACAAAAACGACAGTCTCATGTTGTCTCACATGAGATTGTCTGAGATTGTCAAAGCTAAGACTCAAGCTCATGATGAGCAGAAATTAAAAAATCTTTTGAAGAAAACCAGAAGCTCAAAAAGTAAAATAGAATTCTCATAGATGATCTGGAAAAATTTGTCAATGGCACAAAAAACCTTGAGAGACTAATTGGGTCTCAAAAGGGAATTTTTGATAAAGCTGGATTAGGCTATGAGAAATCTTCAAGTGAAATCTGGTACAAAGATTTTTTTATTCCAGCTAGAAAAAGAAAGA
Organism: Sesbania bispinosa; assembly: GCA_026901365.1. Lineage (NCBI taxonomy): Eukaryota > Viridiplantae > Streptophyta > Magnoliopsida > Fabales > Fabaceae > Sesbania > Sesbania bispinosa. The sequence goes on from QLOH01000153.1 coordinate 970,456, forward strand.
AGGAGAGATGCTCTTGTTGCAGTAAATTTGGCCATAAGACCTCAGATTGCTACTTGAGACAAGTGGCAGTTAAGAGAAGGGTGACTAACAATGCAGGACAAAAAAATAAATGGGTACCTAAAGATAAATCTTCAGATGTAACAGATGTGCCTGGAAGCAGCAAGAACAAAAAGGATGTGGGTGTTGGACAGTGGATGTTCAAGACACATGACAGGGGACAAAAGCAAGTTCCTGTCACTTGAAGAGAAAGCTACAGGAGTTGTCTCCTTTGGAGACAACCGCAAAGCCCAAATTAAGGGCATAGGTAAAATTGGTAAGACAAACTCAGCTCAAATTGAGAATGTATATTTTGTTGAAGGTCTGAAACATAATTTGCTGAGTATCGGTCAGTTATGTGACAGTGGTTATCATGTAAATTTCCAACCCACCTTCTGTGAAATCATAGACTCTAAGACTGGGAAAATAGTCTTTTCTGGAAAAAGAAACAAAAATCTTTACTCAGTCTCACTTGAGAGCCTATCTGATCTCACATGTCTCATGTCTCATGATCATGAGAAGTGGTTATGGCACAAGAGAGTTGGACACATTAACATGAGAACCATTAGTCAACTTGCAAATCAGTCTCTTGTCAAAGGATTACCAAAAGTAAAATTTGACAAGGACATGTTATGTGAGTCCTGCATAAAGAGTAAGCACAGCAAGTCAAGCTTCAAGTCCAAGTCTCATGTCTCAACCACCAGGCCTCTTGAGATCCTCCACATTGATCTGTTTGGACCAACTAAGACTGCAAGTCTCAGTGGTAAAAAATATGGATTTGTAATTGTGGATGATTACTCAAGGTTCACCTAGGTTCTGCTCCTCTCTCAGAAGGATGAATCATATGAGTCTTTTAAAACATTTTGTAAAAAGATCCAATCTGAGAAAGGTCATGGAATTGGTACTGTGAGAAGTGATCATGGAGGTGAGTTTGAGAATGCCAAATTTAAAAAATTCTTTGATAAATATTGCATTACTCATAACTTCTCATGTCCTAGAACACCTCAACAGAATGGAGTGGTTGAGAGAAAGAATAGGACTCTTCAAGAAATGGAAAGAACTTTATTATGTGACTCTGGAATTGAAAAATATTTTTGGGCAGAAGCTGCAAACACCTCCTGCTATATTATAAACAGAGTCACTATAAGAAAGATCTTGAATAAAACTCCAAATGAACTGTGCAAAGGAAGAAAGCCTTCCATCTCTTATTTTCATGTGTTTGGATGTGATTGCTACATCTTAAACACTAAAGATCAGTTGGGTAAGTTGATACAAAATCTGATAAAGGAATCTTCCTTGGATATTCTCTTACTTCCAAAGCTTATAGAATATATAATTTAAGAACAAAAACTACTGAAGAATCTGTGCATGTAGTCTTTAATGAGATGCAGGACAATTGTCAGAAAAAGATGGATGAAAAGATTGAGGAAATGATGGGAGAATTGGAAATCTCAACTCATGAATCTAAAGAAAGATCCACTCCTGAACAGAAGCAGATGAGATCCTCTCAAGCAGAATTAATGAGAGCTGCTCAATCTGAGATAGGATCTCACAGGAGCATTCAACCTGAGATATCTAATGCCTCACAAGATGAAGACAAGCCTGAGAGTCAAGCTGAGACCAGAGGAACAAGGCAAGGACCACTTGAGATCCAGAATGAGCATGCATCTGAACTACCCAGAAGCTGGAGACTGGTGAGATCTCATCCTAGAGATCAGATCATTAGAGAAACTTCAGATAGGGTCAGGACCAGATCTTCCTTCAGAAATGCTGAAAACATGATGGCACTACTGTCTGAGGTAGAACCAAAAGATATCCATGAAGCTCTCAGTGATGGGTCTTGTAGGAACACAGGGAAACACTAGAAGGGGGGTTGAATAGTGTTTCTAAATATTTTAGAAAGCTTTTCGCAAACAGGTACTAAAAGCACGATTTCAGACAGACTTTTAAGGTGTTGTCTGAAGTTTTCAGACGGCTTGTGAAAACTAATTTTAAAAGATGTTTTGTGCCTTTATAAAATATCAGATTAATTATTCTAACCCCTTGATTAGTATAAAAAGAATTGAAAAGAGATAAGGGTAAGAAAACTTAGCCAAGGAATTTATCCTGGTTCACTCACTACCACTGTGAGCTACGTCCAGTCCCAATGCCAACTAGCAATTGGATTTTCTCTTAATCTTTCAAGATTACAAGTATTCTTTTTCAGTCAAGCCTCTTCAGGCTCTACAACCAAGTATTCTTTTACAGTCAAGCCTCTTCAGGCTCTACAACCAAGTATTCTTTTACAGTCAAGCCTCTCCAGGCTCAAACCAACAAGTATTCTTTTTCAGACAAGCCTCTCCAGGCTCAACAAATAAATACAGAGAGGGTAAAATGCTTAAGCTTACAAACTATATCAGTCTTTAAGCTTAAACAATTACAAATGTACAGAAAAACTGAGGTATGCTCAGGATAATACAATATGTGTACAAAGATAAAGATTATCAGAGTTGTTGCAGCGAAAACTTTTCAAGCCTTTTTGTTCTTGTTCAAAAAAAAAATTCTTCTCTATGTTTTTTGATGGTCTTCAAAGGAGGGGTATTTATACCCAATCTTTAATCCGTTGAAATACCATCGTTAAGAGATAGCATTAAATGCTATTTAATCAGTTGTGAGACATGCTTCTGAGAGCTCTAATATTTCTGACACGGTACAAGGTTGCTCCTACCATAAAGCTGCTACAAAATGTTGCTGCAGAGGCTGCGTTGCAGAGATTTCCTCAGTGGTGTATGAAATTCAAAAACATCAGGAAAGGTCTTTGTGTTCCTTTCTATAAACGTGTTTGAAAAGGTACGTGCAACAGAGGTTCAGAAAAGTCTTCACAAACTTCAGCAGAAGGTGCCACGTCATAAAAGAGACTTCAGACGGCACTGATACTTCAGACGGGTTGAACTACTTCAGACAGCTTCAACTCTTCAGACGAGTTCTGCTTCTTCAGACAGCTTCAACACTTAGTCTTTTATGTAGGCTCATAGTGACTCTTGCTGAAATCATAGATAAAACATTAAAGCATATGTGTATCTATGATAATTACTTTAAGTCAAATTTGTCAACCATTAAAACTTGGGAATCTAATTGTCTTAAAATATCATAAACAATCTTATGATATTTTTGAGACTCAACATTCTCCCCCTTTTAATGATGACAAATTTGGTTAAAATATACAAATCTGTAATCAGTTTTTGAGAATAAGAAAGCTCCCCCTGAGATAGAAATATCCCTTAACAGGTTCTGTTTTAAGGTATATTTTACTCATTTGCTCAAATTTCTCAAAAAAAAAAACATATGTACTCCCCCTGAGTCCTGTAAACCACTCCAGATAAACCACTTCAAATTTGGTTAGTTTAATACTCCCCTTTTGTCATCAATTAAAAGGGAATAACAGAGCTAAACAGTAATAGAGCAATATATTCAGTTAAACATATATATCAGAGCACAAATAAACAACTCAAGATATGAGATAAGCTACTGATTGTATTTAATGAATGTTCAGATAATGAAATAGATAATCAGACACTTGTTATAAACATGAAAATAAGCAAAGACAATGGCTAAATTGTGAAGTCTATTAATCAGTTTGAGAATTCAAACTTGACTCAAAGACTTAATATCCTTTAGTTTTAATGATTAACAAATAAGATTATATAAGAACATAATAAGAACAAATAAGATTATATAAACAGATTCTACTGAGAAAGGTATTGGTTTGTTGATTGTGTTTTAGGATGAAATATTTATCAGAATGAGAAGATCAGGATCAGAAGAACAAATGCAGGAATTAATATAAAGAAGCTGTCTGAAGAATGCAACTCGTCTGAAGTGCGCAAACCGTCTGAAGACGTGAAGACTGTCTGAAGACGTTAAGACCATCTGAAGACATAAAGACTCGAAGGAATGAAGACAACATAAAGCAGTCTTAAGATTGAACTTATCTGAAGCAAAGAAGCTGTCTGAAGCAAAGAAACTTTCTGAAGCAACGAAGCTGTCTGAAGAAGCAGAACTTCTCTGAAGAGTTGAAGCTGTCTGAAGTAGTTCAACCGTCTGAAGTCTCACTTATGAAGTGGCACCCTCTGCTGAAGTTTGTGAAGACTTTTCTGAACCTCTGCTGCACGTACCTTTTCAAACACGTTATAGCAAGGAACACAGAGACCTTTTCTGGTGATTTTGAATTTCATACACCACTGAGGAAATCTCTGCAACGCAGAAATTGCAGCAACAACGATGGCAGCTTTATAGCAGCACCAATGTTGTACTTTGTCAGAATTGTGAAGACACCCAAAAGCGTGTCTCACGACGGATTGAATAGCATTCAATGCTATCTCTAAACGGTGGTATCACAACAGAAATATCATCATCACCAATCCGAAAGATAGCACAAGAAAAGCTCAGGAGACTAAGCAGAAGCAACAAAGAGAAATGTTTGAATGAAATATTTTAATTCAAACATATTTTATCATCTGCAAGAAACAACCATTGAACAAGACACCTCACTCAAAGAAGAAAGAAGAAATGGTGTCAGGAAGCAAACAGAAAAGGAGCATATACAAAATAAGCAAGAGGACAAATCCAACGGATACCTCCTCATATACACTCCTAAGAAAAGCAGAGGAAATCAGAAGTCAGCTGAAGAAAAGCAAAAGGATATCAAGAGAGAGAACATGCAAAATAATATCAAGAAAGTCTCTCTAAAGATCTCATCTACAGAAGTGTCAGAACAAGACTGTCTGAACACTTATTTGCTTAAGAAAAAAGCAACCGTTTGAGACACTATTACATAACGGCTATATGAGCCACATCATCAACATCTCAACGGTATTATGAATCATCTTCAAACGGCTATATTCCAACAGGACATATAAATAGCCTCAAGAAAGAATTTGAAGATGTTGAACTCATTCACTTGGTTCAATCAGTTGATCAAGATGTATCAGAAAAATCTTATTGGTTGTTGACCATGCTTACTTGAATCAACCATGTTGCTGATCTATTGATCAGTTAGTCAAAATTGTAGTTGTTCAGTTTAACAACCAACCAGGCTGGAGCTTAAAGTCAAGTATCTACCGAGCCAATTCTAAGAGGATGTTATTCCTCTTATCAGAGACAGGGATTGTACTTAAACTTATACTCTTGTATCACTGTCTTAAACTTGTACTTAGAATTCGTTCATTATACCCTGAGTAGTACTCAGTTAACCTCTAGTACAGGAAAAGATTAAGTTTAAGTTTCGTGGAAACTTAATCTTAGTTTAATTTGTAAACACTTTATGTGTCAGAGAGCCTGGAGAGGCTTGGTGGAAGAAAGAATACTTAGTTGCAAAGCCTGGAGAGGCTAGACTGAAAAAGAATACTACATATGTTGCCTGAAGAGGCAGTTGAAAACAAAGTAATACTTGTGTTAGCCTGAAGAGGCTGTGAATAATACTTGTATCTGTGGATTCAGATAGTGGAAATCCAGTGGTGGTTTGCCTCTGGGACTGGATGTAGCTCACGGGTTTGTGGGTGAACCAGGATAAATTCCTTGACTAAGTTTTCTTACCCTTATCTCTTATCAATTCCTTTTATACTAATCAAGGGGTCAGAATAATTAATCTGATATTTTGTAAAGGGCACAAAACATCTTTTAAAATTAGTTTTTACCAGCCTTCTGAAAACTTCAGACAGCCCCTTAAAAACCTGTCTGAAATCTCTATGCCTAAGTTCTCCTTTTTTCTTAATCTCTTTATTTCCAGTTTTCATATTTAAGTTGGAAATTGAAAAGTATCTTCTATAATAAACTTAACACAACTATTTCAATAAAATGATCTTTCATATGAATAAAACATGAGATGTCTCTTATATCATTTGAAGCTTTACAAAGAATGTTCCTTGAAGAACTTCTGAAATAAATTCTCTGAAGTAAGTCTGAAAGAGATCAGTTCAGAAATCAGGAATATACTTCAGACAACCTCTAGTCGTCTGAAGTATTTCAGAAATCGTTCTGAAAATACTCCTTGTAATAATCTTCATAGATACTTTGAGAAGCCTCTATTTAAAACAATCTTAAACTTTAGAAGAAACACTGTTTTTCTTATCTTCCACATGTTTCAACTATCACTGATCTTAAGACTTGTTTTTAAACGGTGCCTATTTCATGATTTAAATCAAAGATTTCCAAAAACTATCAAAAAGTTTGAAACTCTATTCAAACCCCCCCCCCCCCTTCTAGTGTTTCCTGTGGTTTTAAACAATTGGTATTAGAGCTCACCTTCGGGTTGAGCATCTAACAAATGCAGAAGGAGTAGAATCCTCAGAAGATGGAAATCTCACCAAGCTGAAGCAACTCTGAAGAATGAAAATGAGAAAAGAAAATCATTTTTCTTAAAACTCATTATTCATACAAGGAATCTTTCAGAAGGATATAGCTGGAAAAGGAAAGTGTATCTATCTCTAGATCACAACCGGAAAAACAGGTTTCTGAAAATAAGCTAAAAGAAGATCAACCGGAGAAAATGCCATGTGTAAAAAGATGAATCAAGGCAACATCATCTAAAAGAATGTCTAAGTGTGATATCATCTCCATTGTCCTGAACCTGTTCAGACAGTTCACAATGAACTTACTGAAATTGTGGGTCAGAAATGTTAAGATGATTGATACACAAAGCACTGAGCCTACCTCTACGCTTGAAAAAGATAATTTTGACTTAGTAACATTTCTACTTTCTGAACCTGTTCAGAAGGCTCTTGGTGAACCTCCTGAATTGTGGGTCAGGAATGTTAAAGTAATGAAAACTCAAGTTATTAAAGTCTATTTCAATCCTTGAGGGACAGGTTAAGATGATTGTTCAAAGATTCTCTGAAGCACAAAAAGACAAAAGACTAAAGGAGGATTTGCAGACATCAAGCGACCTCAGAAGAAGAAAAGTCTTCAAGAAAGGTGCAATGTCAGAAAAGCTTTCTTCCATCTAGAGAATAATGAGGAAATCTAATGGTAACAATCACTTCACCTTAAAACTTTAATATCCGTGAAAAATTGTTCTCTAGTAAAGATTTTTAATCAACAAATAATATTTTAATTAATAACATAAAAGACTCAACATATTAAAAGCTTCTCAGATAATAATAATCATAAAATCCTTGGTTTGATACCGTAAAAATCTGTTTTCAAAAATTTTCTTCTTAAATGTTTTCTCACATATTCTATTCTATTTCTCTTTCTTTTCTGGTTTAAAAAAAGGTGTTTCGAAAAAGTAATATCTTCTAATACGTTTTTATGTCTCTTCTTAAATGTTTTTCAAAAACCTTTTCCAAAACTTACTTTATCCATGCTAATGACTCAGTTCCTATAGGGCTTCATCTATGACCAATCAATGATGCACGTTTCGATACTTTCAAGGTTTGAAATTGTCATCATCAAAAGCTATCTGAGCCCATATACATCGCGTGAACAACATCCAATGGATTCATTTTCGTTACTTCTCTATTTATAAACCCTTGCTTCAAAGTCCATAATTCACAAGAGCTCCTCACACAAACTCACATCTTCAAAGCTCCTTTATAGCTTTGTCTAAGGTTCGGAGTAAGTGGCTCCCAAAAGGATGATGAAGAAGCAAAGGAAAACAGAAGAAGGACCATCTGAAACATGTTGAGGCAAAGATCAAGTCATCTTGGATGATGTATGGAATGAAGAGTAAGGGAAAGGGTTCATCTGAAAACTCGTTTCTCTATACTTGGACCATGGTGATCTTGCTGCATCACAGGTGGACTGGAAGATCACTGGGAGATCCCAGAATAGGTCAATCTTATTAAAAGAAACTACTGACAAAGTGGTTCTTGGAAGTAAGGAGGTGACTAATGATCAAGACACAGTCTTACATGATGCACCTCCATCGTCCCAGCGGCTAGAAGGAAAATGCGTGCAGCACGGCACGGTTGGGATGAAGTCTGGGGCTCTGAGGCAACTCCTGAAGCTTCTGCAGCAGAAGGAGTGGTGATAGCTTTGAAAGAGATGAAGTCTATAAGGCTATGCCTCAGGCCTTCGAAGGAATCTCCGGAGGAAAGCAATGGATGGATACATTCTATTTTTGGAATGTAACCTCTTTTCTTTATTGTGAAAACCTGCTTTTTGTATTACCAAATGTTTTGAGAAAATTTAAACTTGTGTATTCTTGTTTTTATTTAGTTTATTTTGTTTATCAAAGTTGTATTATTTATTTGGTATAAGAAGTTACTATATTTTTTTTTAACAATTGATATTTATTCCTTAATCTTGGTATCTGAAAAATAACAAAATAATTTGAGTAATAACGTCCCTACAAAATTAGAACAACTGTTATCAAGATTCAGACATTGTCAAAAAAAAAAAACCTTAATGTAAGCTAAAAAGGGGAGAAATATAATAGTGAAGAAATACGGCTAAAAATAATTGATAAAAGTAAATAAACTTAAAATAGAATGATATATATATATATTGAAACTCAAATATATGAAATCATGAACCTTTTTAATTAATGACAAAAGGGGGAGAAATATAAAACTCACAAAATGATTTTAAAAGGGAAAAAATAAGGGAAAATATAAATAATAAATAATGTATGTCAGAAAATGACAATTGGTATATGTAATTATATAATATCAGTATCTGTGATAAGTTAAAAATATGTGGTAATATTAGTTTTAAATGAATACAAACAATAATAAATTGGTGTCTAAAATGATTAACACATCTGATTAATAATTGGTATCTAAAAGATTAACATCTAGTTTCTAAAGGATAAGTTAACAAAATATATCTAATCTTGTTAACAATTAGAATAATAATAACAATTGGAAACATTTAACAAACTAAAGAATAAATGTTCTTCTCAGGGGGAGTATTATAGATAGGGGGAGCCTTTATATACTTAACCATCTTTCCTTAAAACATTTTGTGAGTTATACATATCTTATTTGTCACCATTAAAAAGGGGAGATTGTGAAGTCTATTAATCAGTTTGAGCATTCAAACTTGACTCAAAGACTTAATATCCTTTAGTTTTAATGATAACAAATAAGATTAATATAGAACATAATAAGAACAAATAAGATTATATAAACAGATTCTACTGAGAAAGGTATTGGTTTTGTTGATTGTGTTTTAGGATGAAATATTTATCAGAATCAGAAGATCAGGATCAGAAGAACAAATGCAGGAATTAATATAAAGAAGTTGTCTGAAGAATGCAACTCGTCTGAAGTGCGCAAACCGTCTGAAGACATGAAGACTGTCTGAGACGTGAAGACCATCTGAAGACATAAAGACTCGAAGGAATGAAGACACATAAAGCAGTCTGAAGATTGAACTTATCTGAAGCAAAGAAGCTGTCTGAAGCAAAGAAGCTTTCCTGAAGCAACGAAGCTGTCTGAAGAAGCAGAACTCGTCTGAAGAGTTGAAGCTGTCTGAAGTAGTTCAACACGTCTGAAGTATCAGTGCCGTCTGAAGTCTCACTTATGACGTGGCACCCTCTGCTGAAATTTGTGAAGACTTTTCTGAACCTCTGCTGCACGTACCTTTTCAAACATGTTATAGCAAGGAACACAGAGACCTTTTCTGGTGATTTTGAATTTCATACACCACTGAGGAAATCTCTGCAACGCAGAAATTGCAGCAACAACGATGGCAGCTTTATAGCAGCACCAACGTTGTACTTTGTCAGAATTGTGAAGACACCCAAAAGCATGTCTCACGACGGATTGAATAGCATTCAATGCTATCTCTAAACGGTGGTATCACAACGGAAATATCATCATCACCAATCCGAAAGATAGCACAAGAAAAGCTCAGGAGACTAAGCAGAAGCAACAAAGAGAAATGTTTGAATGAAATATTTTAATTCAAACATATCTTATCATCTGCAAGAAACAACCATTGAACAAGACACCTCACTCAAAGAAGAAAGAAGAATGGTGTCAGGAAGCAAACAGAAAAGGAGCATATACAAAATAAGCAAGAGGACAAATCCAACGGATACCTCCTCACATACACTCCTAAGAAAAGCAGAGGAAATCAGAAGTCAGCTGAAGAAAAGCAAAAGGATATCAAGAGAGAGAACATGCAAAATAATATCAAGAAAATCTCTCTAAAGATCTCATCTACAGAAGTGTCAGAACAAGACTGTCTGAACACTTATTTGCTTAAGAAAAAGCAACCGTTTGAGACACTATTACATAACGGCTATATGAGCCACATCATCAACATCTCAACGGTATTATGAATCATCTTCAAAACGGCTATATTCCAACAGGACATATAAATAGCCTCAAGAAAGAATTTGAAGATGTTGAACTCATTCACTTGGTTCAATCAGTTGATCAAGATGTATCAGAAAAATCTTATTGGTTGTTGACCATGCTTACTTGAATCAACCATGCTGCTGATCTATTGATCAGTTAGTCAAAATTGTAGTTGTTCAGTTTAACAACCAACCAGGCTGGAGCTTAAAGTCAAGTATCTACCGAGCCAATTCTAAGAGGATGTTATTCCTCTTATCAGAGACAAGGGATTGTACTTAAACTTATACTCTTGTATCACTGTCTTAAACTTATACTTAGAATTCATTCATTATACCCTGAGTAGTACTCAGTTAACCTCTAGTACAGGAAAAGATTAAGTTAAGTTTCGTGAAAACTTAATCTTAGTTTAATTTGTAAACACTTTATGTGTCAGAGAGCCTGGAGAGGCTTGGTGGAAGAAAGAATACTTAGTTTGCAAAGCCTGGAGATGCTAGACTGAAAAAGAATACTGCATATGTTGCCTGAAGAGGCAGTTGAAAAACAAAGTATACTTGTGTTAGCCTGAAGAGGCTGTGAATAGTACTTGTATCTGTGGATTCAGATAGTGGAAAATCCAGTGGTGGATTGCCTCTGGGACTGGATGTAGCTCACGGGTTTGTGGGTGAACCAGGATAAATTCCTTGACTAAATTTTCTTACCCTTATCTCTTATCAATTCCTTTTATACTAATCAGGGGGTCAGAATAATTAATCTGATATTTTGTAAAGGGCACAAAACATCTTTTAAAAATTAGTTTTTACCAGCCTTCTGAAAACTTCAGACAGCCCTTAAAAACCTGTCTGAAATCTCTATGCCTAAGTTCTCCTTTTTTCTTAATCTCTTTATTTCCAGTTTTCATATTTAAGTTGGAAATTGAAAAGTATCTTCTATAATAAAACTTAACACAACTATTTCAATAAATGATCTTTCATATGAATAAAACATGAGATGTCTCTTATATCATTTGAAGCTTTACAAAGAATGTTCCTTGAAGAACTTCTGAAATAAATTCTCTGAAGTAAGTCTGAAAGAGATCAGTTCAGAAATCAGGAATATACTTCAGACAACCTCTAGTCGTCTGAAGTATTTAGAAACCGTTCTGAAAATACTCCTTGTAATAATCTTCATAAGATACTTGAGAAGCCTCTATTTAAAACAATCTTAAACTTTAGAAGAAACACTGTTTTTCTTATCTTCCACATGTTTCAACTATCACTGATCTTAAGACTTGTTTTTAAACGGTGCCCATTTTCATGATTTAAATCAAAGATTTCCAAAAACTATCAAAAAGTTTGAAACACTATTCACCCCCCCTTCTAGTGTTCCTGTGGTTCTAACATAAATTAACAGTTTAATCCTTCTTCTTCAGCAAAGCCTCAGTCAGAAAGGAAATCAAGTCTTCCTTGGCCTTGTCTATTGCTACTTCCACTGAGGGTTTTCAAATCCTGCTGACCAGATCTGATAAGCTGTTGTTCTTGAAGAATCTGCTCTTGCTTAGCTATAAGATGCTTAGTCTTCTTCTCTTGATCAACATACTTCTTTTCAAGTTTCTTGACTTTGGTCTTCAGCTTCAGATTTTCCTCAGACAAGTCTTGCTCAGATTCATACAAAATCAATTGGATGTAGGGGCAAACAAATCTAAGTACACCAAAGCCTGGCTCCAAACTGTATTCAGAAGGTTTGAACACAGGGCAAAAGAAGGTGCCAATGGGGTTCAGTACTACTACCCAGTCTTCATTAAAAGAGTCAACAGGTGGGGGAAAGTGATCTCTCAGATAGTGATAGGAGACATTTGTTGACTTTCCAAGTCCAACTTCAGAAGCAGCATCAGGACCAGTTGATCCCGAAGAAGATCCAGCATCTTCTCTGATCTTCCAGTAAGAGGACCACATCCAATCTTGTAGTAGTTGATCCGGGCCTCCTCCTTGGCTACTGATGAACTCTGGTAAAGATTCCACTACTCTGAGGGACTCATCATTTCAGACAGAGGTGCAGATGCAGAATGAACTTTAGCTTCTTTGAACTTCTCACCCTGACCTTCCTTTAAGGAATACCTAGGAACTATTCTATCAAGTTTCACCAAGATTTTAGTGGATGGCCTGATTGAACAAGTTCTAGGAGGCCTGTAGCCTCTCATCCCAACTCCCTTGTGCAGATCCCTCTGAAACAGCTCAGACTCAGTGTTCAGTTGCCTCACGAAGCTCCATTCATCATTATTCATCCTGAGGGAATCATCTGAGAATGGATTGATGGGAGCCCAAGTATGTGCAGGAGGGACAACACCCTTCATGATCTTTTCTAATCCTCCTGAAAGAGCACTGTATTGGTTTCTGACTTAAGCAACAGTTTTCTGATTAAGCCATGATACAAGGATAGCAACAGGTGCTGGTCTGAAATACTGTAGGTCTTCAGACAGGTTGCCAAACTTGGGCAATGAGCATGGGATCAGAAGGAAGGAGAGATAACCGTAGAGCATCAGCAAGCACTTGCTCTTCTTCAACAAGGATCTCTTCTTGTTGTGAAGGTGGAGGAGATAAATGTGGTGAGGGTATAGGTTGGTGGTGGTGAAGATGAGGGTAAAGATGATATCAGAGCAAGGTCATGGGTTCGTGAGGAAGGTAAAGTAGGTTCAGAGAGTTGATTCTCTGAAGGTTATGGTGAGGTTGGTTCAGAGGGTTTGTTTTCTGTTGGTTCAGAGGGGTTCAGAGGGTAGGTTTTCTGTTTGTGGAGGTGGTGATGGTTTTGTTAGAGGTGAAGATGGTTGTTTTTAGGTGATAGGGGTTTGGGTGAAGGTTGTGATGTTGGTTGAGGGATGGTTGAGAGGGTTGCTGAGGGGTTTGTTTTTCTGGTGAGAAGGGTGGTGAAAGAGTTACATTATCAATCTCACCTTAAATTCTCTTGTAGGGAGGCTTGGTTACCTCAGAGTTCTTTTGGCCTTTGCTTCCTTCTCTTCCTTCTCCCTTTGTGCTTGTTTTTCTTCCCTTTTTCTTTGAAATACTCATGCGCTTGACGTAATTTTGGTATTTCCCAGCCATATCTTCTGCTTTCCAGTTGAGAGGCAATGCTTCTAGTCACCCTAGATTCAGGTGCAGTCTGAAGTAGCTTGCTTTGGTTCTCCTTCTTTGAGGTGCACTTGACCTCTTCCTTTTCTTTGCTCCCTCAACTATGGTCGCTTTCTATCATCTTCAGCATAGGCCAATTGTGAAGCAACTAGCAAGAGCTTCTATCAGTCTTTTCTTGCTCTGCTTCTTTCTCTCAGCTCCTCCTGCTCCAAGGCAGTAGCCAATGCTGCACCTGAATGAGTTCAGGATCAGATGGGCAAGCAGCCAATGGCTCAGCTACAACAACTGCATCAGTTTTCATCTGCCTCTTAGCTGTCCTTCCATTTCAGAAGTAGGTTGTGGAGTCTGTACAGGTTCAGACAACTGACCCACAATTTCATATGGCTTTTGTGATGCCTTCTGAACAGGTTCAAGACACCTGACTTCTGCACAGATGCAGATGCGGTACCTTAGCAGCACTCCTTACAGGTAGCTTCTTCAATTTTGCTTGAGGAGAGGGTTTTGATGGCTTGAACTCATGCCTCCTTATGTCTCCTCTGAGTTCATTCTCAAGACCTCCATTGTTGTCTTCCTTCTAGCAGCTTTCTCAGAAGAAGGCTCTCCTTCATGGATGGAGAGGGAGGTCTTGGAGTCAGCTTCACTCCATGCTCTTGAGGTTTGATTCACCAAACACAGGTTTGAAAGGCGATCAAAAAGCCTCTCAATGGGGAATTTGAAAATGCAGCAGAGATCGTTGGTGATGTATGGTATTGGTTGGGGAAGCATCCCAGCGGAATCTCTGAGCCTCTTCTGCATGTGGTACATTATGATGTTAGGGAGGTTCACCTTCTTCTTCTGCAGTAGATGAATCAGACAAAATCTCTCCAACTCAGAAACATGGTTTCTGCTTCCACTCTTAGGGATTACAGAGCACCCTAAGATGGCAATGCAAAACCCTAGCCTTGTCTGACATATGCTTTGCATCCTAAACTTACTGGTTCAGAGGTGCCATACAGAAACTCTATGAACTGCTTCTGTCCACCATTCTTGCTTCCCAGTCAGGAGTGAATACAGCTCCTTCAGTCCTGACCCTCACAGATGTGAGCAAGTATATCTTCATCAACAAAGACAAGGGACAACCTCGTACTGTGGCCTTGATGCTAGTGTAGATACCCTGAGGATTGGGTATTCCTCTGGCAGTAGCCCAGAAACCCAGCACTACTCTGCTCATTGCCATTGTGTCAAGTTGTGATTGGAAGTACGGAGTCCACCCAGCTGCATCGAACTCAGCAAATAAGTTCATTCCCAGAGATTGAAGATCCTCCAGGACTACCCTTAGTCTTCACGATGTTGCTTCCAGCAGATTTCTTAGGAGCCATTAAAGAGTTTTCTCAGGAACTTTGAAAAAAAAAATTGCTTGTAGAAGAAAGGATCTCAAAAGGTGAATACAGAATAGTGAACTGTGAAGTTCTCTGACTCGCTAGCTTCTGTATTTATAGACCCATGAAGTAATGATGGCATGTACTGGCCTGCGTGAGCATAGGAAAACATTGTGAAGTGGAAGAGACAAAATAAATGGGATTAAACCGTCTCAGAAAGCCACGTCATTTGTTTACTTCAGACAAGTGACAGATTTCAGACACCCATATAGATTTCAGACAACCCAAAATTTCAGACAAGTCACTTGTTTTCAGACAAGCTGAAATTTTAGACACATCATTTTCACAGATCAAATCACACACAATCAAAATGCATGTATCTTCAGATTATTTCTAATGAACTTAAATCTATCTTCAGTCAGAGGTTTTGTGAATATATCATCCCATTGATGCTCTGTATCAATAAACTGAATATCAAAAACACCTTTCTGAACATAGTCTCTAATGAAATGATGTTTTATTTCTATATGTTTAGCCCTAGAGTGTTGAATGGGATTTTTAGACAAATTAATAGCACTTGTATTAATCACACAAAATAGGTATAGCAGATATAGTAATGTTAAAATCTTCTAACTGATACTTCACCCATAACAGTTGTGAGCAACAACTGGCTGCTGAGATGTATTCTGCTTCAGCTGTTGATAAGGCAATTGTGCTTTGCCTTTTGCTTGACTAGCTAATCATATTTTCTCCAAAGAAATGACATCCACCACTGGTACTTTTTCTTTCAATTCTGTCTCCAGAAAAATCAGCATCACAGTAACCTATTAACCTGCAATCCTTACTTTTCTTATAGCACAGACCAAGATTAGTAGTACCTTTAAGATATCTGAAAATTCTTTTTACATCTTTGTAGTGAGTACTCCTTGGATCAGATTGAAATCTAGCACACAGACATACACTGAACATTATGTCAGGTCTGCTTGCTGTTAGATACAATAATGATCCAATCATTCCTCTGTAAAAAGTTTGATTCACTGGTTTCTTCCTTCTCATCTTTATTTAAGGATGCAGAGGGATGCATTGGAGTTGACAGGGGTTTGCAATCATTTAAGTTAAACTTCTTAAGCATTTCCTTTGTATATTTTTCTTGATGGATCCATATACAGTCAGAATCTTGCTTAATCTGAAGTCCTAAGAAAAATTTTAGTTCACCCATTAAACTCATTTCAAACTCTGATTGCATTAACTCTGAAAACTCCTTGCATAATGAAGAGTTAGTTGAACCAAAGATAATGTCATCAACATATATCTGAACAAGTATAAGATTTTTCTTAGACAGTTTTCTAAAAAGAGTTGTATCCACTTTTCCTCTTTCAAAACCATTTGAGATTAGAAAACTGCTCAATCTGTCATACCAAGCTCTTGGGGCTTGTTTCAGACCATAGAGAGCCTTTTTGAGTTTGAAAACATGTTCAGGAAAAGCAATATCTTCAAAACCAGGGGGTTGTCTAACAAAGACTTCTTCTTCAATGAGACCATTGAGGAAGGCACTTTTAACATCCATTTGATATAACTTGGATGCCAATTATTTACAAGCAGTAAGATAAAAGAATTCTAATTGCTTCTAACCTGGCCACTGGGGCAAAGAGTTTCAGTGAAATCAATACCTTCTTGCTGGTTGTATCCTTGAGCAACTAATCTTGCCATTGTTTCTGACTACCTTGCCTCTTCAGACATCTTGTTTCTGAACACCCATTTGGTTCCAATAATAGTTTTCCCATGGGGTTTAGGAACAAGGGTCCAGACATCACTCCTAGGCAAATTGATTCAGGCTCTTCTTGCATGGCTAGGATCCACCCTTCATCATACAGAGCTTCATCAATGTTTCTTGGCTCTATTTCAGACAGGAGAGCAAGAGAATTCAGATTCTTGAATTTTGATCTTGTCTTAACTCCTTCTGAAGTGCTGCCAATGATTTCTCTTGAGGATGATGTGATTTGTATTTCCAATCTGGTTTCTGAGGAGGTATCAAATCTGTTTGTTCTGTCTGAGACTCAACATTTGTCTGAGAGGGTTTAGTAACAGTAGGTACTTCAGACAGCTGCTCATCCTTCAAACTGTTGTGGTCATTCAGCTCCATTCCTGCAAAATCATCCTCTAGATCTGATAGTTCCCTATCAGTCTCTTTGTTATCATAAATTTAACATGAATAGTTTCTTCAACAGTTAAAGTTCTAGAGTTATACACTCTATAGGCTTTAGATGTTTCAGAATATCCAATGCAAAATCCTTTATCAGACTTTGCATCAAATTTTCCAAGATCATCCTTGGTGTTGAGTATAAAACATTCACAGCCAAGGTGTGAAAATATAATATGTTGGGTTTTCTTCCTTTCCACAGTTCATAGGGAGTCTTTTTCAGAATTGGTCTTACCAATATTCTGTTTTGAAGGTAACATGCTGTGCTAACAGCTTCTTGCCCAGAAGGATCTTGGTAAGCTTGCATGAGTTGAGCATGGTCCTTGCCATCTCTTGCAAACTTCTGTTCTTTCTCTCTCAACAAACCCCATTCTGTTGAGGAGTTCTATGCCACAGAGAAATTGTGTGAGATCCCATTCTCATCACAGAACATTTGAAAGTTTGCATTCTCAAACTCTCCACCATGATCACTTCTGATAACAGAAATACAGAATCATTTCTCATTATGTACCTTCTTGCAGAATATTGTGAAATTCCTAAAAGTCTTATCCTTGCTTCTTAGGAATAACACCCATGTAAATCTAGAATAGTCATCAACAATGACCAAACCATATTTCTTACCACTAAGACTTTCTGTTCTAATAGGACCAAATAAGTCAATGTGTAAAAGTTTCTAGTGGTCTGCTAGTTGAAACAACATCCTTACTCTTAAAAGAGGTGTCTTGTTTGTTTCCCTTTCAGACAGCTTTTCCACATAAAATGTCAGATTTGTATGAAAGCTTGGGCAATCCTTTAAATAGATTGTGTTTGCCAATCTTGAGATTAATCTCAAGCTGGCATGCCAAGTCTTTGATGCCAAATCTATTTTTCATCTTCAAATAGAAATGAAAACATTTTACATTTTGACTTGCTAGATCCTCTAGATCAATTTTGTACACATTGTTGTGTCTCTTAGCAGCATAAGAGGGTTTGCTCAGAGGAGTCTTTGACTATGCATCCTTCCTCAGTAAAGGATACCACATAACCACTGTCACATAAATGACTTATGCTTAGTAAATTATGTTGTAGTCCCTCACTAGGAGTACATTTTAATAAGGGATGAAGGAGATATACCTACAGTCCTTATTCCAATGATCTTCCCTTGCTGATTTCCACCAAAGGTGACCACTTCCACCAGCTTCTAAGGTCTAAGGTTTGGGAACAAAGACCTTTCTCCTGTCATGTGTCGCGAGCACCCACTGTCCAGGTACCATTTAGTGGGGTCTCCTTTGTCCTGTTAAACACATCTGGCAACAGGAAATAATTAAGTTTTTAGGTACCCATATTCTTTTGTGTCCTTTCTTGTTAGCTTTGGGCCTTGTTTTCTCTTGTGTTTGCACTGAGCCATATTGTGTCCAGGCTTACCATAGTGAGAACACCCAGTAGAACCTCTTCTTTTTGCCGTTTAGAAAAATTTAAGACAGTAGGAGGTTCAGACATGTTATGATCCACAAAAGCCTAGTCCACTTTTGTCAAGGGAATGCCTTTGATTTCCCAATCATTATATTCAGATTTTTAGTTCCTTTGACAAATTTGGCCAGATCTTTGTCAGTTCCAACAACCTGCTTCTGAAGTTTCTCATTCTCTTCAGACACAACTTGTGAACTGCAGTTTTTAGTCTCAAGAATTTTTTCTTTGAGCGTAATATGTTCTATCTCAAGTGCCTCATATTTGTTACACATTTCTGTGTGGGATTTGGATAGATTCTTATACTCTTGGAAAAGTTCCTGGGAACTTCCACCAGATCATCATACATTTCTTGTAGAGTAAGAGGAAATACCTCAGCTTCAGAGCTGTCTGAAGATGGTAGACTAGCCATGAGACACAGATTTGCCTCTTCTGAAGTGTCTTCTTCTTCTTCTGAGGTTGATTCATCAAGGTCTTCCCATGTTGCCATAAGACTTTCTTCTTTTTGAAAAACTCTCTTCTTCTTTGAAGTTGTTTTTCTTCAGTCTTAGGCAATCAGCCTTCATATGCCTGGTTGCTTACATTCAAAAGAAAATAATTTTATCAGTGTTAGACTCTTTACCTGTCTTACCTGATTTGGATGATGAAGGTTGGTTCTTTCTGAACTTTTCTTGTTCTGCAACATTCTCTTGATCTTTCTGCTTAAAAGAGCAAGATCATTGTCATCTTCTGAGCTATCTTCAGAATCTTCATCTGCTTCTGAAGTTTCCTCAGCTTGCATAGCCTTCATGCTGCTGCATGCCTAGACTGTTTGGCCTTGGAGTTTGAGCTAGAGACTTCTTCTTGTTGTCATCTTCTCCAAGCTCAAGCTCATGGACTTTGAGAGATCCCAACAATTCTTCCATTCTCAGAGAGTTCAAATCTCTTGCCTCTTGAATGGCAGTGACTTTGGGTCTCCAGGACTTAGGTAGACTTCTTAGAATCTTCTGTTGTTGTCTCCAGATTCATAGGTTCTTCCTAAGGACCTGAGTCCATTGGTTATGGTCTGAAACCTCCCAAACATTTGGTCAATGGTTTCAGTTTCTTCCATCTTAAACATCTCATACTGATGTATAAGCATGCTGATTTTGGATTGCTTGACAGTTTCAGTCCCTTCATGGGCTGCTGCAAGAGTATCCCAAATCTCCTTGGCAGAAGTGCATCCATGGACCTTCTCATATTCTGATTTATTCAAGGAACATATCAGATAGAGTTTGGCTTTAGCGTTCATCTGGACTCTAGTCTTCTGCTCCAAGGTCCATTCAGTCTTAGGTATAGGCACACCATTTTGCATAGGCACATAGTCTCCATCAGTGACCACATCCCAAACATCAATGTTGTTGCTCTCAATGAACAACTTCATACGATCTCTCCAGTAGTGGTAATCCACTCCATTGAATGCTGGGGGTCTTGTGATAGAGGCTCCTTCTGTGATGTATTGCCTGTTGCTGTTAGAAGCTTCCATTTGGATCTTTCAGTCCTCAAACACTTGTTAGGTGCTTCAACCCTGAGTAGAGCTCTGGTACCAACTGTAGGAACACAGGGAAACACTAGAAGGGGGGTTGAATAGTGTTTCTAAATATTTTAGAAAGCTTTTCGCAAACAGGTGTAAAAACACGATTTCAGACAGGCTTTAAGGCTGTCTGAAGTTTTCAGACGGCTTGTAAAAACTATTTTAAAAGATGTTTTGTGCCTTTATAAAATATCAGATTAATTATCTAACCCCTTGATTAGTATAAAAAGAATTGAAAGAGATAAGGGTAAGAAAACTTAGCCAAGGAATTTATCCTGGTTCACTCACTACCACTGTGAGCTACGTCCAGTCCCAATGCCAACTAGCAATTGGATTTTCTCTTAATCTTTCAAGATTACAAGTATTCTTTTACAGTCAAGCCTCTTCAGGCTCTACAACCAAGTATTCTTTTACAGTCAAGCCTCTCAGGCTCTACAACCAAGTATTCTTTTACAGTCAAGCCTCTCAGGCTCACAACCAACAAGTATTCTTTTTAGACAAGCCTCTCCAGGCTCAACAAATAAATACAGAGAGGTAAAATGCTTAAGCTTACAAACTATATCAGTCTTGAAGCTTAAACAATTACAAATGTACAGAAAAACTGAGGTATGCTCAGGATAATACAATATGTGTACAAAGATAAAGATTATCAGAGTTGTTGCAGCGAAAACTTTTCAAGCTTTTTGTTCTGTTCAAAAAAAATTCTTCTCTATGTTTTTGATGGTCTTCAAAGGAGGGGTATTTATACCCAATCTTTAATCCGTTGAAATACCACCGTTAAGAGATAGCATTAAATGATTTAATCCGTTGTGAGACATGCTCTGAGAGCTCTGATATTTGACACGGTACAAGGTTGCTCTGCCATAAACTGCTACAAATGTTGCTGCAGAGGCTGCGTTGCAGAGATTTCCTCAGTGGTGTATGAAATTCAAAAACACAGGAAAGGTCTCTGTGTTCCTTGCTATAAACGTGTTGAAAAGGTGTGCAGCAGAGGTTCAGAAAAGTCTTCACAAACTTCAGCAGAGGGTGCCACGTCATAAAGAGACTTCAGACGGCACTGATACTTCAGACGGGTTGAACTACTTCAGACAGCTTCAACTCTTCAGACGAGTTCTGCTTCTTCAGACAGCTTCAACACTTAGTCTTTTTATGTAGGCTCATAGTGACTCTTGCTGAAATCATAGATAAACATTAAAGCATATGTGTATCTATGATAATACTTTAAGTCAAATTTGTCAACCATTAAAATTGGGAATCTAGTGTCTTAAAACATCATAAACAATCTTATGATATTTTTGAGACTCAACATTCTCCCCCTTTTTATGATGACAAATTTGGTTAAAATATACAACTCTGTAATCAGTTTTTGAAAAATAAGAAAGCCCCCCTGAGATAGAAATATCCCTTAACAGTTTGTTTTAAGGTATATTTTTCATTGCTCAAATTCTCAAAAAAACATATGTACTCCCCCTGAGTCCTGTAAACCACTCCAGATAAACCACTTCAGATTTGGTTAGTTTAATACTCCCCTTTGTCATCATCAAAAGGGATAACAAGCAAACAGTAACAGAGCAATATATTCAGTTAAACATATATATCAGAGCACAATAATCAACTCAAGATATGAGATAAGCTACTGATTGAACCAGATGGGTCTTCAGAAATAAATCAATGAAAAGGGAAAAGTCATGAGAACAAAGCAAGATGGTAGCTCAGGATACAATCACAGGAGGGCATAGACTATGATGAGACCTTGCTCCAGTTGCCAGACTTGAACTATCAAAATCTCTTAGCCTTTGCTGCTCACAAGGACTTCAAAACTATGAAACAGGGAAACACTAGAAGGAGGTTTGCATAGTGTTTCTTAAAATTTGGAAGCTTTCGCAAACGGTTAAGTTTACAGCAGTTTCAGACAGGTTAAGAGGTTGTCTGAAGTTTCTTAAGAAGGCTTCTGAAAAGATCTTTAAAAAGGTTTCTTGCTTTTAAAATTATCATAACGTTTTCAACACCCTTGGTTAGTATAAATAATTGACAAGAGGGTAAGGGATAGAAAACTTAGCCAGGAATTTATCCTGGTTCACTCATACTACCACTGTGAGCTACGTCCAGTCCCAATGCCAACTAGCACTTGGATTTTCTCTTAATCTTCACCAGATTACAAGTATTCTTTTACAGTCAAGCCTCTTCAGGCTCTACAACCAAGTAATCTTTTACAGACAAGCCTCTTCAGGCTCACAACCAATATTCTTTTGCAGACAACCTCTCCAGGCTCAAAGACAATTTTTACAAAGAGATATGTCTAAGCTTTTAAACTACACAGTTTGAAGCTTAAACAGAGACGATGTACAATAAAACTGAGGTTATGCTCAGGATATACAAATGATGTACAAAGAATATGAAATCAGAGTGTTTTTACAGAGAAAAACTTGCAGCGTGATTTCTCTTAGACTTTCTGTATATGCAATCACTCTCTGATGGTCTTCATGAAGGGCTATTTAAACCAATCTTCAATCCGTTGAAATACCACCGTTTAGAGATAGCATTAAATGCTATTAATCCGTTGTGAGACATGCTTCTGAGAGTTCTGATTTTTCTGACACAGTACAGGTTGTTTGCTTGCAATAAGCTGCCAAGCTGTTGTGTTGCTGCAAAGGCTGCGTTGCAAGGATTTCCTCAGTGGTGTATGAACTCAAATATACCAGGAAGGTCTCTGTGTTCCTTGCCATAAATATGTTTGAAAAGGTACGTTGCAGCGAGAACGCTTGACTCAGCAGAATTTCAGAGATGTCTTCACATACTTCAGCAAAGAGTGTCACGTCATTAACGAGACTTCAGACGGCTTCAAACACTTCAGACGGGTTTGCGCACTTCAGACGGCTTCAACACTTCAGACAGGTTGACACTTCAGAGTTCAGAGATGTCTTCACAACTTCAGCAAAGAGTGCACGTCATTAATGAACTTCAGACGGCTTCAACTTCAGACGGTTGCGCACTCAACCTTCAACAGAACGTTGACACTTCACGCTTCAACACTTCAGACAGGTTGAACCTTCAGAAGGCTTTCCACTTTAGACAGGTTGAAGCACTTCAGACAGTCTTTATAAGTTCAGAATGGCTTGCTGAAATCATAGATAAGTCATTAAACATTTATGTATCTATGATAAGTATTTTAACCCAAATTTGTTAAGCATTAAAACTTGAGAAGTGAGCTATCTAAAACATCATAATTTACCTTATGATATTTTTGAGACTCAACATTCTCCCCCTTTTTAATGATGACAAATTTGTTTAAAATAAAGAAATCTGAAAGGAGTTTTAAATAAAATAAACTTAAAAAAATAACTCCCCCTCAGATAAAGATCTCTCAGGTCAAACAGATTCTGATCAATTACTCTTATCAAATACTCCCCTGAGACCTGTAATTACTTCAGATTTTGTTAGTTTTAATACTCCCCCTTTTGTCATCAATCAAAAGGGAATTTCAGAGCATAACTTCAAAATAATCACAGTAAAAACATTGAGATACCAGCATTCATGAGAACAAACAGAATATATTATCAGGCAAAAGAGTTCACATAACAGAAATTAAGCACTCAAAATGAAGTTAACACCAAACATGGCTAAACATCATAGACTATCCATCTTTCTTCAGCAAGGCCTCTTTCATAAAGGAGCAATTCTTCCTTTGCCTTGTCAATCTGAGAAATGACAGCAGTCTTCAATTCTTCTTGCCCAGTTCTGATGTGTTGTTGCTCTTGAAGGATTTGATCTTGCTTAGCAACAAGAGTAGCATTTCTTTCTCCAAGCTCTTCACTTGATGCCTCAGCTTCCTGTTCTCTTCCTCAAGATTCAGTTCCACTTCATATAGAATGATCTGAATGTGCCTGCAAACGAATCTGAGCAGATCGAATCCTGGATGCAACCCATAATCTTCGGGATGACTCACAGGAAAGAAGAAAGTTCTGATAGGGCAGATTAGCTTCCAGTCTTCATTAAAGGGTTCAGACATGGGGAATCTGCCTCTGATATACTGATACTGCACATTGGTGGAGACACCATAGTCTATGATGGAGTCATCATCTGGTCCTGCAGATCCAGAAGAGGATCCAGCATCCTCTCTGATCTTCCAGTGGGATAACCATACCCTATCCCTGTAGCTGTGATCTAAACCTCCACCTTGTCTTTTGATCCGAGCAGGTAGCTCCTTCCATTCTGTTGGAGTTAAAGGTTTCTGGGGAACTGGATAAGCTTTAGGTTCCTTGAACTTGTCAGCAGGGCCTTCTTCCAGGGGTACCTAGGAACAATCCTGTCAGGTTGCACCAGAATCTCTGTGGTTGGCCTGATGGAGATTGTTCTAGGTGGCCTATAGCCTCTCATGCCTACTGACTTCATGTAGTCCCTCTCAAAAAGTTCAGCTTCAGTAGACAGTTGCCTGACAAAACACCATTCATCATTAGACAACCTGAGGGAGTCACCAGAGAAGGGGTTAAGTGGAGCCCACTTATGAGCAGGTGGAACTGCACCCTTTCTGATCTTTTCAATCTGGCCTGAGTAAAACTGATCTGAACTGCCTTGATACTTTGCCCTTTCTTCACAGCAGTGTGCTTGATAAGGCCATGGTGAAGAGAGATGGAGGGTTCATTTCTGAAAAACTGCAGCTCTTCAAATAAGTTGGGGAACTTGGGGACTCTGACCCTCTCACTGAAAGGTTCCTCATACTTTTTGTGGGGTACTTCAGCAGCTTCATCAATTGGTGCTGAGTGAAAGGAAAAGCATAAGGATCAAATGTAGGCTCTGTGAAGAAGTCCCTACTTTTGGGTCCTAGCCTTATATGCTCAGGCAGCATGCTTCCTTTCCATACTTCAGAGCTGTCACCTTGCTGATGTTCATCTGTGGGGTCTTCAGACTGAGTGGATTCTGAAGATGATGAAGGTGATGAAGGTGGTGATGAGGGAGGTGATGGAAGTGCTTCTTCTTCTTTCTCCTCTACTGTTTTCTTCTCAGGTGATGAAGGTGGTGATGGGGTCACATTATCAAACCTTACCCTGAGCCTTTTCTGAGGAGGTTTAGCTTTCTCAGGTTCCCTCTCCTTTTCCTTTTCAGCTTGCTTCTCTTCTCTTCTTCTCTTGAAATACAGGTTTGCTTTGACAAAGTTTTGATACTTGCCAGCCTCATCCATTTCCTCCAGTTGACTTGCAATGCTCCTTGTAATCCTAACAGAGGGTTCAGGAGCTGGCTGAAATAACTTTTTTTGTTCTCCTTCTTTGCTGTGTACTGGATCTTTTTCTCTTCTTGGTCTCTTGAGCAATGGAAGCTAGCCTTTCATCTTCAGCAAGAGCTAGCTGAGAGGCTACTGCAAGAGCATAATCAGTCTTTTCTTGCTCAGCCTTCTTCTCCATTTCTTCATTCTCCAAAGTGTAGCAAGGGCTGCTACTTGAATAAGCTCAGGATCAGAAGGACATGCAGCCAGAGGTGCTGCTGCCAAAGCTTCAGGATCAGCAATCTCAGCTACCTCTTCCTCATGAGCCTTTCCTTCTGTTTCAGAAGTAGGCTTAGGAGTAAGAGTTCTTACACCTTCAGAACCCTGACCCACAATTTCAGATGGCTTTTGCAAAGCCTTCTGAACAGGTTCAGATGTCTGAGTGTGCAAGTCCATAGCTTCTAGAGACACCTTTGCTGAACTCCTGACAGGGAGCTTCTTCCTTTTCAGATGAGGGGATGGCTTGGAGGGCTTGAACTCATCTTTTCTGATATCCCCCTGAAGCTCTTTCTCAAGAATCTCAAGGTGGTTCCTCTTCTTGAGGCCTTCTCCATAAGAACACTCTCCTTCAGAGTAGGAGATGGAGGTCGTGGAGTGAGCTTGATTCCCATGCTCTTCAAGTTTGACTCACCAAAGAACACAGGAGATTTATGGTCACATCTTTCAACAGGTACCTTAAAATGCATAAGTACCTTCATGATGAGAGTGTTGTGGGGAAGATTTCCAGCAGAGTCTCGAATCTTCTTCTGCATATGGAACATGATAATGCTTGGGAGATTGACTTTCTTCTTCTGAAGCAGGTGAATCAGACAGAACCTTTCCAATTCTGAGACATGGTTTCTGCTTCCACTCTTAGGGATTATTGCACACCCTAAGATAGCATGAAGAACTCTGACCTTCTCTAGCAAGAACTTGGAATCCAGGCTTTTGGGTTCTTCTGTTCCATACACATCTTTGTAAACAACTTGTGCCCACCATTCTTCATCTCCCACCCAGGAATGAAGGTTGCACCCTTCAGCCTTAACATCAGTGATTGTGGAGAGAATGCCTTGATCAACAAAAACTGAAACCCCTAGAACAGAGGCTTTGATGCTTACATACACTCCCTTAGAATTAGGTATTCCTCGAGCAGAAGACCAGAAATCCACCACACTTTGTTCATGCCATTGACAGTTAATGTGGTCGAAGAAAGAAGTCCACCCCTGCATCAAATTCCTCAACCAAATCCATGCCAATGTTGCGAAGCTCGTCAAGATTCACTCCCTTTGATCTAACCACATTTCCACCAGAACCAGCGGTCTTCTTGGGTGCCATTGTTGAGTTGCAGGGAAACTTTGAGAGAAAAAGGTTGCTTGAGCAGTGAAGAAGATCAAACGAATATTGAGGAAAGAGAGTGTAAGGCTTCCTCGACACACTTACTCCTGCATTTATAGACCCATGATGCAATGATGCCCTGTACCGGCTGGGTAACGTGCGAAGTGGAAGAGACAAAAACTTTAAAAGAAGGAATTCAACCGTCTCAGATAGCCACGTCAGCCAGTTACTTCAGATAGGTGAAAATTTCAGACACACAAATAAATTTCAGATAACTAAAATTTCAGACATGTCACTGTTTCAGACACACTGAAATTTCAGACGCACTAAAAATTTCAGATAACATAATAATATCAGACACAATTAATTTTTAGAGAATGCATGTATATTTAAGTTGTTGCGTATGAACTTAAATCTATCTTCAGCCAGGGGTTTTGTGAATATATCTGCCCATTGATGCTCTGTGTCAATGAACTGAATATCAAAAACACCTTTCTGAACATAGTCTCTAATGAAATGATGTTTGATTTCTATATGCTTTGCCCTAGAATGTTGAATGGGATTTTTGGATAAATTAATTGCACTGGTATTATCACAAAGAACAGGTATAGCAGAGATAGGAATATTAAAATCCTCAAGCTGATACTTAACCCATAGCAGTTGTGAACAACAACTGGCTGCTGATTATACTCTGCTTCTGCTGTTGATAAAGCAATGGTGCTTTGCCTTTTGCTTGACCAGCTGATCATGTTATTTCCAAAGAAATGACATCCTCCACTGGTGCTCTTTCTTTCTATTCTATCTCCAGCAAAGTCAGCATCACAGTATCCTATTAACCTGCAATCTTTGCTCCTCTTATAGCATAGACCAAGATTAGTAGTATCTTTCAGATATCTAAAAATTCTTTTAACAGCTTTGTAATGAGTAATTCTTGGATCTGATTGAAATCTAGCACAGAGACAAACACTGAACATTATGTCAGGTCTGCTTGCTGTTAGATACAACAAAGAGCCAATCATTCCTCTGTACAAAGTTTGATTCACTGGTTCTTCTTTGTCATCTTTGCTCAAAGATGCAGAGGGATGCATAGGAGTTGACATGGGTTTGCAATCACTCATGTTGAACTTCTTAAGCATTTCTTTTGTATATTTTTCTTGATGGATCCATATACAATCAGAATCTTGCTTAATTTGAAGTCCCAAGAAAAATTTTAGTTCTCCCATTAAACTCATTTCAAATTCTGATTGCATCAACTCAGAAAACTCCTTGCACAGAGAAGAATCAGTTGAACCAAATATAATGTCATCAACATATATCTGGACAAGTATAAAATCTTTGTTAGACTGTTTTCTGAAAAGGGTGGTATCTACTTTTCCTCTTTCAAAACCATTTTTGATAAGAAAACTGCTCAGTCTGTCATACCATGCTCTTGGAGCTTGTTTCAGACCATAAAGAGCCTTTTTCAATTTGAAAACATGATCAGGAAAAGCAGTGTCTTCAAAACCAGGGGGTTGTCTAACAAAAACTTCTTCTTCAATGAAACCATTGAGGAAGGCACTTTTGACATCCATTTGATATAGTTTGATGCCATTATTTACAGCATAAGAGAGAAGAATCCTAATTGCTTCTAATCTAGCAACAGGGGCAAAGGTTTCAGTGAAGTCAATACCTTCTTGTTGATTGTACCCTTGAGCCACCAATCTTGCTTTGTTTCTGACCACTTTTTCCTTCTTCAGACAGCTTGTTTCTGAACACCCATTTGGTTCCAATAATTGTTTTCCCATGGGGTTTAGGAACAAGTGTCCAGACATCACTCCTAGCAAATTGGTTTAGCTCCTCTTGCATGGCTAGAATCCACCCTTCATCATGCAGAGCTTCATCAATGTTCTTTGGCTCAATTTCAGACAGGAGAGCAAGAGAATTCAGATTCTTGAATTTTGATCTTGTCTTAACTCCTTCTGAAGTGCTGCCAATGATTTGCTCTTTTGGATGATGTGATTTGTATCTCCAGTCAGGTTTCTGAGGTGATATCAAATCAGTCTGAGACTCAACATTGGTCTGAAGAGGTTCAGTGACAGATGGTGCTTCAGACACCTGTTCATCCTTGATGCTGTCATGATTATTCAGCTCCATTCCTGCAAAGTCATCTTCTAGATCTGATAATTCCCTATCAGTCTCTTTCTTGTCATTAAATTTAACATGGATTGATTCCTCTACAGTTAAAGTTCTAGAGTTATATACTCTATAGGCTTTAGATGTTTCAGAATATCCTATGAAAATTCCATTGTCAGATTTTGCATCAAATTTTCCAAGATCATCCTTGGTGTTGAGTATAAAACACTCACAGCCAAAGGTGTGGAAATATGATATGTTGGGTTTTCTTCCTTCCACAATTCATAAGGAGTCTTTTTCAGAATTGGTCTTACCAATATTCTGTTTTGAAGGTAGCAAGCTTGTTAATAGCTTCTGCCCAGAAAGATCTTGGTAGATTGCATGAGTTGAGCATGGTTCTTCCCATTTCTTGCAAGCTTCTGTTCTTTCTCTCAACAACCCCATTTTGCTGAGGTGTTCTTGCCACAGAGAAATTGTGTGAGATCCCATTCTCATCACAGAACAGTTGAAAGTTTGCATTCTCAAACTCTCCACCATGATCACTTCTGATAACAGATATACAGAATCCTTTTTCATTTGTACCTTCTTGCAGAATATTGTGAAATTCCTGAAAGTCTCATCCTTGCTTCTTAGGAATAACACCCATGTGAATCTAGAATAGTCATCAACAATGACCAAACCATATTTCTTACCACTAATGCTTTCTGTTCTAATAGGACCAAACAAGTCAATATGTAACAATTCTAAAGGTCTGCTAGTGGAAACAACATCCTTACTCTGAAAAGAGTGTCTTGTTTGTTTTCCTTTCAGACAGCTTTCACATAAAATGTCAGATTTGTAAGAAAGCTTGGGCAGTCCTTTAACAAGGTTGTTTTTGCTAACTTTGAGATCAATCTCAAGCTGGCATGCCCAAGTCTTTGGTGCCAAATCTGTTTTTCATCTTCAACAGAGAGAAAACATTTTACATTTTGACTTGCCAAATCCTCTAGATCAATTTTGTACACATTGTTGTGTCTCTTAGCAGTAAAAAGAATTTGATCACGAGAGTCTTTGACTATACATCCTTCTTTAGTAAAGGAAACCACATATCCACTGTCACACAATTGACTTATGCTCAGTAGATGCTGTTGAAGTCCCTCTACTAGAAGAACATTCTTAATAAGGGATAGAGGAGGACATACCTACAGTCCCTATTCCTGTGCTCTTCCCTTGCGGATTTCCACCAAAGGTGACCACACCTCCTACTCTGGGCTAAGGTTTGGGAAACCAAGACCCTTTCTCCTGTCATGTGTCTGCGAGCACCCACTGTCCAGGTACCATTTGTGGGGTCTCCTTTTGTCCTGTTAAAACACATCTGCAACAGGAATGATCAAGTTCTTATGTACCCATATTTTTTGGGTCCTTTCTTGTTAGATTTGGATTTTGCTTTTCCCTTGTGTTTACACTGGAGCCACATTGTGTCTAGGCTTGCCACAGTGAGAACACCCAATAGCTTCTTTTTGCCTTTAGTAAAATTGTTGAAAATATGAGGTTCAGAAGGTATCATGATCACAAAAGCCTAATCCACTTTTGTCAAGGGAATCCCTTTTGATTGCCAAGCAATCTGTTAAGGTTTTCTGTTCCTTTGACAAATTTAGCTAAGTATTTTGTCAGTTCCCTCAACTTGTTTCTGAAGTTTTTTGTTTTCTTCAGAGACAGTTTGTGAACTGCTGCTTTCAGTCACAAGAATTCTCTCCTTGAGCATAATATTTTCTATCTCAAGAGCCTCATATTTACTGCACATTTCTGTGTGGGCCTTGGACAGATTCTATACTCTTGGAAGAGTTCCTTGCGAACTTTCCATCAGGTCATCATACATCTCTTGAAGAGTTAAGGGAAAAACCTCAGATTTTGAGCTATCTGATGAGGGCAGGCTGGCCATGAGACACAGGTTGGCCTCTCTGAAGTGTCTTCCTCTTCTTCTGAGGTAGATCATAAGATCCTCCCATGTTGCATCAGACCCTTCTTCTTCTTGAAGAATTTCTTCTTTTTGAAGTTGTTCTTCTTTAGTCTTGACATTCAGCCTTCATATGACCTGGCTGTTTACACTCATAGCATATAATTTGTCATTTTGAGAATCATTACCTGACTTACCTGATTTAGAGGTTGAGGGTTGGTTCTTTCTAAACTTTCCTCTGTTCTACAGCATCCTCTTGATTATCCTGCTGAGAAGAGCAAGATCATCATCTTCTGAGCTATCTCCAGAATCTTCATCTGCTTTCTGAAGTTTCCTCAGCTTGCATGGCTTTAATGTTGCCATGCCTAGGGTGTTTGGCTTTGGAGTTTAATGCCAGAGATTTCTTCTTGATGTCATCTTCCCCAAGTTCAAGCTCATGAACTTTGAGAGATCCCAACAGTTCTTCCATTCTAAGAGAGTTTAAGTCTCTGGCCTCTTGAATGGCTGTAACTTTGGGTCTCCAGGACTTTGGCAAACTTCTTCAGAATCTTTCTATTATTGTCTCCAGATTCAAAAGTTCTACCTAAAGACTTGAGTCCATTAGTTATAGTCTGAAACCTCCCAAACATTTGATCTATGGTTTCATATTCTTCCATCTCTGAACATCTCATATTGATGTATAAGCATGCTGATTTTGGATTGCTTGATAGTCTCAGTCCCTTCATGGGCGGCTGCAAGTGTATCCCAAATCTCCTTGGCAGTATGAACATCCATGAACCTTCTCATACTTTGATTTATTCAGAGAACATATCAAATAGAGTTTGGCTTTAGCATTTAACTGAACTCTAGCCTTCTGCTCTAAGGTCCATTTAGCCTTAGGTATTGGCACTCCGTTATGTATAGGCACATAGTCTCCATCAGTGATCACATCCCAAACATCAATGTTGTTGCTCTCAATGAACAACTTCATACGTTCCCTCCAATAGTGGTAGTCCACTCCATTGAATGCTGGGGATCTTGTGATAGAGGCTCCTTCAGTGATGTACTGTCTGTTGTTGGAAGCTTCCATCTGGATCTTTAATCCTCAAACACTTGTAAGGTGCTCAACCCTGAGTTGAGCTCTGATACCAACTGTAGAAACATAGGGAAACACTAGAAGGGGGGTTGAATAGTGTTTCTTAAAAATTTATGGAAGCTTTTCGCAAACGGTTAAGTTTACAGCAGGTTTCAGACAGGTTTAAGAGGCTGTCAGAAGTTTCTTAAGAAGGCTTCTGAAAAGATCTTTAAAAAGGTTTTCTTGCTTTTTAAAATTATCAGAACAGTTTTCAACACCCTTTGGTTAGTATAAATAAATTGACAAGAGATAAGGGATAGAAAACTTAGCCAAGGAATTTATCCTAGTTCACTCACTACCACTGTGAGCTACGTCCAGTCCCAATGCCAACTAGCACTTGGATTTTCTCTTAATCTTCACCAAGATTACAAGTATTCTTTTACAGTCAAGCCTCTTCAGGCTCTACAACCAAGTATTCTTTTACAGACAAGCCTCTTCAGGCTCTACAACCAAGTATTCTTTTGTAGACAAGCCTCTTCAGGCTCTACAACCAAGTATTCTTTGCAGACAAGCCTCTCCAGGCTCAAAGACAATTTTTACAAAGAGATATGTCTAAGCTTTTAAACTACACAAGTTTGAAGCTTGAACAGAGACGATGTACAATAAAAACTGAGGTATGCTCAGGATATACAAATGATGTACAATGAATATGAAATCACAGTGTTTTTTACAGAGAAAAACTTGCAGCGTGTGATTTCTCTCAGACTTTCTTGTATATGTAGTCACTCTCTTGATGGTCTTCATGAAGGGCTATTTATAACCAATCTTCAGTCCGTTGAAATACCACCGTTTAGAGATAGCATTAAATTCTATTTAATCCGTTTGTGAGACGTGCTTCTTAGAGTTCTGATTTTTCTGACACAGTACAAGGTTGTTGCTGCCATAAAGCTGCCACCGTTGTTGCTGCAAAGGCTGCGTTGCAGGGATTTCCTCAGTGGTGTATGAAATTCAAATATACCAGGAAAGGTCTCTGTGTTCCTTGCCATAAATATGTTTGAAAAGTACGTGCAGCAGAGAACCTTGACTCAGCAGAATTTCAGAGATGTCTTCACATACTTCAGCAAAGAGTGCCACGTCATTAATGAGACTTCAGACGACTTCAACACTTCAGACGGGTTGCGCACTTCAGACGGGTTCAACACTTCAGACAGGTTGAACCTTCAGAAGGCTTTTCCACTTTACACAGGTTGACAGCACTTCAGACAGTCTTTCTAAGTTCAGTATGGCTTGCTGAAATCATAGATAAGTCATTAAACATTTATGTATCTATGATAAGTATTTTAACCCAAATTTGTTAAGCATTAAAACTTGAGAAGTGAGATATCTAAAACATCATAATTTACTTATGATATTTTTTAGACTCAACACAAACTCTGTCAGATGGATGTGAAAAGTGCATTCTTGAATGGAATCATTGAAGAGTAAGTCTATGTGAGACAACCCCCTGGTTTTGAAGACCCACTTCATCCAGAATATGTGCTCAGACTCAAAAGGCCCTGTATGGTCTCAAGCACGCCTCAAGAGCTTGGTATGATAGGTTAAGTTCCTTCCTGACTGAGAATGGGTTCACCAGAGGACAAATTGACACTACACTTTTTAAAAAGGAATTTAACAAGGATTTATTAATTGTTCAAATTTATGTGGATGATATTATTTTTGGGTCTACTAATGAATCTCTTGTCAAGAATTCTCAACTCTCATGCAGGGAGAATTTTATATGAGTATGATGGGTGAGCTGAGATTCTTCCTTGGTTTGCAAACAAAGCAATTATCAGATGGCATTTTCATCAGCCAAGAGAAATATGCAAGAGACTTGCTGAAAAAGTTCAAATGAATGATGCCAAGCCAATGAAGACTCCAATGCATCCCTAAACTCATATTGACAAAGATGAGACTGGCAAGGCCGTCTCAGATAAGATGCACAGAGGTATGATTGGATCTCTCATGTACCTAACTGCCAGCAGACCTCATATTCAGTATGCTTTAGGCATCTGTGCAGGTATCAATCTGATCCTAAAGAGTCTCATCTTGCTGCAGTTAAAAGAATTTTTAGGTACCTTAATAGGAACCATTAATCTTGGTCTCTGGTATGAGAAAGGTTCTAGTTTTGATCTCATAGGATATAGTGATGCTGATTTTGCCTGGAGACAAGATGATAAAAAGAGCACAAGTGGAACATGCCAATTTTTGGGAAAATTCCTTGTCTCTTGGTCTTGCAAGAAGCAGAACACAATAGCTCTATCCACTACTGAAGCTGAGTATGTCTCAGCAGCTGCTTGTTGTACCCAGATTCCATGGATCAAGTATCAAATGCTAGATTATGCACTCAGGTACTCCAAAATTCCCATATTTTGTGACAACACAAGTGCCATAAATCTTGCTAAAAATCCTATTCATCATTCAAAGTCTAAGCACATAGACATTAAGCATCACTTCATAAGAGATCATGTGCAAAAAGGAAACATTGAAATTATTTTTGTTGACACTAAGAATCAACTAGCTAATATCTTCACTAAGCCCTTAGTAGAGGAAAGATTTATTGAAAATATAAAATGTTTGAATATGTGTTCTCTTAGTTAAACTCCTTTAGAAATTATCTTCATAGATGATATGAGCTCTATGTTTCATAAGTGAGTTCTAGAATAAATCTGTGATAAGATGTTAACTCAAGGGAGCTCAGATGAGATGCGTCTCATAAAGAGTCCCAAGTCAAGGGCCCATCTAACATTCAAAGGACGTTACATATAGAGAGAGAAATAGAGTCGTTAACAAACGGCTAGTAACTCCCCACTAAGCACAACTAGCCGTTAGAGTATTAAAAGGAGTGCCCAAACACCTCTTAACCGTTCATTAACTGCCCACTCATCATTATTCTCTCTTTATCTCTCTTGAACTCATCTCTCTATTTAAGCCAGACTCCAAACCAACATCTCATCTTTTTCCTTCCCTCAATGCGTATCAAAATCAAAGCCATTAAACTTCCTTACTCTGACATTTCCTCCTCATCATCTTCTCCAGAAACAAATATGTCTTCTTCAAACGAATCTAACTACCATGGGGAGCATGCACTCAAGCCAAGAGCGTCTCAGTCGCTCTCCCTCTCCTCAACCTAGCCTGAGTATGAACCATCTCAGACCCAGTCTCAACCATCACCTTCGTCCAAATCTACATCCTCTAAGAAGAGTACACCCATTCCCCGAAGGCCAAAGTCACAAAGATTGCATCCAATGTAGTCCAAAACCAATACAGCCAAAACCCCAAATCACCCATCCATATAGATCTCAAAAAGGATGAGCCCTCAAAGCAGGACAAAGGAAAGGCACCAGCAGACGAGCTAAAGGAAAGAAGCTTTCCTTTCAATCTGACTTGTTTGAAAACGCTGATATCGAGGAGAAGTTTATCAAACGTTTGCTGAGAAGAAGATTGTAATAGGGAGAGTCATCTCCATTAAAGAAGCTTATGATAACAATTGGGACATTGGTCCCTATCCTCAGAAAGCAAGGTTTGGAAGATTATGTGTCTATGACAGAGCCACTCTTCCCTACGATGACTAGGGCTTGTATGTTGCATGTTTCAAGGCTAAGAGGGCGTCTCAAGGACTACCACATGTTATTGCCAACATTAGAGGGGTACACATTGAGCTCACAGAGGAATCCTTGGGTTCATTTATTCAAGCACTAGTGGATGGCAACAGACTATACAATGAGGAGCAATGGTGGAATCACATAGGAGTCCCAGCAGCTAGTGTGGGAACCTCACTGTTCAAAGATGCAGCCATCATTGACTCTGCCTCCTCCCTCAACTACTTTGGAAAATTCCTATTCCACCTTGTGGCAAAGTGCATTATGCCCAGAGCTGGCACCTTCAATAAAGTTTATACCCTGATCTCATGGTGATGTATCACCTGAAACATGGCATCCCTCTAAACCTTCCCTTCCTCATCTTAAAACACATGGAACATGTTTTCCATAATCCTAAAATTACTGCATCTCTTCCATTTGGCATGCTCACTACCAGAATCATGAAGCACTTTAAAGTTGATCTCAGTGGATGTGATGAGTCTAAGGAGAGACCTGGCTCTGTTGGAAAAAAAAATCTGAAGTCTCTTGGCCTTGATGGTAAGTTAATTCCTTCTCCCACTTTCCCTCTTGAAAATCCTCCCCCCATTCCTCCTACTACACAAGCCTCTCCCTCATCAAAAATGTATGAGACTCACAAAAAGAAAAAGAAGAAGAAAGCTGTTAAGGAAGCTGCTGAGGGATCTCAAGGAGGATCTGAGATCCCTAGAGAAGATTAAAAGAGAAAGTCTCAACTATCTGTCTCAAGTGAGATTGAAACTAAGAAAAAGAAAAGAAGAAAAAGAAGACTAAATCAGAGCACATCTCATCTGCTCTAACTCAGCCAGAGCCTCAGCCACTGAATATTGAAGCACCTGCTATGGAAGAACCACCACCTGCAATGGAGGAACAATCACTTGAACCTCAATCTCAATCTCCACACCATCAGACGCCACCACCATCACCTCAGCAGATCGTTGGTCAATCTGAAATTGGTCAATCTGAAGTCTCTCCCTACTCAAAGGTTGTTGTTGAGACTCTTGTAAGTATGGAAAAGGAAAGTACCACCTTAACTCCTTAGGCTATGCAAGAACCTCAACCTGTTGTTGATGAGACTGAAGAACTACCTACTGTTCAACAGAGGAGTCTTGCTAGGTATGAGTCATCTCAATCATTTCAAACTTCTTTTCCTACTCCTGGAAAAATCTTTGTGGACACCATCCTGCTCAGCTCTCCTCAACCCAAGTATGATCAGTCTACACCTCCTGCTGACAAACCAGAAGCTCCACCATCTGAATCTTCTATTCCCATACATCTCTCCAATTCAATCAATACCTTTCTGAATCAACTCCATGAAGAATAGCAACATCATTAGCAAGATCTCAACTACAAGATTAAACAAAACCAGAAGAAGATCTTGAAGAAGCTGTAGCATCAAAAAGAGGCAAGAGGCCATTCTTGATGGGCTTGACACTGTCCTTCAAGCAATTCACACTTCAAATGACTTCAACAAAAAGATGAACCTTCATCTTTCAAATCTGCCTCCTCTACCTGAAATTCCAAAAGCTATAATGCGACCACCTGCTTCAAACTCAGACTCGTCCTCTTCTCCTTCGTCCTAGCTTAGATAGTTTTTCTTTTTTGATAATGGCAAAAAGGGGAGAGTTGGTTAGATGTTCATCTGATAAGAGTCTTTGTTTTTAAGTTTATTTATGTAGACTTGTGTGAAGCTTTTTAAGTTTAAGATGTATAGCATCTTTTCTGGTCTGTGATGAGATGCAGTGGCATTTTTGCTTTACTATGTAATCTTTGAATCCCTCTGATTAATGAAAGAATTTCTGTTTGCATTCAATTGTTCTTTACTAAAATTCTTACAAAATCATCAAGATCAATTTAAGTTTTTAACTCAGGAGGAGCTCATCTCTCTAAAGGAAAAGGACTGCACATCTTAAGGGGAGTTGTTTATTGAATCTCAAACTTAAATTTTGAACCTTCTTAAGATCAAAACTTCATGGTTTGCCATCATCAAAAAAGGGGGAGATTGTTAAGACAAACTCACTCCTAAAGGTTTTTAATGTGCCAAACCACTAAAGTTTAAAAATGTGCTTAAATGAATGAGATGCATCTTATTACTACTAACTGTGTGCTCAAGCATATGGCAGAGTTTTCTAGATTTTTTTTTGCTGATTTTAACCAAGTATTTAATGCTCAAAGAAGATCCTTGAGATACAAAACATAAAAGTCAGAAATATGAAGTGCCAACGAGCAAGGCTTGAAGCTTTAACAATAAGAAAGGAAGAGATTCAAGAACAGCTTGAGACGCTGTCTCAAGATCAGATGCAAGCTCAAGCACAAAGGGTCATCTAGTACAAAGAAAATATGTTTCAGAAAATAGTTTGATCATCATGTACCCAGAAGTCAAAACAGATGAGACGCAGATCCTAAATATATAAGAGATCAGACCTAGTAACTATCATCTCAAGAAGAGACTCCAGATCAGCTTGAGACGCAAGCTCATGAACAGACGCAAAAGATGAGATCCAAGCTCAGATAAAAGAAATGAGAGCCAGACGCAAAGATAAAGTTGAGACTCAAGTACAGCTTGAGTAAACAAGGCATAAAGTCAACACAAGGACAAGACAAAGTACATTGTGCACTGACACAATGACATCAAACCTGAAAAGTAAGTTGACCTTTTATCCAGCAGACTCCTCTCTCCTACAGCTAGTTACCAACGGCTCTAAACTGTCAAAGACAACAGCTAGTAACAGCTAGTTTCTTTTGGAATAAAAGGCTGAAAGCTACAAGTGAAGCAAGTGAGAGACTACGTTGATCATTGAACATCATTGCATCTCCTCTCACATCGCAAGTCCACATCTCAAGTCTATCACTTAAAGATCTAATCTCAACTTGAGAACACCTGTAGTCTCAATTCTTTTTCTCTTCTCAGTTTGTAATCTTTCTACCTGTATAGAAGAGATAAACTCTAGCTAAAATCACTTTCCATCCATACGTTGTATGATTGTAAGCTAGACCCATCTTAACCTACCAATCATTGTAATTTGTCTCATCTGAGATAGGAGGAAGCCTAGTCTCAGAGTCAGTGCAAGCATCCTGAAAAGGCTGTAAGAATACTTGTGGCTCATCCAAGATAGGAGTGCCTATTCTTGGTGGGAGAGACGTCCTGAAGAGGCTGTAAGAATACATATAATTGATGGGTTTGTCAATAGTGGAAATCTCACGTGTTGTGAGGACTGGACGTAGACCAAGGAGTGGGTGAACCGGGATAAGATCACTGTGCATATCTCTCTTCCCTATTTTTACTTTACATTGCACTTTGGTCATCTCAAATCTGTGATTACTTGATTAATTGAATAACACTAAAATCAGATTTGAATAATTGAAATAATTTATACTTGATCAATTAATTGATTGAAACTGCTTCTCATTTATATTAATTAAGACTCCAAGTCATCAGACTTAAGATCACGTCTCAACGTGCAGTTTAAGTGTGCAAATTTCAGGAACAAAATTTTAAGGTCTCTATTCAACCCCCTTTCTAGAGACGTTTAGCCAACTTCACATATAGCTGTGAAGGTTGCCAAAGCTTTGGTGCTAAGGGTAAAAATATTGTTACGTCACCCAATAAAATAAAGGAAGTACTAGAACACCTTGGGCCTCACTCGTTTATGAAAAGCCCATGACCAAGATCTGATAGAGGTGCAAGTCATCATCTAAAATTAAGAACGAATCAATGATAAACAATTAACAATTTTCTTCTTTAGTCTTGTAGTCTGCTATATGGGAACTTTGGAGGGTATTATAGACACAGTTTTTGCCTATCATCCTCTATTACCTTTGCTCGATTTATTAAACTCCTACTTCTCTTCAATAAAGTTTGTTCTTCTATCCAATGTAAAATAACAATTTTCTTTTGGCATAGGTATCACATTCATGATGAGAATTCAAACTAGCCATCCTGAGATACATTAACCACTGCCCCATCCAGTGTATATTTCATTACTTTGAATTGGTATTAAAAAATTTTTTATTGCAGAAGCATAACCATATTTAGTTTCAATATTCATGCCATAGCCTACGGGATACACATGCTTTAACATCACCAACACTTGTCACAACAGTTAATTTATCTAGTCTACTAAACTTTAAAACTTCATGTTTAGTTAAGTCTACTCATGAAGATCGTCTTGGAGGAAAGGATATGTTTAGTTAACTAAAGATGAAGTGTTAAAGCTTAATAGACTAAATAAATGAACTTTCGAGGCATGTTATTGGTAGAGATGTTAAAGCCCTGCCTATCTTGTAGGTTAGGGAAGGAATCCTTAAACTAAAACGATTATGCTTCTACAAAAAAAAATTCTAATACCATATCAAAGTAATATAAATATACACCGAAAGAAGCAAATGATTAATGTGCCTCAGGTGTTGCCCCAGTTGCCCCAAACTGTTCTTACAACTATTGAAATTTCACCAGCGAAAAGAGGATCCAATGGATGGCTGGTTTGAACTCTCATTATGAATGTGATACCTATTCCAAAAGAAATTGTTATTTTACTTTGGATAGAAGAAGAACTTTATTAAAGAGGCAAAAGAGTTCAGTACACTGAGCAGAGATAATAAAGGATAATAGGCATAAACTATGTCTATAATACCATCAAAAATACCTAAAGCAACCTACAAGACTAATGAAGAAAAATTGTTAATTTATTATCTTCGATTCATTGTTAATTTTTGGGATGATAAATTGTACCTACATATGATCTTGATCAAACTTATCATAAATGAGTCAACTCCAATGTTGTTCTAGCGCTTCCTCTTTTTTATTAGGTGATGTACTAATTATTGTTACCTATGCCACCCAAAGCTTTGGCAATTTCATACCCATATAGCATAACCCATTGACACCAACCACACCCACATGCATATTAGGCTTATCAAGTCCATAATATCCGAAAGGGTTACACATTGTGATTCCAGCAATGAGATGAGGCCTGCAACAACTTCAAGGGGTAAGCCATCAGGAAAGCCAACCACAAAGTGTGCAGAAATTGATAAAATGTACCTGAAAAGTGTCACTCTCGATGGGTAAGCCAATATGACTGTGAGGTTGCCAAAGCTTTTGGTGCTAAGGTAATAATAATCTTTACATCACCCAATAAATAAGGAAGCATTAGACACCTGTGGACCTGACTCTTTATAATAAGCCATGACCATGATCTGACAGAGGTGCCAAGTCATCTTCAAAAAAGTTAAGAATGAATCAATGATAAACAGTTAACAATTTTTCGTCATTTAGTATTGTAGTCTACTGTGGAAAATTTGGAGGGTATTACTGACACTATTTTTCGTCTATCATCCTTCATTACCTCATCTCGATTACTTAAACTCCTCTTTCTCTTCAATAAAGTTTTTTCTTCTATCCAATGTAAATTAACCATTTCTTTTGCATAGGTATCACATTCATAATGAGAGTTTAAACTAGTGATAAGTGAAAATTAGTTGAATAAATTAGAGCACTTTTCAATTCACTTATCAAGATAAAATGGTATTTTGTCCCAGTTTAATCCCTTTTATTTAATATTAGATAAATTTGTATTTATTAATCTGATATTTGAATTTGATGCTCTTTTGATAGAAATATTGCTGATTTTTGCAGAATATTGCAAGGATTTGATTTGAAGGAAAGATAGCATTAAATAAGGGAGATATCTGCAAGATTTGGAGTTTGATTAAAGACATTTAATAAAGATTTGAAGAAGATTTGAGGCAATCAATGAGGAGATCACTGCCAATCAAACAAGGATTCTGCAGATAACCTTCCCAAATAAATCAAAGATGCTCAATAAATGCAAGGATTTCATCAAGAAAAGGGAAACAAGAAAGACAATCAAACAAACCAGTCTCGGGGAGAGATCAAGTTAAAAAGAGAAAGATTGAAGTTGCAGGACGCATTCTGCGCTTCAACCTGCGCTGTAGCGCAGGGTGAAGCGCAGCTCTCTGGATCCTACGCTGCAACCTGCACTGTAGGCGCAGGGTGAAGCGCAAGTTATGCTGATTCTGCCCTGGTTGTGTTTTTAGATAGATTTTCCCCAATTTTCTTTGTCTTTCCTTAGCCTATAAATAGGAACCTCTTGCACCAGATCAAGTGGGCACGATTATTGTAATTCATTCATATTTCAGTGATAAGGCACCAGATCTAATTTTAGAGTAGGAGAGGAGGAGCGCTTCACGAGGATTGAAGATGGTGACAGCATCTTCGGTGGTTTGTATGGCTACATTGTGTAGTTAACTCTTCATTAGGATTGGATGTAATTGATTCTATCCCCAAGTGTATGTAAACTCTATATTATTATTTCCTAAGCTCTCTATTTATAATATTGGTAATCTTATTCTGTGCTTAATTCCTAACTTTCGCGCTTGCACCGGAGTTATAGGCTAGTTTCGACTAGGATTGAGGATGGGGGAGCGGATTCTGAAGAAACCCATTCTCTGAGTGAATAAGAGGACTCGGTAGCCAGTGAACTGAAACATAGGCGTTGCTAGTGATTGATGGGTAGTGTGAATACTCTAATGAAGGGCGTCTACAGGATAGGCATGGTTATTAAATTACCGATAGCAAAGGTTAGTTTATTGTCAATCCAGGAAGCGAAACGTGGATGTATTCTAATGAGTGATGGGTAGTGACAGTACTCTAGCAAGGTGCGTCCAGAGTAGTAGGCCTCGTTTATCAACTAATTCTTTTACAAACGGAATAAAAGAAAGCAAAATAAGTCGAGGGTGAGTCTGCCGCCTGGGAGAGCCCGCATGGATTACCTTTGAGTGTGTGAGGCCACTGGTAACTCGGGGTCTTAGCAATTTAGTTTGTCTAGAGTATTATAGAGTAAACCTAAAATAATAGATAGTTTTTACATGCACGAAGGGTGTGAGATATGAAGTCCAATCCTAATCCAAGTAAAGTGTCTCTAACTCTTCCTTTCTAATTCAATTGATTATTTATTTTCTATTTACAATTTACGCAACAATACTCTCAAAATTGTTATTTCCCTTGATAAATAGACCACGAATTTACGTGAATTGACTGTTCCCTATGGATACAATAACTCTTCTTACTATTATACTACTGGATTTTTGGTTCGCTTGCCAGAAACCCATCAACTAGCCATCCATTGGATCCTCTTTTTGCCAGCTAAAATTTCAATAGTTGTAAGAGTAGTTCGGGCAACTGGAACAACACATGAGGTACATTAAA
Organism: Sesbania bispinosa; assembly: GCA_026901365.1. Classification (NCBI taxonomy): domain Eukaryota; kingdom Viridiplantae; phylum Streptophyta; class Magnoliopsida; order Fabales; family Fabaceae; genus Sesbania; species Sesbania bispinosa. Next base: position 1,012,998 of record QLOH01000153.1, read on the forward strand.
TATTTTCCCCTGTTAGTGTATATTTCGTTACTTTGAATTGGTATTAGAATTTGTTTTCATTGCAGAAGCATAATTGTTTTTAATTCAAGATTCTTGCCCCTATGGGATACACAAGCTTTAACTTCTTCACCAAAAACTTGTCATAATAGTTTATTTATCTAGTCTACTAACATGTAACACTTAATCTTTAGTTAATTCTACTTGTGCAGATCATCTTGGAGGAAACGATATCATTTAGATAACTAAAGATGATGTGTTAAAGCTTAATAGACTAAATAAATGAACTTTTGTGATAAGTAACTGGTAGAGATGTTAAAGCTTGTGTTTCCCATAGGTTGGAGCAGGAATCCTGAAACTAAAATAATTATGCTTCTCCAATGAAAACAAATTCTAGTTCCAAATCAAAGTAATGAAATATTCACTGTAAAAGGCAAATGTTTAATGTACATCAGGTGTTGCCCCCTGTTGCCCGAATTGTTCTTACGAGTATTGAAATTTCAGCAGCAAAAAGAGGATCTAATGGTAGGCTGGTTTGAACTCTCATCATGATTGTGATACCTATGCCCAAAAGAAATTGTTATTTTACTTTGGATAGAAGAAGAAACTTTATTGAAGAGAAAGAGGAGTTGAGTACACCGAGCAGAGCTAATAAGGGATAATAGAAAAAAGTGTGTCAATAATACAATCCAAAGTTCCAATACCAACCTACAAGGCTAAATGAAGAAAAATTTTTAATTTATTATCTTTGATTCATTGCTAATTTTGAGATGATGACTTGTACCTACATCTTATCTGATCATGGCTTATCATAAACGAGTGATCTCCAAGGTGTTCTAGCGCTTCTTTTTTATTGGGTGATGTACTTATTATTTTTACCATAGCATCAAAAGCTTTGGAAAACTTCATAGCCATAATATCTGAGAGGGTTAGAAATTGTGATTCCAACATAGAGATGAGATGCAACAACATCAAGAGGTAAGCCATCATGAAAGCCACCCACAAAGTGGGCAAAAAACTCATAAGCATGTAACCTGAAAAGTTCACTCTCGATGGGTTAGGCCATATGGCTTTGAAGGTTGCCAAACTTTTGGTGCTAAGGTAACAATAATCTGTACATGACCCAATAAAAAAGGAAGCACTAGAACACCTTGGACCTGACTCGTTATGATATGTCATGACGAGATTTGTCATCATCTAAAAAATTAAGAATGAATCACTTATAAACAGTTAACATTTTTTCTTCATTTAGTCTTGTAGGATGCTATGGGAACTTTCGAGGGTATTATTGACACAATTTTTGCCTATCATCCCCTATTACATTTGCTCAGTTTAATAAACTCCTCTTTCTATTCAATAAAGGTTGTTCTTCAATCCAATGTAAAATAAAAAATTCTTTTGGTTTGGGTATCACAATCATGATGAGAGTTCAAACGAGCAATCCATTGGATCCTCTTTTTGCTGCTGAAATTTCAATAGTTATAAGAACAGTTTGGGCAGCTAGGGAAACACCTAAGGTACATTAACCATATGCCCCTTTCGGTGTATATTTCATTACTTTGAATTGGTAATAGAATTTTTTTTTATTGTAGAAGAAAACCCTTTTAGTTTCAAGATTCATGCCCTAACCTACGGGATTCACAATCTTTAACATCTACACCAAACACTTGTCACAACAGTTCATTTATCTAGTCTACTAAGCTTTAAAACTTCATGTTTAGTTATTTTTGCTGGTGCATATCATCTTGGAGGAAAGGATATCGTTTAGTTAACTAAAGATGAAGTGTTAAAGATTTATAGACTAAATAAATGAACTTTTTATGAAAAGTGATTGGTGGAGATGTTAAAGCTTGTGTATCCTATTGGTTGGAGAAGGAATTCTAAAACTAAAATGATTATGCTTCTACAATGAAAAAATCCAATACCAAATCAAAGTAATGAAGTATACACCGAAGAGGCAAATGGTTAATATACCTCAGGTGTTGTCCCGCGGCCTGAACTGTTCTTTTAAGTATTGCAATTTCAGCAACAAAAAAGAGGATCCAATGGATGGCTGGTTTGAACTATCACGGTGACTGTGATACCTATGCCAAAAGAAATTTTTATTTTACTTTGTATAGAACAAAAAACTTTATGAAGAGAAAGACAAGTTAAGTAAACAGAGCAGAGGTAATAGGGCTAATAGGCATAAATTGTGTCAATAATTCCATCCGATGTTCCCATATCTACATACAAGACTAAATGACTAAAATTGAAAATAGATTATCATTGATTCATTTGTTAAATTTTTAGATGATGTCTTATACCTGCATATGATCTTGATCACGACTTATCTTAAATGAGTCAGCTCCAAGGTGTTCTAGCACATCCTCTTTTTTATTGGGTGATGTACTGTTTATTGTTAGCATAGCACCAAAAGGTTTGGCAAACTTCATAGCCATATAACCTAACCCACCGACACCAACCACACCCACATGCATATTAGGCTTGTCAAGTCCACAATATCTGATAGAGTTACACATTGTGATTCCATCATTGAGATGAGGTGCAACAACTTCAAGAGGTAAGCCATCAAGAAATCCAACCAAAAGTGTTGCAAAACTCATAAATATGTAACCTGAAAAGTTCACTCTCGATGGGTTAGGCCATATGGCTATGAAGGTAGCTGAAGCTTTTGGTGCTAAGGTAACAATAATCTGTACATGACCCAATAAAAAAGAGGAAGCACTAGAACACCTTGGACCTGACTCGTTTATGATAAGTCAAGACCAAGATCTGATGGAGGTGCAAGTCATCACCCAAAAAATTAAGAGCGAATCAATGATAAACAGTTAACAATTATTCTTCATTTTGTCTTGCATAACCGTTTTAGTTTCAAGATTCCTGCCCTAACGTGATGCACGAGCTTTAATATCTCCACCAAATACTTGTCACAACAGCTAATTTATCTAGCATACTAAGCTTTAAAACTTAATGTTTAGTTAACTCTACTCACGCAGGTCATCTTGGAGGAAAGGATATTGTTTAGTAAGCTAAAGATGGAGTGTTCAAGCTTAAAAGACTAAACAAATGAACTTTTGAGACAAGTGATTGCTGGATATGTTAAATCTTGCCTATCCCGTATGTTAGGGCGGGAATCCTGAAACTAAATGATTATGCTTCTGCAAAGAAAAATAATTTAATGCCAAATCAAAGTAATGAAATATTAATTGAAAGAGGCAAATGGTTAATGTGCCTTAGGTGTTGCCTCAGCTTCCCAAACAGTTCTTACAACTATGGAAATTTCAGCAACAAAAAGAGGACCCAATGGAAGGCTGGTTAGAACTCTCATCATGAATGTGATAACTATTCCAAAAGAAATTGTTATTTTACTTTGGGTAGAAGAAGAAACTTTATTGAAGAGAAAGAGGAGTTGAGTACACCGGGCCGAGGTAATGAGGGATAATAGGCATAAAGGTGTCAATAATACAATCCAAAGTTCCAATACCAACCTATAAGGCTAAATGAAGAAAAATTGTTAATTTATTATCTTTGATTCATTGCTAATTTTTGAGATAATGACTTGTACCTGCATCTTATCTTGATCATGACATAACATAAACGAGTCAGGTCCAAGGTGTTCTAGCGCTTCCCCTTTTTTATTGGGTGATGTATTGATTATTGTTACCTTAGCACCAAAAGCTATGGCAAACTTCATAGCCATATAGCCTAACCCACCGACACCAACCACACCCACATGCATATTAGGCTTGTCAAGTCTATAACATCTGAGATGGGTTAGGCCATATAGCTGTGAAGGCTGCCAAAGCTTTGGGTGCTAAGGTAACAATAATCTTACATCACCCAACAAAATAAAGGTAGCATTAGAACACCATGGACCTGACTCATTTATGATCAGTCATTACCAAGATTTGATGAAGGTGCAAGTCATCATCTAAAAACTTACGAATGAATCAATGATAAAAAATTAACAATTTTCCTTCATTTAGTCTTGTAGTCTGCTATGGGAACTTTGCAGGGTATTATTGACACAGTTTCTGCCTATCATTCCCTATTACCTCTGTTCGGTTTATTAAACTCCTCTTTCTCTTCAATAAAGTTTTTTCTTCTATCCAACGTAAAATAACAATTTCTTTTGGCATAGGTATCACAGTCATGATGAGAGATCAAACTAGTCATCCATTGGATCCACTTTATGTTGCTGAACTTTCAATAGCTATATGAACAGTTCGAAAAGCTGGGGCAACACCTGAGGTACATTAACCGTTTTCCGCTTGCAATGTATATTTCGTTACTCTGAATTGGTATTAGAATTTTTTTTCATTGCAGAAGTATAATCGTTTTAGTTTAAAAATTGCTGCATTAACCTACGGAATACACAAGCATTAATATCTCCATCAAACACTTGTTGCAACCATTTATTTATCTTGTCTACTAAGGTTTAACACTTAATCTTTAGTTAATTCAACTCGTGCAGATCATCTTGGATGAAAGGATATCATTTAGTTAACTAAAGATGAAGTGTTAAAGATTAATAGACTAAATAAGTGAACTTTTTCTACAAGTGATTGGTGGAGATGTTACAACTTGTATACCCCTTAGGTTAAGGCAATAATCTTGAAACTAAAATGATTATGCTTCTCAAATGAAAACAAATTCTAATACCAAATCAAAGTAGTGAAATATACACCGAAAGTGGCAAATGGTTAATGTGCCTCAGGTGTTGCCCCAGCTGCCCGAACTGTTCTTACAATTATTGTAATTTCAACAACAAAAAGAGGATCCAATGGATGGTTGGTTTGAACTCTCATCATGACTATGATACCTATTCCAAATGAAATTGTTATTTTACTATGGTTAGAAGGAGAAACTTTATTGAAGAGAAAGATGAGTTAAGTAAACCGAGCAGAGGTAATAGGGTATAATAGGCATAAAATGTGTCAATAATACATACCATCTAAAGTTCTCATAGCAACCTACAAGACTAAATGAAGAAAAATAGTTAATTGATTATCTTTGATTCATTGTTTATTTTTTAGATGATGACTTGTACCTGCATCTGATCTTGGTCACGTCTTATCATAAATGAGTTAGCTCCATGATGTTATGGTGCTTACTCTTTTTTGTTGGGTGATGTACTATTTACTGTTACCTTAGAACCAAAAGCTTTTGCATACTTCATAGCCATATAGCCTAACCCACATACACCAACCACACCCACATACAGATTAGGCTTGTCAAGTCCATAACATCTGACAGGGTTATACATTATGATTCCAACACAGAGAAGAGGTGCAATAGTGTGATACCCCTAGTTACCACTAAAAGTACCACATGCATTACACGTGACCAACGAAGTAGAACGTCAAAAAATGCGGAAGTTTTTTTTTTTTTTTTTTTTGAAAAGGGTTTTAGGTGTCATTGACCTATTACCTCTCTAGCTTTATTTTAAGTACTTATGAAATATCCTTTCCTTCACTTTCAAAAAACTTATCTTTCCGTAAGCGTCAAAAGAATTACACCTTACTCGCATACACAACATACACATGGTTAAAGACCTTGAGAGAACATAAAACAGTGTGACATAAATACATACATATTAAGTAGCATCGATGTACCTCTCGAATACCCACATGACCACCTTAAAACATGAGTTCCGGTAGTAAAATAAATGAGACCTCTAACAGAAATCAAAAGAAGAGATTCCTAAATCAGAGCTGCGTACTACCTAGACTCAACACAACCTAGTCCTTTTCAGGTACAAGAGGAAGTTCGGGGTGCGTGATGGTGACACAAACTTCCCCCCCCCCCCCATAGAACTCACACCTGCGCGGGATACCCGTCACCCTCCGGGTGCCCCTCGGCAACCATTTGATTCGCACCTGCATCGACGTCATGACGGAAGTCCTCGATACCGACTGTCAACGTGATGAGAAGAACATAGAAAGAAGAGATAGAAAAGAAGGGTAAGAACATCGCATGAACTCACAGCATGTAGGATACAGCAAACTAGAGCACACACACAGAGGCAGTCCACACAGTCGAATCAATAAGCAATCACGACATCTCATCATGGTGTACTCATATGAACGCAACTTTTACTATTATAATGCAATATCTAATGCATGCGGGCCCAGGGAAACATCACCATAGGCAGAGCACATAGCAGCTGCCCGACCATATATACGCAGCACGTCAGGAGTTAGAGTCTGTACTAGCATTGGTACAAAGAGCATTGCTCATACATTTTGGCCAAATAAATTTCCCGACTTCCAGACAATCTCAACTGACCATGAAAACTTGAGAGCGACAGGATAGTCAAGCCTGTACCCCGTTTTCTCGACAGTAGGGAGCGAGCCTACGTCACCTGAGCCATTTCGGGACCTGACTATCCTCAGGGTTGGCGTCCCCACCCGAGGACCCTCTGGCGTTCTTTGCAAAACCCAGTGCCCAGTCCCTACCAGTTTCACACTGTACCGAGTGTTACTGCTATATAGGCCGTAAGGTTTTCAACCTCGAACATCAACGACGCTTCATGATGCATGTCACACAACAATGCTCACAACATTCACATCCTTACGGGCAAAACCCATTGAACCATTCAACGTCACCACATCCCCGTGGCACGGCCCGAATTCAATGTCTTTCCTTCACAAGGAAGGCCAAACCGCACTCTCTTGCCAAGCTTCTCAAGTTTTATGTAGAAAGAGTGTGTTGGTTATAACATTTTAAGGTAGTTTGTACAAATGTTCTTGATAATCATGTCCACTTAAGTCCTATAATTTACTAAAACTTATGATTGTATCTTATGGATGGTATTACTTATCCTAATTCTCCTTGTATGACTAATTAAGATTAGGTTTAACTTTTAATCTTAACTAGTCTTCATTAACTGGATTACAATTAATCTTAATCCTCTTTAATTAAGTCTTAATCCTTACTTAAGATCCTAATTAATTCTTAATCATCCCTTAATTTCTTCCTTAATCTTGGATTAGGATTTTAATTATGTTTGATTAAGGTTAACCATAATTAATTAGTTCTTAATCATCATTATTGGTTAATTATTTAATTAATACTTTCATTAAGGTTAATTAACTTTAGACTTAATTAATCATTCTTTACTTAATCGACTTAAGTGAATTAGGTTGATTAACTTAGGTAATTAAATTAGTTAAGCCCACTAATTAATCCTAAGTTTTAACTTTTAATTACTTGGATTAGAGTTGAAGTCCAACTCCAATCTAACTTTTAATTTCATAATCTAATCTTAATTGACTTTTAATGAGTCTTTAACTCCTTTTCTTAAAGGTTTTAAACTTAAATTAAAAGCCTAAAGGTTTTATAATTCTTAGGAACTTATTTTTAGTCATGGTAACCTAAAATATTGACCTTTAAGTTGACTTTTACTTGGTTGGAATTGGAAATCCGAATTTGTTTTATTTATTTTTAAAGACTTATTCTTAATTGCACTTTAGTCCTTTTACTTGTAAAATTGCTTCTTAGTCCTTTTGGACCACCAAAGCCCATAAACATGTTTTCAACATACCCTTGACCTTTTTAAGATCAAAAGGTATTCTTGATGAGTTTCATCAAGAACAATTCATCAACATCAAGAACAACTTGAATGTTCATCAAAACTTCAAATTTTTCACAACATCCAATCTTCACCAAAACTTCACACATTCATCAACAAACAATCTAAATGCCAAATATCATACTAATCCACTCAAAATCATCCACATACACATTAAAGTTCATAACTCCATTTTCAAGCTCATAAACACTATTTTTCAAAGATCAATCTTCTAAAACAATTGTATACCTTCAACCAACTTCATGCATGTCCATAGATTCATCATACAAACACATTCCAAGCACCAAAAAAATTTTGAAACACATGCAGCCCCAAAATCCCTCAAGGCCGAGAGCTATTAGAGGAAAAAGGGGAAAATTTTTCCAAAATTGTTTCTTGGCTTGCATGCACCAACAATCACAATCCAAGCACATTCCAAGCATCAAAATAAACTTAAAAACATGTAAACAACCCAGCTCCAAGAATCCAAAACATTTTCTCAAAGAAAAGCTCAAAAAGTGATTTTTTTCAAGGAGAACAAGAGTAAAAACAAGGATTTTAAGGGCAAATCCTTGACTCTAGTTACCAATCCTACTAGAGTTCAAGTTCTCCCCCCCTTTACCTCAAATTTCCAAGAAAATGAGTGCAGAATTCTGGTCCCAAAACAGCCCCCAAAGATGCCTCCTTTGGTCACCAATAAGGATTTTTCAAGGCTAGAAGGCTTAGAAATGGAAGCTTTGGTTCAAAGATGGAACCTTGGCTTGATGTGTTTAAGGGAAGATGAAAAATTTTGAGAGAAGTTGATGGAGAGTTCACGGCCAAGAGAGAAAAGGAAGAGAGAAAATGAGAGAGTTCCTAAGCTTGCATGTAGGAAAAGTGAGAGAGAAAGGTGAGTTGATGTGCCATAAAGGCTTGCTTCTTTTTCAAGTCTTGGAGAAAAGAAAGAAAAATACAAGTGACTTCCATGCATCAAGGCTGCACTATGCACGGCCTTCTAGGAGGAAAAAGGGAAGGTTTGTGCAATTTTTCTGGCCCGGATCAAGAGTATTCGGGCCCGGTTCAAGGGACAGGAGGGGCAAAAAGGTCATTTTCACAGAAAAACCCCAAAAATTCCCAGAAATTCCCTAAAAATAGGAAATTAAATTCTAAATCCAAAAATATAAATTTTGGTGATTAAAAATAATTTTAACAATTCAATAAAACATGAAATGCGGTAAAACGGTAAGAAACAGGCGTTACAGTAAGCGGAGAGAAAAAATTAAGGTTTTAATTACAAAGATTGTATAGAATTATAAATATCATTCTAAATCATCTTTTAAGGTTCAAAATATATTTTCCATATTTTTCTACAATTTTTTTTTATGCTGGCTATGGTTATACTGTTAATTGGGGGCATTTTGATCTTTTTGCCCAGAAGTGCTAGAAAAATTCTAAATAATTTTCTAAAACTCATCACTAATTATATTAAGAGTATTTTGAATAAAGGTATAGATCCCTTAGAGTTTTATCTATTTTTAATAATTAAATCTATATTTTCCTTAACTGTATAATTACTACAGGTATCTTAGGTTATTTTCTCAAACACCTCTCTAGAGAAATTTACTCATAATTGTGGTTGGGTATTATAAATTTGGTTGTCTATTAAAAACTACTAAATACTTTATAATTAAATGATTATTACTATTTTAAAATTTTCTTTATTCTATTTATACACCAGTAAGAAAAATTGTGGGTGTTTCAAATAGCATCTAGAGATAAGCCATCAGGAAAGCCAATTAACCACTAAGTGTGTCGAAACACATGAATCTGTAACCTGAAAAGTTAACCAGATCTAATTACCATTATAGTGAGAACCTGAGCAATGATAATTTAAATCTTTTTGTCCATTTAATACAAAATATTTATGTTAAATAATAAGAACAAGTAAACACATAGTAAAAATATGCACAAATATAAATACAAGATATGTTAAATGCATATGAAGAAATAATGGGCTCATACTATTCCCAAAATTGGAATTTACCATTACAATTGGGAATGAAACTTTCTTTCCTTGATTTTTTGAATGGGCCAACAACAAGTGAGGTTAGTAGAATGTGTGATACATCAAAGTAAAATAAGAAGAGTTTCATGAGTGCATAGTCGTCGTAAAGATAACATATTGAATTGTAAATAATTTTAAGATGCAGATTCTGTGTATATTCCAAAATTTGAGAATAAACGTTGTTAAACTTCATATAGATTAGAGGTTTTCAACTTTTATATACATTAAAATTTAAAATTTATTTTTGTTTAAGCCTGGAGTTGACCATAAGAAAGGAAACAATAGAAAGAATAGAAAAGTTACCTCATGAGCCATGAAATGAAAACATTTCCTTCAAAGCAGCTTCATGCTCACATTCACGTGCAGGTTAGTACCATCTTCCAAGTGAGATAATAATTTCTAAAGGAGAAACATGGAAGAAGGACAGATAAACATTTAAATAAGTAAAGAAAATGTGAGTAAGGGGAATAATAGATATCTTTGGTAGTGAAGAACATTACAATAGAGCCACCTCCAAAGCTGATAGTGGCGGAGCATTCCACAATGTGCGACTCAGATGAAGAAAACTGCCATTGAATATAAGTGACGAAAGAACTAAAATACATAGCAAAAAACCACAAATAAACCATTTATTTATTAGACCCTAGACACAAAATTTAAACGTGATGGCTTGGGAGGTGGCCCGCAAAAATGTAGGCTCGAGCACCTACCTTAGAAGTCCGAATAATTCCTGGGCTTTTTAGCCCAATCCGATATAGCCCGCTATCCGTAAAAGCACGTAAAAACCCGCAAAAAGCCCACAAAAAGGTAGGGCTCGGACACCTATTTTAGAAGTCCAAATAGCTTCCGGGATTTTTAGCTCAATCCGATAAAGCTCGCTACCTACATTGAGTCGGGTCGGGCCGGGTAGCCCAAATTGACAGCTCTAGGATGAAGGCAATAAGAGGACGATGGTTTTGGAAGGGAACCTAGCTTGCACCGCGTCTCTTACATTTTTAGGTTTTCTCGTTTTAACTTTCCAGAGAAAAAAGGAACAGGGCGACAAAGACTTGCAATGTGATTAACCTTCAACCACAGTCTTAGTGGAACTACTAAGAGTTTAGTTATGATTAAACCGCACTCCAAGAGCTACTAAGAGTGTGGTTCCATGTAAACTACACTCTAAGAACCTGTTTCCCAAATCCAAAAATGGTGGTGTTAGGAAAGACTGTATGAATTATGAAATAAATATTTGCTATTGTAGAAATTTATTTGTGGAACTCTCCCTATGTGCATTACATGCTAGTCCTATAAGTCCAGAGAAAATATTTGTGTTAGGTAGTTGACAATCAAAATAAAAACCTATAAAATGTTTATGGCATGGATCAATGATGTAAATGTAATAATGTAACAACAATTTATTGGGCGAGAAAAGTGTTTTTGATCTATCTTTAACTTTAATATAGTTCTTGTCTTTTTACCATAAAGAAGCATCCTTTAAGCATACTAATTTTTGTAACGAACTAAGTGCACTTTTGTTAGTTATCAAAATAACATATAGAGGGCTGGAACAAGAGGAAACAAAAGGGAAATTGAATTTGTTGAAGGTTGTATGTTTTATTGAGCTGCAAATCATATACTTATACAGGAAATAAGGAAGATAAAAGAGCAAGAAATCTGCTACTGATAAACATATCAGATGCCTAAAAAATAGGAAATCAAATATTCTGATCCTAACAAATATTTGACTCTTTATTGCCTAAAAATCAGGAAAATTAAAAACTGATTTGGCAGCTTCACGGGTCATTCCAATCAACACTCCTCCTTGACACTGAAGCTGCATACTCCAAGTCTTTTCCTCAAGAACTCAAATCTGGTTTTAGGAAGTGCCTTTGTCAGAATGTCAGCACTTTGATGTTCAGTTCTACAATAGACAAGCTGCACTTCTCCATCCTTCTGAACTTCTCTTAAAAAGAAAAACTTGATCTTGAAATGTTTATTTTTGCCATGGAACACTGGATCATTAGCAATTGAAATGGCAGCTTGGTTGTCCATAAATATCTGTGTGCTTTCTGTTTGTTCCGTATGCAAGTCTGTCATGAGCTTTCTGATCCAAAGAGCTTGGTTTACAGCAGCAACAGCAGCTACATATTCTGCTTCTGCTGTTGATTGAGTTATAACTTCTTGTTTTTTAGAACACCATGAAAAAACTCCAGAACCCAGCATAAAACAATAACCTGAGGTGTTTCTCATGTCATCAACACATCCTGCCCAGTCACTATCAGAATAACCAAGGAGACTGAAACTTTTAACTTGACTGAATCTTATTCCATAATCAACTGTGCCTTTAACATATCTAAGAATTCTTTTTGCTGCTTGAAAGTGAATTTCACTAGCACAGTGCATGTACCTTGATAGTAAGCTCACAGCATACATAATATCTGGCCTGGTTGCTGTCAAATACATCAAACAGCCTATTAAGCTTCTGTACACTCTTTCATCAACCCTTGCAGCTTCATCTTCTTTGCAAAACTTCTCCTTTTGATTTATTGGAGTTGCAGCTGGTTTGCAATCCTCCATGTTGAATTTCCTGAGAACTTCTTTTGCATATTTTTCTTGGCACACAAATATCTCATTTTGCATTTGTTGCACCTGCATACCAAGGAAAAATGTCATCTTCCCAAGGTCTGTCATCTCAAAAGAATCTTTCATTTCTTCTTTGAATTTGTCAATCAGCACCTTATGACTTCCTGTAACAAATAGATCATCAACATAAAGAGATACCACAAGTATTTCATTATCAACCTTTTTGACATATAGGGTAAATTCACTTGGACTTTTTACAAAGCCTAAGTTTCCTAGGTGTGCATCAATTCTGCTATACCATGATCTTGGTGCTTGTTTTAGCCCATATAGGGCCTTATTCAGTCTATACACCTTCTCCTCTTGTCCTTGAACAACAAAACCCTCTGGCTGTTCGACAAAACTTTCCTCCTGCAAGTATCCATTCAAAAAGGCTGACTTGACATCCATTTGATGTATGACCCAACCATTTTGTGCAGCAAGTGCTAACAACAACCTTATAGTGTCTAACCTAGCCACCGGAGCAAAAGTTTCAGAAAAATCTAGCCCAAAAATTTGGGCATATCCCTTAACAACAAGCCTTGCCTTATGCTTGTTTACAGAACCATCAGGATTAAGCTTGGTCCTATAAACCCACTTGACTCCAATAGGTTTCTTATGATTGGGTCTGTCCACCAAATCCCATGTCTGGTTTTTTTCAATAATCTTTAGCTCCTCCATCATTGCATCTATCTACTTTTGATCAGTTGCAGCCTCTTCATATCCAGCAGGTTCCATGATGGAAACATTGCACCTTTGATAGATGTCAGAAAGTGATCTTGTACCTCTGACTGGTTCTTCATCTACATCTTTATTCTCCCCTTGAAATTCAATCTTATTGTCTTCTTCCCAGCTCCAGCTATCTGACTCCAAGAATTTGACATCCATGCTGACAATTATTTTGTTGTGGTGTGGTTGATAGATTCTGTAGGCCTTTGAAATTAAGTTATAGCCTACAAAAATTCCAGGTTCTGCTTTCTTATCTAGTTTGTCTCTCTTAACCTTAGGAATGTAAGAGAAACACAAGCAACCAATCTTCAGATTGAGCAACTTAGGTTTGTAACCATACCATGCTTCAAATGGTGTCCTTTTTTGCATTGCTTTTGTCGGCAGCCTGTTCAGTAAAAAAACTGCTGTATTTACAGCTTCGGCCCAAAATTTCTTTAGCAATTCTTTATCATGAAGCAAACACCTAGCCATATCCATAATTGTCCTGTTCTTTCTTTCTGCAATGCCATTCTGCTGAGGTGAGTAAGGTGCTGTCAACTGGTGTTCTATGCTTGCATCTTCACAAAACTTATTAAATTTTTCAGAGATATATTCAGTTCCATTGTCGGACCTGATCACCTGCAATTTGCACTTGCTTTGAGTTTCCACCCAAGCTTTGAGCTTCCAAAAAATCTCAGCAACTTCAGATTTAAACTTCATAAAATAAACCCAGCACATTCTTGTGTTGTCATCAATGAAAACAATATAATACTTACTCCCATTCAATGATGGTGTGCTCATGGGTCCTCCAACATCTGTATGTATTAATTGCAGCTTTTGTGAAGCCCTCCAAGCATTATTTTATGGAAAAGGGAGCCTTGTTTGCTTTCCATATTGGCAAGTAGCACATGCAGGAGCTTCTTCTTCTAATTCAGGGAAGCTTTTTGCAAAATTGTTCTTCTTCATAAAGATTAGAGCACTATGATGGAAATGGCCCAATCTCTTGTGCCAAAGTTCTGTACTACTAACCTCTTTGTGTACTGCAGCTTGCTCCTTGTTCATGAAATCCAAGACAAAGCTGTTTCCTTTCATTTGAACTTTGAACACCTCTCTGCCTTTTGAGTCTTTAATCATGCAATTTTTGTCTTCAAACAACACCTTATATCCTTTTTCCAGCAACTGAGGAACACTCAAAAGGTTTTGATTGATTTCAGGAACATATAAAACATCAGAAATCAGTTTCAAACCTGTGTGGCCTTCAATTGCCACAGTTCCTTTGCCTTTCACTTCAATGTATCCTCCATTTCCAATCTTGACTTTTAAGAGAATAGTTTTATCAAATTCTCTAAAGAGATCACGATCATAAGTCATGTGGTTTTTACAACCGCTATCAATGAGCCAACTTTCTGTAGAGCTATTGGCAGCAAAGCATGACACAGCAAACAACTGCTCCTCCTGTGGTTGATCCTCAGCAACCTTGACTTCTTCTTCTTGTTGTCGTTGAGACTTGCATATCCTTTCCATGTGCCCTAACTGGCCACACTTACGACATCTTGCATCTGGCCTCCACCAACACCTTTTTTGTGGATGATTAGTTTTTTTACAATGAGGACAAGGTGAATAAACTTGATTGTTGCTGCTTTGATTGTTGTTTTTGCTATTTGCAAAACCTCCAGGTTTGTTGCTATTGTTGATTTGCAGCTTGGCTTGAAAGGCACCCTCCATAGATCCTTCTTGCCTCATAAGCCTTCTCTGCTCTTGTGCCTTCAATGCATGTAACAATTCTGCCAATGTGATTGTACACAAATCTTTTGTTTTCTCCAAGGTAGCTATAGAAGCTTCATATCTTTCCGGTACTGTTACAACAATTTTTTGTACAATTCTAGAATCAAGAAATTTTGTGCCCAGCAATCTGATCTTGTTGGCAATGCTAAGCAATCTGTCTGAGTACTCTTTGATTGTCTCGAACTCTTTCATTCTCTGTAACTCAAATTCCCTTATTAAATTTAGCACCTGCATACTTCGTATCCTTTGATCTCCTGAATATTCTTCTTTCAGGTAATCCCAAATCGTTTTTGCTGTTTTGAGGGTCATGATTCTGGTGAAGATGATTTTTGAGACACAAGCAAATAGACATGCCTTTGCCTTTGCCTTCTTTGTTTTTTTCTCTTTCTAATTGTTAATCTGGGCCATGGTGGGATTGGCTGGCAGCAAAGGAATATCATAATCTTCTTCCACGGCTTCCCAGAGATCTAAAGCCTCCATGTGGGATTCCATTCTCACAGCCCAAAGGTCATAGCTTTCTCCATCAAAGATAGGAGGAGCAATCTGTGAAAAATTTGCTTCAACATCCATTTCACAGATCCCGTAAGAAGACAACTTTGATTACCAATTTGTTAGTTATCAAAATAACATATAGAGGGCTGGAACAAGAGGAAACAAAAGGGAAATTGAATTTGTCGAAGGTTGTATGTTTTATTGAGCTGCAAATCATATACTTATACAGAAAATAAGGAAGATAAAAGAGCAAGAAATCTGCTACTAATAAACATATTAGATGCCTAAAAAACAGGAAATCAAATATTCTGATCCTAACAAATATTTGACTCTTTATTGCCTAAAAATTAGGAAAATTAAAAACTGATTTGGCAGCTTCACGAGTCATTCCAATCAACAACTTTAATATAAAGATTTCGGTGGTTACTGTTGGAAATTTAATCAAGAGAATGTTTCTCATGTTTCCATGAGTTGTTATCCACATGCTTGTATTTTATGAATATCTGAACCATTGATTTTTCATCAACAAATACACACTTATACTTTGCACTTTACTCTCTAATATGCAGTCTAGATATTAATTTTAATAGTGTTATTTCGATCATGATATGTTGTTGTTGTTGATTTGGGTACAATAATGAAAAAAAATTACACCAAAAAATGGTCACCACCAGCTGAACAAATTATTTAACTTGGTGGATGAAAAGATTATATGCACAACGCAGATTATATATTTTCTTCTTAAGTAATTTTATTTCTCTTGGACTCTTTAGAATACTTGGAATTGCTTGAGAGATTTCCTCTCAGCCAATAAAATTCATATTTAAATCTGATTACAATTCAAATACTAAATAAAAGATAAAAGATAACTTCTAAATTGGAAAGATAAGAGACAGGGATATTATCTATAATCTATAATAGCTAAAATTTTTACATCATGATATACTAAGGATAATGGGATTTGTTAGGTGCAATACATAGCAACAATTATCAAATCAAGGGCAAGGTATTTGTTAAAAGGCAAAAGTTTTTCCTAAGTCTATTAAGACAAAGAAAAAATAGAAATCCATGGAAAAAGGGATTTCATAAACAAATGGAACTAAAATAGTTAAAATTAATAAGCCATAGGAATAGATACAATAACATATAAATTAACTTTACCTGATGTCTATTAGATAGGAAACCAGGACAATCATATTGGATTTTCTTGCCAATGGAGTCTACAACCTATATAAGAGCAGCCTTTTGCTTTGTAAGAGCTAATCCTTGCTTTCTAATGCTATCTTCATAGGCAATATTGGCCACTAATTATTACTTGTTAAAAAAAAAAAGAACCTGGCTTAGTTATATTAAGGTAAAGGAAAAACAAAAATAAATTGTCTACATACAATAAACCTTTAAACCATACCGATTCAATAAGAGGTTCACCTAAATATAATATTAGTATCTTACGATTCATACAATACGACTCCCGAAACGCAACGAAATTGGAACTCAGTAATACAGTTCGTAAGTTGAATCTTTTTTGTCATGAATCGTTGTTGAATCTTGCGATACAGATGAGTATCACTTGTATCTCGATTCCAGTTCCAATTCAAGAGATACAATAACACAGGTTGCACACCATCAAACCGGGTCCGGTCGCACGACCTGGTTTTGAAAACATGCAGAATATTATTTTTTTGCTATTTTTTTAGGAAAAAAGGGGGGGAAGGGGCTGAAAAACTGCTCTGTTTGATTTAGGTCAAATTATAATAGTTGTTTGTCTTCCCAAATTCCTGTGTACGCTTTCTATCTCTTGCAGTTGTGTATTCTACTATTCTTCCACTGTTTTATTGTCCCACACTCCCACACCCACTACAACATTTTTTGTATTCTACCGGTCCCCTCACTTTTCTCTATTTTTTTATTCTACTTTTCTCTAATTTTTATTTCATATATGTTATATTAGTTTATGCAATGAATTGCTCACTTACTTATCTGAGAAATGCTAATAATTTTATGTTTTCAATGTATTTTGTATGAAAATATATATGATTATGTTGTTTATATCATTGATCATGTATCTTATGATTCATAAAAAGATTCGATTCACGATTCGGAAAATAGGTCTTCCGATTCATGATTCGAATCTCGATTTGATAACCATGATATATATATATATATAATATAATGTATATGAGGGAAAAGTAGTCTGTTGCACCTTCAGCTTTTGTTGTTATTGTTATTGTTTTATTAAATTTTTTGTTGCTCATAGGTGGAGCAGAGGTTGTGAAGCCATTATGGTTATTTCCTTAATTGATTATTTGTTTGTTCCTGATATCTTTTTTCACCATATATATGATTTGCAGGAAAAGCAAATAGGAAACCAAATAAAAGGATGAAGACAAAGCGAAGAGGGAAAGTAAGGAATAGAAAACACGACAAACAGAACAAAAGGGAATGTAATATGAGGAAACTAAATTCCCTTTCTCCTTCTTTGAGCAGTAACATGGGTACTATTTTGGATAACCCACTATAGCTCACATTTAATCAAATGTACACATGCCAAATTGAAAATATAATATGTATGTAAAAAATTAACCAAAAGAAATAGGTATCTCAACAGAAAAAAGAATTAGGTGTCTCAAGAGCAATAATATATAAACAAAAATCCTATATGTATGTAAAAAATTAACACCACCATACCTGTAGCCTCCAAAAGACCACAACAAATCAAAAGTAGCTTTCACCTGCCATAACTTCAAATAAAGTTGAAGCATCACAATGACCTCATAATCTCATGGTTTTGAACGATGGCTACAAAAACTAAAGCAAACATACATGGTTATTTTGCCTGTTTTATATTACTTTTTCATTCATTTGAATTTTATTTTAGAATATGTTTATGTTACTCTATTATTAAGCAACACGTACTATATTCTACTTAGACCATCAAGAAAGCAAAACCTAAATGCTTTGTTAGATAGATAATATAAATTTCAATATTTATTTAATCAAGCCAAAAACTATCATATCTCATAAGCCTAATGACAAAAGTTGCCATCATCATTACCTGATCAACAAATCAGCAACCTTATTATAACCAAGCAATGGCATAATTCAGCTATTCCAATTGATTAATATAAAAGAACAAAAAAGGAGATGAAACTGGTAGGAGATGAGGCTTAAAGAGGTTTGGACATTGCCAACAAAAGCTTGGTTACAAATATAGATTGTTTACTTGCCATTATACAAGTCTTTGGGCCTGGAAAAATTTACAGAGCAGCATTCCCGCTTGATACATAAAGTGAATAACAATTAGCAATTAATTTAAGGACCAATATTATGTGGTAATGATGAGTAAACATATAAGGCTCAAATTAGGACAATATTAAATTACATTCAATTACCATGAACATGCTATCAGATCATATTGAAATTGGTTTAGGAAAAATTACAGACCACATTCACATTATTTTTTCACACGTAAAAAAGGGAAGAGAAAGAAAGAGTAAATAGGAAGTCTATAACAAACAATAAGAGCAAGTCTTGATTTTAAACACTTACCAGAATCATCAATGGATGCAAAATAACAATATGTTTTTTAATAGAAACGCCAAAAGGGGAAACCTGAAATAGCTTAGTGATAAGTGCTAAAAATATGATAAATTTGTATATAATTACAGCATTTATCAAGGGTAAAATGTTAGATTTATTCCCCAACTTACCTCTTTTTAGTAATAAATTCAGATTTTGTAATTATTTGATTTAAATTTGAATTTGATGCTATTTGATAAAAAATTTGTTGATTTTGCAGATAAAGAGGAAAGTTTTAAATGAAGAAACAAGATAACATTTATTTGAAGAAGGAATCTATAGATAAGATCCTAAATGACAGCAGATCAAGATAAAATCAGCAGTTATTTAGATAAAGATTCTGCAGATAAAATTCTCAATTCAAATTTAAGACAGAATCAGCACAAGATCAAGCTAAAAAGAGGGAAACAAGGAAAGCGCAGTAGATAAAGATAAGATTAGGAAGAGATCAAGACGAAAAAGAGGAAACGAGGAAAAGCAGAAATGGTGAGCTGCGCTGAGCGCAAGTGGAGCGCAGGAATTAAAATTTCTCTCTGTTTCCTGCGCTTCATCTGCGCTGAGCGCAGGTTGAAGCGCAGGAATACAGAAACAGAATTCAAATGAGATTTCAAACAAGATTCCTTCCATATTTCAGATAGCTTTCCAACTTCTATTTAAAGGACCTTTTGCATAGATCAAAGGGGAGAAGGCAGAGCAGAGCTGGAGCTAGAGAAAAGTGTGACAGTTTCTCTAATGGTTTGTAATGGCTACCATGAGTAGCTAAACTCTCTGATAGGATTGAATGTAGTCGATTCAATCCCCAATTGTATTTGAATTCTCTTTATTATTTATGAATCCCTGTTTTATAATATTGGTGTTTTTAATCTGTTCTTAATGCTTAGCTTTCGTCGTTGTGCCAGAGTTATAGGTTGGTTTTATGGGGCGCATTCGAGAGGTGGTTCTATAAAATCAATAGCGAGTTTGGGCGAGCCTAGACAAAGGAAACTTGAATTCTGATTGGTAAAAACACTCAATTCGTGACTGTAGAGACCAGGGTGAATTGATAGCTTAAAAAAATAGATCTTTAATTCGGGGGTAATTTATCACTGTGGAGACCAAGGTAAATTATTTCTGAGTATTTCATATTTGTGGAGACCTTTGTGAAATAACTTTAATTTGTGCTTCAATATTATAATTGCATATTCATAAATATTATTGGGGTTCAAATACGAAAGGGGTGCGATAGACGAAGTTCAATCCTAGTTCAAGTAACCTGCTCAACCTATCTCAATTTATCGCTTTCTATTTACTCTTGCAACTCTCACAAACAACATTCATATTCTCTCACTTGATAGTTGTGACCACTAGTTTTTATAATTGAACTATTCCCTGTGGATACAACAAACCTGTTTACTTACTATTATATTGTTGGATTTTTGGTACGTTTGCCAGAATTTCAACAAAAATTTTTGACACCGTTGTCGGGGAACGGTGTCTCAATTTAAATTCTCGGGAGGTTTATCTTATCAAGCTATAAAGTTTTTATTTTTTTATTTTTTTCTTTTATTTTATTATTTTCTTTTTGGAATTTTAATTATTTTATTTTAATTCCTTTCTTTTTATTTAGGATTTTTTTAAAAAAATTATTATTATTATTATTATTATTAAAAAAATTGTTTTTATTATTTTGTTCTCTCTTCCGAGCTAACATTTGTTTGAGCTTCTTGATTTATGCTCTTGTGATGACAGGTATCTCAAAATCAAGTGATATTTGATCCTGAGATAGAAGGGGCATCTAGAAGGAACAAAAGTAGAAACAGAAAAAAAAAGGGCAAGGATAAGCTCAAGGAGACAATCTCAACACTCTCTGTTCAACCACCCCAAGTAAAGTAAATGTTGAATGGCTTATGAATGGCAAAATCCACCAAGAAGAACCCTTGGAGATTATGTTAGGCAGCAAGAAGCAGACTATTTCTCCCACACACCGATTCATGGTAACTTCTCTAATTACAACAATTATTCTAACAATTTTTCATAGGATTGGGGAGGTAACCAGAATCAAAGCTTTGGGTGGCAACAAAATGTTGTTCCATTCCACATGCAAACTTCTATAGATGAGATCGTGGCTCAAAATCTTGCTCTGAAAAAGATGCTCACCCAGAAATTAGAAGCACTCAACAAGCAGCTAGGTAACCTTCCTCAGAAATTGCAAGCAGTGCACTCTTATCCTGGCCAGTCACCACAATTAATTTGTGATTTTTGTAGAGGTGACCATCCCAATGGTTACTGCTCTTATCCATGCACTCAAGAAGAGCAAGTTAATAACGAGGGCAATCAAGGAAGACCAGACAACTTCTCCACCAGCAAATACTTTGCAAACAATTATTCACAAGGTTGGAGAAATAACCAGAACAATAATTCTGGTTGGAGACAAGACGCAAAGCCTTCTTACATGCAACCTTTTTTCCAACAGCAACAAGGTTACTCTTCAGTTCAACAAGGAAGATCAAGATTAGATGATGATGCTTTTGAAAAATTCTTGCAAAGTATTAAGGATTCTAAGAAAAATATAGAAGCATCAGCAAGCAATATTACGACTCACGTTGAACAGATAGCTAAACTTTTGGCTAACCAAAAGTCAGAACAAATTTCAACAAATACACAGCCCAACCCTGAAGAACAGTGTGATGACATGACCACCATAAGTGTTCAACTGATAGGGGAGGAAACTAATGACAATCTAGCTGATGAAGAAGAGAAAGCTGAAGAAGAGGAACCAAAAGAAGCAAAAGAAAAAGAAGAAGAAGAACAAAAAGAAGAAAAAGAAGAAGAAGAAGGTGAAACAGGAGTAGAAGAAGAAAAAGAAGAGGATGAAACAGAGAAAATTGTGCTTAAAGAAGAGAGTGGCTTTGAAGGGGAGGAAGAGAAGAAAACGTATGAGATTTTACATGATGTAATTAAAGAACAAGAAAAAGAGAAAAATAGAGAGCAAAGAACTGAGAGAGGAGGGGAAGTAGTGAAGAATTCACCAGATTCTAACAACCCTCCGAAGGAAGGCAAAGACAGACAGCATGCAAATGTTCAACCTTCCAAGAATCACAAAAGAAAGGCTTGCGAATGTAACATCCTGAATTTTATTAAGTAAAATAAAATTAAATTAAATTTATAAAGTAGAAGAAATAAATAAATAATAATAGAATTAATATTATGAGTAGTTTTATCCATAAAGCTAGTTCAAAACTTAAAAAGAAGATAAGGGGGTTGAGGATGGGCCCAAGCCCATATAGGCATTTTAGTAAGGAGGGGTTATCAGTTCACCCTAATCCTTATTCTGCAAATCGTCAGAGAGCGAAACGCTAAGGAGGGGAGAAACCAAGTCTCAAGAGGAGGTTGCTGCAGAGTGATCATCAAGAATCAAGAAAGAGTCTTCCTTGTTGTTCGATGTTCACTTCAAGGTACGGTGGGGGAGAGGGTGCTACTTGTATGTGCATGTGGGGGTGCTTGGGTAGTAATTTAAGACTTTAAATTCGTATTGATGTATATTATATTGAGTATGGATGATAAAAACTGTTGGTTAATGATTGAATTGATGAATCTTGATGAATTCTTGGGTGAAATTGAAGAGGATATTGAGAATAATAAAAAAGGGTAAATGGGGGTTTGATGATTTGGGGTTTTGATGGATTAACCGTATAATCTGTGTAAAGATTGTTGTTTTTACTGAGTTTTGTTGATATAATCGTATATGATTGATGATATAACAAAGAGGATTGATTAGAGGATGAATAAAGAGGATTAAAAGGGTTAAAGATCGTGAGAACTGCAATCTGCATTGCGGGTAATTGATTACCGGGGTGTGTAATCGATTACCAGGGTTTTCTGGGTAGCCTGGTGTGCTGTTTGTTCGCAGGTAATCGATTATAGGGATGTTGTAATCGATTACCAGAGTAATTGCTTGCAGGTAATCGATTACAGAGATGCTGTAATCGATTACCAGTGTGTTTGCTTGCGGGTAATCGATTATGGAGGGGTTGTAATCGATTACCAGAGGCCTTGTTTGCAGGTAATCGATTACTGGAGGTTGGTAATCGATTACCAGTGTGGATTTTGAGATCTTAGTGATTGATGATGATTGTTATACTTGAGTTTGGTGTGTCTATGATGATATGATTATAACCTTGATGAATAGATGTCTATTATGAGAATGATGATGATGTATATAACCTTACGATGGGTGTGATTTGATGTTTATATAATGATGCATTGAGCATGCGATGAGTGTTATGATCATGATGATGATGATTAATGATGTTTATGATGATTTATGATGAGGATGACTGATGATGATTTTATGATGATGATAATGATGATGAAAGATGTACTTGTTATTATGATGTTGATTATGCATTGAGCATATGAGTTGTTGTACTTGAGATACACAAGCCCAGTGAGGGGTGGAGTGTAACTCAGGGAGGTGATTGTACTTGAGATACAAGCCCAGTGAGGGGTGGAGTGTAACTCAGGAGGTGATTGTACTCGAGATGCACAAGCCTAGAGAGGGGTGAAGTGCAACACGGGGAGGTGAATTGTTTTGGTGTGCATGATGATAGATGAACATGCAATGTATTTCATGATGATGATTGATGATGTTTGGGTGTGCATGATGATTGATGAACATACAATATGATTAATGATGTTGTTGAATTATATTATGATGTTATGATAATTATTGATGAGATGAGTATTAAGTATTGAGGATGCGCTTGATGATTTATAAAGTGTGATTCATATAATTGTGATGAGATATGATGTTTGATAATAAAGGTGTAAGATGTTCTGTGTATATTATTACTTGATGAGTATGATGAAAATATGTGGGTGAGGATAGGGTAGTCTCCTATGTGTATGTATGAGTTGGTATTCTTTTCCTCACCGTTACACTATGGTTAATTTTACAGGTGTTGATGATGACCCGATTGGTGTCGAGTAGTAATTGAAGGGAATGTCGCTCTGATACTTGTGACATCAGGGTATACCATTGGGGTTTTTATTTTATGTTTTTAGTTAGGAAGAGATTTTGTAAACTGTTTGAGTGCGTTATATGGCAAGTAGGTTATTTTGATGTTGATTCTGCTGCTAAAATACTTTGAAACATTTGACTGCTATTTCTATTTTAAATGAGTTTACTTTTGAAATAAATGACGTTTTTTTTATGAAGAGAATTGTGAACCTTTTTACCTGTTGTGGGACGTTACCTTCATATATTTCAATTTATTTAATGTATAAGAGTTTGGGGTAGAAGGGTGTCACAGCGAATACACTGACCAGAACAGGGCAAAGAGAAGAAAAGTCAAGCTAACATCACAATCGAAGCCTAAGTTCCGATTGGGGACAAAGTGGTCAGGCATATTCCATACCAAGGACCCTTGTGAAGCAAGAAGAGTAAGATCTAACAACTTTGAATTTTCCAAGCTTCAGGAGGAGAAGACCCATACAAATCAACACAAGATTCCAAAGAAGAGAAAGGTCAGGCCAAAGGAGTCAGCAACATGGTCTAGCTCCAGACATAAGACCAAGTGGTTAGATTCAAGTCTCATTCACAATTGGTCTGAGGCAAGAATATGGGTAGGATCACTGCCAAAGGAAATCAAGGGTACAACATAAAGGCTGGCCAAAGGATTCCAGTATCAACCACCTTGAGTAAAACAGGCGTCAAGCTATATGACGTTAAACGAGTGCTTCCTGGGAGGCAACCCAGAGATTTTTAAATTTTTAAAAGTTTTCAATTTTTATTTTGTTTTTTGTTTATTAATTAGGATTTTTTTAATTTTTTTAGGATTTAGAAAATTTTCAAAATTGATCGGAATGAGTTAGTGGAAAATAAAAATTTTTTAAACACTAGGAAGTAGCAGAAAACTTGACTGAAAATTGCAAAATTTCATTCTGTTTTATGCGCTTCACTTGCGCTGAGCGCAGTTAAAGCGCAAAAATGCAATTTTAGTCACTGTTTTCTGCGCTTCACCTACGCTAAATGCAGGTGAAGCGCAACGGTACAGAATTTCAAAACTGAAACCTGCACTCCACTCACACTGAGCGTAGTTGGAGAGCAAGCATGTGCTGTTGTTTAAATTGAATTAAAAACAGGGGGAAGCCAATCGTTCTTCCTCCCCTGTTTTCTCCTGTACCGTCTCTTTACTTCCTAAGCCCTTCTTTTCACTTTTTCCACTTACAAACTTCCTTCATTTTTGAATCTTTCAAGTTCAAGGTATGTTTTCTTGTTTTAAGTAGTTTTAGCCGATTGAAATTTTCGTTTTCCTCTATTTTTATGGTTTGAACTCTAGGATAGCAACCTTAGGATTGTGAATGTGTATATTGTTGATAATTGCTATCTTGGATGTGATTATGAAGAACAAGTTATCTGTTGAAATACTCCTTGTTTGTGAATTATTGAGCTTGAAAGTGTTATGCTCTGTTTCTTAAAAAAATTTGAACTTTCACTTCCATGGATTAATTGAAAGTTTACAAAACAAATGAGTATATTCTGTTATATGGAAGTCATTACCAATTGCAACCAATATTTTGCTGTGATTTGATGGATTCTTTTCAAAAATGTATTTTGAATTGTGCATGCAAATTGGTTAATGATAGGTTTCCATGTTCTTCATAAATTAGTGTTTGCAATAAGGTATCATTGAAATGAATGTGTTTTTAGCAATTAACTATTGTTATTTGACTTTTCAGATGCCTAGGATCAAATACATTGTTGGTCTTTCCCGTGGCTCTAGCTCACGAGGAAAAGGCATGGGGAAGAGGGTCAGAGATGAACCCCACTATGATCCTATGAGATTCAAGAGTGAAAAGGTTGCTGCAAAATATGAAGCTCTCAAACCTTGCAACTTTGTGTCGAAAAGACTAATCGACCTCAAACCAGGAGAGTAAAAGGAGTTCAGCATGGAGATTACTAGACGCGGATGGCGTAGGATAGCTACTCCAGACAGATTAGTTGACCCGGAGCTGGTCTGGGAATCCTATGCCAACACAGTCACAAAGGCCTGGTGATAGAGGAGAGAGGAGATCATCAGCCACAGCAACCACATCCACACCATAAGTTGATATCCCACTCTGAGCTTTCATGGAGCACATCTGCAGGTAGAACTCCACCCTCCATAAAGGGATTTCTCACTTTCAGAAGCATCTATACCAGACCAGTCAGACCCAGGCATGATGCCTGATGAGTTCCAGACATTCTTGCAGTGGCCTGGCGAAAGGCCTATTCATCCAGGGGGAGGTGGAGCAGCAGCATCTGGAGAGCAGGACGAGGACTTACAGGGTACAAAGGACGAAGAATGATATTGGTGTTTTTCTTTCTTTTCTATCTTTTATTTTCTATTTTCGTGTTTTTAGGATTAATTTTTTTTAGTTAATTAGGATTTTTGTTTTGTATTTCATTTTTTTTAGGATTTTAGGAAATGGGGATTTAAGGAAATAAATTTAAAATCTCAAAGCTAGGCAATCTAACTAACTGAATTAGGAAAGAAATGCGAATTTTGTGATTGAATCCATAATCAGTTAGGATTAGAATATTATGCAAGAAAATATATCATGGTAGTTAATTAATTTCAATAAGTAACTTCATCAAGGAAATTAGCTAAAAAGCCGGTGAGTTGTGAGACCAAATACTTGATATGAGAGTTTTCACCGTTGCTTGACAACTGCTATTGCTTAAGTTTTTGGATTTTATTTTGCACATGAAAAATATGGAAGTGATAAAGGCATATTTTGTGATTAAATTATTTGCTCAGTGCCAAAAAGCCAACCCATGAAAATTTTTTTTGGTAACCCATTTGAGCTTTAATGTTTCTTTTCTTATGTACCCCAGCCAACATTAATGTCTATATCCTGACCCTTATACACTAGGG
Source organism: Sesbania bispinosa (assembly GCA_026901365.1). Lineage (NCBI taxonomy): Eukaryota > Viridiplantae > Streptophyta > Magnoliopsida > Fabales > Fabaceae > Sesbania > Sesbania bispinosa. The sequence continues at coordinate 1,039,678 of QLOH01000153.1, forward strand.
ATAGAGAGCAAAGGTGCAGTTTGACAAAATGGGAGAATTGGTTGGTTACTTGAAATTGAATGAAGAAGTGAAAAAAAGCAGGCACAAGAAAGCAAAGTGAGTCACTTCCCCAAGAATGAAAAAGAAAAAAATAAAAAGTGAATGAAAAAGGGGGTGAATCACCAAATAAAGAAAAGAGGTCAGCTAAAGCAAATCAAGAATGCAAAATTGAGAGAAAGTTCAAGAAAAAGAAAAATTCAAAATTGCTCTCTATTCCAGTGTTTCTTTGCATATCCAGAAAAACATGAGTTCTTGATAGCCTAGCCTCATTACACCCAAGAAAGACCTTTTGATCCATGATTTACCATGTGCATGTTTATTAATCAGAAACGACTATCAATTTTAGTTGTTCAACTGCTGTGAAAAATTGAGGGAAACACTTACCCGTGAGCATGAGAGAATTCCTTGATTTATCACTTATTGTTTTGGTTACTGTTTTTGAAAAAGTTTGAATGTGTTTTTATCCTGTTCTGATTGAGTCTTGGAAACACCACTTGATTGGAAAGTGACAGCTGCCTAGCAAAGAGGTGATGAAATTATTTCCTTATTTTTGAGAATCATGACAGGGGATTGAATTCATTTGATTGCAAAAGGTTTTCTTGCTTAAGGACAAGCAAGAAGCTAAATTGGGGGGTATTTGATAAATGCTAAAAATATGATAAATTTGTATATAATTACAGCACTTATCAAGGGTAAAATGTTAGATTTATTCCCTAAATTACCTCTTTTTAGTAATAAATTCAGATTTTGTAATTATTTGATTTGAATTTGAATTTGATGCTATTTTGATAAGAATTCTATTGATATTGCAGATAAAGAGGAAAGTTTTAAATGAAGAAACAAGATAGCATTTATTTGAAGAAGGAATCTGCAGATAAGATCCTAAATGATAGCAGATCAAGATAAAATCAGCAGTTATTTAGATAAAGATTTTGCAGATAAATTCTCAATTCAAATTTAAGACAGAATCAGCACAAGATCAAGCTAAAAAGAGGGAAACAAGGAAAACGTAGCAGATAAAGATAAGATCAGGAAGAGATCAAGATGAAAAAGAGGAAATGAGGAAAAGCAGAAACGGTGAGCTGCGCTTCACCTGCGCTGAGCGCAAGTGGAGAGCAGGAATTAAAATTTCTCTCTGTTTCCTGCGCTGAGTGCAGGTTGAAGCGCAGGAATACGGAAACAGAATTCAAATGAGATTTCCAACAAGATTCCTTCTAGATTTCAGATAGCTTTTCAACTTCTATTTAAAGGACTTTTTGCATAGATCAAAGGGGAGAAGGCGGAGCAGAGTTGGAGCTAGAGAAAAGTGTGACAGTTTCTCTATTGGTTTGTAATGGCTACCATGAGTAGCTAAACTCTCCGATAGGATTGAATGTAGTCGATTCAATCTCTAATTGTATTTGAATTCTCTTTATTATTTATGAATCCCTGTTTTTATAATATTGGTGTTTTTAATCTGTTCTTAATGCTTAGCTTCCGCCGTTGTGCCGGAGTTATAGGTTGGTTTTATGGGACGCATTCGAGAGGTGGTTCTATAAAACACCTAGACATAGGAAACTTGAATTCTGATTGGTAAAAACACTCAATTTGCGACTGTGGAGACCAGAGTGAATTGATAGCTTAAACAAATAGATCTTTAATTCGAGGTAGTTTATCACTGTGGAGACCAGGGTAGATTATTTCTGAGTATTTCATATTTGTGGAGACCTTTTTGAAATAACTTTAATTTGTGCTTCGATATTATAATTGCATATTCATAAATATTATTAGGGTTCAAATACGAAAGGGGTGCGATAGACGAAGTTCAATCCTAGTTCAAGTAACCTGCTCAACCTATCTCAATTTATCGCTTTCTATTTACTCTTGCAACTCTCACAAACAACATTCATATTCTCTCACTTGATAGTTGTGACCACTAGTTTTTATAATTGAATTGTTCCCTGTGGATACGACAAACCCGTTTACTTACTATTATACTGCTGGATTTTTAGTACGCTTGCCAAAATTTCAACACTTAGCCACAAATTCTTTTGAAAACTCAAGCCTAGAAATGACCATAACATGCAATTAGGATTTAGGAGTGTCACTGGGTTGATTGCTGCTCATACATCTATTCTATTCTATTTACTCTATAAAATCCTCATTACACTCTCTCCACGTGTCAAGCTCTCAGCAAATTTTTTTCCACTAAAAAAATATGATTATCACTCTCATCCTAATTATTACACTTTCTCATTCTCTTTCTTTTTTCTTTCTCTTCCCAAAACCCTCAAATGCCCTGTGAGGTCAGGAATTCTCAATAGAAAAATTGGATTCATAATAAAAAATAAAAGAATATAAGACAATCTTTAAATGAATAAACTTAAAATGTATAAGATGTATGGATTAATAAAAAATAATATAACAAAAAGGACTATATAGAGGCACATGTTATGTTATTTGGATATGTAAAATTTCAAATTCAAAGTTGTAACATATTAGATAGATTTTTATGGGAATATAACCGTCTGAATTTTTTTAAGAAAAACTAAAAACAAACTTACTTAAGCAAGATACTTGCGATTCACTAAGACGTTCACTCTTCATCATTCCAAAAATCTTCTCAGAGAACCCTTGCATTGCCCTCTGCAACATGGTTCATTAATAAAATTATTTCAATTGAAAAGAAAAAACATAAGAAATATCACAACGTTCCACTTAGTTAGTTATCAAATATAAAGCCAATAATATAATTAAAAATGGTTTTGGAGAAAGAAGGAGGAAAATGAGACCTTAAACAAAGATAAGAAAGCAGAGAAGGGAAATGGAAAAAGAGAATAGCAGTGCAAAAAAGCGGTGACTGAGGAAAAAGGGATTGGGAAAATGATGTAATTAACGTAACCAACATTTCAGATTGGGAAAAAATGGAAAAAATATATAACCTCAGCATCGGGTAGAACCATCTCAATCCCATATGCCTTGGTTTCATCTTTTCCGTTGGACACACATTCCACAGCCAAATAAACCCTACCTTCACTTTCTAGGTTTCTTTTCTCGGATAAATACTCTCAACAACATCATAATTTGTTGCCAAAACAACAACTGACTATCCTCGGGTAGTATGAAATTATCCTAGTGCTTCGACCAAAGTTTGCCAAACTTCTGCTCACATTCCCTTTGTCTCACCATCAATCCATTTATAAGCTAACAATTACCCAACATAACCCAACGAGTAAAGCAAAAAACCTCTCCAAGTTGCCTCCTAAGCAGGAAAATTCAAAATAAATGATGAGAATAAGGAGAGCCAAGGAGGTTTTAAAACAATTGTCAGCTCTTATTAAAATAGAACCAAGTCTTGAAGAATTGAAGCTCAGGTTGATCAATTGCCTCATGATTAAAGAGGAGGTTGCATGACCTTAATATAAGGGTAGCTTGTCATAAATTGAACCCATTCTTTGGAGTGCTACTTGGCTGAATGGTGGGCGGCCAGATTATATAAATATTGGCTGAGTTGTTATGCGAATTAAAATCATTTTTTGGGTGTTACAATTTGCTTCAAGGATGCGGCCAGTTTGCACCAAAATTGTGGGCTTAATGGTTTAATTTTTGTGCTGTTTCAATTATACAATTATTAGTTTTAAGTTGATTTTTATTATTGAGTTTATTTGTAATCTTGGTTGAATGTAAAGGGTCATGTATTTGCGCATAGGCTAAAGGTATTGTGCCATACATATGTTGCACATTAAGCTGAATAGGCATATTATCATTTTGTGAAAAAGAAAAAAAAATTCAGTTTTGAGAAGTGATTTCTCTTTGGGTTCTTGTAATCCAGAATTTGAGATTTATCAAACGATTTCCACCCGTTTGGGTGTTCAATGTCCTGGACATATCTTCCACCCTTGGAAGTGTGACGTCTATCATTTACCATTCCATTTCTTTCCTTTCCCATTCGCATAATTCTGCCCTGGTTGCTAAGGAATGAGCGCTGATCATATTAATCCATTTGTGCGCTGAATTGGAGCTAAATTCTGCACCCATTTTGCACACCGGTTGCACCACTAGTGTGCTATTTGATCGCTGACTTTGATCACATTAATTCTGCGCCTATTTAATTCATATTATCTCAACTATATTCTGCACCTTGTTTTTCCCAATTTTTATTGCAATCTGAGTGGTTCTAAAACTCCAAATTCTAGGTCAATTTGGACGCTGGATTGAGCAAGAAATTATGCACCAATTCAATCAAATTGTTCTACGCTGAGTTGTCACCATTTTGTCCCCTTTCTTCCTTTTTTTAATTCACACCTATTTCTAGTCATTTTCTGATTGTTTTAATTTGATTTTCTTTGTCTAATTTACCAAGGCAGGAAGCATAAATGCTAGAGGTCCTAATTGAAACAGTGTTCTGCCTTGAGAACTATTGTGTAGAGAAATGGTCACTAAACAACCTCCATTGACCAACAGAAACACAGTGCAAGTGCGTATTCACTAATCACCCCCACCCGAAACAAAAATCGTATGCATTATCAAATAATAATGTTTTTATAACTCTTCTTATGCACTAACTTGTACATGTGATACTTGATGGATTTCTTACTTTATGGGCCTCCCTTGACAGCAGGAACCGACCCACTGCTCTGAATCGATGAATCCACTGCTTTCATCGAGTCCCTCCCACCGTCCATCGCAATTTTTGTGACCTACACTCCGCACCAACTCCATAGTTACTGTCAACTTAAAAAAGCATATGACCATTGACCATTGAAAACTAGTTGGGTTTGGTTTAGGTTTAGCGTTTCAATGAAACGCAGTAAATTCACATTTCCAACACACTAGAATTAGTGTATGTTTGGATTATCGGAAAACCACGTTTCAAACGTGGATCCAAGTCAACATTACTTTTTATAGCGTTGGCCCGGATCCACGTTTGAAACGTGATTTTCAGTTAAACCAAACATACTATTAGTTGCGTTGAAAAATATAAACTTGATTTTGGTCAATTTTAATATCAAACCAAACACACGCTAAAAAACGGAGAGAGGGAGAATAAAGCTGGTTCCCCTCAAATGTTCACCAAATCACATTTACGGACGAAGCCCAATTCAGATCTGGCCCATCTGCGCCAAAAATCCTAAAAACCAGTGGAAAACAGTTCAAAAAAAATCCTTAGGTGTAAAATTAGTGCCCATTGATTTAGGGATAGCCATCCTCTTCAATTAATTTTTAACTGGAGAAAATCTTCACCGTAAAAAAGTTATTTATATAAAAAAAAAATTAATGTATGGTGGCCGTTGGATGAAAACTGGACATCCTATTGCACGGGCCTAGCACTTGATTTAGAGGCACACTAGCAATTACTCGTGCATTCGCACGGGTGCGAGTGATGCTGATTTTTATATATATTATCAAATATTTTTAATAAAATAATAAAAATAAATCTGTCGAGATATTGACAGTCCTGATCCCGTCATTATCAACCCCAGCAGTGCATTCACCAATTGTAATGATCCAATCGGCAAATTCATGGAGTTCTTTGCGTGATTGATCGGGTGCTAAACATTGAAGTCTCATGTTCGTTTCTAGCTTCAAAACCTTACAATTTTTCCATAAAACTGATGAATTAATTGTAGCCATAACAATGTCAACCCTACTACCACGAGGCACAACAGGCAAGATTTGCCTAAAATCCCCACCCAACACAACAACTTTACCCCCAAAAGGCTTGGCTAAACTATCAAGGATACTAAATCTTATGATATCTTTCAATGTTTGATCAAGTGCTTCAAAAAACAAACGATTGATCATAGGTGATTCATCCCATATTATAAAGTTAGTCCTTTGAAGTAATTCAGCCTTTGCACTGCCCTGGTGAATTGTGCAACATGAATCCTCATTTAATGTGAGGGATATACAAAAAAGTGAATGAACAGTTCTTCCACCAGGCAATAACAAAGATGCAATACCACTCAATGCAACGTTCAAGACATTTTTTTTTCTCTGATCGCAACTTACATGACAATGTTTGCCAAAAAAATTTCTTACAAGTCCCACCATGACCGTACACAAAGAAGAACCCTCCTGCATTTTCATTTACAGCTGTAATAATTTCACTGTAAACAACCCGCTGATTTGGGTTAAATAAGTGAACATGTTCCCGTGTTTAAAAAAAATAAATAGAATAGATAAGAGGAATAATAAATAAATGAAAACATTAATGAATAAAATAGAAAGATAAATTATATAATGATACAAAAAAGTATGGATGAGTGATGAGATAAAATGTTTTAATATAATAATAAAAAAAGAAAATTAAAGTGTGGTAAAAGGGGAGGGAAGAAAACAGTTAATAAGAGCATAACTACCCTGTGGAGGATACTCGTGATTTATAAAAATAACACTCTTGTAATCAAACATATTAATAGAAACGAATAATGAGAGGAAATATTTTAATATAAGAATGATAAAAAATGAATATGTGATAAGAATGCAAAAAAGAAAAGAAAACGGTCGAAGGAGAACTGTCCCGGGGAGTATATGCGTGTGGTTTATAAAAAAAATCACCTTATTAAAATGATAATGAAAAAACTAAAAGAATGTAAGTGAGAAAACATGACACATGTGAAACAATTTTGATATAGATTGAATGGATAAGAGAGATAATAGATTAAAGTATTAATGAATAAAATAATGAGATAAATGATGTGTTGAAAAAGTGAAAAAAAAATAACATCTTAAGTAATAAAAGAATTTAAAGAGTAAGAAAAGGAAAAAATCTTTTGTTGGAGAGAAAATTTTAAAAAGGAAAAAAAAAGAATGAAAAGGAAACGGTTGTTCCCGTGTTTAAAAAAATAAATATAATAGATAAGAGGATAATAAATAAATGAAAACATTAATGAATAAAATAGAGAGATAAATTATATAATGATACAAAAAAGTATGGATGAGTAATGAGATAAACTGTTTTAATATAATAATAAAAAAAGAAAATTAAAGTGTGGTAAAAGGGGAGGAAAGAAAACGGTTAGTAAGAGCACAACTACCTTGTGGAGGATACTCGTGATTTATAAAATAACACTCTAGTAATCAAACATATTAATAGGAACGAATAATAAGAGGAAATATTTTATATAAGAATGATAAAAATAAACGAATATGTGATAAGAAAGCAAAAATGGAAAGAAAATGGTCCAAGGAGGAATGTGTCCCGTGGAGTATATAAATTTTTTGGTTTAACCATAGGTATCCTCTACGGACGCAGTATTTTCCGAGCTGGGAACATCCGCATCATGGTAGGGCTAGCTTTCCCAACGGGGTATATAAAAAAATCACTTTGTTGAAAAAAAAAATTAAAAAGAAAAAAAGGGAACTGTGTTCACGTGTTAATAAATAAATGAAAACATTAATAAATAAAGTAGAAAGATAAATTATATAATGATACAAAAAAAGTATGGATGAGTAATGACATAAACTGTTTTAATATAATAATAAAAAAAAATTAAAGTGTGGTAAAAGGGGAGGAAAGAAAACGGTTAGTAAGAGCACAACTACCCTGTTCAGGATACTCGTGATTTATAAAAACAACACTCTAGTAATCAAACATATTAATAAGAACGAATAATAAGAGGAAATATTTTAATATAAGAATGATAAAAATAAATGAATATGTGATAAGAAAGCAAAAAAGAAAACAAAACGGTCGAAGGAGGAATGTGTCCCGTGGAGTATATAAATTTTTGGTTTAACCATAGGTATTCTCCACGGGAGACAGTATTTTCCGAGCTGGGAACATCCACATCATGGTGGAAGTAGTTTTCCCAACGGGGTATATAAAAAAAATCACTTTGTTGGAGAAAAAAATTTAAAAAGAAAAAAAGGGAACTGTGTTCCCGTGTAAATAAATAAAAACGTTAATGAATAAAATAGAGAGATAAATTATATAATGATACAAAAAAATATGGATAAATAATGAGATAAACTGTTTTAATATAATAATAAAAAAAGAAAATTAAAGTGTGGTAAAAGGGGAGGAAAGAAAACGGTTAGTAAGAGCACAACTACCCTGTGGAGGATACTCGTGATTTATAAAAATAACACTCTAATAATCAAACATACTAATAGGAACGAATAATAAAAGGAAATATTTTAATATAAGAATGATAAAAATAAACGAATATGTGATAAGAAAACAAAAAAGGAAAGAAAACGGTCGAAGGAGGAATGTGTCTCATGGAGTATATAAATTTTTTGGTTTAGCCATAGGTATCCTCCACGGGAGGCAGTATTTTCCGAGCTGGGAACATCCACATCATGGTAGGGTTAGCTTTCCAACGAAAGTATATAAATAAATCACTTTGTTGGAGAAAAAAATTTAAAAAGAAAAAAAGGGAACTGTGTTCCCGTGTTAATAAATAAATGAAAACATTAATGAATAAAATAGAGAGATAAATTATATAATGATACAAAAAAGTATGGATGAGTAATGAGATAAACTGTTTTAAAATAATAGTAAAAAAAGAAAATTAAAGTATGGTAAAAGGGGAGGAAAGGAAACAATTGATAAGAGCACATCTACCCTGTGGAGGATACTCGTGATTTATAAAAACAACACTCTTGTAATCGAACATATTAATATGAACGAATAATGAAAGGAAATATTTTAATATAAGAATGATAAAAAAATGAATATGTGATAAGAAAATAAAAAAGGAAAGAAAATGGTCGAAGGAGGAATGTGTCCCATGGAGTATATACATTTTTTGGTTTAGCCATAGGTATCCTCCACGGGAGGCAATACTGTCCGAGCCGAGAACATCCACATAATGGTGTGGCTAACTTTCCCAACGTGGTATATAAAAAAATCACTTTGTTGGAGAAAAAAATTTAAAAAAAAAAAGAAAAAAAGGGAAACGTGTTCCCATGTATTTGGAAAAAAAAAACTGGATTGGGCGGGAAAAAATCCCACCACAATCCGACACGTGGCATCTCCAAAGCCTTCTTTTCATATAATATATAGATATTATGGATATAAAAAAACTCGTACCCGTGGATATAACCACAATGGGTACCCACATATTTATATAATGGGTGGGGACGAATATTATACTATCCGCTCGCGGATACCCGCATACTCATTAAAACATATTTTTCTATTAAATATATTTAAATATTAAGATTTTTTATTATTTTATGATGAGATATAATTTATTTTATATTATTTTATGATGATATTTTTAATATATTAACACGTAATGATATTATATAATAATTATTTATATATAGTATGATATTATAATATATTATATAATATTTCCTCAGGTTCTTTTTATAAAATTTAAATTCTTAAACATTAATAGATACCCGTAAATATCCACGGATATCTTTTACCTGCATGGATACCCGTTTATTTTAACAAGGTATGTGCCCCGTTCACATCACTAATAGATATAGATAGATGAACAATAAAAGAAAAGAAAAGAAAAAACTGTATGTGCATATAATGTCATGTTCCTGTCTGCAAACAAAACCATCAAATTCTTGATTGGACACTGGACAAGTCATGCCAATCTCCTACATTGGCTTCCTCGTCTACGTTCCTTGCTATCTCTCACCTCGTTTCGCGCTACAAAATAATTCAAATACATGTCACACACTTTTTCTTCTTCTTCTAACCACTTCTGTTCGTTGCTCAAACTTTGTTGTGAAACCCGCAATCGCACGAACACAAAGAAGCTCCACTGCCACATAATCAAGGCCTTCCGCAACCCAGAAACTTTCCTCCTAAACAACCTAGTCAGCGCCTATGGCAAGCTTGGCAGCATCACATATGCCCGCAGGGTGTTCGACCAAATGCCTCAGCCAAACCTCTACTCTTGGAACACCATTCTCTCCGCATACTCCAAACTGGGTCGTGTTCCTGAGATGGAGCATGTGTTTGATGCAATGCCAGCCCGTGATGGGGTGTCATGGAATTCGCTTATTTCAGGCTATGCTGGTTGTGGTTGTGGTTCTCTTGTTCAGTCAGTGAAGGCTTATAATTTGATGTTGAATGAAGGGTCATTCAATTTGAGTCGGATTACGTTCTCAACTATGCTTATACTTGCATCCAATCAGGGTTGTCTTCATTTGGGTAGGCAGATTCATGGGCATGTAGTGAAATTTGGTTTCCAGTCATATGTTTTTGTTGGGAGTCCATTGGTGGATATGTATTCAAAAACGGGACTGATATCTTGTGCAAAGAAGGCTTTCGATGAGATGCCTGAGAAGAATGTGGTTATGTATAATACATTGATCACTGGGCTGATGCGATGCGGTAAGGTTGAGGATTCAAGGAAATTGTTTTGTGATATGCGGGAAAGGGATTCAATTTCTTGGACATCAATGATTACAGGATTTACGCAGAATGGATTGGACAGAGAAGCAATTGATTTGTTCAGAGAGATGAGATTGGAAAAGTTAGAGATGGATCAGTACACATTTGGCAGTGTGTTAACTGCTTGTGGTGGTATTATGGCTTTGCAAGAAGGCAAGCAAGTTCATGCTTACATAATTAGGACGGATTATAAGGACAATATATATGTCGGTAGTGCTCTTGTTGACATGTATTGCAAGTGTAAGAGTATAAAATCAGCAGAAACAGTTTTCAAGAAGATGAGTTGCAAGAATGTCATCTCTTGGACTGCCATGCTAGTGGGTTATGGACAAAATGGTTATAGTGAAGAAGCTGTTAAAATATTTTGTGATATGCAAAAATATGGGATTGAGCCAGATGATTTCACCCTTGGAAGTGTAATTAGCTCATGTGCAAACCTTGCAAGCCTAGAAGAGGGTGCCCAATTCCATGGTAGAGCTCTGGTTTCTGGCCTAATTTCTTTTATTACCGTTTCCAATGCTCTGGTTACATTATATGGTAAATGTGGCAGCATTGAAGACTCCCACAGACTCTTCAGTGAAATGAGCTTCAGGGATGAAGTCTCATGGACCGCACTTGTCTCTGGATATGCTCAGTTTGGTAAAGCCAATGAGACAATCAGGTTATTTGAAAGCATGTTAGCCCATGGTTTAAAACCTGACAAGGTTACATTTATTGGGGTTCTTTCAGCTTGCAGTAGAGCAGGATTAGTAGAAAAAGGAAAGCAGATTTTCGAATCAATGACTAAGGAACATGGAATCATACCCATTCATGATCATTACACCTGCATGATTGACCTCTTTAGTCGAGCTGGGAGATTGGAAGAAGCAAGAAACTTTATAAATAAGATGCCTTTAAGACCTGATGCAATTGGTTGGGCAACCTTATTAAGTTCATGTAGATTTTATGGGAACATGGAAATTGGCAAGTGGGCAGCTGAGTTTCTTCTGGAATTAGAACCTCATAACACTGCTAGCTACATCTTACTTTCAAGCATCTATGCTGCTAAAGGAAAATGGGAAGAAGTTGCCAAATTAAGAAAAGGGATGAGAGATAAGGGTCTGAGAAAGGAGCCAGGATGCAGCTGGATCAAATATAAAAACCAAGTGCACATTTTCTCTGCAGATGATCAGTCAAACCCGTTTTCAAATCAGATATATTCTGAGCTTGAAAAGTTGAACTACAAAATGATACAAGAGGGATATGTGCCTGATATGAATTCTGTTCTGCATGATGTTGAGGATTCAGAGAAAATAAAAATGCTTAATCACCATAGTGAAAAGCTTGCAATTGCCTTTGGGTTGTTATTTATTCCTCCTGGTCTGCCCATACGAGTAGTTAAAAATCTGAGGGTTTGTGGGGATTGCCACAATGCAACTAAATATATATCTAAGATCACCCGGAGGGAGATTCTTGTAAGGGACGCTGCCCGGTTCCACTTGTTTAAAGATGGAATGTGTTCATGTGGAGACTTTTGGTGACAGATCCAGTTGTTCTATTCTCTAAATTCTAAAGCAATATAGAAGAGTATTTCAAAAAGTGATGACTAAACAAAATTCAGTATGAAGAGAAGTATGAGACCAGTTCTTCAAAAAGTGAGTATAATTACTGCATGTTCAATGCATATGTGCAGGCTACCCTATAATTATATAACAATTTGAAGAAAATTAAAGATTGTGATCCCCACTTCCCACTGACTTAACATTGTTAGTTGTCTTAATTTGAGGGGAAGAAAGTCATACGTCATAACCATCAATAAATGTATAACCATATGTTGAAGTCTGTACATGGGTTAGGCATCTGTATTCTATCGTGTCTATTAAAGTTCTTCACTGTCCCCTATAAATCCTTGCTTTGTGTTGCTTTATGTGAGGATTTGTGGGCAAATTTTCTCAGTTTAAGCAGCTATCTCATATCATCTTTTCCTCTTCCTTTCATATCAAGTTTCTGGTGAAATTCTTGCTTCTTAATGGAGTTGATACTTTTTATTACATCAGAGTATTTAGACACAAGACATGTGTTTTTTTAAATTATCGTCAATTTGTCATTTATTACATTTTGAAATTATATTATGCTTCTGTCAGTAATTTTAATCATTTTTTGGTTATTTGTCAGTGATTTTAATTTATTTGTGTAATATGGGGAAATCTAAGAAGTAATAGTTCATAGATGTTTAAAAATGCAAAACTTAGAGAAAAGCATGTCCAGTATAAGCTGGTCGCATCTTTTAGCAAGCTTAACTTTAACAATTAAATTGTTTGGCCAACCATTTATTGAGTTTTGCATATGAAGATGAAAGAAGATGGTTTACCCTGGGCACGTTGGATGACTGTGCACTCCAATTAAATCCTGTTTACGCTTTCTTTTAATTGCCATTAGTTTTATTATGTGGCTATTGTTATGGATAATTTAGTTTTGGTGAGTAGGTCCAATTAATTACTCTTTTGTTGCACCTATTTCACATGGGGGTAGTGATGTGATCCACAAGTTAATGATTAGCTACAGTATAATCTGTTCTGGAGACGTTTTTAATTTCATTTTTGTGTGGCTTAGTTTTGGTACTTCACTTTATTTCTATGTTTCATGTTCTGCTGCAATGGTTCTTCAACCCTGTCCTTGCTCCATAACTGAATAATTGATTTTGATTTCCCAATTTAAAGAATGCCAGACGCCTTGATCTTAAGCTGATGCATCAATTTGTTTTTATTTTATTAAATTTTGGGTTCATAGTAAATTACTAAATTTTTTATTTTACTTGCATTATGTATAAGTAGAAGTTTTTCTCATCATAGTATATAATAAGATGCTATGCCAGAATGCATAAACTCCTCTAAACTGTGTGGAACACTAATAATTTTGATTATTTTAGTATTTTTCTTTTCAATTAGAATGCCAGGTAGTGTTTGCAACTGATTCCAGATATTAACCTATTGCATAGCCATAAGCAATAGTGATAGAACTGTGGATACAACCATGGGTCAATGGACTGAGGACAAGTCTATTCTTGTATGCCAACTCAAGGCCCACCAATAATAGTTTGGAGGGAAGGTGTGTGTCAAATGTATGAGGGAGGGAAAGTTAGTTGTAGAGGGAGAAAGTGAATCTGGTTGGTTCAAAGGGAATGCTTCCTAGTAGGAGGAGGTTGCACTTAGAATACTAATTTCAGCTTCAACAATGATTTATAGACACCCCAATAGTGTCACCATCCATTTGACACCTCTCATCTCTTTTTATCTCTCTCTTCTTATCACATCACATCCTCTCTCACATCTATCAGTTCTCTCTCTTCTCTTCCTATCTCTCTCAAGATGTCCACACCCCAAGGGATGTGCACCTAACATTTTCCTTTCAGCTTTTTGCTTGGGGCCTGGGACTATCACTCCTTGGGTAAGGAGCTTATGATCTTAGAATTACTTCCATTACTATTCTTCCATTATTACAATCTCCCTTTGAGTTTCTTCCATCAAATAGTGTTAGATAGGATTCAGCACCGAAGAAAATGTTGCAGTTTCTTGTGGTCATCTTCAAAAAAGGACTATTAAATGTCGATTGTAAAGCCAGCTGCATTTCCTCCAATTATCATCATAAGTAATTTAATAATAGTTTAGCATGGAGTCTTAATGAGCATAGTTTGTCACAAGTTGTACCCTCTTCAACACATACATTTGTGCAAACATTAGCCCAAGTAATTAGTCCATTATTATCTGCAGATTGAAATGCATGCTGAAATGTAGATTCTGGACTACATGTGTTCTGGGCTAAAATGTAGGAGAGAGTTTGTGATGCAACTTAATTGGATTCAGTGAGTGTCTAAATACCATTTTGTGAATTGTGTGTCCCTGTTTTCTCACCACTCTGGAGAAAAAGCTTATGACGCTGGAAACCTGGAATAAAATTATTACTGCTTTCTATAATTTGGATTATGTTAGACATAGGTTTGAGTCGTGGAATCAGCCTCTTGCAAATGCAAGGTGAAGCTGTACAATAGACCCACAATGGGTCCAACCCTTCCCTGGACCCTGCCGGAGTAGGAGCTTTATGGCACTAGGTTGTCCTTTTAATGATTATGCTATGTCAATATGACCATTCACCTTCTTTTCTAGCATTAAGATATAACTTAAAGCTATTAACTGAATTTTTTTAGCAATTATAGAAATTAATATTCTGGATAGGTTCTCATTTGACTTCATTTTAACTATGAATTACATCGTTGGAGGTGATAATATTTTTCTAAATAGGACACTCTTTCATATCAACCATTTATAAAGTGAAGTTCAGATTATTGTTCCCTTAACAAATCTTCGAATTAATAAATTCATTAAATTCTAGAAGTATATACTTTCTAACAGAAAGCAGATAGCTAAATGTTTAATATTGGGAAAAATTACATCTTATTGGAACCATCTATATTGGAATTCAAAATAATGTTGATCCATTTAGGCTGCATGAGCAACTGCTGTCCTCTATAGCACGAACAAAGTTGTATACTCATTGTAATGGAGATGGAATTATTTCAGGGAACTGAAATTTAGTGAGTACATGTGCAGTATATGCAATCATTGTTTTCTTTCAAGGCTGCTCAAGTTCACTCTGACCTTGCTGTTGTTTCTGCATGAGATTCTGATGATTTGTTAAAAGACTATCTAATAAAGGGGCATATGGGACAGGAGAAAACAAGAATTATTACCTGCAATTGGGTACAGATCTCGATGACTTCAGCCAGAGGTGCCCAATCACCAAAGTTCCTCTCTATAAACTGGTAAGCAATGCCAGTCCTTCCACTCCCTACTATGAAGAGTCCACCCTTTATTTCACCTTCTCCCTTGAAGTTTAGCTGAAAGCCTGTAGTTTTTGCACGCTTGTAATTGGAAAGTGCTCGAGGATTCAGCAAAAATCCTGAGAAAAACTTTTCCTTGAGCAGTTTTCCCCCTCCAAGAGCTTTGAAGAAATCCCTACTTCGATCAAAAAGTATAACACCGCCCCAGTATCGAGGCCAGAAATCTTTTACCTGCTCCAATATATAATAATAAGCCAAGCAAAAATTAGTTGATTGAAATAACAAATAGTTGAAGTCTGCTAATACCTCTGACTCTATGTGTTCATGAAGAACTGCAAATAGTTGAACCCCAAGTGCATCAAATATGGGTTTCCTGGTGAAAAGCTTGTATGCCTCTGCTCTGCACATGATGCACCTGTTTTCATGTTGAAGGAGAAATGAAGGCTGATTTCGCTTTCATATAATGATATAGAAACCCCCAATTGGTAACAGGTATAAATAATGAACATTTGAACTAGAAAAGTGAACATATTTATGCTCCATTTGTTTTAGCGTTGAACAGTGCAAAACCATAGCTTTACGGAATTGATTTTAAATCACTTCCGTCCAATATGCTTTGTAAAACGTGCATCACCCATCCCAACTACACTTACAATATTCAAAAGCCAGGATTTTGTATCTTAAATTTATATATTTTTTCCTACTTTGCTTTTGCTCTTTGTTCATGTGAGTGCTTGTGTCTTTGTGTTTTCTGCTGCTTATATTTTTTCGGTGCAGTCTATCCTGTTTCTGTATTGTCGTCTTAAGCACATAGCAACTGATAAAGGCTTACTTGTCTGAACTCATGCATGAAAATATGTAACAGGGACATGCATGCTATGATGGAAACACTAGAATAATTTAAGAATTTACCCTGGTCGTCGGAGACAGAGGAAAACAGCTGGTTTATCTCGCCATAGTTGTGAAGCTTTCATTGGAGGTGTCTTCATTTTCATTAATGGTTCTATGCCAATCTTATACTCTGGAGTTAGTTTTTGAACTGATATATTTTCAATAGCAGCATAGGGAGCAACTTGGTCACTGACTGGAGGAGGTTGCACACAGCCACATGCTCTAGGCTCAGCTGGCTCAGCAGCCACAATCCCTTTAAAGACATATCCATCTTTAATCTTTAGATCAGTCAGTGATTGTTCAACTGATCTGTCAGAAGTTGCATTAATTCTAATATGCACTCTCATCATACTATTGGAGCTGTTAGATGCAAGATTCTTTGCAATGCTATCATGTCTATACATTTTGCTGCTTCTTCTCCTAGCCATAATTGCACGTAATTTAAAGGAATCATCACATCTGTTTCTGTCTATGAAACGGACAATATGGCCTCTCTCATGTCAAACTGTGCAGAAAGATCCGTGCTGCTTAAATTAAGAAGCTCTGGCAAACTTTTACCACAGGCCTCTAGCTTATCTGCAAATTGCATCAATCCACGATCGTGTAGGTATGACCTGATTCCAAGTGCATCCTAGGAATCAGAGAATAGAGACTCAGAAACACTAGTTTTAAAGCATTTTTAGTTCTATACACAAAAACTCAGGACTCAAGACAAGACTTGTAGATGTCTCAAATAAGCTAGTATTATAGTCGATGGGAGCTGTTAAACTATAAAGTTTCATTCTGAAGGGAATTGAAGGATAGTGTTAGCAGACATTGATATAGGTTTCTTTAGTGTTTGATGAAAAGTGTGGATAAGAATAACCAACCTTTTGCTGTTGTGTCATGTTGATTGAATTCATATCCTCTGCGTCCATAACCTTCAGGGTTGGCACATCATCCCAACCTTCATCCAACAACTTTGGGAGCAGCTCCTTCAAAACTCCATTTCCCATAAACTCTTCTACTGAAAATGAAGCCATTATTTCCTTACTCCGATTGGTTTATCTAATGAATGATATTGTTATATATATGTGCTTTTTAATGAGCTGATAGTAGCATCATGTAAGTACAAGCCCTTCATATGTGATATAACTTATAAGTTAATATATGATTTAATCTGGCTTTGGTTAATGATGTAACAAACTAGTTTAAACCCTCCCTACAAGGGTATCCGGACACACACATCTTGCCGGCAAAAGGGGGAAAAGAATTAAAAATTGAGAGGATCAGGCGGCAAATCAACTACCATTTGGGTTAAGCAAAAAACTATATTCAGTGAGGTTTAATTTTGATAGGGACTTCTACAAAACAAGCCAAATTTGCTTGTGCATTTGGCAACTCGAGAGTTGCTTGATAGTGATACCTCTTTGAGGTTTTCTTTTTGCCGGCCAAAACCTGCCCTTATGCTTTAGAAATTGTCAAGTGTATTTGCTGATCTGACAAGACGTTGCTTTCTTTGCTAAGGAGGACATAGGAAGTGTAAGTGTGTTTGGTTTACTACAAAACCACATTTGAAACGTGGATCTGGGTAACTTGATTTTTGCATGGAAACATGATTTTGCACTAAACCACACACATGAAGGAACTTAGAGTTATGAGTTTTTCCTTGTCGAACAGAGTTTTGAGTTTTGTCTCTTATTTGGTTACTGATCAATTTTTGGGCCATACAAATGTGGGCAAGGCTTTTGCTTTTCCCATCGGGGTTTTCGCTATTCCCACCCCCTTTATTTTTTGGAAAATTGCAAAACCCTAAACTGCCCTTAAATTAATTGATTTACGGACAATGTTGTATGGGAACTAATCCCGGATAACAGTGTCCGTAACCATTTTAAAAAAAATGGCTTATGAAGACAAGTGTCCGGAATAATTCCTGGACAATCCGTAAAAAATTGGCTTACGGACACAATTGTTCGAGTTTGTTCCTGGACAACGGTGTCTGTAAGTCATTTAAAAAAAAAACCTTACGGACACAATTGTCCTGGAATGGTTCCCGAACAACTATATCCGTAATCTATTTAAAAAAATGACTTACGAACACAATTGTCTGGAATTGGTTCCCGAACAGCTGTGTCCGTAAGTTAGTTTTTCTGGTTTTGTTTTTTTGTAGAAAAGGGGAAGGGGGAAGGGGGTGGGGTCGGGGGGGAAAGGGAAGGGGAGGGGGGGAGGGGGAGGTGGGGAAGGGGAAGGGAAGGGGAAGGGGAGGGGGGGAAGGGAGGGGAAGGGAGAAGGGGAGGGGGAGAAGGGGGGGGAGGGGGGTAGGGAAGTAGGGGTGGGGGAGGGGGGGGGGGGGGGGGGAGGGGAGAGGGGTATCTTGGGAGGAAAAAATTGGTGGAAATAGCAAAAATGGGGGGTGGGAAAAGTAAGGGCATGTGGGCAACTTGAACTTAAATAGGTATCTGATTGTTGGCAACACTCAACAGAACTATTCTTTTTCCTTAAAAAATATACTTTTTAAAACAAGAACATTATATAGAAGGACACTTGTTGAAAATTAATCATGGTATTAGCTATGTCGCTTATACAAAAAAGTACCCATACCTGATTTGAATTCCAGAAATTCTAAGTCTCAAATGTCAAAATTTCTGGAATTCAAATCAGGTATGGGTACTTTTCAATCTGGAATTTCTGTAATTCAAATCAGGTATGGGTACTTTTCTCAATTTGGAATTTCTGGAATTCAAATCAGGTATGATTTGAATTCCAAAAATTCTGACATTTGAGACTTATCTCAATTTGGAATTTCTGGAATTCAAATCAGGTATAGGTACTTTTTACCCATACCTGATTTGAATTCCAGAAATTCCAAATTGAGATATTCTTTTTATATTAACCCGAATGGAGTGATAGAGACCATTTCTGTTTATCTTTGTATCAAGATTGTTAAAGTTTTTTTTATGCTTTTGAAAATAAAGAGAAAAACAACAAACAAAAAAAAAACTAAGCCACAGAGGGCTCATCTTGCATAATTAAGGTAAAGACTTCTGGGGGATGCACCCAAAAGTGATCTGACTGATCCCCTCTAGCACCAGCCTTAGCCAACCAGTCCACAACTTGATTTGCTTCCCGAGAGATATGCTGAAGCTCCACCCTCCAATTCCGCTTTAACAGAAGTGTAATAGAAGAAATCAAGTCAAAGTGTAGATGAGTAAGCAAAGTAGGTTACTAGTGTAACACTCGCATTTTTGCCTGTATGACTTATTGTGTGATTTATTGAATTTTGAGCGATTAAAATTACTTGTAATCATTAAAATTGATTTAATTAAGGTTAGTAATGAATTTCCTATTTTTCTGGAATTTTTGAGAATTTTTGGTAAATTGTGGAATTTTGGTGCAAAATTCCCATTTTACCCCTACTCTTTCTGGAGCCGGACCCGAATACCCTTGAATCCGGGCCAGAAAAATCTGCATCATCCTCCCTTTTCTCTTCTCCCAAGCCGTGTGTGCATGTGTGCCACTTGGTGGCTTCACACTTTCCAAAAGTCAAAAAGGGTGATGAAAAAGCTTACTACCTTAACACTTGTCCACATTTTCCTACAACTTACATGCAAAAGGAGAAAAATTTGATTCATTTCCCTTTTCCTTCTCAAGAGAAGCTGTGAGCCTCTCTTCCATTTTCTCTCGATCTTCCAAAAATTTCCATCACTTTCTAAGAGAAAGGTTCCATCTTTGAACCTTGATCTTCAAATTTTAGCTTCCAACCTTTGAAGAATCTTGTTTTGGTGATTAAGAGGAGGGCAAAAGAGGAGCTGTTTGGGATTTTGCTGCACCTTTCCTAGAAGAAATTTCCTTAGGTAAAGTGGGGGAGAACCTTGAACTCTAGTAGGATTGATGACTAGAGTTAAGGATTACCCTTGATCCTTGTCCCTAAACCTTTGTCCCTTGTAAAAATGGATTCTTGGAACCTATTTCTTGAAGAAATGGTTCGGCTGTATGCATATTGGTTGCATGATGTTTTAAAAAATTTTATGATACTTGAAATGTACTTGTTTGGTGATTTTGGATGCATGCAAGTGATGAAATTGGTTGGAAAAATTTTCCCTTTTTCTCTTGGAACCATTCGGCTATTTTGGGATTTATGGGCTGCATGTATTTAAAATTTTATTTGATGCTTGTAACATGCTTGGATGATGAATCTAAGTACATGCATGTGATTGTTTGGAATTGTAAAATTTATTGGTGTGCTTGAATCATGAAAAATGGTGTTTTTGAGCTTATGAACAAGGTGTGAACTTGATAATGTTGATTGGTGTATTTTGATAAATTGGTATGAAAATGCTTGGTTAAAATGCTTGTGGGTGGTCATGCTTGAAATTGGTAAATTTTGGAGATTGTTGGATTTTGGTGTTCTTGATGAACATTCATGGTGTTCATCCTTGTTCTTCATGTTCTTGAGTATGTTCATGAGGAACTCATGAAAGTCTTGGTTTGATCATGATATGGTCAAGAGAAAAATGTAAAAGTGTTTATGGGCCCTAGTGGCCCAAAATAAAAAAAAAAGTCTAAAGACTCATCACAAAGTCAACCAAAAAATATTATATGGACTTGGGCTTAGGTTAGAGTTGGGCTTCAACTCTAATCCAACCTATCAAGACTAAAACTTAGAATTTAATTAGTGGGCTTATTAATCCAATTTGCCCAAGTAAATTAACCCAAACCCACTTAAGTTAATCAAGTGAAGAATAATTTATTAAGATTAAAGTTAATTAACCTTAATGAAGATTAACCTTAATCTTAATCATTAGTAACTGATGAGGTATTGATCAAGTAATTAAGGCTTAATGGTAATTAAGAACTAATTAATTGTGATTAACCTTAATCAAGTATAATTAAAAGCCTAATCCAAGATTAAGGAATAATTAGGAATTAATTAGGATCTTAAGTAAAGATTAATCATAATTAAGGGTTAAACCTAATCCTAATTAGACATATAGGATGAATTAAGATAGGTAATACTATTCATAAGACACACCCATAAGTCTTAGTAAGCTATAGGACTTAAGTGAAAGTGGTCATTGATTTGAAGAAAATTATTAGTATAAATTAACTTAAAAAGTTTATAACAATATACTCTTTCTGCATAAGACTTGAGAAGCTTAGTGAGAGAGTGCAATTTCAACCCGAAATGGGGTTTGGATCTCCTTTTGAAGGGAAGACATTGAATCGGGTCGTACTACGGGGAGTGGTAACGTGGAATGGTTCAATGGGCCTTACCTGTAAGGATGTGTATGCTGAAAAGCATTGATTGTGTGACATGCATCATAAAGCATTGATGATATTCAAGGTTGAAAAGCTTGCGACCTATATGGTAGTGACACTTGGTACAATGGGAAACTGGTTGGGACGGGTGCACTGGGGTTTGCAAAGAACTCCAGCGGGTCCTGAAATGGGATGCCAGCCCTGAGGATAGTCGAGTTCTAGAAAGGCTCAGGTGACGTAGGCTCGCACCCTACTGTCGAGTACGAAGGGGATCAGGCTCGACTATCCTGTCGCTCTCAAGGTTTCGGGGTCAGTAGAGATTGTCTGGAAGACGGATAAAATGATTGGCCAAAATATATGAGCAATGCTCTTTGTACCGGCGCTAGTACATACTCTAACTCCTGATATGTTGTGCATATATGGTCGGGCAGTTGCTGTTGTGCTCTGCAGATGGTGATGTTTCCCCGGGCCCTCATGCATTAGTTATAGTATTGTAGTTGCAAAATATGCATTAGGCTGCGTACATCATGATGATGTGAACTGTATTCACTCTTTGGTTGAATTGTGTGGAATTCTTGTGCGTGTCCTCTAGTCTACTATATCCTATGTTTTGGTGAGTTCATATTATGTGTTCTCACCCTTCCTTTCTGTTATTTGGTTATTGTATCTCTTTCGCTACGTCGATAGATGGCATCGGAGATCCTCACTATGTCACCAATGAGAGTTTAGCTAAGCTGGATGCCCAGGGGGTACCTGGCGGGTGACGGACATCCCTAGTAGATGCGTGTTCACCGGGGAGGTTCGTGTTGTTATCACTCACCCCCGACCTCCATTAGTTCCAGAGATAGACTTTGTCGTACCAGTGACTCTTGAGTTTCCACGTCACCAGGGGTTAGTGCGTTATACGACTTTCCCGCTGTTCCCATCGTCGTCCCGCTTCTTTGGTAGCTTCTCGGTCATCTCAGATTGAAGACCTGGTGGGACCTAACTCCCCCAGATATTCGCCCGTTTTAGAGGCATCAGGTTCACAGTCTCTGCCTTCTGACGCACAAGACCAACCTCTCTTAGAGGAGTTTGAGATTGATCACCATCAGGGACACTCAGAGGAGGAGCCAGAGGGTGATTACTGTTGAGCCGAGCGACGACGAGTAGGATAGTGTTGTTTGAGTCTAGTTAGTGACAGCTCTGATTTGACAACCTCATCTTTTGTATTTTATTGAGGTTTTATTTATTTTAGCTCACTTCTAGAACTCTTATTTGATGTTGCTATTGTAAAGCTCGAGAAGTACACCGGTTATGTATATAATTCCATGCACTGTTTATTTCACCTATGATGTTACGTAGATGTATGTATGCCTGTATGAGTACGCGACGTGATAAACATTCTCGACGTTTTTCGAAAACAAGTTTCACAAGTAAGGAAATAATATTTTATAACACTTAAATAGAACTAGAGATATAGTAGGTCAACGGCTACTAAATCCTTTCAAGAAAAAATATATATATTTCCGCATTTTCACAAGATTTTAATTAGTACTTTCGTTGGTCACATGTAACACATGTGGCATTCTTAGTGGTAACTAGGGGGTGTCGCATTTAGGTGGTATCAGATCTGTTTTTCCTTTTGGCCTCGGGTATGGTCTATGATACCCTTCTCTCTGTGTCTACTCTGTGATTGACTGTTTGTTTGTGTGAATTGGATTGCCTTGTGTGAATTGTTTGCTCTTGTATTACTAACTGTATAAAGGTAGTAATATGAGAATATGTGTAGCGTTACTTATTCTTGCTTGAATGATTCTGCATGATACGGAAGAAGCTGATTTGTTCTGTGAATGCAGGATTCCATGGCAGGAAGAGGTAACCCTGTGATGAACGATCTTCTAGGGAGGATCGTGAACGTTCTAGAGAACCAACAACAGACGTTGGATGAGGATTTATCAAGCCCATAATCAGAACCAGAACAACATCCCTGATGCTTACCGTGGACTGTCAACCTTCAAGAAGAACAATCCGCCATAATTCAAAGGAGGTCATGATCCTGATGGATCCCAGCTGTGGTTAGAAGAATTGGAGAAGATTTTCTTGGCTATGGGTTGTCCTGACAAGCAGAAGGTAACATGGGCTGTGTTCATGCTGGTTGGGGAAGCTCAGCATTGGTGGGAGTATGCCCGGCGTCAGTTAGAAGCCACTGCGAGACTGATTACTTGGAATTTGTTCAAGGAAACTTTCTCAAAAGTATTTCCCGACTGATCTGAGGAAGCGCAAGGAAGTGGAGTTTCTAAAGTTGGAGCAAGGGAGCATGGACTGTTGGGGAGTATGCCGCGAAGTTTGAGGAGTTATCCAAGTTCTGCCCATACTTCCAGAACACTGTAGATGAAGGATCCAAGTGCTCTAAGTTTGAAAATGGGGTTAAGGCCAGAGATCAAGCAAGCCATTGGCTATCAGCAGATCACCGGAGTTCTCTAAGATGGTCAACATGTGCCGCATCTTTGAGGATGATACCAAGGCGCGAGGCAAGCTCAGTGGAAAGAATTCCGGCCCGCAGAGGAAAAAAAAACCCAAGGTTGTGCAAGAAAGGAGGAAGCCTTATTTTGCCCCTAGAAACAAAACTTTGGCTCATTATCTGGGGCACTGTGAGGCCGCAATCCATGGTGCTAGTGGAGAAAGTCCAGCGAGCAGTACTAGGTAACACTACGCCAGTTGTCCGCGTTGTAGAAGAACCTCTCCTGAAGGACTGTCCGTACAAGAACCAACCTACAATACATCTGGCGGACCCATCTGTTTCATGCAGAAAAGGTGCCATTTGAGGAGGGACTACCCTGCGTTGAAGGGAAGTGGTAGCGGTGTTGCAAGTGCACCTGTGTCGAATCTGATCGCAAGCTGGAAGGCCTAGAACCAAAAGGGTAGAGTGTTCACCATGAGCGGTGTTGAAGCTGCTGAATCCGAGGATCTGATCCAAGGTAAGTGTGTCATAAGTGGAAATCCTTTAATTGTATTATATGATTACGGGTGGCGACGCATTCTTTATTTCTCTGGAGTGTGTGAAACAATTGAAATTGCCTATGTCTAAATTTCCCTATGATCTTATTGTTTCCATCCCTACTGCTAAACCTGCGATCACTTCATTAGCCTGTTGAACTGTCCAATCACCATCGGTGATAGGACCTTCTCTGCTGATTTAATTTGTTTGCCTCTTTCTCATCTTGACGTTGTGTTGGGAATGGACTGGTTATCTTCCAATCGAGTCCAACTAGACTGTTATAATAAATCTGTTGTGTTTGATTCTTCTTCTCTCTTTACTCTTAATTCTGTAAGTTCGAGATTCTTGTCCACCAACCAAGTGAATGCTTCTTTGAGAGAAGGAGCTCAAATCTACATGATACTTTCTTCTGTGGAGGAAGAGCGGGAATTTGACATCAGTAAGTTGCCTGTGGTGAGAGAATTTCCTGAAGTGTTTCCGGAAGATATTCCTGGTTTACCACCAGAGTGAGAGATAGAGTTTAACATAGAGTTGGTACCTAGAACCGGACCTATTTTCTATAAGCTCCGTATACGATGTCCCCATTAGAATTGCTGAGTTGAAGAAGCAGCTAGAGGAGTTGTTAGGGAAACAGTTTGTTAGGCCTAGTGTGTCCCTTGTGGAGTGCCCGTGCTGTTAGTTAAGAAGAAGGATGGGAGCATGATACTGTGTGTAGATTATCGTTAGCTAAACAAGGTGACGGTAAAGAATAGGTAATCCCTTGCCTATGATAGACGGCTTGATGGATCAATTAAGAGGAGAGCAACTGTATTCTCAAAAATTGACCTTAAAGTCAGGTTACCACCAGATACGTGTTAAGTCTGAGGATATTCCAAAGACGGCTTTCAGAACACGCTATGGGCATTATGAGTACTTAGTGATGCCATTTGGTGTAACCAATGCCAACCCGCAGTTTCATGGATTATATGAATCGAGTTTTCCATCCTTATTTGGAAAAATTCATTGTGGTCTTCATAGACGACATCCTCATATATTCCAAGAGTGAGGAAGAGCATTTAGAACATCTTAGAATAGCCTTGCAAACCTTGAAGGATATAAAGTTGTACGCTATAGCTATCTAAGTGTGAATTCTGGTTGATGGAAGTGAACTTCCTAGGTAATTTGATCTCTAGTGGAGGGGTTAGTGTAGACCCAGCAAAGGTAGAAACTGTGTGGGAAGCACCTAAGACTGTGAGCGGAAGTGAGAAGCTTTTTAGGGTTAGCTGGTTACTATCGTAAGTTTATAGAGAATTTTCTAGGATAGCAACCCCGTTGACCCGTCTGATTAGGAAGGACCACCCTTTGGTGTGGAGCCAGAAGTGTGAGGATAGTTTTCAAGATTGAAGAGGAGGTTAACTTCTGCGCCCGTCTTAGTTTTACCTGACCCGCAAGAGAGTTTTGAAGGTGTACTATGACGCTTCGAAGCAAGGATTAGGTTGTGTGTTTGATGCAAAACGGGAAAGTAGTGGCTTATGCCTCTAGGCAACTGCGAACACATGAGGTGAATTACCCTACTCATGATCTAGAGTTGGCTGCTATAGTTTTCTCCTTGAAGATTTGGAGACATCACCTGTATGGTGCTAGGTTTGAAGTCTTTAGCGACCATAAGAGTTTGAAGTATCTGTTTGATCAAAATGAGCTGAATATGAAGCAGAGGCGATGGATGGAGTTCTTGAAGGATTATGATTTCAGTTTGCAGTACCACCCAGGGAAAGCCAATGTAGTGGCTGATGCGCTGAGTAGAAAGTCATTATATGTCGGCAATGATGGTTAAGGAGCTAGAGTTGATAGAGAAGTTTAGAGACTTAAACTTAGTTGTTGAATTTGCTCCTAAGAGTGTAAGATTAGGAACGTTGAAGATTTCGAATGATTTCTTAGAACAGATTCTTTTAGCTCAAGAGGTAGATCAACCTTTGCAAGTTATGAAGGATCTAGTACCTAAGAAAGGAGAATCTGAGTTTAGTAAGGGCACTGATGGGATTATTAGATTCAAGGATAGGATATGTGTACCCAGTGATAAGGAGGTGAGAGAAAGTTAATTCCTTAAGAAGCCCATAAGAGTGGATTGAGTATTCACCCTGGAGCGACTAAGATGTATTAGGATTTAAAGAAGATGTTTTGGTGGTCTGGAATGAAAAAGGAAGTAGCTGAGTATGTAGTGTTTGGTTTATCAGAAAGCTAAGATTGAACACCAGAGACCGTCAGGAGAGTTACAACCTTTAGATGTCCCTGAATGGAAATGGGATAGCATATCGATGGATTTCGTGGTATGTTACCTAGAACTCCTGCAGGTTTTGATGCTATATGGGTAATCGTTGATAGGATAACAAAATCTGCCCATTTTCTAACCCATCAACATTAAGTTTTCCTTGGAAAAGTTAACATCAAGTTGTACATTAAGGGAAGTAATAAGGTTACATGGGGATTCCTTCTAGCATAGTTTCAGATAGAGACCCTAGATTTACATCCAGATTTGTGGGGTAGTCTGCACAAGCTTTAGGAACCAAGTTAGACTTAGTTCAGCTTATCACCCTCAGACGGACGGTTCAGGATCTGAGCGGACTATCCAATCTCTAGAAGATTTGTTGACAGCGTGTGTGTTAGAACACAAGGGGAAGTTGGGATCAGTTGTTGCCACTGATCGAGTTCACCTACAACAATAGTTTCCATTCTAGTATTGGAATGGCACCGTACGAAGCCTTGTATGGTAGGAAGTGTAGGACACCCTTGTGTGTTGGTTTGAATATGGTGATGGCCTAGTGTTGTGGTCTGAGATGATTCAGCAAACCACGAAAAAGATCAAGATGATTCAGGAAAGGATGAGAATATCACAGGGCAGCAGAAAAGTTACTATGATCGGAGGAAAACCCCTCGAATTCAAAGAAGGAGACCATGTCTTTTTGAGAGTTACACCAACGACTGGGGTTGGTAGGGCAATGTGATCCGAAAACTTACACCTAAATTTATTGGTCCCTACCAAATCTTGAAAAAGATCGGTCTTCTTGTTACCAAATTGCTTTACAACCTTTTCTTTCCAATCTTCATAATGTATTCCATGTGTCAAACTTCGAAAATATATTCCTGACCCTTTGCATGTCATAGAACCCGATGTAATACAATTAAAAGAAAATTTAACTTATGAAGTATTATCTGTGCGAATCGGAGACCGAAGGACTAAGCAGTTGAGAGGAAAGGAGATACCGTTGGTTAAAGTTTGGAGTGCAACTGATGAAGGGAATGCAACTTGGGAGTTGAAAGATCAGATGAAGATGTCTCATCCTCACTTATTCCAAGAAGGTACGCTCAAATTTCGAGGACGAAATGTCTTTTAAGGTGGGGAGATATGTAACACCCGCATTTTTGCCTGTATGACTTATTTTGTGATTTATTGAATTTTGAGCGATTAAAATAATTTTTAATCATCAAAATTGATTTAATTAAGGTTAAGAATGAATTTCCTATTTTTCTGGAATTTTTGGGAATTTTTGGTAAATTTTGGAATTTTGGTGCAAAATTCCCATTTTACCCCTACTCTTTCTGGAGCCGGGCCCGAATACCCTTGATTCGGGCCAGAAAAATTTGCATCATCCTTCATTTCTCTTCTCCCAAGCCGTGTGTGTGCATGTGTGTTGCCACTTGATGGGCTTCACACTTTCCAAAAGTCAAAAAAGGGTGATGAAAAAAAGCTTACTACCAGTTAACACTTGTACCACATTTTCCTACAACTTACATGCAAAAAGGAGAAAAATTTGATTATTCATTTCTCTTTTTCCTTCTCAAGAGAAGCCGTGAGCCTCTCTTCCATTTTCTCTCCATCTTCCAAAATTTCATTCCATCACTTTCTAAGAGAAAGGTTCCATCTTTGAACCTTGATCTTCAAATTTTAGGCTTCCAACCTTTGAAGAATCTTGTTTTGGTGATCAAGATGAGGGCAAAAGAGGAGCTGTTTGGGATTTTGCTTCTTGCCACACCCACTTTCCTAGAAGAAAATTCCTTCGGTAAAGGGGGGAGAACCTTGTGAACTCTAGTAGGATTGGTGACTAGAGTTAAGGAATTACCCTTGATCCTTGTCCCTAAACCTTTGTCCCTTGTAAAAATGGATTCTTGGAACCTATTTCTTGAAGAAATGGTTTGGTTGTATGCTATTGGTTGCATGATGTTTTAAAAATTTTTATGATACATGAATTGTACTTGTTTGGTGATTTTGGATGCATGCAAGTGATGAAATTGGTTGGAAAATTTTTCCCTTTTTCTCTTGGAACCATTCGGCTATTTTGGGATTTATGGGCTGCATGTATTTAAAATTTTATTTGGTGCTTGTAACATGCTTGGATGATGAATCTAAGTACATGCATGTGATTGTTTGGAATTGTAAAATTTATTGGTGTGCTTGAATCATGAAAAATGGTGTTTTTGAGCAAGGTGTGAACTTGATAATGTTGATTGGTGTATTTTGATAAATTGGTATGAAATTGCTTGGTTATAATGCTTGTGGTGATCATGCTTGAATTTGGTAAATTTTGGAGATTGTTGGATTTGGTGTTCTTGATGAACATTCATGGTGTTCATCCTTGTTCTTCATGTTCTTGAGTATGTTCATGAGGAACTCATGAAAGTCTTGGTTTGATCTTGATACGGTCAAGAGAAAAATGTAAAAGTGTTTATGGGCCCTAGTGGCCAAAAATAAAAAAAAAGTCTAAAGACCCATCACAAAAGTCAACCAAAAATATTATATGGACTTGGGCTTAGGTTAGAGTTGGCTTCAACTCTAATCAAAGTCTAAAACTTAGAATTTAATTAGTGGGCTTATTAATCCAATTTGCCCAAGTTAATTAACCCAACCCACTTAAGTTAATCAAGTGAAGAATAATTAATTAAGATTAAAGTTAATTACCTTAATGAAGATTAACCTTAATCTTAATCATTAGTCACTGATGAGGTATTGATCAAGTAATTAAGGCTTAATGGTAATTAAGAACTAATTAATTGTGATTAATCTTAATCAAGTATAATTAAAAGCCTAATCCAAGATTAAGGAATAATTAGGATTAATTAGGATCTTAAGTAAAGATTAATCATAATTAAGGGTTAAACCTAATCCTAATTAGACATATAGGATGAATTAAGATAGGTAATACTATTCATAAGACACAATCCCATAAGTCTTAGTAAACTATAGGACTTAAGTGAAAGTGGTCATTGATTTGAAGAAAAACATTAGTATAAATTAACTTAAAAAGTTTCTAACAATATACTCTTTCCTGCATAAGACATGAGAAGGCATAGTGAGAGAGTGCAGTTTCAACCTGAAATGTGGTTTGGATTCCTTGTGAAGGGAAGACATTGAATCGGGTCGTACTACGGGGAGTGGTAACGTGGAATGGTTCAATGGGCCTTACCTGTAAGGATGTGTATGCTAAAAAGCATTGATTGTGTGACATGCATCATAAAGCACTGAAGAATTCTAGGTTGAAAACCTCTCGACCTATATGGCAGTGACACCTTGTACAGTGGGAAACTGGTTGGGACGGGTGCACTGGGTTTTACAAAGAACTCCAGCGGTCCTGAAATGGGACGCCAGCCCTGAGGATAGTCGAGTTCCAGAAAGGCTCAAGTGACGTAGGCTCGCACCCTACTGTCGAGTACGAAGGGGATCAGGCTCGACTATCCTGTCGCTCTCAAGGTTTCGGGGTCAATAGAGATTGTCTGGAAGACGGATAAAATGATTGGCCAAATATATGAGCAATGCTCTTTGTACCGACGCTAGTACAGACTCTAACTCCTGATACGTTGTGCATATATGGTCGGGCAGTTGCTGTTGTGCTCTGCGGATGGTGATGTTTCCCCAGGCCCTCATGCATTAGTTATAGCATTGTAGTTGCAAAGTATGCATTAGCCTGCGTGCATCATGATGATGTGAACTGTATTCACTTGTTGGTTGAATTATGTGGAATTCCTGTGCATGTGCTCTAGTCTACTATATCCTATTTTTGGTGAGTTCATATGATGTGTTCTCACCCTTCCTTTCTGTTATTTGGTTATTGTATCTCTTTCGCTACGTCGATAGCTGGCATCGGAGATCCTCACTATATCGCCAATGAGAGTACAGCTGAGTTGGATGCCCAGGAGTACCTGGCGGGTGACGGACATCCCCAGTAGATGCGTGTTCACCGGGAGGTTCGTGTTGTTATCACTCACCCCGGCCTCCCGTTAGTTCCAGAGATAGACTTCGTCGTACCAGTGACTCTTGAGTTTCCCACGCCACCAGGGTTAGTGTGTTATACAACTTTTCGCTGTTCCCATCGTTGTCCTGCTTCTTCGGTAGCTTCTCGGTCATCTCATATTGAAGACCTGGTGGGACCTAACTCCCACAGATATTCGCTTGTTTTAGAGGCATCGGGTTCACAGTCTCTGCGTTCTGATGCACGAGACCAACCTCTCTCAGAGGAGTTTGAGATGATCACCATCAGGGACACTCAGAGGAGGAGCCAGAGGGTGATTACTGTTGAGTCGAGTGACGTCGAGTAGGATAGTATTGTTTGAGTCTAGTTAGTGGCAGCTCTGATTTGACGACCTCTTCTTTTGTATTTTATTGAGGTTTTATTTATTTAGGTCACTTCTAGAACTCTTATTTTGATGTTGCTATTGTAAAGCTCGAGAAGTACACTGGTTATGTATATAATGTTAGGACCACAGGAAACACTAGAAGGGGGGTTGAATAGTGTTTAAGAACTTTAAACCAATCTTGAAAACCTTTTGTTAAATATTAGATGAATCATGACAAGTTGTATTGAAAAACTTGATTTATAAATACTTAGAGTTATTTGTGTTATGCGGAAGCTTAGAAAATAAGTTTTTCAAGGTTTTAGTAAGTATGCTGAAGTTGTTAAGCTTTCTAAAATACTTCAGAAATTTTTTATTAATCTTTCAATTAACTTAGTTTCTTATTTAGAAATTGAGTTATCTGAAAAACATCTCACGGTACCTTCTGAAGATTAGTTCAGAAGATCTTTTCAGAACCGTCTCTGAACTACTTCAGATGATTAATGATCGTATGAAGTCTGTTTCTAACTTCTGAACTGAGTTCTTTTCAAATTCATTTCAGAGAGTTATATCAGAGGTTCTTCAAAGTACATTTTCTGCAATACTTCAAATGATATGAGATAAATTAAAAGTTAGTTTATCTTCTGAAAACTGTTTTATTGAAATTGTTGAATTAGAGTTTGATATGAAAATTACTTTTCAATCCCTTAGGAAATTTGTAAAGCTGAAAATAAATGAGTTTAAGGAAAAGAAAACTTAGCCAAGAATTTATCCTGGTTCACCCACCAACCCAGTGAGCTACATCTAGTCCCAGGGCAAACCACCACTAGATTTTCCACTATCTGATCTCAGATACAAGTATTCTTTTGCCACAGCCTCTTCAGGCGTAAACAAAAGTATTCCTTTGTTTTCAGCTGCCTCTACAGGCAACTCATGCAGTATTATTTTACAGACAAGCCTCTCCAGGCTCACTGAGTCACAAGGCCTCTCCAGGAACACCGAGTACACGAGGCCTCTCCAGGCACACGAGTATTCTTTCTTCCACCAAGCCTCTCCAGGCTCTCAGACACGTAAAGTGTTTACAACATAAACTAAGTTTAAGTTTCTGAGAAACATAAACTTAATTTCATCCTATACTTACAGTTTAACTGAGTACAACTCAGGATACATGAGATGGATTCTAAGTACAGGGATACAACAGAGATAGAAGTGTTTGATTTGAATAGTCTTAAACTGATCTCTATTTAAGGGATAAAGTGAATTGGCTTGATAGGAGGTTGAATTTGATATTCAGCCGGTTCACTCTTGGCATAATCTCTGCCTTGGGCTTTTTTAATGTTGCCACCTTCAAAGTCTTTCTTGAGGCTATTTATGTTCTGATAAAATATAGCCATGGAAGGTTGTTGATAATACCGTTGAGAAGAAGTGATTTGATCATATAGTCGTTGTGAATAGCTTCTTAACGGTTGCCTTCTTCTTGAGCAGAATAGTTGTGCAGATAGTTTTAGCTCTGACACACTTAGATAAGCTCTTTTGAGAGATTTTTCTTAGTAGGGGTTGATATCTTCTTTCTCTTTTGCTTCCTCATTTCTTTCTTCTTTCTTCTCTGTGAGTGTGAGGAGATATTGTATAAGGATCTGTTAAACTTGTCCTTTTCCCTGTTTTGTGCAACTCCTTTTTGCTTAGCTTCTTCTATTTTCTCCTTTCTCTTTCTTGAGCAGAGTTCCTTAAATATTTGAGCAAATCTTCCAGTTGTTGATCACGTGGTCTCTGGTTTTGTTAAGACTTCTCGTCGTTTAAGATTTGTCCACGTAGTTAGAGAGTTGAGAGTCTTCATATCTTCAGATAGTCTGATATATCTCATCATCTTGATAAGAGAGTATGTGTGTTCAGAAGATTGAATTCATACTTTCAGATGATTCATGAGCTTTCAGATGATTGCTTTGACTCAGCTTGATATTAGCAGATTCAACAAATACTTCTTTCAGATGATTGCTTCAAGCCTGTTATAGTTCTTCAGATTGAGAACACTTTCAGCAAGTTTCTTTCTTTTAGCAAAATTTCTTCTTCTTCTTCTTCTTCTTCTTTTCTTAAGATGATTGCAGCTCTTGTTCTTCTTTGTCTCTTTCTTTTCTTCTGTGATCCAGATAGATAAACGATGTTGAATTGAATAGACTTAGTTCAAATAGCTTTTTGTTTATTTTACTTGTTAAGTCTGACTCGTTCTGATCAGCAGTAGACACAGTAGGTCTGCGCACGCAATTGCTTTTTGTTGCAGGTGCAGCAGCAGTTGTAGAGTTTCCTTATTTGTGAAAATTATTTGAACGAGGTAGAAAAGTGATTTTGATTCTTGAGCTGGATAAGGTTAGTCCATTTGAAGGACCGTTCTTCATCCTTAGCAACGTCTTCAAAAGGTCAAACCTCGAATCTGATGGTCTTTCGAATCTTCAGATGATGGTCACTCTTCAGATGAAATCAAGTTCTTTATTGTCTTCAAGTCTTCAGATGATGAATATGATTTAGATGGTCTAGTCTTCTTTTCTTCTCCTCTGTTATCCTTCTGATGCAAGCTTGTCTTCAGATGATCAAGGCATCTTCAGGTCTTCAAATTGTCTTCAAATCTTCAGATTGTCTTCAAATCTTCAATGCTTCTTCAAGTCTTTAAATGGTCTTCAAATCTTCATATTGTCTTCAAATCTTCAGTGCTTCTTCAAGTCTTCAAATTGTCTTCAGATCTTCAGTTCGTCTTCAAGTCTTCAAATTGTCTTCAGATGATCAAGTTTTTACTTTTCTTCAGATTCAGTGCTTCGCTTCATCTTCTGATTCGCATTTGTTCTTCTACACTTCAGATGAGTACTTCAACCTGAGACACAATCTACAAAACAATACCTTTCTTAGTAGCACCTATTTTCTTTTAATTAAGTCTAATTGGTTAATCATTAAAACCTAAGGACACTGAGTCTTAAGTTAAGTTTGAATGCTCAGACTAATTCTTAGACTCAACAATCTCCCCTTTTTAATGATGACAAATTAGATATGACTAACAAATATCATAAAAGATTCAAGTCACAGAATGACTATGTTATGTTTCAGATGATTCTTTGTTAATTGTGAAAACTCCCCCTAAACTGGATATCTTTTATCATCTTATATTTCTGAAAACATTTTTACTTTCATGAATTTTGTTTAGTTATATTTCTCCCCATTTTGTCATTATTAAAAAAAAAATAGATTAAGGAAAGGCACAGTCAAGTTCAACAAGAGTAAGCAAAGAGATTATATTCTAAGAGTTGTCAACTCCCCAATTTTTGTATTACTCCCCCTGAGAAAAATATTAAATCTTTAGATGCCAAATGTTAGCTTCTCAGATACCAGTTGTTAATCTTTTAGATACCATTTATTAATTGTTTGTTAATCATTAAGATCTAGGGATTCCACATGTTATGACAGTATTTTGATATAGCTTGTTATCTTCTGAGTTTCTTTCTTACTTAAAGCATTTTGTTAGTTATATATTTTTCACCTTTTGTCAGTAATTAAGAATCATTATTTCTCCCTTATTATTATTTCTCAGATTCTGGATACCAAAAAAATAAAATGTTATTAAATTATATCAACTGATAATATATGCCAATCAGCAGTTAATAAGAGATTCTGAAATATATAACAGAAACATACACCAAAGACATTCAAGTATGTACAGAAATATACAGATACGTACTCTGAAACGCAGTTCAGAGGAAAAAAATACATTCAGCAAAATGAAATTACACAGAAGAACCACTTGTTTTTAAAAAAACTTTATTTACCAAAATAATAAGAAGGATTTTTAGACAATCTTTTGAAAAAACTGAAAATACATTTATCATCGCTGCCTCTCTTGATTCCTATGATAGGCTGAGGCATAGCCTTAATAGCAGCTTCATCTCTTTCAAAGCTACCACCACTTCTTTGGCTGAACAGCCTCAGTGGTGCCTCTTGAGCCTGTATCCTCCTCCCAACCATGCGTTTAGCACGCAATCCCCTTGTGACAACTAAAACAGTGGAGGTGCATCATTTAACACTGTATTTCGACCACCAGCCACAACCTTTATCATCAGGACCACATGTGAAGTGGTTTCCCTCATAGGATTGGCTGTACTGGCTTCTACCAGTCTTCCAATGCACTTGTGATGCAACAAGATCTCCATGGTCCAAGTATAGAGAAACGGGTTTTCAGATGAACCCTTTCCCTTACTTATCATTCCACACATCATCCAAGATGATTTGATCTTTTCCTCAAATTGTTCCAGAGCTTCTTCTTCTGCATTCCTTTTCTTCTTCATTGTCCTCCAGAGAGCAACACGCTCAGACTCTTAGGCAAAGCCATGAAGGAGCTTTGAAGAGATGAGTTTGTGTAAAGAGCTCTTGTGAATTTATAGGACTTTGACGCAGGGGTAAAAGCGAGAAGTGAAGGAATTGAATCTTTTGGATTGTTGTTCACGGGATTCATATGGGCTTGGATAGCATTAATGATGACAGTTTCAGACCTTGGGAGTACCGAAACTGTACATCATTGATAGGTCATAGGTGAAGCGCTATTAGTCATAGGAAATCGAGTCATCAGTGTTGATAAGAAAGTTTTGAAAAACGTTTCTGAAAGAAAGTAAGGAAAAGATACATAGATACATGCCACAAAAAAAACTAAAAAAAATCTAGAGAAAAACTTTTCATAAAGAAATAAGAGACTTTTAAAAAGAACAACGTTTTAACTGAAGGACACAAAGTACGTTTTAACAATTACTCACAAACAAGGAAAAATGTGAATTCTTTCAAGGCGAAATACACAAGAGTTCAACAGATATTCTTACACAAGCAAGTTGCAGTTTTCAAACACAGATTTCAAGATAAAACAATGTTACCATCAGATATATTTATTGATTGTTAGGTTGAAGAGGTATATCTGCTGAGACTCAATTTTGTCTTCAAAGACAGTTTTGTCCTTTCCATCTTCTGAGATAGCTTGTTGTTGATCTTTGATCTTCTTGCTTTAAGTGTTTCTTCTTCATAAGCAGCAATCATCATTATCTGGTCCTCAAGAATTGAGATAGCCTTTAATGGCTTGAGTATCAATCACCTCAGCATTCCTGACCACAATTTCAGTAAGTTCATTGAGAACTTTCTGAACAGGTTCAGAGAATAAGGATGGTACTAAGTCAAGAGTTGTCTTCTCATGAGTTGAGGTAGGCTTAGTACATAGAGTATCAACCACCTTAACATTTCTGACCCACAATTTCAATAAGTTCATTGAGAACTTTCTGAACAGGTTCAGAGAATGGGGATGATATCATGCTAGCCATCCTTTCAGACAATGTTGCCTTGATTCACCCTTTCAGACGGTGTTTCCTTCTGATGTTCCATCTTCATCTTATGATTATATTTAAAATCTGTTTTGCTGAAACATACACAAACTAGAAATACCTTTCAGCAGTATCTGAATTTACTTAATCATATTTGTTAATCGTCAAGGATATATCTTAGAACATTAATTTTATTTTATCAAGTTAATAAATTTTATCTATAGGGAATGTTAACATTTTAAGAAAGTGTATAATGTGAAAGACACAAATAAACGTACACATAAATATAGACAATGCAATAACACAATTACGAAAGAAAAACTAAATTGGTGCAAAACTAAAGTTTGAGTTTTATAGAAAAATTATAACAAGTTGATGACAAGGAACTTTAAAAATAATCAATGGTTATCAGCAAATGGGTTCTTATTGACATTTGCATTCTCCTTTTCTGCTTTCAGATCTTGTAACTTCTTCTCAGCTACCTTCAGCCTCTTTGTAAGCCGATTCACCCTCTTGTGCACCCTTTTCAGATGATATGCAACCAACACCATCCTTGTCCTTCCATAAGCACTCAGATGAACAAAAACTATTTTCTCTTTGGCATGGGATGCAAAGAGAGAAGGGATAGCCACCTGGTTCTCTGAAGCTTCTTCTCATTCAGATAGAGTCCGGTCTAACCCAGCAAACATAACCGGAGTAAAGAAGGAAGGAGGCGATTGGTCAAAGAGATTTTCCATAGGAAAGCCCTTGTGCATTAAAATTTTCATAATCAGGGTGTTGTGGGGAAAGAGGTTCTCATTGCCCATTTCCTTTCGGAATGACATCTGAAATAGCAGAACCCAAGGGAGACTGATTCTCCTATTCATCAACTGATGACCCAGCACAAACCTTTCTAGTTGTCTTATAACCAAGTTGTTGCTTCCTTTTGGAAGGATGCACCAATTCAGTACAGCAAGAAGACTTCTGGGAGTATCCAGGAGTTGAGACTGCCTATAAGGAGCAAGACGTCGTCCACCAAAGAGTAATTCATCATAGATAATGGTTCCACCATTTACTGATTCCCATCGTTGAAAGAATTGGTCACCTCTTGCAGGAACACCGATCACTTCAGCCAACAATTTGCAGTCAACAAATAGAGTTCTTCCCAGCACCATCGTCTTAAGTCTAGTGCGACCAGGTTCAGACACAACCTCAGAGTTGTTCCAAAATTCCAGAACACTTTCCTCATGCCATGAAGAGGAAATGTTGTTGAAAAATGGAGTCCAGCCGACTGCGTCAAAGTACTCAGAAATTCTATAACCAGCCTCGTCGAAGTCAGAGAGATTAACCATCTTTGAAGGAATGATTCTCTCGTTGATCAATGAAGAATTTGAGTTACTCGATGCAGACATGTTAGCTAATTGAGCAAGGTTGAACTGAGAGATTGATGGATTTGGAGACAATAGACTCTATCTCTTGAGGATTGATGAAGTGTAGTTCTCATGATGATCTTCCAATTCTTATAAATAGGCAAAAGGACGTGCTCGATGCATTGATGATGACGGTTACATGCACTGAGCACACATGGAGAGTTGTGCATCGTGCCAATTATGAGAAACCGGTTGATGATCCATTGATTCAAGTAGCACCGTATCATAATTTTTTGAGAAAATGATTTAAAACTAAAGACTCTTCAACTACTTAACACACGATACAATAAATGTTTTTCACACATATTAAGACAATCATGCGTTAAAAATTTCAATAACAATTCGTAATTTTCAAAGCAGTTTAATAGCTACATCTAAGCTGAGATAGGAAGGATGTTACCAGTATGTAACTTGGGATGAGTGTACTTTCCTTTTCTCATCATGCTCTTCTGAGAGATGCTTCTGTAGCTTAAATAATGAGCTTTAAGAGAACATACTCATTTCTTTGTTCTTCAGAGTTGCTTCAGCTTGGTGAGGTTTCCATCTTCTAAGGATCTACTCCTTCTGCATTTGTTAGATGCTCAACCCGAAGGTGAGCTCTGATACCAATTGTTAGAACCACAGGAAACACTAGAAGGGGGGTTGAATAGTGTTTAAGAACTTTAAACCAATCTTGAAAACCTTTTGTTAAATATTAGATGAATCATGACAAGTTGTATTGAAAAACTTGATTTATAAATACTTAGAGTTATTTGTGTTGTGCGGAAGCTTAGAAAATAAGTTTTCAAGGTTTTAGTAAGTACGCTGAAGTTGTTAAGCTTTCTAAAATACTTCAGAAATATTTTTATTAATCTTTCAATTAACTTAGTTTCTTATTTAGAAATTGAGTTATCTGAAAAACATCTCAAGGTACCTTTTGAAGATTATTTCAGAAGATCTTTTTAGAACTGTCTCTGAACTACTTCAGATGATTAATGATCGTCTGAAGTGTGTTTCTAACTTCTGAACTGAGTTCTTTTCAGATTCATTTCAGAGAGTTTTTCAGAGGTTCTTCAAAGTATATTTTCTGCAATACTTCAAATGATATGAGATAAATTAAAAGTTAGTTTATCTTCTGAAAACTGTTTTATTGAAATTGTTGAATTAGAGTTTGATATGAAAATTACTTTTCAATCCCCTTAGGAAATATGTAAAGCTGAAAATAAATGAGTTTAAGGAAAAGAAAACTTAGCCAAGAATTTATCCTGGTTCACCCACCAACCCAGTGAGCTACATCCAGTCCCAGGGCAAACCACCACTGGATTTTCCACTATCTGAACTCAGATACAGGTATTTTTTTGCCACAGCCTCTTCAGGCGTAAACACAAGTATTCCTTTGTTTTCAACTGCCTCTCCAGGCAACTCATGCAGTATTCTTTTACAGACAAGCCTCTCCAGGCTCACTGAGTACACAAGGCCTCTCCAGGAACACCGAGTACACAAGGCTTCTCCAAGCACACGAGTATTCTTTCTTCCACCAAGCCTCTCCAGGCTCTCAGACACGTAAAGTGTTTATAACATAAACTCTGTTTGAGGGATGACTTCCTCAGTGAATTGGCTTGATAGGATGTTGAATTTGATATTCAGTCGGTTCACTCTTGGCATAATCTCTGCCTTGGGCTTTTTTTTTTTAATGTCGCCACCTTCAAAGTCTTTCTTGAGGCTATTTATGTTGTGATAAAATATAGCCATTGAAGGTTGTTGATAATACCGTTGAGAAGAAGTGATTTGGCTCATATAGCCGTTGTGGAATAGCTTCTTAAATGGTTGCTTCTTCTTGAGCAGAATAGGTGTGCAAATAGTTTAGCTCTGACACACTTTAGATAAGCTCTTTTTGAGAGATTTTCCTTTAGTAGGTTGATATCTTCTTTCTCTTTCTGCTTCCTCATTTCTTTCTTCTTTCTTCTCTGTGAGTGTGAGGAGATATTGTATAAGGATCCGTTAAACTTGTCCTTTTCCCCCGTTTTGTGCAAAGTCCTTTTTGCTTAGCTTCTTCTATTTTCTCCTTTCTCTTTCTTGAGCAGAGTTCCTTAAATATTTGACCAAATTTTCCAGTTGTTGATCACGTGGTCTCTGGTTTTGTTAAGACTTCTGGTCGTTTAAGATTTGTCCGCGTAGTCAGAGAGTTGAGAGTCTTCATATCTTCAGATAGTCTAATATATCTCATCATCTAGATCAGAGAGTATGTGTGTTCAGAAGATTGAATTCATACTTTCAGATGATTCGTGAGCTTTCAAATGATTGCTTTGACTCAGCTTGATATTAGCATATTCAACAAATATTTCTTTCAGATGATTGCTTCAAGCCTGTTTTAGTTCTTCAGATTGAGAACACTTTCAACAGGTTTCTTTCTCTTAGCAAAATTTCTTCTTCTTCTTTTCTTCAGATGATTGCAGCTCTTGTTCTTCTTTGTCTCTTTCTTTTCTTCTGTGATCCAGATAGATAAACGATGTTGAATTGAATAGACTTAGTTCAAATAGCTTTTTGTTTATTTTGCTTGTTCAGTCTGACTCATTGATAACACTTTGCTAGGAGCTTGGACCTGCAAGACCTACATTGGAGGATATGCACCAACTTCAAGCAAGGAAGAGTTGGAGAAATTAGTGTCCTACAAATAAAGGGTCACTACCCTACAAAATAAAGGTCACTACCCTACAGAAGGACACCTTGACCCTGGATAGGACCCTTGTCCTATGGACCACCCTTAATTAGGACTCTCTTATATTTTCTTTTTATTAATTGTAATTTTCTTTTAATTCCTCTTACTTAGGCGCTATTTTTAGTGGGTTTATTGGTTAGTAGGTTGCCTTGCTATAAGGCTTAGGAGGTCATGGGTTCTATTCCCACATAGGATAGAAATTTGACTCATCTTGTATTTTCCTACATGAGTATGCTCCATTTTGAGAGGTTTATTGGCTTAAGACTTAGCTTAGCCATAAACCTTGGGGGTCATGGGTTCAAAACCCACTTAGGAGTGTTTTCACTCACCTTTTATTTTCTTTCTTTTTTACTCTCCTAAAAATCCGCCCCTCTTCCCCTCTTTTCCTATAAATATGAGTCCTCTCCTCTTGTAATTCACACATTGAATTTTGAAGTAAAGGCATTATGCCAAATTTTCTCCTCCCTTTGTGAGTTGAGTGAGGCTTGGTGGTTGTAGCTCAAACCATAATGAGACTTATCTAATTCTCCTGAATTAGTGGCGTCTGGCATTGGACTTATCTGCTGCAAGTGGATTCTTGCTTCAGTGGCGTCCTTCCCATTTCTTCCTCTCCACTTTTTCTTTCATTTTCTCTCATTTTCCTTCACTTTCTTGCGTGAATATAGCTGCTGTTCCAGCACCTATATTTCGCGATTAATTGCTTAATTGTGATTCTAATCGGTTGGTTTTGCTCAATTCTAGATCCTACACCTATTCGGCTATCACTCGTTCTGATCAGCAGTAGATGCAGTAGGTCTGCACACGCAATTGCATTTTGTTGTAGGTGCAACAGCAGTTGCAGAGT
This sequence comes from Sesbania bispinosa, assembly GCA_026901365.1. Classification (NCBI taxonomy): domain Eukaryota; kingdom Viridiplantae; phylum Streptophyta; class Magnoliopsida; order Fabales; family Fabaceae; genus Sesbania; species Sesbania bispinosa. Next base: position 1,080,862 of record QLOH01000153.1, read on the forward strand.
TTCCTTATTTGTGCAATTTATTTGAACGAGGTAGAAAAGTGATTTTGATTCTTGAGTTGGATAAAGTTAGTCCATTTGAAGGACCGTTCTTCATCCTTAGCAACGTCTTCAAAAGATCAAACCTCGAATCTGATACTTTCCGCCTTCAGATGCACAGAGTGCTTCAGATGATCTTCGAATCTTCAGATGATGGTCACTCTTCAGATGAAATCAAGTTCTTCTATTGTCTTCAAGTCTTCAGACGATGAATATGATTTAGATGGTCTAGTCTTCTTTTCTTCTCCTCTGTTATCCTTCTGATGCAAGCTTGTCTTCAGATGATCAAGGCTTCTTCAGGTCTTCAAGTTGTCTTCAAATCTTCAGATTGTCTTCAGATCTTCAGTGCTACTTCAGGTCTTCAAATTGTCTTCAAATCTTCATATTGTCTTCAGATCTTCAGTGCTTCTTCAAGTCTTCAATTGTCTTCAGATCTTCAGATTGTCTTCAGATCTTCAGTGCTTCTTCAAGTATTCAAATTGTCTTCAGATCTTCAGTTCGTCTTCAAGTCTTCAGATTGTCTTCAAATGATCAAGTTTTTACTTATCTTCATATTCAGTGTTTCGCTTCATCTTCTTATTCGCATTTGTTCTTCTACAATTCAGATGAGTACTTCAACCTGAGACACAATCTACAAAACAATACCTTTTCTTAGTAGCACATTTTTTCTTTTAATCTAGTCTAATTTGTTAATCATTAAAACCTAAGGATACTGAGTCTTAAGTTAAGTTTGAATGCTCAGACTAATTCTTAAACTCAACATATAATTCCATGCACTGTTTATTTCACCTATGATGTTACGTAAATGTATGTATGCATGTATAAGTATGCGACGTGGTAAACATTCTCGACGTTTTTCGAAAACAAGTTTCACAAGTAAGGAAAGAACATTTATAAACACTTAAAATAGAACTAGAGATGTAGTAGGTCAACGGCTACTAAATCCTTTTTAAAAAATATATATATTTCCAAATTTTCACAAGATTTTAATTAGTACTTTCGTTGGTCACGTGTAACACATGTGGCATTCTTAGTGGTAACTAGGGGTGTCGCAACTGGTGAATAGCCTTGAACACTTCAAAAGCGTCAGTCTCCATCACAAGCAGCTTCACATTTCTACTCCAAGAAAAAAGCAGACCCACATGAAGACCCAAAAAGTTTGCTTCTAATGCAGACCCAGTAATCCCTCTGAAACCAGAAACCCAGCCACCCACTGACCAGATGAGTTCCGCAAAATACCACCAACGCCACTATACATATTTTCATGCTTCAAAACTTATGCTGAAAAATAAGGAAATAGGGTCAAGGATTCACCCTCACTCTAGTCATCAATCTTACTAGAGTTCAAGGATTCTCTCCCTTACCAAAAATCCAAGCTTGAGCTCCAAAAATGATGATGAACTCAACCTCCACCAAACTTCACAATCTACCCCTCTTTCTACTCCTCTTGATCTCCTATACACTTTTTCTTAAAGGACCATGGTGATTTACTTTGTGTTGGAAGCTCAAAAATAGAGCTTTCAACCTTGAAGTAAGAAATGAAGATGGTGGGAGGAAGAAGAAGAGGGAAATTCGGCTAGGTCAAGTGAGATGGAGAGAGAAAAGTTGTTTTAAAAGGGAGAGGTGACAAAATTGCTTTAGGGGACAATAGTACCATTTGGTGATGTAAGCATGTTTACTTTTATTTTGGGAAAAATATGTTTTTGTCCCTATAGTTTCGGTCAACTTTGGTCTTCGTCCTTGTACTTTAAATCCTTTGTTTGTTGTTCCTAAACTTTCTAAACCCCCAATCTATGGTCCCTGACCGTTAGAGAGATCTGTTAACTTGATGAGCTAAGTAACAAAAGTTACATGTTAGCCTCAATAGTGGGCCTCGAATAGCTGACTCATCTAATTAATCTTTCTTTTATTAATTTTTTAATTATCAAAATAACCATAATTATGAAATTAGGTTTTTTATCGGGTAAAATTGCTCAGGTGAAAACCCTAATTTAGTAATTAGGGTTATTTTAATAATTAAAAATTAATAAAAAAGTTAATTAGATGATAAGTCAGTTATTTGGGACCCACTATTGAGGCTGATATGTAACTTTTGTTAGCTAGCTAATCAGGTTAACAAATCTCATTGACGGACAGGGACCACGGTTTGGGGGTTTTAGAAAGTTTAGGGACAAAAAACACAAGATTTAAAATATAGGGACGAAGACTAAAGTTGACCGAAATTATAGGGACGGAAAAACATATTTTTCCTTTCATTTTTTTGACTAATTAAGCATGTTTTATAGTGTTTAATAAAGAGTTAATCAATTATAATTGTATGAGGATACCTTAATTAAGAATTAAGGTACTAGGTTAAGGAAAAAGTGGAGAATTAGGTTAAAGAGCATTTTGGTAATTTTATAGGTCACTAAGAGTATTATGGTCTTTTCACTTATCAAAATTAAATAAAAATCCAAAAAAATTCAAAAAAATATAAACATTATTACTTATCTAATTTTAAGGCCCACAATATATTTTATCTATTATTTTCACGAAATTTAATATACTGGTTAGGTTTACACTGTTAACTAGGGGCATTTTGGTCATTTTGCCTAAGAATGCCAAAAAAATTTTAAATTAATTTCTAAAATTCATTATTAATTATTCTAACACTATTTTGACTAAAATATGGCTTCTCTTAATTTTTATATATTTTTTATAATTAAATTTATATTTTCCTTAATTACGCAATCATTAACGCTATGTTTGGTAGGGTGGAGATAAATAGGGTAAAGAGAAATAGAGAAGAGAGAAATGAGTGGAAAGAAATGGAAGAGAGATATTGAAGAAATTAAGGTTGTTTGGTAGGAAAAAAATAGAGGGAAAAGAAATAGAGATATAATTGATAAAGACAAAAGTACCCCCAAATAAATATTTAAATAAAGTTTATAAAAGTTTAAAATATTTAAACTTTATAAATAATAAATATAACTAATTTATGTAAAATATTAAAATAAATATTAAAAACTATTAAAATTTATAAAGTAGTAAATATAATTAATTAAAATTTTTAAAGTAATTCATGTATAAATAATGTATGTTAATAATATGTTAAAAAATAAAAAAAGAATATGAAATATGCACATGCAGGATAGTCTTTAAATTGGATGCAGATAATTTATAACTTTAACACATTTTTGAAATTTTTGAAAAAAAATAAAACAACTCAAACACTCACTGGATCGGCGCAATTGCTATTTATATTGAGGGAGTGGTTGCAGTTGCATTGCAAAAGGAACAAAAGGGGCACACTTGTCCAAAAAAATTTATTCCATTATCTTTCATATTTCTTCTCATTTCTCCACAAGTTAGTGAATACATAATCACACATGGAGCCCACACCATTTCTCTTCTCTCCTTTATTTCTATCATACCAAACACACATACATATTTCTCTTCCCTCTATTTCTTCTCCCTCTCCCTCAATTTCTCTTCAACCAAACTCATCCTAAGAGTATTTTGGTAATTTTTCTAAACTTTACTTTAGGGAAATTATTTAAAATTATGGTGGGATACTTCTTAAGTTCTAAGTTAGATTGTTTATCAATAATTTCTAAATCACTTATAAATTTATTTCTAAAATTTCTTTATCTTATTTATTTATACTAGTAGCGAAAATTTTGGGTGTTTACAATGATATAACTTGTGAGGCGGGGTAGTTATCGATATATGGCTTCTAAGGTATATTTCTTGGTTTATATTTATATTTGGGGTAAAATATGTTTTTTCATCCATGTATTTCTGGTCAAACTTTGGTTTTCTTCCCTAAATTTTAAAACCTTTGTTTTATTATATTCCTATACTTTAAAACACCTTAATCATAGTCCCTAACACTAATTAGTTCAATGAAGTTGTTCACATGTTTAAATAGATTATACATTAACCTTTAGTGGTGGATCTCATTTATCCATGTTGATATTGAGTTCATTTAATAAGCAATTGAATTCAGTAACAGTTTAACCAAACTAATTCACGTTCAGGGACTATGATTAAGGTGTTGTTTTAAAGTAATGTGATATAAAACAAAGGTTTTAAAAGTAGAGGATGAAGACAAAGTTGACCAAAACCACGTAGACAAAAAACATTTTTAGCCTTATATTTTTCTCTATATAAGGATACAAAATACCACTACTTGTTCATATTGTTAAATTTTCTTCTTTATTTGTTCCATTCTTATACCTACACTGTTATTATGCAAACATCCACTTCTAGAGGGAGCAAGAAATTCTATGATCGCAAGACAAATATCTTCAGGTTCGCAATAGTTTTTGTGGTCAATAATTAGAAACTGAACTCCATTTAATGAAAGGATTTAATTTATATATATATATATATATATATATATATATATACTGACGGTGTAAAAAAATTATGTTGTCATCTAATAATGTGTTGTCACATCATTTAATGACTTTAATAATATATGAGGTTTCATACTCATTAAATGAAATGATAGCACATATGATTGGATGAACAATTGTTAAAACTGTTAGTATATACTAATTAAACTCATGTAAAAGACTTGATGGTTACATATGCTACAAAAACGTATGAAATTACTTGCTCATATTCTAATTCTAAATTTTACGTGCCCATACCTTAATCTCTTCACTTCCTCATTTTTATTTTTGTATCTTTCTTTAATAGATTTCAATAAATCTTGCATCTATAAAAGCCTTTTTTTGTATTTCGCTTTAATGATGTGTTTGCCATATGTGTTATGATATCTCAAGTGCGACATAGCATTGCAGAATATGGCTTACTCTATTGTTCGTATTCATTGTTACTTTTTCTTGTGCATCACTAGATATGATCAAAGATATAATTTTTATGGTTCCCCTCCTATAACCCCCAACTTCATTGATTGAATGTTTTCTAACCCTAATTAAACCCTAAAACATAATTAAAACACCTATATAATCAACCAAATCACAAATACCCATCAACACATCATATAGAAAGAGAAAAATGTAGGTGTTACACTTGACCTTAAAAAAATCATTAAAAAGCGAGACTATGTCCCAAGAGAGGTCGCACAAGAAGTTCCAAGTAACACCAAGGAACATATATATAACAGAGCACAAGACAAAGTGCAAGACGAAACTCTAAGGCCTAGTTGAATCCCATTTGTACATTAAGTAAATCAAAATACGAGAAAGTGCATAGAATGTTCCACAACTAAAGAGATTTAGGATACCTTTGCAAGAATCCATGAAGGAACAAACCATGTTAAGGAATACAAAATCAACATGTTGATGCACTAGTATGAACTATTCAACATGTCTAAAACAGTGTTGTCAATAAGGTTATACGGCGGATGGCGGCCGGGACCTTTAAGCGCCATATTGCCACGGCGGATGCCATGGCGGTCTATGGCGGACATCATGGCGGACAAAAAAAAAATATATTTATATAAAATATGATGCAAAAACAGCAAAATATAAACAGATATATGAAACCAACAATATAACAATCTAAAATTCATGGCATTCAAATCTAGTGATTGTCATCATAAAAAGTCATAATTCCTAACCAACAAAGGATTAAATTGCCATCCAAACAAAGAAACAATGTTAAAAATAGCAAAACACAAAGACAAGTCCTAAAACTGTTTTGTTTAATCCTCCTCTTCATCATCAATTGTCTGCATAATTAATTTCCACATGGTGATTCTGCTCATTTAAAAATCCTTCAGCTTCTTCTCCATCTGAATGTATGAAATCAACATTTGGCACTAATTCATCCTCCTCACTGCTAGAATCTTCTGATGCCTCAGCTTCTTCAACAACTCCAACCCTTTTCCCCTTGTTCTTTGCAGCTACTCCTTTGGATCTTTTAGAAAGATTAGTAGATGTTCCTACTTGCCCCTCTCCACTTCCAACTTGTTTCCTTTTGTGACGCCTAGTGTAAGTGTGTCTAGGCTCATCAAGTCCCGAAGCTTGATAAACTGTTCTCAAGTAAGGTCATCACCTCCTTCGTGAACCCTCTCATCTTCACCTTCTTCCTCATCCCCATCCATCTCTCCAATTAGCACTCATTGCAATCATCAATCCCATTGAGACTAATTGGATCAATTTCATCCTTAAGGTTATACCTTCGATGAAGTGTTTGATTATACTTGACAAATACCAAGTCATGTAGTCTTTTATGCTCGAGTCTATCCTTTTCTTAGCATAAACCTAAAACAATTAAATAAATACTATTTACTTAAGCAATAATTATAAGCAAGACATTGATTGTTGACTTTAAATAGGAAATTAATTACTTGCTCAAAGACGCTCCAATTACGTTCACAACCGAAGCACTACATGTCAAGCTAAGGATCCTTATTGCAAGTTGTTGCAAATAGGAGTATCTGAACCATACATCCGCCACCATTGAGCTACAAATGCAAACAAAATATGTTAAACACAAACACTTAAGCAAATGACTAGAAGAATAAAAGTTCAATTGTTGAAATGTTTTGTCTCTTACCCAGTGCAACTTCACCCCTCATTGCCTTAGCAGTTGTGGACCCAACATACCACTCGCAGCTTTGTACTAAGCCAACTCCTTATGAACAATCTTCTCCATCTCCGAATCTCCCAGCAATTTATTGATACAATCATACAAATCCCTAATAATCTCACCATTAAACTCCATCTGTGGGTTGGCATAAAAGAACTCCGAGTTCAAAAAGTGACCAGCAGCATGTAAAGGGCGATGAAGCTGAATATCCCATCTTTTATCAATGATTGCAAACACATCCTTGTATTTGCTTTCATTTTTAAAAGATTTCATAAGGTTTCCTTCGCCTTGTCCATTGCCTCATATATGTAGCCCATGGCTGGTTTTTTCTCACTATCCACAAGCCTAAGCACTTTCACAAGAGGAACCATCACTTTCAAAATGAATACTACATTCTTCCAGAACTAGGCATCAAGATAGTTTTAGTGGCTTCCTTAACCCTTGGCCTCCTTTGAAAGCTTGTTTTCATTCCACTCTTCTGACACAAACATCTTTCGAAGATTAGTTTTCTCTTGATGAATCCTCTCCAAGGAAAGATAAGATGTTTGCAAATCGAGTGATTGCATGCCTCACTAACTCCCTCCCACCGGTAAAGAACCTCAACATGCTCAAAGTGCTTGAATGGTTATAAATGAAGCCAACAAGAGAGATAGCTCGCTGAATGGTCTTCTTTATATGGGCATCTTACCAATGTCTTCTAGCATCAAGTCTATACAATGTGCAGCACAAGGGGTCCAATAAATTTTTGGTCTTTTTCCTCTAGCAACCTACCAGCAAGAACAAAGTTACTTCCGTTGTCCGTTATAACTTGGACAACCTTTTCCTCTCCAATCTCCTCCACAACAGAATCCAGCAACTCAAATATCATTCTCACTGGTCTTTACATAGTCAGATGCATCAACCGACTTTAAGAACATTGTCCCAGAAGAGAGTTCACCAAAAAGTTGATTATGCTTCTTTGTTTCCTATCAGTCCAACCATCTGACATTAGGGAACACCCAAAACTTGCCCACTGATCCTTTAATGGCTTCATTAATTCATTAGTGTACTTCACCTCTTTTTGAAGGAGTGGTTACTCTAATGTCATGTAGGAAGGAGTTTCAGTTGCTTCCCAAAATGTCCAACATCACGAAGCATGTCATGAAAACTTCTAACTTTATTAAGTTGAAAGGTATGCCGGCTTGGTACCAACACCGGGCTATAGATTGGTACACCCTTTCTGTAGCTTTTTATCACAAAGCTCTCTTATGCCCGCTTGCACCACCTTGGCTTTCCTATTTTTTGCAGTTGTAGATTGAGGTTGAGTGTAAAGGTCCATAGGTCCCTTCCTAGTATCCTTCAAACTGAAATCACCAGAACTTCCAATTTCCATACATCCTTCTTCATTCAAAGCTTCAATGTCTTGTATTGCCTTCTTAAATGCTTCATTCCTGCTTCAGCTTCTTACCATCTATAGCTGACCTTATCTCAACCTTGACAGCTTCAGGAGCCAGCAAACAAGTTGTAACATTGCCCGTCTTTCCAATCAATGTTGTTTCCCTTTGTAATACCTCCTTTCATAACCTTCCGGCAATAATTACAAAAAAATCTCATTTGTATCATTCTCTCTCACTGGTTTACAGTGCTTCCAAGCAACATCAGTCCTCTTAGAATGAATGGAATTGGAGGAGGTTCCTGTTAATGGCTGGGTGTTTGACTGGGTGTTTGATTCTCCCTCCCCTGACATTGTGGCTTTTTGTGCAGCCTATGCTTGAGCAGGAGAAGCTGCAGAATAGAAGAACAAGGACCTTACGGGCTGCTGCAGAGAGCAAAAACGTGCGCAGAAGAGAAAAAGAGTACCTTAGGGGCTGCTGCAAAGAGCAATACATGCGCAAAAGAGAAGAAGTAGCTTGGGGGCTGTAGCAACGTGCAGAACGCGCGGAGAAGAGAAACAGAGCCTGAACTGCGCGGAGAAGAGAAGAAAAAAACTGTTGTACAATGCTGCAGAACCCGTCGCAGACGGTGGTTGGCGGCGGCAGAGGCGGCGGTGCCGACAGATCTGGTCGGAGAAGAAGAACGAAGTGGTCGCAGGAGATTTGGGGTGAAGAAGAACGGAAGAGGAGGCGCAGCAGATTAGGGATCGTAAATGAAAAGGGGGGGGGAAGGGATGAAACCGGGTCGACCCGGGCCCAAACCCGAAAAAAAAAGGGGGGAAAAGCCCAAATTCCCGCCATGACCGCCACGGCCGCCATCCACCGCCACGCCGTTACCGCCATAACGGCCGCAATCTTCAATATGGCGGACGCGCGCCATTCAGAGGCCAAACGGCCATGATGTATTGCGGCCGCCGCCGCCACGCCGTTATGGCGCCGCCATAACCCGCCATTTAACAACACTGGTCTAAAATTGAGCTTATTGATTGAATGTTTCAAAGTTTCCGAACTATCACAAATACTCTAATTTTTCTAGATATGATTTTGGTTAGATCGTAATTCATTGAGGAAACCAGTATGCAAAGAAAATGAACAACGTGGAGAGTACATTTTGACCGAAAATGATAATACAAAATAAATAAAATACCTCAGGCTTCCACAAGCTGACGGGCAAGAGATCCCTCTACTAATATTAACACATTTCTCAAACAGGAAACTCAATTGCCCTGTCCTTCTATATACAGCAACTATTTAAAATGTTCAAATCCAAATTTTGGAAAATCATTGTATGATGTATCTCACGTTGTCCATACAGCTTGAAGAGATAATCAACATCTACAGCTACAATGCATGCTGCAATTCACTTTTGGAATTATCAATTTATAACTATCAAATTTTTATGCCAGTTTAACCTTAACACATGCAATTCGTACACAGGATATGTATAATCTATTCTGCACTTAAGCGCCCCTCACCCTACAAATTCCAATATCCAGACCAAAACTGTCTGCTTTCAATTCAGTACAAGCACTCGGATTCGACCAGTCCATTAATATGTAATTGTTATGTTGGTGACCATATATCTACTCACCTTGGCAAAAAGATTATCAAATCTCCCTGATTAATTCATTCCAGCAGATATCTCCACGATATTGTATTGAGAAATGAGAACTTAAAAGAGGATACAATTACGGTGAAAGGGAAGGAAAGCAAACATGATGTTACTGCCAATTCTCTCCATCCCTCATTTTCTTCATCTTTGTTACTTAATCAGTGATTCATTGGGAACATTTAAGAGCTATAATGTCATCGTAAAAAAGGAAGAAAACAAAAAAAAACTAGCAAGCATACTGTTCACACAACTCTTAGACCGAACTCAAATGAAGAGATTCTCCCACCTAGGCCAGTTCAAGAGGCGAGAATTGCCCAAGTTAGTTTGATCATATCTTTAATTTATTTGGAATCTCAACACACCAATCTGTAACAATCAATCCTAAATTGAAACTTTAGAATCACCCTTGAAAGTTGTTATGTCTAATGCCATTGAATAAAAAATCAAGAGGAGTAATTTTATTGCATTTTGATATGCACTTAATTTGTATTCAACGTAGTCAGGTATGTATGATCTTCAGAAGAGATTTGTGTCCGAGTGTTTCCAATAGCATTACATTATACTTGACTAACGAGGACAGAGGTGCTTGTATTATATCTCCAGATGACAAATTTCTACCTGAGCATAAAAATGATCCCTCTACAAGCAATTCTGTATTATAAAACTCCCGCCATGGCAGGATCCAAAAAAAGTTTGGACCCATTTATTATGAATCTATTGTAATCAGTTTTATTTTGCATTTGCATGAGGTTAATTCCACAACTCAAACCTATGACCTCTTAGTATCAAAAAGAAATAAAAGAAAAAGACAACTCTTTACCACCTCTAACTTATTTATCGATAATAAGCAAGGGCAATAAAGATTGAAGAACAATACAAGGTATACCACTGCACAAAGTCGACCTACACTAAGTTGATTTTGACTAATCCTCAAAATACTTGCATGGTATATCAGTTTGTATCTAAAAAGTATACAGCACACGGAATAAAACAATTTGCTTTTTCATACTACTAATGAGTGGCCCTCATGATTCCTATAAACATTAAACTAGCCTTAGTCCCTAAAGTAGTTCATCATCAGTGACAAACACACATAACTTAACATGCACCTCTAAATCTCAAAAGATGCTTCTGAATATCTAAAATCGCAGGTGGAAGCATCCTCTAAATAGGATTTTTCTTGAGGAATAGAAATTACAATAATCAATCCATGCTAAAAAACTAAGGAAAGTGTTTATAGACACGGTAAATACAACACCAATAAACTTTGGGAGTTGAAGGGAAAAGAAAATGAAAGAGTGAGGGGGGAAAGGGAAGGGATGACTTCCTAAGCTATATAAGGAGGGAATCACATCCCAACACAAAAGGAGGGAAAGACTTCCTGTAAGTCTTCCATTTCCCTCCCTTTCCCTCTTTTTTCTCACTCGCAAACCTTTTGTGCATTTACATTAAAAAATATGTTCCCAATTTTTATTTTCACATGTGTTAATGAGTATATCAAGCACTTCATTATTGCAAAAAATGTCATAGCGAATGACATTGTTATAGAGTTGTCTGATTTGAACAATGACAAGAAAGGCTTGAGTTGAGAAAATATCAAAGGAATAAATAAGATAACCTTGTAACCATGGTTTCAAATTGAAGACAACATCATGTGATGTGGTTGCAGATATTGCATTTGCAAAACACTATCCACAACCACATCATACTACAATCACGATAATTTTGAAAATCAAGGGAAAATTCACAATATAACACCGCAACGGCCACAATGAAGCCTCAAGTCCTCCCAAAATTGATTTTTTATTCTTCATCTTTCTTTATTTGGTAGACTGTAGATTTAGAGGGAATTTTGAAGGGCTAAGGGATTTAACGATGATAGTTGGGTGGTGGTGGTGAAGGAGACGGTGAGATTTGGGAGAGGGAGCGGGAGATGTGGAACTTTAGAGGTGAGTCATGATAGATTATATTCAGTGCAAACAAGAAATAAATTCACACCACAACGACTGCAATGCGTATCACGACAGCTATGATGCCCACAATGCGGCAGTCGCAACTGCAATTTAAACCATGCTCATAACATATAGCCCAACATGGAAAAAACCACCTAATTGGCTCGTGGTTACTCAACTGACTTATCTTTGAGTATTTTCCTTCATGGTAATGACGTAAATATCAAAGTGGAACTGGATAGCTTCAGTCCCACTCATATCTTATACAATACCTAGCATCTATATTCACGAATTTTGACATAACCAAGTCAATGAAGCTCAAGTATTAGTGTTATACTCATGTTTGATACTGATATGCGTATGATACTCCTAGAGATGGATCACGTATCTAGGAAGTATCCTCCAACTTTTTTATTTTAAGTAAACTAGCACTTTCGCCCTCGACTTTTACAGCGTCTTGTAGTTTCGTCCCGGACTTTTCTAAAATAGCACTTTAGTCCCTACAATATGCACTTTGGTCCATAACTTTATTAAAACATGCACTTGCATTTTTTAATTAAGTCAAGGACTAAAGTGCTATTTTGGAAAAGTCAGACGCAATAAAAGTTGAGGACATAAGTGCTAGTTTACTCTTTTATTTTATAGAAGAAATCATTGACGGACACTTTTACAATCCGATAAAGCTCCCATCATGGTGGGATAAAGGAAAGAGTTGGATTCATTGTGGATCAATTATAGGCAGCCATATCTTATATTTGTAAAAGGCTAATTCTACAACAGTTGTAACCTTGTAGTCACTTGGCAGCAACTTCACCAGTTGTGCCAAGGTTCCCTTCTGACTTTTGAATGTTCACACAAACAAAGAAAAAGGTTTCAAAACCACTTAATAGAAGAAAATTATCAGTCAAAGCCTTGTAAATTTGATTTCAACTATAGCAAACAGGCCACATTGTTCTCCTCCTCAACAACTAGGTGAATCAACTCTATAGCAGATGCTAGAGAGTTAAATATACCAATCATGAGAACATATGAGACAATTAAGTTGACTATATCTACAAAACAAGAAATAAATAGCAAAACATTACCTACAAACTATCCATCCATCCTGAGCAGCTTCATAATGAGAGGGCTTTAGCCAAGTTTCAACAACCAAAGCACATTCAATTTCAGCAGCCACAACCCGAACCAGCTCCGCCGTCACTTCGAAAATCCCCAAACGCGGTTCTCACTAGGACAGAGGAAACTTTCGCGGCCTCCCTCGCTTCTTCTGACCAGATCCCGAACCCGAAGCAACCCCATTCGGAACACCCGCAGCTGCAGTTGACCTAGTCACTCTCCCCGGCATCGACGCCGGAGTCGGCCGTTTGCATTATTTCCCGCCGTTCACCGCCGGCGCTGGCATCCAATTCGGAAGCGAAGAAGCAGGCTGTGGCTGTGGCTGTGGCTGCGGCGATGACTGCGGCGGAGCCGCCGGAGCCTCCGGAGCAGCAGCCTCTTTCTCCGGCGAACTATTGTTTCCAATGACGAATCCCATCGGAAAGAACCCCAGCAACAACATAATAAGCATCCTGCCCTGGCACCAGCGGCGGCATAGACTGAACCGCAAACGCCATGGAAGGATCTCTCGCAATTCTGGCACCTCAAGCAGCAAACCCTCATAAACCCTAGGATACTCGTACATACGGTAACAGTACGGACACGCCGTCCAGAAAGTCGAATTCTTCCGCCGCGAGTTCTCATCTGCAGCAATCTCGTCCCTGCAGCAGACGCGCTGCCACGATTATCATAACCCTGGTTGTTTGTTGCGAGCGCTTGGGCTGGGTCCAGGCCCGGGCCCAGTCCTGCGAACGGGTAACTTATCCTGCTGGACCCAACCAGGGACGGATAATCGACACGGAAAAGAAAGAGAGGTCTTTGTCGTAATGGGATTTTTTGATTGGGTCAGAGAGGATGGCCCAAGCATCGGCGACGAGCTTGAAAGCGTGGTCGGCGAAGTGAAAGCGGGACTTGTCAGGGTGGAGAAGGAGGGCGAGACGGCGGTACCTGGCCTTTTGATGAGGTCGAGGTCGTCGGAACGGCGATCGATTTGGAGAATAGCGTACCAGTCAGGGTGGTTGTTCACGCGCTTCTCGGAGGCGAGGAGGACGTCAACGATGGCGAGGATCTGGTCGGAACCTTCTAGAAGGGGCTCAGTTTCTTGAGCAAGGATCGCGAATTCCCTTGAACCCATCAGATCGCGGTTCTGCAACAGCTTCTCTGAGATCCCCAGCAATCGTTCTGCTTCAGCTCTCGTTGCGTTCTGCATTTTGTCTTCTTTTTTTTTTTTTTCTGATTTTGCGGGATTCTGAATTTGATGGTTGTTTGCTTTCCGAGCTTGCTCACGCTAGTGAATGGGTGAGTGTCTGAGTGAGTGAGAAGCAGCGAAATGGGCTGCAGCTGGAGACGCAAACGCTCACAAGCATATGCCACATTTTACCCATTGTTATTACTGACTTTTATAGGGTGTTTGGTTTCCGGGAAATTATAAGGTGGATTTTTTTGAGTTGGGTGTATGGTAAATTTTTATAATAAATAATAATATGAATTTAATATTAAAGAATTTATCAATATATATGTTATCAAATTAAAATTATTTTTTATAATAAAAAAAATTAGGTGGTCAATAGTAGCCTCAAATTTAAATAGTCTATTCTATAATTATTCTTAGGTTTTAATTCGATTTAACAATATGGTTTACCTTGAAATTTATATTATTATATTTTAAATGTGGGTTTGGATTAATTGATTGATTCATATTCACGTTTTAAGGATGAACCAAACATGCTAATTATAAACATTGACTTGGATCCACATTGTAATGTGATTTTGAGTGTGTGTTTTAAGAGTTGGTTGAAAGTTGAAAAAACTAGCTAAAAACAAGCAGATTTGATTGGAAGTATTTGGTAAAAACTAGTTAAATATGGTAAAATGACATATAAGGACATCATTAATTACTAAATAATGATGAATGAGGGTTGTTGACGGAATAAAGTTGTAATAATTTTTCAACTAAGAGCTGAAAAAAGAGAACTTTTTAAAAAAACTGTCTGAAGTAGCTTCTCAGGACAACTAGTAGACATTAATAAATGATTTCAACTACTAATTTCCAATTTTTATCAAATTAAAATATTTTACCAAACACACTCTTTGTGTGAAATCAGACACACACTTAATAAAAAATCATATTAAATGTTTTTTTACTTAGATGTGAATAAAAAAAATTGAAAAATAAATAATAAAATAATTCTCTTGGATAAGATCAACCTTATATAATAATAATGTATTTAATGATGAGAGAGATAAAAAAGTAAGGATAATAATAAATGATCTAATAAGAAATAAAGATTTAGAAAGAATAAAGAGGTAGAGAGTGGTGGGCATGTAAGAGAAATCAAGTGTATCAATATAGAGTGTGTTTGGTAAGCCAATTCTGAAAGCTGAAAATTAATAGCTGAAATCATTTTTAACAGTGTTTGGTAAGGTAACTTTTTGGGTAGCTACTAGTTTTTTCTTGAAAAGTTACTTGAGGTAGCTTGTTTAAAAAAAAAACTCATACTTTTAGCTACTAGTTGAAAATTAATTACAAGTTTATCCCTCAACCACCTCCACTTATTATGATTTAATGATTAATGATGTCCTTGTATGTCATTTTACATTTTTCAGCTAATTTTACCAAACACATTCAATCAATTCAACTAGTTTTACAGCTTTCAGCTTTCAGCTAACTTTTCAGCTAGTTTTATCAAACACACTCTTAATAATTAATGATGTCTTGTATGTCATTTTACCATTTCAGCTAATTTTACAAAACACCTTCAATTAATTCAAGATAGTTTTTCAGCTTTCAGTTAGTTTTTAATCTTGTTTTATCAAACACACCCATAGTTACACTTTTATAATATCGTTGTTTTTCAATTCAGATTAATATATATATATATATATATTAACTATTTTATTCATCAATTACATTGTAATTTATGAATAGCGCGTTATCTCGTGCGTCGCACGGGACATTTGATTATAATAACATGATGATTGAAATCACAAAAAGGTAAAAAAATTCCTTTCAACATTATTTTTTGATTAGGGTAAATATATTTACCTAATATATATTAAATTAATAAATAATTATTAATAAATTTAATTTAAACAATTATTCCTTGTGATGTATAAAAACTATTATAAGAAAAAGATTAAAACTTTTCTTGTATTCTTATCTGTAATTTAAATGTTTGACCCGTGATTTTTACTTATTTTTATTGCAAATAAAAAGGTAGTAAGAACCAACTAATTTACACTAAGAGTGTGTTTGGCTTGTCATTTCAGCTAGCTGAAAGTTGAAAATAGTAGCTGAAACCATTTCATGCAGTGTTGGGAAGGTAGCTTTTTGGGTAGTTACAAGCTTTTTCTTAAAAAGCTACTTGGGGTAGCTTTTTTAAAAAGCTTCAATTTCAGCTACTAGCTGAAAATTAATTACAAGTTTAGCCCTCAACCACCCCCCACTTATCATTATTTAATATTTAATGTTGTCCTTAAATGTCATTTTACCATTTTCAACTAGTTTTACCAACACATTCCATAGCTTTTCAACTTTCAGCTAGCTTAAACTTTCAGCGAGCTTTTCAGCTTTCAGCTAGCTTTTTAGCTGTTTTACCAAACACACTCTTAAATTTAAATGATCAATAAACAACAATAAGAGCCAATTAATCTACATTGAAATTCAAAACAATATCCTTTAATAGATGAAATTAGTGATTATCTTAAAATAAGACTTTCCGTCCAACAATATTTGTTAATATGAATCTTGCTTTGTCAAAACATAGGTATTCATATGAAATATTATAAGTTAAGTACAATTGTTTCCATATAGAATGATAATTCATGTGTGCTATATTTTTACTCTTAAATTGTTATGAGCATATATATGTCCTTTTATGATGAAGATATTAACATGTTTCCTTCTAAAATTTTATTCGCACATATTTTAAGTATTTACCTCTATAATTTAAATATAAATATTAAACATATTTTTTTTAAATTTTCATCCCCAGCTGAATTTTATTTACCTCTTGTGATCAATATACTAAATTAACAATTAAATATTAATAAATTTAATATAAAAAATTTTCTTCTCAATGATGTATAACTAATATAAAAAGAAAGACTGAAAGTGAAATTTATATCTATTGAACCACAATTAAGTTTTAAAAACTCATTTATTTTTATTAACTAATTTTTTTAAATATTTTACAACTAAAAACAACAAAATAAATTAAAATATTTACATCAACTCAATTTTATTTTAAAAATTCAATTAAAATATATTTTAATTTAGATATTGATCATTCTGTATCTTCAAGATTGGTTCCAGATGACGATTCCACGGCGGAAGCAGCGGCGGGTAGCAAGCGGTTAGTGGTGGTACACCTGTAGGGACTCCGATTGCTTAAGTCAGAAAGGTATTCCTGTAGAGTAACAGTGTATTAGAATGGAAAACGTACCTGAGAGGTGCACCACTGTGGTATTTATAATGGTGTTTTGGCGGGAAAATCCGTTAGGCAGTTATAACGGATCCTAATAGCCGGATGGGTGTAGGATCTAGAATGAGCAAACCAACCGATTAGAATCACAATCAAGCAATAAAATCACGAATTATAGGTGCTGGGCAACAACCTATAGTGTGTGGGAAAGCACAAGAAATGAGAGAAAATGAAAGAAAAAGTGGAGAGGAAGAAATGGGAAGGGACGCCACTGAAGCAAGAATCCACTTGCAGCAGATAAGTCCAATGTCAGACGCCACTAATTCAGGAGAATTAGATAAGTCTCAGTATGGTTTGAGCACCCACCACCAAGCCTCACTCAACTCACAAAGGGAGGAGAAACTTTGGCATAATGCCTTTACCTTCAAATTTCAATGTGTGTTACAAGAGGAGAGGACTCCTATTTATAGGAAAGAGGGGGAGAGGGCGGATTTTTAGGGGCATCAAAAAGAAAGAAAAATAAAAGGTGAGGGAAAACACTCCTAAGTGGGTTTTGAACCCCTGACCCCCCAAGGTTTATGGCTAAGCTAAGTCTTAAGCCAATAAACCTCTCAAATGGCGCCCACTCATGTAGGAAAATACAAGATGAGTCAAATTTCTATCCTATGTGGGAATAGAACCCATGACCTCCTAAGCCTTATAGCAAGGCAACCTACTAACCAATAACCCCACTAAAAATAGCGCCCCAAGTAGGAGGAATTAAAAGAAAATTACAATTAATAAAAAGAAATATAAGAGTCCTAATTAAGGGTGGTCCATAGGACAAGGGTTCCTATCCAGGGTCAAGGTGTCCTTCTGTAGGGTAGTGACCTTTATTTTGTAGGGTAGTGACCCTTTATTTGTAGGACACTAATTTCTCCAACTCTTCCTTGCTTGAAGTTGGTGCATATCCTCCAATGTAGGTCTTGCAGGTCCAAGCTTCTAGCAGTGTGCCATCATTCCCTCCCTCTTGAAAAGGATTTGACCTCAAATCTGAAAATTCAAAAAGAAGGCATAAGAATAATGAACTGGGCAGAAGAAGGAGATGGATGACAAAATTCAGGAAGTAAGAAGGTACTTCCTTAGTCTTTAGAGAGTAGAGTCAAAGATCCACAAGTTGAACATCTTCCTTGAGCCTAGACAACAAGAAGAAGACCCATAAGTATTATCTCCCAAGCAAGCAAAGTGAAGGCTCATAACAGAAATACTTGGGAATCATAAAGATTAGCAAAAGAAAATCATAGGAGATGAACAAGAGGTGTTGAGATAAGGGTTAAAAAACTCCCTAAATGAAGAATGAACCATCTTGTCCATGTACGCTGTAGAAGGAGATCTTGGATCAAAGACCATTCTCTTGAAGTCCTTCTTTTCAAGCAAAGGGGTTAGTTGGTTAAAACGAGATTTAAACAAGTGATATGCATGTTTCAAACCAACAAAATAATCCACAATATATTGCCAAATGAAAGCACAATTAAAACTATGTGGTATGAATGTCCTATTTCTTGGAAGTGAGATCACATCATGCTCATTGAACATACGACACACATCTTGAGTATTATTGTAAAAATCATAGTGCATATGTTCATGCCATGAAGTATTCATGCAAGTTTGTTCAAGAGCCATATCCATGCTAAAGCACTCACTCAAGTAAGATGACACCTTTTTTCATATTATCATATGCGTTCATGAAAGGTGAAATACCAAAAGAATCACATTGAGTATGCATATCAAGAAGCATATCATCATTTGAATTAGATGTCAAACAAGTTTTTCCATATGTAATAGCTTTATCAGCATTTTTATTCTTTTCACTAACTAGTTCAAGAGCATAATACACATCTTTATATGACCACAATTATTTTAGGACCAAAATGTGTATGCACATTATAGATACAAACAAAGGCACATGCATATTCAATTCACCTTTGTTATCATTCCTATCATGCAATCTAAATTGATCAAAGGAATTGATTAACATGCATCTTTAGTAAGTTTCATGGTACTCTTAAACTTAGTTGGTTTTCTAGACATGCGATAGGTTTCAACAGCATTATTCAACTATTGTTTACTTCTTTCACACATGCAATGCTTTTGAGGCATATAATTGTGCATAGAGAGAGACATTCCATGCATAAAGAAAGTTAGTTTAGGGAACTCCCTCTCATTAGCTTGAGTTGTCCTCTTTGCAACACTAGAAGTACTTGCCATCAACTTATTCATGTCTTCACACAAAAGGGGTAGCTATCAAATGATCACAAGATAAAATTAGTTGCTTTCCTAAATCCTTGTTGTTTCTTTCTTCTATTTGCACTCCTTCTACCTCCTTTTCTTTTTCTCTCTTAAGCCCTTCTTCTTCTTCCCTTTCTAATTGTTCCTTCTTTTCTAATTTTCTTTCCTCTTCTATCTCAATTAATGACTTTGAAAAGCATTCTGAAATTGTCTTCGATTTCATTAGCAAATTTTTCTAACTTTCTTCCAATTCTATCTTCAAAGAATCTTTTGTACTTTTCCTATTCTCTCTTTTATTATAACTTTGTCTTTCTTCTTCATACCTTCTAAATTTCTTTTCTTCCTCATACCTTCTCCTTCATGGTTAGAGTTATCATAACTCCTTTCTTTCTTCTTACTATCTTCAAAATGATATCTACTTATTTCTCTCCTTTCTTGCCTATACCTTTCTTCAACTTTATCATGAGAAGAGTGTCTTCTCACTTATTTTTCTCTTCTAAATTCTCTCTTATCTTCATCTAGCTCCTTTCTCCACATTCTATAGGACATTTTAAATTGATTTTATTTGAAAGCTTTTAAAGGACCTCACCACTCACTAAGTGTTTACACTCAATGGAATGTAATCACTCTGTGTATGTCACTCTTTTTAGGCTTTTTCTATAATGATACTCTCTTGCCTCTTCTACTCGGTGGAGGTTGATTAGAAGTTGCAAAGACCAACGTGAGTCTAAGTCTTAACCCTTACCCAAATAGAAGCGCACTAACAAAGAAAAATACCTACTGGAAGAAGATTGGAAAATCCTAAGACAAAACAAAGAATTGATATGACAAACAGAAAAGCTGGCACTCAAACAAGCTTATACAAGAGCAGACAGCAACAAGACAAGATGGAAGAATTGCAAAGAGAATTGTTTTTGGTGATTTTTGAAAAAGAGTTGCCAAAATTGTCGGTTTTTAAGAAAAACAACAAATACAACTCAATTACGGTATACAGGGAAATGAAACAGAAAATTACAGTAAAACTGTAAGTTACTTGTATTGTTTGGGATACTTCTTGTTTTTGTTTTTCTATTTTTTGAAATTTTTTTGAAATTTTTGACTCTTTTTTGGTGTCTTTTGACCTTTTCTTCTTTGTTGTTGACTTTTGCATCCTTTTTTGCTTTTTACACCTCTTTTTGTATTGTTTGGCACGTACATACTTTTTGTATTTTTCTTGCCTTTTCTTTCTTTTTTTTGTCTTTTTTCCCAACAGAAAATTACAGAAATTTGTACACAATGAAAAGAAATTAATGTACTACTGTAATTTTTTGGAATTTTCTGACAGTAAACTGGTCCAAGTGGCCCAGAAAAGCAAAAATAATGAATAAACTGATTTCTAAAAACTGCAAAAAGCTTGATGGCAACTTGATTTCAAAAATGGGCCAAAAAAATTGCTTAGCGCTTCCTTGTTGATTATACAAAACCGGTATGGTCACAGAAACGCGCTTGGTTCAATTTTAAGATTGAAATTAAAATTTGAAGGAAAAATCAACAATTAGAATTTGTTGATCTTCTTCCAATACTATGAACCAAAAAAAGATCCTATAGGTGAAGCCTTTTGCACAATCAAACAGGGAAAGTCCAAGGTAGAGATAGCAGTCAATCCAAATTTGCAATCAGAATGCCAATCAAACAGACATAACAAGAGTAGGAAATTGAACAACACAAGAGCCCAAAAAATGCGCATAAAATGGAAAAAATAAAGAGGAAAAATTGCGCAAAATTAAATGACAAGAAATTAAAGGGGGAAACTAAATTAAAAGGATGGGGAGGACAGAAATGTAAATGGCAGAAAGTAGAAGGGTGATGGCAGAAAGTAAAAGGATGGGGAGAGCAGAAATGTAAAGGGGGAAGCGGAAATTAAAAGGATGGGGAGGACTGAAAGTAAATGACTGAAAGTAAAGGGGGAAGCGGAAATTAAAAGGATGGGGAGAGCAGAAATGTAAATGACAGAATGTAAAGGGGAGAGCAGAAATTAAAGGATGGGGAGAAGCGGAAATTAAATGGCGGAAAATTAAATGCGGAAAGTAAAGAGATGAATATGGGGGATGACAATTAATGGTGAAGGGGAGAAATGTAGGTGAACGATCTTTGGAAAAATGAAGACAACAATGCCTCCTCTTACAACACTTCACCAACAAACAAGCAGTTTATAGCAATTAATTGTGAAAATCACTCAAGAACAAGTATGAGCAATTAAAGAGGCATTTAAACAAACACCTAGGGGGTGGGGAATTAGCGGCCCAAAATAGCCCCCAACTAGCAAAAATTCAAGCAATTCAATCAAGACAGACAAGTGCTGATAGCAGCAGAAAGGCACCTCGGGCCCGGGAAACAGTCCAAGTCCAAATTACAATTGAAAAGAGTGATGGAATTACACTAAAATGATGAAAATTCTGCAACTACAATAGGTGCAGTATGCAGCGCCCAAACACAGCAAGAACAGCCCCAAATTTGCTCAAATTCAACAAACTCTGATGACCAATTGATAGCCGGATGGGTGTAGGATCTAGAATTGAGCAAAACCAACCGATTAGAATCACAATCAAGCAATAAAAATCACAAATTATAGGTGCTGGGCAGAAGCCTATAATGCGTGGGAAAGCACAAGAAAATGAGAGAAATGAAAGAAAAAGTGAGAGGAGAAAATGGGAAGGACGCCACTGAAGCAAGAATCCACTTGCAGCAGATAAGTCCAATGCCAGACGCACACTAATTCAGGAGAATTAGATAAGTCTCAGTATGGTTTGAGCAACAACCCACCAAGCCTCACTCAACTCACAAAGGGAGGAGAAAATTTGGCATAATGCCTTTACTTTCAAATTTCAATGTGTGTTACAAGAGAGGAGGACTCTATTTATAGGAAAAGAGGGGGAGAGGGGCGGATTTTTAAGGGGGCAATCAAAAGAAAGAAAATAAAAGGTGAGGGAAAACACTCCTAAGTGGGTTTTGAACCCATGACCCCCCAAGGTTTATGGCTAAGCTAAGTCCTTAAGCCAATAAACCTCTCAAAAATGGCGCTCACTCATGTAAGAAAATACAAGATGAGTCAAATTTCTATCCTATGTGGGAATAGAACCCATGACCTCCTAAACCTTATAGCAAGGCCACCTACTAACCAATAAACCCACTAAAAATAGCGCCCAAGTAGGAGGAATTAAAAAGAAAATTACAATTAATAAAAGAAAATATAAGAGAGTCCTAATTAAGGGTGGTCATAGGACAAGGTCCTATCCAGGGTCAAGGTGTCCTTCTTGTAGGGTAGTGACCCTTTATTTTGTAGGGGACTAATTTCTCCCAACTCTTCCTTGCTTGAAGCTCAGGGTTGAAGTTGGTGCATATCCTCTAATGTAGGTCTTGCAGGTCCAAGCTTCTAGCAGTGTGCCATCAGATCCCTTGAATTACAGGCACGCGCTTATCCGGGATTGGAGGTCACTCACCATTATATGCTATATTTCTGTGGTGTAATATGTAGACGTGTAGATGCCAGTTATAGTTGGAAAGCGTGCGAAGAATGTCAAATGAGTAAATTATCTTCGTTGATCTCGGATATTGTGTGTGTTTATGTAGAATGATACAACGATCCTGGGCTATGTCGGTAGACATTGTATGATGGTGCAGCAAATCCTGGTCGTGTATATCAGTACAGAACAGTTGCCCCCCCAAGTTGGGTAGTTTATAAGAAAGTATCCAACTTGGGTAGTTAATGGGTCCGGGATCAAAATAGTATGTTAAGATCCGTGATATAAAATCTTTCGCCGTCGTTCGAGACTATATATGGGGTGGTGACGGCTTCATATCCTAACGTAACTGATGTGACTGTTGATTGACAACTGTCGTTGACACGTGTCCGCATTATATAATTTTGGGCCCATAGGCCCATTAATCTGGATTGATTTCAGCTGTTGATTTCAAATAATTAAAAACTGAGAGTTGTGAGACATTTCACTTTCTTCGTTTGCCTCCTTCGAATTTTCAGAGAGTTTCTTCTCCTCCTCCTTCTTCAGAATTCTTGAATCTGGTCATTGTGCCTTCGGAAAACTCCTTTCATTTGTTCTGTGTCGTTCGTTCCCTCCTGCTTTATTGCTATCGTGTTTATGAACTTTGGAGTCGCGGACTTCTTTGAAGAATTTAAGGAACTTCTACAAGACTTTTAGGAGGTACAATTCTACTTCCATTTCTTACATTCTTCTGTATTTGGGTTTTTTCTAGGGTTACCATGATTACTAGGGCAAAGGCCAGGGCTTTGGTTACTGAAAATAGACGAAACTCTTTTGTCGTAACTGAGGAAGATGAGGATCCAAGTATCCTTACTAGTTTTAAGATGTCGGCGCTCCTCTGGGGTTAGATGGGTACTGGGAAATGCACAACGTGAGTCAGTGTTGGGAAACTGCTTGCATTCTCCAAAGATGGAGCTTTCCCGAGTTGTATCCGCGGAGTTTGCCGGGGTGTTCCGAAGAGCACCCTTATGCAGACTCGTCATCTTCAAATATTAATTTGTCCTATGGACTTTTGGGCAGGTCCCGAGATGGGAAGTGCGGAAAATTCACACTTCACTAGCCACCAACTACCCCGGGCACCTGGATTGGGCCTCCTTACCTGGGTTGACACAGAAGCCCTTGGGACGTCCAGTGTATAGTAGCTCGGAAGCAGCTCTGGAGCTGGGATTCCGGCATGTGGAATGGGGTGCAACCGGGCAATGTAGAAGAGTGGGAGTTGCGGCCTCTCGGAGAAGACAGAAGAATTTGTTTCCAAGGGGGGATTCTTCGAGAAGAGATGTTTTATCCCCATGTATAAGACCGTGTTCGAAGATCTCGGATTTGGCTCCTCTCTTGGTTTGAGCAAGAGGTATTTCAACAATTTGGAAGTTGCCCCGTCTCAGCTTCATTCCAAATGGTTGGGCTTTCATGAGGAGCTTCATTTTTGTTGTGCCACGACTTGGAATTAGAGCTCCAAAACCGACGTGTTCTTCCATTTCTTCCAGCCTTTGGTTGTCAAAGATGGAAAGGACAAGTACTCATGGCTCGCGTTACGTGCAAGCGTTGGGGGGAAGATCTTCGAGATCTTCCAAGAGTCCTACAAACATTTAAAGACAAATTCGTGTAATGTGGAGGCCGCTTGGAGAGGGCCGGGATAACGTCCTCGGGAATGGATGGCAAGGGAATCATACATTCGTACTGGAATAAAAATCACTTCTTGAGGTCTTCGAAGGACTATATAGTGGACTATAAGGAATATCTCGGGCAGAGCAAACAGTAGTTGATGCCATTCAATCATTCGTCAAGGATTACAGGACACTAGATTGTCAATCCGTGATTCTGAGGGCGGAGATATTACCCGGCATCTCTGGGTAATGTCATATTGTCTTAACGTTTACTTATATCTTGTTGATATCTGGGCTAATTCGTTATTTTTCTTTTTTGCAGTGAACATGGCATCAAAACAACAGATCTAAGGTGGGGGAGAGATCGGACCCAAAAGGACTGTCGCCGCATCAACCATCATCAAAAAAAAGAAGAAAATGCCAGGATGCCTCCGAGCAGGATCTTCAGGTGGTGGAAAACCCAAGGGTCAAGCGTCAAAGGACGAATCCACCACCCAGACACGAGAAATACCGTCCCCATCCCGCTCCTGACCCCCAAGCCCCCGAACAAAGGAACTCACCCGTCGAGTTGATATCGAAAGGCTTCTTTTACGCTTCCACCACAAAGATGTCAAGGGGAAGAAAATGAAATTAGTTGGCACCACCGGCATTCCAACTTCTGACATGACCACGGAAGAGGTTCATCGTCATTTAGCACTGCAGGGTCAAGCTCTTTTAGAGATAAATCCAACGAGGAGAGGGCGGATATGCTGAATGCTGCTTCAGATTAGGGAATGGGGTTCGCTATGATGGCACAATACTTCATCGGTGCAATTCGGGACCTTGCGGCCTTTCCCCCCAATGAAGAATGAGCTAGAAAAGGTGTCGCATAACTGGAGTCCGATGAGCTGATAATGCAGAAAGCCTTGGCAGATGTAAAATTGTTAATAAAGGAGAGGGATGAGCTGGTGCAGAGTGTTTTTCGACCTAACTAAGCAGGTTGAGACCCCCCCCTTGAGAAGAAGAAGGCCGAGGATACCTCCAAGACGGCTGCTGAGGAAGCTAAGGTGGCCACTGAGGCGGCCAAACTAGCCCAAACTAAGGTGAGCACCTTGGAGGAAAGAGTGAAGGAATTGGAGCTGGAGGTTGAGGTTGAGAAGGAGAAGGCGGGAAATGAGACCATGGAGAAGATGTGGATTGATGCTTCCGCAGTGTACTTCTATGCTGCTATCAAACAGATGAAGTATCTGAACCCCGGGGTGGAGCTGAACACAAAGGGCATGTCCGCACTTTGCACAGTCGAAAATGGAAAGTGGTTCCGCTGTGATCCCGCTGGCAATGTAGAGTGCGAACCGGGGATGAGGTACCTTCGACCCCCTCCTTGCATGATGATGAAGGTGAAGAAGAAGAAGAGGACCCCAACCCTGAAGGCGCGACCAATGAGAAAAAGGAGTCAACGGAAGCTGCTGTTAACATTAAAGGTGTTCCGCCTCCAGGTGGAAATGAGTGAATGGTCGGGATGCCGGTTAAAATTGTAATTCTTTTATGCTTTCCTCTTTATTCCCCACTTAATCCTGACATTTTACTTTTCTTTGGTATTACCTCGAACATTTGTTCCTGTTTTATGCAACCGTTGTTTTTCATTTCCTTGTTGCTAAGCTTCGCTGTTGTATGTTGTTCCCTACTGGGGTTTTATATATTTTCAATATTGAAGTAGATTCGAGGTAGTTTAGGGATTAAGTCCGAGAAGGTCGAGGGACTATGCCCGAGATGGTCGAGGGACTATGCCCGAGATAACTCGAGGGACTACGCCCGAGATGGTCGAGAGACTATGCCCAAAAAACTCGAGGGACTATGCCCGAGATGCTCAAGGGGCTATGCCCGAGATGGTCGAGGGACTACGCCCGAGATGATCGATGGACTATGCCCGAAAAACTCAAGGGACTACGCCCGAGATGGTCGAGGGACTATGCCCGAAAAACTCGAGGGACTACGCCCGAGATGCTCGAGGGACTGTGCCCGAGATGGTCAAGGGACTATGCCCGAAATGGTCGAGGGACTACGCCCGAGATGGTCGAGGGACTATGCCCGAGATGGTATATGTGACACCCTTCTACCCCATACTCCTATATGTTTGATAATTGAAAACGTAGAAAAGATGATGTCCCTCGATGGGTAAAAAAAGGTTCACAAACGCTCTTATTCAAAACCTCATTAGTTCGAAAACAACTTTAATTAAATAAAAATAAACTTCAATATAATCCAAACACTTATGCAACGGAATCTCAAAATAAAACATAAAACAACTAAACATCCTACTTGTCGTACAAGGCATCCAAAATAGTTCATCAGAATATTCCTAACTAGAAACATAATAAAGACCCCCAAAATTATACCCTGATGTCACATCTATCAGAGCACATTCCCTTTAATCAAACTCGACAACCAATCGTGTCCTCATCAACACCTGTAAAAATATCCACAGTAATACGGTGAGGAAAGAATACTACCATATATACACACAGGAGGCTACCATATCCTCACCCACATATAAACAACATCATCATTTATCATACCACCAATACATCAGATAAACCATCAGATACAATCATCCCAAAACTCAGCATATAGTTAAAACATCTATATCAACATATATATTTCATACCATCACTCCCAATTATAACACTGCATACATCCATCATGTATTCACCCAAACCCATTCATCATCATAATAGAACTCGAATATCATCATATATATCACTCATCAATACATACAGCCAAAAATCATTAACATTATCAAATAACTACAATTCCATCGTTGAGTATTCCCAAATTCACATGCACCAGCACTCATCTCATCATCTACCCAAAGATCATGGACTTGGAACTCCGCACAATGGTGCACCTTGTCAATCACTCTATGTTAGTACCAAGATAGTCTACACGGAGTCACCACACACAATCCGATAGGTTGTACCCCCTCTATGGGCCCGCACAAGACATTCGACCCTAGGTTGCACCCCCTCTATGGGCCAGTACAATTACTCCTAGGATTGCACCCCTCTATTGGCCACGATGCATCGAACGCCCCATCTTGATCCCCTGAGTTGTACCCCCTCTATGGGCCCGTACAACGCAGTTCACCTCCTAAAATGTACCCCCTCTATGGGCCCGCACAATTCAGGTCTCATCACACATGCTCAAGGCATCTCTCTTAAGTTGTACCCCCTCTATGGGCCCGCACAACTCAAGTAACATCATCATTTATCATATCGCATGTTCACCAACCACATGCATTCCAAATAACATCAATTACATAACATGTTCACCAACCACATGCATTCCAAATAACATAAATTACATAGCATGTTCACCAACCGCATGCATTCCAAATAACATCATTCACATAGCATATTAATAAACTATATGCATTCCAAATAACCTCATTTACATAGCATATTAACCAACCATATGCATTCCAAATAACATCAATTACATAGCATATTAACCAACCATATGCATTCCAAGTAACATCATCAAATATATAGCATAATCACTAACTATATGCATACCAAACCATTATCAAGCATATCAAGCATCCTTGAGCAGTAGGCTCTCAAAATCCACTCTGGTAATCGATTACCAACCTCCAGTAATTGATACCTACAAACAAAGTCTCTGGTAATCGATTACACCCACCTTGTAATCGATTACCTGCGACCCAAACACCTGGTAATCGATACAGCACCCCTGTATCGATTACCTGCAAACAAAATCTCTGGTAATCGATTACCACAAACCTGTATCGATTACCATCAGCAACAGTATTTCTGGGTTACCCCAAGAACCACCCTGGTAATCGATTACCACACCTGGTAATCAATTACCCGCGACACAGATCGCAGATTTCACGATTTCGAACATCTCTAACCCTTCCAATCAATCTCTATCAATCCCTTTCGATTTAAACATCATTCATAATCATTAATATCATCCGAAACCTCAACAAAACAACAATCTTTTACGATTATACAACCAATTCATCAAACCCCACCCATCCCAAATCCCTAATCATCCATTTTTCATCATTCTCAATATCATCTTTAATCTCACCCAATACATCATCAATATACATCCAATCAATCATAAATCAACAGTTTATATCATTCATTCACAGTTATACATACATCAATACAATTATACTCTTAGGTTACTACCCAAGCACCCCTACATGCATATACAAGCAGCACCCTCTCCCCCACCGTACCTTAAGCGAAGATCAAACTGCAACAATCTTGATTCTTGGTTCTTGATTCTCGATCACTCAGCAATCTCCTCTTGAGATGTAGTTTCTCCCCTCCTTGGCTCTTCGCTATCCGACGATTTGAAAAATAAGGATTAGGGTGAATTGGTACCCTTTCCCTATTTAAATACTTAAACGCTTAATGGGCTTGGGCCCATCCTCTACCCACTTATCCTATTTATTACTTTTATTATTTCTTATTAGATAACTCTTACTCATGAAATATTTTAATTTCATTAATATTATTTATTTATTTCTTCTACTCTATTAATTAATCTTAATTTTATTTTACTAATAAAATTTAGGATGTTACAGTATAAATAGATAACAAATAAATTGGATAAAACTTGTTTCGAAAATGCTTTTCATTAAGATTTTTGTAATGAAAAAAACGCTCATAACAGTGCTAGCAAGCTTACAAGTTTACAACTAACTAATACCTGCGGAGTTTGTCCAGTTCCATGTCCGGGGAATAGCCTATCCGCGGTCCAGTGTCTCTAAGGAATATGCTCCTATTTGGTTTTTGACCGAATCCCTATAGGGACCTTCCCAGTTCTCTTTGCAAGATTCCCCTGATGATGTGTTCTTATTTTCCTACGTCAACGCGTCTTGAGGACAAGGTCTCCCGACTTCAACATGATCGCGGAATTACCTTTTGTTATGTCGTCGGGCCGACTGTGTTAATGGTGGCTTCTCGTACAGAGGCCCTTTCCCGGATTTCTTCAATCAAATCAAGTTCTTCTCGCCTCCTTTCGTCATTAAATTCAGGATCAAAAGCTTGTAATCTGAGGCTTTGCTCCCCCTCAACTTCGACCAGGCGATTCGCCCCAGTCCGCAAGGCGGAAGGAGGTTTTCTCCACGTGGTTTAGAATGCATGGGGGTCGTATGATAGGCCATTAGGACATATTAAGGCGTTGTTCACGCCCCATAAACCCTTGCCGTTGTCCAATGCTTCTTTCCAGGACCTTTAAGTATACTCTTGTTGCTGCCTCTGCTTGTCCGTTAGTCTGAGGATTGGCTCAACTGACGAGGACTCTATGGCAGATGTGGTTTCCTAAAATCCGGAATGAGTTACGGAATCCCTTATCTGTAAATTGAGTTTCGTTTGTTGTCACAACTGTATGTGGAATCCTAAACACGGAATATGACAAGGCGATAGATGACTTGGCCAGGATTTTTGGCCGTGATTCTTGGCCCAAAGGTTGTGCTTCGATCCATTTGGTTGAAATAATCTACTACCACAGAGTGACCGGTACTTTAATACCCGGGGGCCACATGAAATGGACGAGAATGTCGACCCCCCCCACCATGAAAAGGGCCAAGGAGCTGAGATGGACCATAATTTCTTCCGCATGAGCCCCGATGAATGTCGGCATGTTTTTGGCAAGACAAACATTTCTTGACATAACTGGCACAATAAGCCTCCATTGTCGGCCATATAATATCGACTCTGAGGATTTTCGGTGCCTAAGGATCATCTCCGAGGTGGTTGGCCGCAGACGCCTTCGTGGACCTCTGCCATCACGTAGTCGGGTTAACTCTCCCGAGATACATTTCAACAGTTGTTGTGATAACCCTCTTCTATACAGAGTCCTTGAATTAAACAATATCGAGTAGCTTGTCTCTGAATTCGACGTGCTTGTTCGGGGTCTTGAGGGAGTGAGCCGTCTTCAAGGTTATCTCTGAATACCTGTGTACCAACATTCACCGGTTTCCAGAGACATAACCACAGTAGGGAGAGGAATGACCTCCTAAATGATGGATCTGTTATTCCCCGAAGACCTCGTACTTTCTAGCTTGGACAAAAATCTGCTCTAGCATTTTTTTTTCCCTTGGGAATGTGATTAACCTTCGACTTCGAGAAGCTCCCACATAAGCCTTTCACCTTTTCGAGGTATTTTAATAACAAAGGGTCCCCCGACCTGATAGTCCACCTTTAAACTGAGAAACGACAAGCTTGGGAGTCGCTGTTAATTCTCACTCGAGATGCTCCAACCCCGACGCCATCCGTAATCCAGTAATCTGGCCTCGTACTCAGCTGATTATTGGGATGTCGGAAACGAGAAACTCAAAGAATGTTCCAGAATAACCCCTTGGGGATTTTCCCAACAAAATCACCGGCACCACCTCCTTTTGATTGGAAGATCCGTCTACATGGACCTCCCACATCCATCGGCAATTCCGGATGTCGGCCGTAAGTTCCGCGTAAAGTCGGAGAGGGCTTGTAGCCCGATTGCCTGTCGAGTTCATAAGTTATCCCGAATTCTGAGAGCTTTACACGCCCATGAGACCATCTTCCGGCAAGATCAGGCCGGTGAAGCAATTACCGGATAGGTTGATTGGTTCTTACAACAATTTGGTGAGCCTGAAAGTATTGTCGAAGGCGGCATGCCACGATGACCAGGGATAATGCAATATGAAGTTGGCTGAACGTCTCTAGAAGGGGGGGTGAATAGAGACTTGAAAAATTGTTCCTAAAAATTCACACTTAATTCACTTTGAGACGTGATCTCAAGTTTGACACTTGGAGTCTCAAGTAGGTTAGATGAGATGTTATCTCAACAATAATTTTGTAATCAAGTAATGATGATTTGTTGATAAATGAAACTTGATTATTCTTGAATAGATTTGATTTAGTTTAATAAACAGATTTGAGATATTAGATGTGTAATATAAATAAAGAGATAGGGAGAAGAGATGCACACAGAGATTTATACTGGTTCACCCACAACCTTGGTCTACGTCCAGTCCTCACAACTCGTGAGATTTCCACTATTGACAAACCCGTCAATACAAGTATTCTTACAGCCTCTTCAGGACGTCCCTCACACCAAGCATAGGCACTCCTACCTTGGTTGAGCCACAAGTATTCTTTGTTCTCAACTGCCTCTTCAGGCAACTCATGCAGTATTCTTTATTTTCAACTGCCTCTCCAGGAAACGCATGCAGTATTATTTGTCTTCGACTGCCTCTCCAGGAAACTCAGTGAGTATTCTTGTTACAATGCCTCTCCAGGCTTTACAAACGCTCACACTAAGCTCAGGCACCTCCTGACTTAGTTGAGACTTGGTGGTATGAGATGAGATGTGATTGATCTAGCTTGGACTACATACAAAGTATGGATAAACCGTGAGCTCAGCTAGATGGTAGCTCTCTAAATCACTCAAAGAGTGTATATAAAACAGTACAAAATAAGAGCTAAACCTACTACAAGATATTAGCTAAGATAGCATAGGTAGGTAGGTTGAGATTCACTTGAGACTTGGATTTTTCTGGTTGTGTAGCAGCATATCTGCTGAGTCTCACTGTGTCTCTCCCACGTCTCATCATAATGAAACCTCCTTTATTAGTCTTCAGAAAACTAGCCGTTATACTAGCCGTTGGAAGAGAGAGAAGCCGTTTTCACTTTTCTGACGTGAGACAGGTGCTTTTCTGATGTTGTCTTGCTGCTGTGACAGTTTGTACTTGCGTTGACTTGCTTTTGCTGCTGAGATTCTGTCTACATCTCATGTCTACGTCTCATGTCTGCGTCTCAAGTCTACATCTGATCTCTTCATCTCAAGTCTGGGTCTTATGTCTGCATCTGATCTGAGACTGTCTCATGTCTGCATCTGCATCTCTTGCGTCTGAACTTGAGACTGCGTCTGATCTTGAGACTACATCTAATCTGAGACCGTCTCATGTCTGATTCTGCATCTCAAGTTGAGTCTACATCTCAAGTCTGATTCTGCATCTTTGTTGAGTCTGCATCTCAAGTCTGACTTTGAATCTCATCTTTTCTCAACTTCATATTTCAAAGTTCTTCTTTGTCATGCTTGGACTGAATATGATCTTACAATGAATTTGGGCTTGTCTCAATCTGACTTTACAGTTTGAGCTTGTCTCAAGCTGACTTTGAATCTCTTCTTGGTTTGACATCTTCTATTCTGATCTTATCTATTGATTTCTGAAGCTAAGTTAGAGTCTCATCTCTTGGCAGATCTTGCATCTGACTGTTGATCCTTCCTTTTTAAGTTTGTAGACGAGTCTCTTCTTTGAGCATTGGTCTTAAACTGATTTTTAGGCTGAGCTTGTATCTGAACATGAGATAACATCTTATCTTGAGTCTGCGTCTCATCTTGAGTTTCCAATATTGGTCTTCTTGATGCAACTTAATTCACTGTTTGAGCTCATCTTGACTTGACTTGACTTGATGATTGGCATTTCTAGTAGAGACCCTTTCTAATTATAGCTGAGACTTTACTCTGATGTGAACCTCTCTCAACTTAGGCTATCTTCCATTTCACAACTTTTGAAGACTTCTGATAAAGGATATTCCTATGGCCTTCTTCTGAAATTACCTTCAGCATATAGAACATCTAAGCTCTGCCTATTCTTCAAAGACAATTCTGAAGTCTGATGTTTCTTATCATTTGGATTCTGATCTTTCTGAATCTCATGAAAGACTTGCATTAATTGCTCAATCTCAGGTTGATCTTTATCTTCCACTTAAGTCTGAGGATTACTACAAGTCTCAATTCGTGGTTTCCTCTTAATCTCAGTCTGAGCTTGGTCGTGGTTGATCTTTCTAAGTTCTTCATGAGAATCTTGTCTTTCTAAGATCTCACATACAAAAACATCAGTAACTTCAAGAACAGAAACCTTAAGATTGGTCAAAAGGTTTGTTGTTATTAAAACCAAATCTCAGAGGGTTTTTGCGCTAACACAATCTTTTCAACTTTTGGATACCTGAGTTTCGGGCCCTGTAGCGTCTTGCTAACGAAGAACACCGGAAGCTGTGCACCTTCCACTTCTCGTATTAACATCGCGACAATTGCTTCGTCGGTAACTGATAAGTATAGGAACAAAATCTCTCCGACTAGGGGTCGTGTTAAGACGGGAGGGGATGCCAGAATGCATTTAATCTGCTGAAAAGCCTCTTCACACTCTTGGTCCCACGCAAATGCTTTCCCCTTCTTGAGCAGACGGAAAAAGGGGAGTGCCCGAGCTGCTGATCTCGCTATGAATCTAGTGAGTGCGGCAAGTCTTCCTGTTAACTGCTGAACTTCCTTCACCGAGGTGGGACTCTTCATCTCCAACACAGCCCGACATTTATCCGGGTTAGCCTCCACACCCCGTTCTGTAAGCATGAAGTCGAGGAATTTTCCAGCTCGGACACCAAAAGTACACTTCTTTGGGTTCATAAGCATGTTATATTGTCTAAGCTGATAAAAAATAGCCCCGAGGTCATGAACGTGGTCCGCGTCTGTCACACTTTTTGCTATCATATCATCAACATAGACCTCGATAATCTTTTCGATCTGATCTCGGAATACTTTATACATCATTCTCTGGTATGTCGCTCCAGCATTCTTTAACCTAAACGACATCATCCGATAACAATAATTCGCTCCGTCCTTCATGAAGGCGATTTTTTCCTGATCCGGGGGATACATCAGAATTTGATTGTAGCCGGAATAGGCATCCATAAAAGATAAAAGGTGAAAACCGGAAGATTGATCGACCAAACGGTCGATATTAGGCAAGGGATAAGAATCTTGGGGCATGCTTTATTCAAATTTGTATAATCTACACATATCCGCCATTTGCTATTCGGCTTTTTCACTAAAACTACATTTGACAGCCATGTGGTGTATTTCACTTCCCTAATAAATCTGACATCAACAACCTCGGAAACTTGCTGCTGGGCGGCTTCAGCTCTGTCTGCCGACATCTTTCGGCGCTTTTGCTCCACATGTTGACTCTGGGGTCTACTAATAAACGATGGCAGATTACGTCGGGATCCAAAACCTGGCATGTCAGCTGCAGTCCAAGCGAACAGATCAGCATTTTGGCGGATTTGTGTGCAGAGTGCCTCGTCATCCTCCAACCTCAGTCCGCCCCCCACTTGTACGACCTGATCTAGGGCGCAACCAATCTGAAGAGGTCTAAAAGTGCCTTCAGGGATAGGCTTCATCTCGGCGAAATCTTCCTGGACATCCAAATCGGCTAACATCATCCCGGATGAGGACGGTTGATCATCTACTTTCTCCTTTTGAGATACGGGCTTCTCTGGCTTAGTAATTTTTAAAGACTCTTTATAACATGACCGAGCCATGACCTGATCACCCAGGATGCTAATGATTTCTCCTTCATCACTCCAAAACTTCATCATCATGTGACCGGTGGAGATTATTGCCCCTATGGAGTTCAAAGTGGGTCTTCCGAGGATGGCATTATATGTGGTCGGACAGTCTACCACCAGAAAACGCACCTTGGTGGTTTTGGAAACCGGAGGTTGCCCAAATGTAACCAGGAGCTCCACGTAACCTTCTAGCTGTATCTTATCACCCGTGAATCCTATCAAATCCCCACTATTATAGGGCAATAAAATCTGACTCCGGGATGTGCAATAGACGAAAAAGTCTTGAGGAACATAATATCAGCAGAACTTCCCTGATCGATGAACACCCTCCGGACCTCATGCTTGGCCATAAAACGCCGTGATAAGCATGGGATCATCGTGGCCCGAGATGACTGGGTCGTAGTCATCCTCGTAGAAACTGAGAGGAGGAAGCTTCCGCCTCTGGGTGCCATGTTCCGGGCACGATGAGGATTATGCCGAGAGAATTTCCTTAAGGTGCCTTTTCTTCGCATTTCCACTTTCACCTCCCCCGGCAAAGCCCCCGGTGATTACATAAATCACTGGGTGTTCAGGTGGACGCTCTTCCCTGGCTGGGGATCTTTTTCGAGATGAGGAAGGCTACTCGCGACGATCTCTCCGGGAGGTGGATGGCAGAGTGTGATCCGCTGTTGGTCTTCTCAAACTTGATCTTTCCCTCCGAGGTGATCTCGTCCTTGATTTGCTTCATTCACGTCGACTAGAATCATGCCGACGGTCAACACGCCGGTAATCACTTTTTCGGCTATCAGCCTCTGGGCGTCGGGATGCTCCTTCGTCGTCCTTCTTAAATCTATCCAGCTTGCCACGCTGGATGAGAGCTCTTCAATTGCATCCTTCAAATTTAAGCACTGGTCAGTATCATGCCCTTCGAATTTATGGAACCTACAATATTTGGATTTTTCTGTCGTAGGTCCGGGCTTCTGAGGTCTCGGTCTTCTCATCCCAGCTTCATACATCTCGACGTTCAATATTTCATTGAGAATTTTGCCCCAGGATGTGTTTAATGGGGTGTAGGAGTTGTACCGCCCCAAGATTTCCTTGTCTCCTTTATTTTCATGTTGGCCGCCCTTGTCATTCTTTTGCCCCTGAGTCTTTGAAGCCTGGCCGGGGTTGGCATCCTTCATCTTGAGGGCAAGCTCTTCATCCTCAAGGCTAATATACTCCTCATCCTTACTTAGAAATTCTTCCATATTGGATGGTTTTCTTTTGGATAACTCGATCCAAAACAGAGAGTGTGGGATTAGGCCATCCTTGGCCAGCATCAGCTGCACCCCGGGCTGTAACCCTTGGACCTGTAACGCCTCTCTGGTGAAACGGCTGATATAATCCTGGAGCGATGCTGAGGGGCCTTGCCGGATCTGCTTAAGTGATGCCTCAGTTTTGGATGGACTTTGCTGGTGGTAAAACTGGTAATAAATTTTGCCCTTAAGTCGGCCCAAGTGTTGATTGACCTCGGTGGGAGTGTCTGGAACCACCCGAGGGCGATTTTCTTCAAAGACAACGGGAATACTCTGCACATGATTGGTCCTAAGGCGTTCCTGATGGACATTGCGGATTCATAAATGTCCAAATGTTCCAATGGATCACCCATTCCGTCATACAACTCGGGAACAGGTACTCTTTCAAAACGTTTATCCACTGGAAAAAGCATAATTCGTTCCGAAAATGGTAAAACCACTTGAATTACTTCATCATCTGGGACGTGACAAGATTCGTCCAATGTAGGGGTGGCCCGATGGTGTGGACGAGAGTTAGAGTGTTCGGATTGCACTGAAGACTGTGGAGAACTCTAACGCGCAGGTCGCGTAGACAGCAGTTGCTCACGCTGCGGTGAAGTGTGGTGATCTGGTTGTGGCGAGGCTCTG
This sequence comes from Sesbania bispinosa, assembly GCA_026901365.1. Taxonomy (NCBI): domain Eukaryota; kingdom Viridiplantae; phylum Streptophyta; class Magnoliopsida; order Fabales; family Fabaceae; genus Sesbania; species Sesbania bispinosa. The sequence continues at coordinate 1,117,660 of QLOH01000153.1, forward strand.
GTTGTTCGGCGTTGAGATGGCCGGCGTTCAGAACCTACCTCCTCTTGAGAAAGACAAGCGCTGTAAGTGTAACATCCTAAAATTTCTAGAACAAATAAAGTAAAATAAAAGGAATAAATAATAGTAATATTAATATTTTTATGAATAATGTTATTTTAATAAAAAGAGGAATGAGTGGGTTGAGGGTAGGCCCAACCCAGTTAAGTAATTATTTAAGGAGGGGTTATAAATTCACCCTAATCCTTATTTTTTCAAATCGTCAGAGAGCGAAACCATAAGGAGGGGAGAAACGACTTCACAAGGGGAAGGTGCTGCAGAATAATCATCAAGAGAGAGAGCCTATCGTTTGCTGATTGATCTTAGCCTCTAATGTACGGGGGGGAAGGGTGCTGCTTGTATGTGTATATGGGAGTGCTTGGGTAGTGAGGGCAACCATAAGACCCTCTAAGAATTCTAAATTTGAGAACCTATATGTGAATCATGTGTTGTGTGTTTAGAATGTGTTTGATTTGATGTATGCATGTGATGACCTTGATGAATTGGGTGATGGTAGCGAGAATAGCGTAAAGGGGTTAAATAAGGGTTTAGAGATGAGGAACCATAATTAATTAGATGTTAAATTTATTGTAATTCGTAGGAATGATTGAGGATTTCAGTGTTTTTAATTGGTGAAAACGAGTATAAACGAGTTAGAACTTAAAGAATTGAGTAGGGATTGGAGAAGAGGGTTGAAAAGGGGCAAAAACGTATGAACAGTCGCGTTCTGCGACACTTACACTTCACCTGCGCTGAGCAAGAGTGGAGCGTAGCTCTCTGGGACCTGTGCTTCACATGCGCTGAGCGCAGGGCGGAGCGTAGCTTTCTGGAACCTGCGCTTCACTTGCGCTCAACGCAGAGTGAAGCGCAGCATCCAGAGCTCTCTGGAACCCGCGCTGCATGTGCGCTGAGCGCAGGGCGAGCGCAACACGCAGATTAACTTATTTAAAAATGTGAAATTGAGTTGGATGCTTATTTAATATGAGAATTGTTTTGTGGAATTGATAGAATAATTGGATGTACAACTGTGAGCAGCCGCAGCAGATCAAGGTTCACTCTATCAAATTGCATCCAGGTCACAACCACAAAGATCCGTGAAGAACCATCACTGCGCTGCGAACAGCCCTGCAGCTGCACCGTCATCCGCCAAGAAGCCAGTCACAGCCGCCACCCGCGTCAAAGTTCAAAGGAACTTCTCTGTTATACTGCGAGGTGGAAGAAGGTAAAAGGGCTCTGTTGCAAGAAAGAAGAAGGTAAAAGAGAACCAGATCCTTTTTTTTTTACATGTTCTTTTTTTAAAAAAAAAAGGTGGTAAATTATAAATAATAATTAATAAATGCAATTCATTTCTGTTTGATTAAGCTATTTTGTTGCGAATTTTTTGTGTGGGACTGTTTGTGTGGCCCGTGATGTTAAGCTGAGGCCCAACCTATTTCTTTATGTTTACTTGTCTGTGGTTATATTTCAAGTTTATTTTATCGGTGTGTCGTTATGTTTGTTTGGGGGCCAATGATGTTTCTGAGGCAAAATTTTATTTTATCATGTGCTTTTGTAATTGTGTGAATTTTAAATCTGTTGCATCAAAATAAAAAAAATATAGTCATTGTGAATTGTCATTCTATTGTATTTATTTAATTAAATTTCATACAAAAGGAAAATAAAAAAAATAAATGCCTTGTTTGTGTTCTTGTAAATGATTGTCAAAGCTTGATTATATGATTGGTTATCTGTAGCGGTCATGTTGATTTAAATTTATCATTTGGGGATGTTTGTTTAATTTAAATGTAATATCATTTTTGTGAATATATGTCTTGTGTGGATATTATTTTGTATACGTGTAACATGTGTGACCATGTGAAATTTATCCATCTTGTAAATTAGTTTTGTGAATATTATGCTACCTCTCGTTCCAATAATAATCTTACGCAAAGATCTTTGATAATTGAGGTGTCACTTACGAGGCCTTCGTTTATTAAAGTATCGTAAGGGTAAACGTATCGCTCAGTCCGCTTTCTTTTACCCTACGCGTTGTAATAAAATAAAATAACAAAAAAAAAGATTTTTCATGATTACTGAAATATCGCTTACAAGGTTTTCAGTTGTTAAAATATCGCAAGGGTGAACGTATCGCTCAGTCTTCTTTCTTTTACCCTACGCGTTGGAATAAAATGAAATAAGTGGAAATCCATCAATAAATCAGGGTTGTCAAGGAGAATTATATGACTCATGAGTCTTCCATCGCACCGAGGGATGCATAGGAGCAGGGATAACTTCTGTCAAGTCAAATAAATAATTCCCATAATTTAAGTGAGGTAAATAATTCACAATAAAATTTCCTGTAAATAATTTTGTGATTAACACTTGTAAATAATTCCTTGAATGATCCTTGTAAATAATTTGGCATTTTAACTTCTCTTTTTAAATAATTGATTTTTTGGGTAAATAAATATTTAAATCTCATAAACAATTTGCACAATTAAAATTGAGGTAACCGCTTTTTGTAAGTGGATGTATCAGGGGTACAGTGGGGTTAAGTTTTCACCCTTCCATGTGCATAATTGACTCCCGAACTTAGTTTGGTTTACGCAGACCATATCCCTCAGGTTTTATCTAATTTTTCCTTAATAAAATTAGTGGTGACTCCATGTTCTCTGTTTTTCAACAAAAGAAAAGGAAATAAAGTTTTTTTTCCAAGGGGCGGGTATCTACACTCAAGAACCTTGATTGGAACCTTGGAAGGACTCACATCATCCTCCAAGTCAATTGGATCAAGGTTACCAAAATTTACCTTGATCTTTTTATATGGTTCCTTTACAGGAATGGGCAGTCTGTTGACCTCTTGCATCTTCCTCTTGAATAATTTAGTTTCAGTGAGATCGTAAGAAACAAAAGGAGCAGCAGGCTTGATACGCCTTTTTACAATCCTCTCCTTCTTCAAATCCAACACCTTCTGAGACCTTACTTGATTCAAGGCCTCCTGAAAGATACAAGCATCATCTTTGGGAATTGATTTTCTCCTTGTAATCATTGGAGGTTGAGCTTATTCCCTCATAGGAGATAACGGCCTCCTATTCTTTGATCTTGTAACCATTGAAGGCCTCTTTCTTTTGGACACAACAACTCTTTCAAGTTTCTCATCTTCCATCATAGCCTTCTGAGCAACTTCTGCTAGTACCCTGTCATTTTCTTCTTGCTCCTTGACCTTTCTCAATTCTTCTTCTTCTAATGCATTGGCCAAAGCAGCAATTTCTCTCAGCTCCGGATCAGGATGGCTTGTTGCTAGAGGCATCACCATTAGAGGTTTTTCAGAAGAGCTTCCACTAGGTGCATCACCCATCACAGCCTGTCCCTTAGGAGTTAAAGTAGGCTCAGTGACTTTAGTAACAGGCACATCAGCAGCCTGACCCACAATTTCAGCAAGTTCATTTTGAACTTTCTAAACAGGTTCAGAATCTTTTTGTGAAGTTACTTCAGTCACCTTTTTTAGATGGTGTTGCCTTCTGAAATGATGCTTCTACTTCCCTTACCCTTTCCAAATCAGCAGGTGCAAGGGTTACTTAAGCAGACTTTGTTCTCTTTTTCTTCACAATCTTCTTCTCAGGTGTTTCAGTAGTAGGTTGGAATTCCTCCTTCCTTGCATCCCCTTGAAGTTCCTCTTCCAGAATCTCCAGTACTGACTTCTGGAAGGCAGCAACATGAGCCTCCTTTGATGTTCCAGCAACAGGCTTCTTGATGGGAATCCCCATTTGCTTCACAGTAGTAGCAGTGAAGAAGCTTGGGGGCTTCTGGTCAAACATTTTATCCACATGAAGCTTGTGATGCATCAAGAGCTTCATTATGAGGGTGTTGTGGGGGAAGATTTGCTGCTGAGTCTCTTGCTCGCTCGGTCATACCGTAAAGAATGATCCAAGGTAGGTTGATTTTCTTTTTCTGCAGCAAATGGATTAAACAGAATCTCTCCAGCTCAAAGATATGGTCCTTGCCTCCTCCTTTTGGAATAATGCAGCAACCAAGGATGTCGAACATCAATCTGGGAATATCCAGCAACCCAGTTCCTTTCAAGTTCAAGGGAGCTTCTGAACCGAACAACATTTGATTGTACTTTCTAGCACCTCTATTTCGTATTTCCCAGTCAGGTACGAAGATGGCACCTTCAGCTTTCACATTTGTAACTTCTTCCAACACAGAGTTCTTCACAATGATATCTTGAACCATTACCTTAGCCTTAAGGTATATCCTTTTGTCACCTTCTACCTCCTTTGCAGTCCTCCAGAACTCATAGACATTGGCCTCATGCCAGCCATAGAAAATGCTATCAAAGAAGGGCAACCAACCAGCACACTTGAAGTAATTAGTGATGTCGTAGCCATGCTCAGCAAGGTTGGTGAAGTTTACACATCTGGTTGGGATGATCTTCCCACCAGCCTTAGAGGAAGCAACCTCACTTCTCTTGGGAGCCATTAAAGTTGCAGAGAAAACTTCGGAGAAGGTAGGGTTTGAGAGAAGCACAAAGAGCTTGAGTGCACAGAGAGTTTCTGATCGAAGAGAGCGAATGCAAAGAGAGTGTAACCAGAGAAGCTTCTCACGCGCTCTATAAATACACTTCAGACATAGCATTAATGATGGCAGTTACAGATTGCGCAGACATAAGGAGACGCGCGTCGTGCAGATTTCGGAGAGTAGGTGAAAGATCAACTATTTCTCAGTGCCACGTCACCAAGTGACATTTCAGAAAGTATATGTGTTCAGCTAGTTCAATAAATTCAGCAAGTACATAAATTTTAGCAGACACATATATTTCAGAAAGTTCAAGTATTTCAGAAGGACATTCACACATATTTTCACAGATTTTCATATGAGTCAAACAATCTCAGATATTTCAATTGCAATAATAAACAATGTTACCAGCATGAATACTTAAGGATTTGAATAGTTGGACTGTATTTGCTGAGACTCAACATTGCTTTCTGAGATGAATTGTAGATGGAAATTTTTAGCACCTTATGTTGAAAGCTCTTGGTACATACACCTTCCTTTCATCAAAAGTTCCTTTCATCCAATCTTCAGCAATAATTTTGGGATTTTTCTTTGATTTGTTCAGAACATCTGCAAGAGAAACAATTAAGGCTTTTGGTACCCATATTTTCTTGGGTCCACCTGGGTCAGTTTTTGGTGAAGGTTTCTTTTTCTGTTTACACTCGGACTTAAAAAGTCTATGTTTATCACGGTGAGGACACCCATCAACCTTTTTCTTAGCCTTTTTAGGTAACTCAGAATCTGATGATTTTGATGATGGTTTTCCATAGAAACCTAAGCCTCTTTTATCTTTTAACTTTTTTTGAGTATCCAATAATCTATTAAGATTATTAGTTCCTTCAGCAAAGTTGCTTAGGTCTTTAGTAAGTTGCTTAATTTGTCCTTGAAGTTTTTGTTTTCTTATAGTAGACTTTTGGAATTACTATTTTCGTTCTCCTGAAACTCTTCTTTAAGAATAAGATTCTCTTTTTCAAGATTCTTGTTTTTGTTGCATATAGCAGTATATGCATTTGAGAGTTTCTTATACTTTCGGAAAAGTTCCTTGGAGCTGTCTACGAAATCATCATATTCATCTAGAGGAGTTAAAGATGTTACCTTAGACTCAGAGTCTTCTGAAGATGTTTGATGGGCCATTAAGCACAAATTTTCTTCATCATGTTGGACTTAAGCTTCATTGAAAGATACAAGTGGTATCCATGTCTCTCAGATATTAAAGTGTTTTGGTTTTGTTGTAGGAAGTAGAAATTTAATATTCATTTTGCAGTGCCAAACAAGTTTCATGGATGTGGCACTTGTATTGTTTGTTTTTAGTATTAGTCAAGTCCTATGTGTTTGTTAATTGTTTTTATTTGGATTGTAATCATGTAGGATGAACTCATGTTTTGGTTTTCAAGTCTGAATGGCTTGGAAACTAATTTACTCAACTAAGTATTGATTTGCCTCTGGTATAATCGATTACTTTAGTTGGTAATTGACCCCAAGTTGATTCGAAACTGAAAACGACATGATTTCTGGCACAGGAACGAAAATAATCGATTACCACTGCACCTGATAAGAAATTCAAATACTGGTGCTCACTGGTTTAATCGATTACCACATATAGTAATCGATTACTCCTGTTTCCTGTGAATGAGTTCTGGAACTAAAACGTTCTGGAGTAATCAATTACCTGCTAAGCTAATCGATTACCCCTGATTCTGCAGAAACTCTGGATAGTTCTCAACCATTTTTAAACTGATTTCTAACTAACTTTTGAAACTCAAAAGCAATATAAATATGAGAATTTCGAAGAAGAGATAGAGAAACAGAGATAGAGAGAGATCGAGAGAAAAGAAGAGAGAAGAGTGAGCTAAATTTTGTAGAAAAACAAATACTCTTCTAGAAAAAGATTCTTAAAGAAGCCATCATGTCCAGAAGTTTTGCAAGTTTTTGAAGAACTCTTAACTCAAGAAGATAAGATGATTTGAGAAGAAGATTGACATACGTTCATGAAGTCTACCTACACATTCAAGGTGTAATCGTTCTAAACTTAGCTTTTACATGAATTGTTTTGATTTGCATTGTCTCTTGAATAGGGATTCATAGAGAAGTACAGTGTGTGATATCTCAAGAACGGGGTGTTCTTAGAGATTGTTTGTGAAATCTTGTGACGGGGTGTCATAAGTAAGGTTGTTGTTCGAGTGGCGGGGTGTCAAAGATGAACATACTCTTGTGGGGTGCAAGAGAGAAACCTTTTGTTTGCTAGAAAGTCTTTATTTAGGATTGTATGTGCATGGTGTTTGTAATCAATTCTATAGTGAAAGCTGATTTAGTGGTGCGCTAGATCAAAACTGGATGTAGGCCCCTTTTTAGTGGCTGAACCAGTATAAATCACAGTCATTTTCTCTATCCCTATACTATCTTGAATTATAATTATTGGTAATATAAAATAGGTTCTTGGTATATAAAATAACAGAAACTAAATAGAAACATTGATTAATTTCTGAAAGTTTGAATTGAATATTGTTGAAAGAATCATTAATCTTGAGGAATCAATCTTGAAAATCAATTACATTCTGTTTCACAATTTGGCAATCAATTACGTATTGAATTGGTAATCAATTACCCTCTGCAATATATTTGATCCGCTGCATACTTATATCTTTTGATTTCAAACTCTGATAAATTTGATAAAATTAGTCTTTGAAAACATATTTGAAAGAATTCTAAAGGCAAGATCTTTGAAGGGAAAAACGAATTTTGAAAGCTAACTAAATAAATTTTTTATTGTGAATCTATTCAACCCCCCCCTTCTAGATTCCCTCTGGAACCAACACATCAGATGAATCTTCTTCATTTTTTGAAGTAGAGTCTTCTGAGATAAATTCATCATCTTCATTCTCTTCAGAGATTGATGAAGAAAACATGTCCCACATTTCCTTTGCAGAGATGCATCTTTGAACCTTTTCATATTCATTTTTGTTCAGGGACCATACCAGATAGAGCTTGGCTTGAGCATTTAGTTGAACTTTTAATTTTTGCTCACTTGACCATTCAACTCTTGGGATAGGCTCTCCATCTCTCATGGGAATATAGTCTTCATCAACAATTATATCCCAGAGATCCATATTGTTTTTTTCTATAAACAACTTCATATGCTCTCTCCAGTAGAAATATTCATTTCTGTTGAAAGTAGGTGGTCTGGTGACAGATTCTCCTTAAGAGATGTACTGATCATAGCTTGTTGAGGTTTCCATTCTGGGATCTTTTTTCCTCAGCACTTGTTAGATGCTCAATCCGAGGTAGAGCTCTGATACCAACTGTAGAAACCACAGGAAACACTAGAAGGGGGTTTAATAGTGTTTTAAATATTCAAACAGATTTTTCAGAAACCTTTTCACAAGCAAAGCTTTTCACAAATGTTTTTGGTAACTTGCAGAAACTGGAGTTATGGTACTTGCTGAAATTATTTTAGCAGGTCCAATAAAATTGTTTAAACTGTTTCTTAAAAACGTAATTTGTTAAAATTATGTTTCAACAGTATAAATCACTATATTCCGAACCCTTCTTGTTAGTAAAATAATAGATATAGAGAGATAAGGGTAGAGAAGACTTAGCCAAGAGATTTATCCTGGTTCACTCACATCCACCGTGAGCTACGTCCAGTCCCAATGCCAAACCAGCAAAGGATTTTCCACTAACTGATAAGTTACAAGTATTCTTTTACAGTCAAGCCTCTTCAAGCTCTATACAACAAGTATTCTTTTGTAGACAAGCTTCTCCAGGCTCAAACCAAGTATTATTTTACAGACAGGCCTCTCCAGGCTCAAACCAAGTATTCTTTCTTCCACCAAGCCTCTCCAGGCTCTCAGACACTTGAAAGTGTTTACAAATGAATTTTTGTTTAAGTTGCTGAACTTAGATAAGTTCCAAACTTAAACTGAAACAAACTTGTACAATATAACTGAGTAAGACTCAAGATAAATGAAAATTGTTGTACAATGAATTGAGAGAATAGCAGAGTATATCTTGGCAGCATTTTTGGCTTGATAAAATCTTCTCTCTTATCTCCTTGAAGTCCTTTACGAAGCTTTATATAGAGTACAAATTAAGTCCGTTGAAGATTGCTTGATATCACTATTGTGAAATAGCATTAAATGTTGTTAGAATCATTGTGAGACAATCTCCAAAAAGCTTCTGACTTTTAGCAGTGCAGACCTTGACACAGTTCTAACACGTTGCAGGTACTATGTCACAACAGTTTTCCTTTTCTGGTAAGTTGATTTGAAAAGCTAAAATGGGTCTCTGTAAACTTCCTTAAATGAAACAAACTTGCAGAAGACGTTGAGGATGCATTTAAGTCTTGTTCAGAAAGTCTTCTGATTAGAGACAAATGCCACATAGAGAGTCTTCAACAGGTCTTCTTATTTCACACAGTATATCTCTTCAGAGGGTTGAGAATCATCAGCAGGTTCTTCTCCTTCAGAAGGTTGCACCACGTCAGAGGGTTGCTCCTTCAGAGAGATGTTGAAACATATGAAATACCCTTAAGAGAATTTGTACTATTTATCAAGAGACTTTAACCAAATTTTTTATGCATTAAAACTTAGGGTTGTGAGACTTTAAACATTATTAATCTCTTAATAATATTTTGAGACTCAACACAACCTTCTGTGTCATGACCAAATATTCTATGAAACTCGCATCTTTTAGTCCTATCAACGCCCTCAAGAATATTTTTTGGTTGGGGAGGAAGTTCAATTATTCTTGAATTGTAGACTTCACGTTGTATCTGGTCTCCTTTGGTGGTCAGCGGTGTAAATCGGTCAAATGTCGGCCCTGGCCGAGGTGGTTTGTTCAGTCTTCCGACCTTCTTGGTATGATCATTACGAAAGGGAAAAGTTGCTTACGGTTGTTGCACAAGTAACGGGGTATTACTTTGGGCATGATCTTTTCTCAGGGATTTGGTTAACATGGCCCTTAAGCGTCTTTTAGGGACTGTTGCTTCTTAAGCATCAATCTGACCCGAAGCCTTACGTCTAAAGTCGGATATATCTGTTGGCTTGGATTTGGCTAATTCATCAGCAAATTGTCCTTCTTTCAAACCATTAATGATCGCCCTAAAATGTATCTTTTGTTCAAGTTCTTTAACCTCCTTGGCTTATATGTTAAATCAGTTGATGTAATCTTTCAACAGTTCATCATTCCCTTGTAGGATGCTGAACAAGCTGTCTTCAGTCTTTTTAAAAGGACAGCTAGAAGAGAACTGGTTCCGAAAAGTTGTGCTCAATTCATCAAAATCTCTTATAGATCCATGGGCTAAATTCAAATACCATTGGAGGGCAGGTCCTGTAAGAGTTCCTAGAAAAATCTTACACAAAATGGAGTCAGTAGCACCTGTTGTAAGTATAACCGTGTGAAACCTAGTAAGATGAGATTTGGGATGAAAATGTGTATCTGTTGGTGGGTTATGACCCACTCGTGGTTCTTCTTGAATGGAAGGTGGACGTGCTTCATATGAGTGGGAAGTGTCTTCCCTTTCCCCATCATCTCTGGCGTTCTGCAAGTCTTCCAAACATTGTTGCATTGCTATCCTTTTGAACTCGTTGATTTTCTTGCCTAAGAAGTTCGAGTTGTTGAATAAGCTCCTGCAATGTTGGGACTTCATTGTTGTTAATGTTGTTGTTCCTTGTTCTTACCATTGTTGCTACTAAGCTTGTGGTTCTCTGGGAAAGATTTACCAGAGCCCCACGTGAAGTTAATATTGCAATCACAAGAAGGGGGTTGAATTGTGATTCTTAAAAATTCTGCAACTTCTTCTAATGTATACTTTTGCTCAAGTAAGATACTTGGCTAATATTAGAAGATTTGAAATTTAGGATTAGTAATTAGCACTGAGTTATATGTATGGTATGCAGAAAATATGGTTCCTTTTTGAATGAAACGTTCTTCAAGTATCACCTACTTAGGTATTAAGTAGATTCAAAAACTTTTTGTGTAAATGATATGACAGTTAAATTAGAAATACAAATTGTAATAGTAAAAAGAGTAGGGTAAGAAGAAGTATGCACACAGTTCTTATACTGGTTCACCTCTCAACCTTGAGGCTACGTCTAGTCCCTACTTCCAGTAGGATTTTCACTATATCAACCTTGATACAATAGCTTCTTGGGTGCTCCTCACCACTAGTATTCTTTTGCAACCTCTTCAGGCTCAAACCAGTATTCTTTTGTAGCCTCTATAGGCTCTTACAACAGGTTTCTTCTGTAGCTTCTACAGAATTTATGCAACCAGCAAGGCACACATAACTCTTGCAGACTAGATTTAACCTTTTCTCAAGAAGAACCAATCCTTTTGTTGTTCTTGAGAATTACAGAAGATGATAAAATGAAAATACAAAGAATGAAGGTACTATGTCTACAACAGATTGAGCATAGCTAAAATAATTTGCCCTACACACACTCTTTCACTTTCCTAACTATTTAAACTCAAAGCTGAAAGATATACAGAAAGTAGAAATTCTGCTGAAGGTATAAATGGTAATATCTGATGCTTTTGAGTGCTTCTTTTGTTGTTTTTAGTTGTGTGTTTTAAGTGGAAGACAAGGCTTCTTTTTATAGACAAGGATGTGGAAAATAGCCGTTGGAAATGCCTTGGAGAGGAAGACAAGTCTCCAGCTAGAAGTGCAGTAGCTGTCACTATCATATGCAACTTTTTCTCTTTCCATGCTTTGACTGGTCTTATCTTCTAAAGAACATATCTTCTAAAACTCGTATCTTCTCTAGTAGGAAACTTAATTTGTAATCTGTTTCCTTTTGACTTTGTATAAGAATATTGTTATTTGAGTAATTTAACTTAAATGGAGAGCATATCCAGCATTTTGAATTAAGTCAATTTCTATTTCTTCTGAAGTTGTTGCTGTCAGAATTCTTTCTTCTGAAGCTTTGAGTATCATTACAGCAACTTCATATCTTTCTTCTCAAAGGTTTTTCTTTGCTTGTCATTTTGAGAGAAGGAGAAATATCTTTTGAACAGAGGTCAGAAGATATAATTTGGAAGTTAAGCTTTGCTGACTTGAATACATCTTCTGAAGACTTCCTGACAGATGATTTCTTTTGAAGTTCTTTAGTAATATCTTCTCATGAATCTTCTCAACATCTTTCTTGCTTTCACCTTATTTATGTCTTCCTTTCTTTAACATAAGGTGAAATTAACTAATGGTTGTTTCTTCTGGATAGGCTCAGTAGCTACATCTGAACAGATTCTACATATTCTGAACTTATTTTCTTTCTTATGAACTTGTACCGTTTCTTCTTAGATGGATCCTTTTACCTGTTTTTTCTTAAACAACCTCAATTGAAAACATTAGTGTAGATGTTCAGAATTATATTTAGTGTATTTTGAGAGTTTGTCATTATGAAAACATCTCAAGAGAATTCTTGGACCTTACAATCTCCCCCTTTTTTATGATGACAACCTTTCAAAATTTAACTTATATGATTCTGAAATCTTTGAGAATAATATCCCCCTGAATTTGTGCTTTTATATTATTTTTCAAGAGATAGGATTATTCAAATTTTTTAAGGAAAATTAGTTCATGCATATTATGAGGTTTGTTCAGAAGATATATTAATTACAGTGATGTAATTCAGCAGTCATGTAATTCAACAAAAATCATTCATATATGACTCATTCAAAGGTTGTTCAAGAACAAACGTTAAGGTGGTTACAGTCATCCATACTCAGAAATACAAAAGAAATTATACAACCCCATTAACATCAAAATAAGCATATTATCATAATCTACTTCAGCTACATATTCTACTTCTCCCCCTTTGTCATCAATCAAAAAATAACAAAACACTTAATCAAGCACACTGAAGAAGCATGATCATCATTCCCTATTTCGAGGGAGAGGAATGATCAGAGGATGATGAAGTAGCATGCTTCAGAATATCTTGAGGGGGCTGAAATGGTGTGAAAGGCATAGGAGGTGCTTGAGAGGCAATGACCGGTAACACAAATGTGTTGAACCAGAATTGGTGTTGTGTAAACCTCTCTTTCATTTCATTTACTGTGTTCTAAAGGTTATTGACATTGGTGAAAAGCTTCTTCATGTCTGCTTTTATTTTCCTAACTTGCTTCTCAATAGAATTTGCATTTGGAATCTGAGAAACAATGGATGGTTTTGCAGTAGCAATCTTCTCAGTTTGAGAAGGATGAGTGTTCTCTTTCTCATGGCTTAGCTGTTGCAGAAATGAATCCATTGACGATAGTGTTGCAAAGATGTTAGGAATATTTTCTTTCAAAGGAGCAGCAGGGGGGAGCTCTGAATCAAGAATAGGAGAGGCCAAGAATTGATTTACCATTTCTATTGCAAATGTTCCTGCAGAAGGAACATATTGGACTTCCTCTTTATGCTGGCCTTCCTCTTCATCTGCCAGATGCAACTCCTCTGTCCTAGCAAGAGATTGCTCATCAACTCTTTATTCTTGTTGTTCTGGTTGGATAAAAGGCAAGGAAGTATCAAAGGATGGAGGTTCTAAGTAGCTTTTGGCTAACAGGGACAAAGAATTTGTAGCAAGATCTTCTGCAGGACTGCTAGTTTCTGCATTCCCATCAGGTTCTTCTGAAGCAACCAGCTGCAGAGCTTCTTCTACACTTGGTAACTCCTCAGCGGCATCCCTTGGAGATGAAATCCCTAAGGGTTCTTGTCTAGCATCTTCAGTAGATATATCCAAGTGCCCTACAGCATCTTCTGAGGCAAGCACTTTTTCTTCAACTTCCTCAAAGGAATCCGGTGGCTCCATCACAGGAGAATCCATCTTCTCCTCACTTGGTTCAGATGGACCAACTTCTTCCTTCTTGCTCATCCCTTCTTCTTTAGCTCTGATATCCTTCTTCTCAGATCTTTTCCTTTTTCTGCTGAAAGTCTGAAGCTCAACCTTCTGCTTCTTAAACTTGTGGCTGTGGGCAACCACATCAGCATCTTCTTCAACTCCTTCATCCTTAGAGTCACTTCTCAAAAAGAGAGAAGGATCTGGCTTTTCAATGTGAATCTTTCTTACATTTGACATATCAAAATAGGTGAATTCTTCTTTCTTCTGTTATTCATTCAAAGGCACATTGTGACGCCTAAATAGTATTGTAAGAAGCATTCCATATGGGAGACTTGTGTTTACTTTTATAGGATTGGCGGCATGTATCATATTCCTAAGGATCATGTAGGCTAAAGAAAGAGATTTTCCTATTAGGAGATGATAAAGAATAAGGAGGTCTTGGTCAGTCACCTTCTCAAGGGTTCCTACCCTTGGAAGGATAGAGTAGCAGCATATTTTATGGAGGATTCTACAGATAGGAGTTAACTTGCTGGCTATGAGACTTGAATTAGGTTGGCTCAGGACATTCTTGATGACATGATCCTTGGTCACCCCTACAGCCTCATACCATTGGTCCTCATACAACTTGTTCTCACAGTGTGGGAGTCCAAGTGGTTCTTTTATTGATTCAGGGGTTAGAACCATGGTGGATCCTTTGAGGTCAACGACCAAGGAGTTTCCATCACTCTTGTAATTACTAGCAGCAATATAGAAGGTCTTGACCAATTTGGGGTAGACAGATTCTTGCACTAGGAGAAAACTATCCCATCCTTGCTTCTTCATAAAGTGGTCAGCTGCCCACCCCTCCTTTTTTACTTCATTTAGAAGAAATATTTTTCCAGGGGTGACAACCTTCCACTCCCATTTCTCATAGAAGGACTTCAGAAGATCCTTATTCCTAAAAAGCTCTTCAACAGGACCTTCTTCAAAATCTTCTGAGGGGTCAAATTCAGTTTCAGAAGATTCAGCTTTTTCTTCTTTCCCTCCTTTAGAAGATGAGCTTTCTTCTATATTTGAGGAGGTTCCTCTATCAGTCTTTTAGTAAGGAATGTCTTCCCTGACCACATCTTCTGAGGATTTTTCTTTTTCTTCAGAGGTAATACTATTTGAAGCATCAATCCTGATGGGCTTATCTTCTTCAGTTCCCTCAGAATGTTGCTGCTTAACTACTTCAGCTCTTAGTCTATCAGATCTTTGAACATATATAGAAGAGGAGAATGGTTTGGGTTGCTTAGATGAGGATAGTTTGGATGGAGTTGGTCTAGGTGAAGGGGTTTGGCAGAAATGGGAGGAATATCTAATACCTCTGTCTGTGAGGCTTCTATCATTGCCAAGGGATTTACTTCCTCATGACTACTATAAGAGCAACCAGAGGGACTTAGTGATGTAGCCTTCTTCCTTCGAGTTGTGGTTTTGATTCTCATCTTCAGAAATGTGAAGGTTCAGTGAAACAGATTATGAGAGTTTAGAGAAAATGGCAATCAGGAAATGGAGAGTTGAGAGGTTTGAGGTTACTTAGAATGTCTAAGGAAAGATTATGTGGATTCTGAATGAAGTGGGTGTATTTCCTTTTCTACTTCAACTAGCTGTTTAAGAGTTCACTTGAGGAGAGGGAGAATTCACGCGTGCGCAAATATTTAGAAGTTCAGTTTTCTTCTTCCAACGACAAGAAAATTTCTTTCCTTATTTGTGATAGCTTATGGTTTTCCCTTTTCAAGGAGCAAAAGGCATTTACTGATGCTTTCATGAATTAGCCTTCCTGAGGAAGGGACAGGTCAATATCGCAGTTGACTCAAGGATTAAAAAATTGGTTTTTCTTTAAAATGTGACTCCTAGGAAGACTTGAACGAGAGATGATGTTTCCTAAATCTTAGGAGAGAAAGGATGAGAGAGAGAGAGAGTTGGATACCAAATCAACCTAAGCAAGTTTTCAGGTTATTAAAGTTACTCAAAAGATAAGTTTCTTATTTATGAATAAGCAAAACTTCTCTCTTCTTCAGAAGAAGATGTTATGACCAATCTTCTAAATAGAGTGAATGTTATTAAATTTCCTATGGCTTAGAAGAGGAGTCATGGGATGAAATGGTGGATTCAAGATTAACCAGTGAATAATTTTCTAGTTACAGGAATGATCAGAAGATATTAGGTTATTCTTTCTGTTAGAAAATAACTCTTATCTTCTTTAGGAGAAGCTGATGTACTAATCTTCTTAAGAAGGTTTAAGCACAAAGATATCATTCAATCCACACAATTTTTAGACATATTTATACTAATATACACATATGTAATTTTTCTTTAATAAAATTAAACCTTTCTTCTATAAGAGGTTTTGTAAAGATATCAGCAACTTGCGGTTTACTTTCAATGAATTTTAGCTCAATATCATTCTTCTGAACATGATCCCTTATAAAGTGATGTTTTATATCAATATGTTTTGATCTAGAATGTTGAATTAAATTCTTGGACAGATTAATAGCACTAGTATTATCACAGAAGATAGGGATTTTGAAATACCTCATGCTATAATCTTCCATTTGATGCTTTATCCAAAGGATTTGAGAGCAGCAACTTGCAGCTGATATATATTCAGCTTCTGCAGTTGACAAGGCAATTGTTGACTGCTTCATCCAAGACCAGGAGATAAGGGATTCTCCTAGAAATTGGCATCCACCACTTGTGATCTTTCTTTTAATTCTATATCTAGCATAATCAGCATCGCAATAACCTACAAGATCAAGGCCTGTACCTTTCTTAAACCAAAGACCAAGATTAGTGGTTCCAACAAGATATCTCAATATTCTTTTGACAGCAGTCACATGGGATTCTTTGGGAGCATATTGAAATCTAGCACATAACCCTACAGAGTACATTATATCTGGTCTACTGGCTGTTAGGTACAGTAGGGATCTTAAAATTCCTCTATATTCCTTCTCAGGAAAAGATTTTTCATTTTCAACAAGTTCTAACACAATAGAATGATGCATAGGGGTTGCCATAGGTTTTGCATCCTCTATCTTGAATCTTCTCAGAAGATCCTTTGTGTATTTTTCTTGACAAATGATAATTCTTGTATCTTCTTGCTTAATCTGCACACCTAAGAAGAACTTAAGCTCTCCCATTAGGCTCATTTCAAATTCTCCTTTCATCAATTCAGAAAATTCTTGACACATCTTCTCATTAGAATATCCAAAAATGATATCATCAACATAGATTTGCACAATCAGAAGATCCTTCTTAGAGGATTTTCTGAATAAAGTTGTGTCAATTTTTCCTCTAGAAAAATCATTTTTTAGCAGAAAATTGCTTAACCTTTCATACCATGCTCTAGGTGCTTGCTTAAGTCCATATAGATCCTTGGTTAGTTTGAAAACATAATTTGGATTTTTTTATCAGCAAACCTAGGAGGTTTGTGTACATATACCTCCTCATTTATGAAACCATTCAACAATGCACTTTTAACATCCATTTGGTAAAGTTTAAAGTTTTTATAGGTAGCAAAAGCAAGAAGAATTCTAATAGCTTCTAATCTAGCTACGGGTGCAAAGGTTTCATCAAAATCTATACCTTCTTGTTGGTTATAACCTTGTACAACTAACCTTGCTTTGTTCCTTACTACTTTACCTTCTTCATTCATTTTATTTCTGAAAACCCACTTAGTTCCTATGACTGAATGATCTTTTGGTGGAGGAACAAGAGTCCAAACTTCATTTTTCTCAAATTGATCTGATTCTTCTTTCATTGCTTCTACCCAAGAATCATCATCTAAAGCTTCATTAATGTTTTTAGGTTCAATTTGAGATACCAGAGTTATTCCATTTTCATTTTTTCTGACTTGAGACCTAGTTCTTACACCTTCTGAGATGCTTCCAATGATTTGGTTATGAGGATGTGCTGAAACTTGTCTCCAACTTTTTGGAATTTCTTCTCTATCATGACTTTTTGAATCATGAGAGAATTCTTCTTTTTCAGATGATTCTTCTAGAGATTTTTCAATCTTAGAAGATATCTTCTGATGTGCAGTATTTTTTATCAGATTCATCATCTTAATCAGTGTTGACTTTTCCTTCAGAAGATATGTTAGAATCATTGAAAATAATATGCATGCTTTCTTTTATGGTTTGATTCTTGATGTTATAAACTCTATAAGCTTTTGATATGGTTGAGTATCCTAGAAAGATGGCTTTTTCAGATTTAGCATCAAATTTCTCAAGATTTTCTTTGTTGTTTAAAATATAACAATCACATCCAAACACATGAAAATATGAAATGTTAGACTTTCTTCCTTTCCACAATTCATATGGAGTCTTATTCAATATGCTTCTGATAGAAACTCTATTGAGGATGTAACATGAGGTGGCGACTGCCTCAGCCCAAAATTATTTTTGAATCCCACTATCACTCAAAAGAGTTCTAGCTATTTCTTGAAGAGTTCTATTTTTCCTTTCCACAACTCCATTTTGTTGAGGAGTTCTAGGACAAGAAAAGTTATGAGAGATTCCATTTTCATAAAAAAAAATATTTTGAAAGAGAAATTTTCAAATTCACCCCATGGTCACTTCTAATAGAAGCAATTTGTTGACCACTTTCATTTTGTATCTTCTTAGAGAAGATTCTGAAAGCATCAAAGGACTCATCCTTGGTGGTGAGGAATAATACCCATGTGAATCTAGAGTAGTCATCCACAATGACAAGTCCATACATTTTCCCACCAATGCTAGGAGTTTTGGTAGGACCAAATAAATCAATATGTAGTAGTACAGTGTCCTTTTGTGGTCACAACATTTTTGGGATGAAAATTTGAGTGTGTTCGTTTTCCCTTTACACATGCTTCACATACTTTATCTTTATCAAACTTAATTTTAGGCAAACCTCTAACTAGTTCTAGTTTCAATAGTTTTGAAATAGTTTTCATATTCAAATGTCCTACTTTTCTATGCCAAATCCACTTATCATTTTCAAATGAAGCAAAACATGTGAGATCGGATAATTCTTCTAAGCATATGCTATAGAGATTTTTATTTCTAGTTCCAGAAAATAGGACTTTCTTAGTGGATGACTCTCTAATTACACATAATGTATGTTGAAACATAACTTCATAGCCACTGTCACATAACTGACTTAATTATGCTAAGAAGATTATGCTGTAAACCTTCCACATAGTAAACATTGTTAATTTGGGCAGAATTGGTCATACCTATCTTGCCAATTCCTTTTATGTGGGCCTTGTTATTGTCTCCAAAAGTGACCAAGGCCGAATGTCACTGAACCATTGACAAAATAAATCATCTAATTCTTTCAACAATTGCATAAAATATTCATCATCATGTGACTGAATGAGAACCAAATCACCACCCATCGGTGTTATCACTAAAGAATTAATTCCTTCAGCAATGATTTTATCCTGCAACAAAGAAACCTTAACTACTTGTTGTACTTGTCCCACGTAACTTTTAGTTAACAGATTCACCACCTCTTCATCCACTTGAAATTCCAAGCCATTCCAATTCAAATCATTATTGCCCGGTGAAACATTTTTTTGGTTTTGGTTGCCACCTCGGTTTTGTATCCCCTCTAACAGCATCTATGTAGCTTTTACCCTTCATCACCCTTCCTTTGTTATATATTTCCCCATTTTTCTTCCTTTGATCATTACTTTTCGACCCATTCATCAACTCTTCATTGACAAAACCAAATTGCTTGAACCTTGAAATATTCACATGAAGTTTGTAACTGTCAATCCATATCTTCCTCAGCCTCTCTTCCTTTCCAATTGGATCATAATTATCTTTAAACCTTACAAAACCAAATTGATTCCCTCTCTTATCAAGCTTTCTAGGAATGTAAACATTGGAAACATTTCCTCCCCATAACACAAACACCTTCCAGAGAGCCTCTACTCCATAATCATCCGGGAAGTTGGTGAAGAAAAAATATGTTACCTCCTCTCCAAATCTTTGTTTATTTTCTGTCCCTTGCCATCTTCGGTCTCCAATGTAATCCTTTGGTGGTCGAGTATCCTTTGATGTCTTCTGCAGTCTCTGTCCCGGTTGCATCCCTTTCCTTCTTCGTGATCTCACCAAGGTCCATTCTCTCTATCTCTCTCACTCATTCTCTCTCTATCCAAAAAAAAATCACGACATTAATTACATCTGTAAATGTTACACACTCCAGTACAAACTTTCTATTTTTGATTTCTTAATCAGTCACCCGGAGACACTTGTTTAGCTTTTTTCCTTATAACTATAGTTATTTTGATCACTACTATTTCCTAGAAGTAGATCAGGTCATAATAGAATTGTAATTCTAAAAATATTGTTGACAGTTAATCATTTATAAACTCCTCCATGTATTATTTGTTATTATAATTTATATTTTAAAATAATGAAATTATATTTTTTAATATATTATTGTGACCATAATATTCAAATTATAATTATAATTATTTTTCATATTTATTTATTATTTGTATATAATATTATAAATATAAAATATTAATAAACCCGTACACATGCTATATTATTTATTGTAGTAAAATTGCCTTGAAATAATTAAATTTTCTATTAAAACACCAAATGTAATACAATACGATTAGTATGCCAAGAGAGATTTGGTTGCAAATTACAATGAAAATGACTTGTGATCAAGGACGTAGTCAGGAATTATTTTTTGGGGGGCCGGAATAAAATATTAAAAAGGGTTACATATATTTTTGGTCCCTCAAAATACGATGAAATTTGGTTTTGGTCCCTCATTTATTTTTTCATTGATTTTGGTTCTCCATTTTTTTCAAATCACATGCTTTTAGTCCAAATTATTAATTGTACTTTGTTAATTCACTTTCGCAGTTTCCCCACGATTTTTTCCGAATAAAAATTTATAGAAATTTCTTGCGATTTTTTCTCTAGAAAATTAATGTGTAGTAAATTTAAAAAAAAAACTACAATTTTTTTTACATAAAAATGTTGCTATAAAATTTATTTTCTTTCTTATAAAAAAAATATATAGTAAATTTCCCGCAAATTTTAGAATGTAAACGATATTTCCTTTGAATTTTGAAATCTACAAGAAATTTCGAAAGAAAATACATAGAAAAATTTACAAGAAATATCAATATGTCATCACTTAGCGAAATATAACTAACGACGAGGACTAAAATCATGTGATTTTAAAAAATGGAGGACCAAAACCAATAAAGAAATAAATGAGGGACCAAAACCAAATTTTGATATATTTTGAGGGACTAAAAACATATTTAACCCTATTAAAAATTATGATAAAAATATTAAATAATTTCAGTTAAGAATAGTAAATTTTATTTAAATGAAACACTTCGTTACTTCATCTGCAT
The DNA here is from genome assembly GCA_026901365.1 of Sesbania bispinosa. Taxonomy (NCBI): domain Eukaryota; kingdom Viridiplantae; phylum Streptophyta; class Magnoliopsida; order Fabales; family Fabaceae; genus Sesbania; species Sesbania bispinosa. Next base: position 1,138,438 of record QLOH01000153.1, read on the forward strand.
GAAATTTCTCAATAAGTTGACAAATTTGTTCAATATCAAATAATTTTAAAGAGTCTTTGGGATCTAAAATTGAACCAGGTATAAGAAGTTCAATTGCATTTATATTAAATCTTTTATTTAATTCAGATAATTGCAAATCAAATTTTTAGTTTTTCTTATCACGTAATTCTAAAAAACATATTCAAATCAAACAAAATCTTTTTTAGTGTTATATTATGTTACCTAATGATATTTTCTCCCATCTTTCCTATTCTTCAAAATGCTCGCATGTTTCCCCTTTTGACCTTTTTACTTTTTATAGAATAATATTTCTAATAAAATCTTATTTATAATTTTGAATATTATATTATCTTTTCTACAGAATCTACGAGAATCTACGAAAAGAAGTACTTAATACTTAATACTACAGAATCTACGAAATTTTTAGGGAAACCGAAGTAACAGTTCATAAAATATATTATACGGAACCTATATAATTAATAAAAAATTTCAAAATTTTTGTGGGGGGCCGTGGCCCTGCCAGCCCCCTTAGCTACGCCCCTACTTGTGATGCTGGATAAATTTAATTTTACGTGCAATGTTAAAGTTAAAATTCTAGATTCATCACTTTAAGAATAGCTTTGTACAGTGGCTTCTATGTCCATTTGTGTGAAAAAAGATTTGTCGATTTTAATAATGTCAGTTCAAAATATAAATTATGAAATTTTATTATTATACTTTTTAATATAATTAATATTTTTTATAAATTCTTTTTCATTTTAAATGTTTTTCATCCGTTATAAACCAAAAAATATATAAATATTATTTTATGGTCACACAAAGTGTTATCATCACAGTCAGTCCGCAGAAATATGTATGGCTGGTATCTTCCGAAAGCTGTAGTCCAATAATTCATGTACTAGCTAGTTATAAGCCACCAAAAAAAAAGCTAGTTATATTTCACAAATTATATAGTGTATTTTATTGGTATCATGAGTGTGTGTAGCCCAACATATATGTAGGCCTAAAGGAAACTATAAAATAGAAGTATAATTTTAAAAGATAAAAGATAAAAAAATGACATGTATTTTTTTAAAAAAATATGAGATTATTTTTAAGAAAAGAAACTTTTGTTAAATTAAAAATTTTATTTTTCATAAGAATTTTGTTTTAATTATTATGTAGTAACTAATAATTAGTAATAGCTAGTTTTTATATTTGATATCAAGATTTTATTAAATTTAATTTGGGTAAAATGTGTTTTTAATCCTTATAAATTTAAGTATATTTGAGTTTGGTTCTTAAAATTTAAAACCAATGTGTTGAGTTTGTCTTTTCTTAAAATCATATCAAATTAATCCTTAGCGCCCTCTCGCTAGGGATTAAAAATATACCTGATAAGAAATACTCGAGACCAAAAACACACCTGATAAAAATTAATTTCGGGTGATTTAATAAAGAGAGAGACTCAACACACCAATTTTAAATTATAAGAACTAAAATCAAATTTATTTAATTTTACATAAACTACAAACATATTTATCCTTAATTTTAATATATGAAATATATAAAAATAATTTGAGATCTTATAACATGGAAAATCTAAAGCGATTGATTTATCGGCCTCCCCTCGGGCCGACCCTGGGTAATCCAATTTAATTTATATATAAAATTTAATTTTTTAATTAGTATTATTCAATAGTGTGCATATTTTTTAAAAGAAAATACTTGTAAATTTGTTTTAAAATTTAAAGTTCTTCATGGGTTTTAAAAAAAATTGAAGCATTGAATAATGTATAGTATTAGAAAAATGGGTAAAATAACATTTTAGTCCCTATAAAATGTCCGAGTTTTGATTTTCGTCCCCGAAAAACTTTTCTTTTTTATTTCATCCTTATAAAATATATATGCTATTTGTTTAGTCTCTGATGTTGATTCTACTGTTAATTGTGGATGTGTCGAAAGCCCATAATAGTCAACAATACTTCATAAGTACCCTAACACATTATATAAGAGTGTCAGCTCCCTTAAACTCATTTAGAGAGTCAAATCTCATGGTCAATTTTGAAATGAAATTCTTTGTACATTTCCTCCTTCATATATATCACAAATAGCCTTTGAATGTATTTAAGGAGGTTAACACTATTGTATAATGTGTCAGGGTACAATATATATGATTACTAATTATGATGGGCATTCGATACATTCGTAATTAATAGTGGAATCAATAGCAGAGACTAAAAAAATAGCTTAAATATTTTATAAGTATTAAATAAAAAAAAATTTTAAAGACCAAAATCAAAACTCAGGTATTTTATAGGGACTAAAATGTTATTTTAGTGCTAAAAATTAATGTCACGTTGACGATATATAACACGAGTTGGAATATCTTATGAGAGAAAATAAATAAATGGTCGTTTGTAGTTTTGACTTCTAGTGGACTTGTATTGTAACCATTTTTAGCAAACAAAACAAAACGTGTGAAACATTGAAGATATTTTTAGTAATATCAATTAAATTAATAAGTAGTTCTAATAAAGTAGGTAGGTTCGATCCTTTACCTATATTTGGAAGAAAGCCTCCTTTCCTTTCTTGAAATTCAGCCAGCATTCTAAGTCAGGTTCTCTTCCTTTCTCTCTCTTTTCTTCCGTTCTCGCTCTTTCATTTTCCATACTCCTGAACGTCTTTTGAAGCTTGAATGCTGTAATGCTTTCTTTCTATTTTTGGTAATTAACATCTGTTTTCATTTTTATATATTTTTCTTCTCCTGTTTTCACTAATCTAGATAGCGCTGCTGTGCAGAAATCCGCATCCACTATTTCTTAGTACAATAAATAATTTTAGCCTTTTTCATGCTAATGAGCTTCTTTTTCTCTTTCTGTATTATTTTAGCCAGATCTAAAACTGGATTTTTTTCTCTAGGGTTTTGAACTTCTGTGATGACTTCGACTATTTCTTAGTACAATAAATAATTTAATTTGTTTATGTGCATATTATGATGAGAAAATGCTGAGGGGGAAAATTAATAAAAATGACTTTTTGATTAGAGAGAGATATTTGAGATGGCGAGGCAGAAGATAAAGATCAAGAAAATTGACAACGTAACGGCGAGGCAAGTGACGTTTTCAAAGAGAAGGAGAGGGATCTTCAAGAAAGCTGAAGAGCTTTCTGTGCTGTGCGATGCTGAGGTTGGTCTTGTTATTTTCTCAGCTACTGGGAAGCTTTATGAATACGCTAGTTCCAGGTATGGCACTGTTTTCACTTTACTTTCAATTAGGAATTAGGTAGATACAGAACATATTTAATTTAACGTTAAAATGTGATAAATTCGCGTTTCTATTATTAAAAATATTATTAGAAATAATTATGATGAGAAATTCAAACTTTAAGTTGATAAAAGTTGATCAGTTTAAATACTAAACTAAACAAGATAAAGACTCCGTTATATTACTCAAGTAGCAATTGAGCCGTACTTGATATTCTCAAGTTGTCAGTGATAATTGATGTGTTTCATCATTTCTGCGTGTGAGAGAGGAAGAGAAAAAAGGAGAGAGAAAGAGACGAAGCTAGCTTGGATGCAATGTGATATGCCTAGTATAACTTCCTCTTGCCCCACTTCTTTAATTTTTCCTAATTTTATGGAAAATTATTATAGTTTATTGGAGTTTTTGGGGGTGGGAGTTGTGACTATGACTTGTGGGAAAAACAGGCTAGACTAGCTAAGGTACTTACCTAGATATATATTATATACATTGATATATGGGCTTTGTTTAAATGTATTATAGTATATAGTTGTAATATAATATGCAAGATCTTATGTATTAAGTGGATTAGAATATTCGCTTCGATATATATATATAGGCTATAGCCTATATTTTGTAGATATGGGCTAATCTCTTAGTTATGTTTTGATATGTAAGTAAAAATCATAGTAAATAGTAATTTTTATTATATTGTTGGATATATATACATCATCAATGTGGAAACAAAGCTTTATTTTATCATTCCAATAATATTGTGTTATCAAATCATTTATTAAATTTAATAACAGATATTGAGTGATATTTATTAAATAATATAACTATACATATATGATTGTATGATATCATAAACATTAACAATGTATTCATTAAATCATATATTAATTTAGATATTTTTATGATAGAATTATGAACAAATTATTTTCATCCCATACTTCTCAAATTGGAGAGAAAGCAAAGATATTGAATGGAATGAGATGAAATGGATTCTATCACAAATTCCATTCTATTATAAACAATACAAATAATACAATTTTTTATCATTCTATTCTAGTTTATTTCATTCCATTCTTATAGTGCTAAATCTCAGCTCCGACTTAATTAAGTTTTTATATATTCGAGTTATACATCCCCATTCTTTTGACCGTATTGATCTATATATTGTAGAGTATTAACATGCTCTAGCTAAACTCACATCTAACAATTTTTTGCATGGTTTCTGGCAATTTATTTTGTTTGAAAGTACAATAAGCTTTGTGAGAAGTCATTTCCTTGACACAAAACTTAGTACAATCAAAATTATCTTTTACACTCTACGTACTAGATAGAGAGAAATAAGGTGAAGAGAAATAGGAAAGAGAAAAATAGGTGAAAAATAGAGAAAAAAATTGAGTTGTTTGATAAAAAAGAAATAGAGGTTAAATAGCATGGAAATAAAATTGTATTTTTATTTGGTACGAGAGGAATAATGAAAGAAATTGGATTATAATTTATAAAGACCAAAATATTCATTAATAAATATTTTTAAGTAAAATTTATAAAAAAAATTAAAATATTTAACTTTATAAATAATATGTAATTAACTTATGTAAAATCAATAAATTTATATTAAAAACTAATTAATTTTGTAAGTTATGGAAGGTTGTTATGGAGGGTTGCAAGCACACATTGTGTTATTGAGAAAGGGCATCAGTGGTAAAAAAAAAATCTCTAATCCATTCTCTCCATCTTAATTAGGCGATATTTCTTCATCATTTCTCCTTTGATTTGAGAAGAAATTAATTTTTAGTATGGGATCCACCTCTATCAATTCCTTTCTTCACTAATTTCTATACCAAATATATATTAATCCATTTCCCTTCCCATCCCTTCCCTCTATTTCTTTTCTCTCGCCTAATTTCTTCTTCAATATAAACAGTGTTAATGTTATATTTTTATGATAATCTTGAAAACAATGTACCCAAGATTGAGTGCACACATTTTTTTCAATGCTATATATATTAATAATAATAATAAAGTCATAAATGAAGACCACACAACTTACCTTGAAGCTAGTCGTGGCGTGAAATCACGGCTTATTATATATATCTTCTTTGGCAATAATATACAAGAGAACAAATTGTGGTTATGAATGAATTTAAAATAACTGGGAAATAAATTGATATATGCCTATTTATAATTTGCATCATTTATAAATAAATCTAAAATTATACCAAATTAAGAATAACCAAATGTAATTGCACGAGTATAAAAGCACTATGATATGCAAATACTTATCAAAAGTATTTGCATTATAGTACTTTCATGATTGAACGGGCAATTCTACACATTCTAGAAATTTTAAAACAAAAAGTTTGGTTTAATTAATTTTTTACAAGTATTCTTTACATGTGATCGCGTAAAAAAATTATAACAACTTTTCTTACATGCCGGACCGGCCCAACATGTAGTGAGACTTCAAGCAAACATTCATTTTGGAGCCTTTTTAAATATATGAGGTGAAGAAAATGGGCCTTAAAATTTAAAATTCATTTAGCAAGAATTGAGCCATCAACCCTTGAGGAGAAAAATCAATTTCTAAACCAATAAACTAGGCCTAATTATAATAATATTTTTTATTTTTTATATAAAGGATGTTACTAACAATCGGGGGCCTAAAGCAAGGGTTTCAGGAGCCTTACCCTTGGGTCGGCCCTGCTTACATGATGGTTCACGTACGTGCTCCTGAATAAGAATTATACTGTCTACGCGTGGAGTGCCTGGTTGCTGCATATTGTATTCAATGAAGCGGAACAATTCTAGAGTAATGCTTTTAGCAAGATACTGCTGTGAAAACTCTTCAGCATATCTTTGAGAGGGAAAAGCTATGAGCTAGAGAGAAAACTTTCTGAATGTGAATTCTTTTATAGATTGAAAAAGTGTACAGAGGAAACTTATATACAAGCACATTCTGAAGAGTGAAAAAGAAAAGTAAAGCTAATTACTTAACTGCCTAATAGAACAGAAAATGAAAGCTAATAGAAAAACCACTCGGCTAACTAACAGAAAGTTAAAAAATAATTTTTAACTTAATAACTTCAACATCCCCCTCAAGCTGGAATGTGGATGTTGAGCATTCCAAGCTTGGAAATGATATGTTGGAAAGGTCCAGGAGATAGAGGTTTGGTGAGCACATCAGCTACTTGAGAAGTAAAAGAAACTGGTAGAAGATGAAGGAACCCATAATGGACCTTATCCCGTACAACATGGCAATCCAATTCTATGTGTTTTGTCCATTCATGAAATACTGGATTAGTGGCAATATGGATAGCTAAACGATTGTCACAATAGAGCACAATAGGATCAAATTCAACAAGCTGCAGATCCTTAAGTAAATATAAGACAACCATTGGGCTTCACATGTGGCATGAGCAAGAGCCCTATATTCTGCCTCAGAAGATGAACGAGCCACCACTTGTTGCTTCTTGCTCTTCCATGAAATGAGAGCATCGTCGGCCTAAGAAAAAAAACCACTTATGGATCTTTTGGTATCAGGACATGATCCCCAATCAGAATCGCTAAAACCAGTGAGCTTCAAATTTGAATGTGTAGGGAACAACAAGCCTTAACAGGTGAAGACTTGATGTATTTCAAAACTCTGAGAGCAGCTTGGTAGTGATGATCACTAGGGCAATCCAGAAATTGACTAAGTTGACTAACTGAGAAGGAGATGTTAGGCCTAGTACTTGTGAGGTATAGCAACTTCCCAACTAGTCTTTTATATGAAGTGACATCATGATAAGGAGAACTAAGACTTTTGTGTAATCTGACAGAATTGTCCATAGGAGTGCTGACAGGTTTAGAACCATGTAATCCAGTATCAGATAATAGATCCAGTGCATACTTCCGTTGGTGTAATACAATCCCTTCATTGGACCTTGCAATTTCAAAGCCAAGAAAAAACTTCAAATTACCAAGATCTTTGATGCTGAACTTCTCATAAAGGACTTGTTTTACAGCAGTAATCTCTAATAAATCATTACTTGCAACTACTAAGTCATCAACACAAACTAGGATAACTGTGAAGGAAGAAGAATGAGACCTAGTAAACAAGGAATAATCAGCCTTAGATTATGTATTTCCAGAAGTAATTAGTGTCTCTGTTAGTTTTTCATTCCACTTCTTGCTAACTTGTTTTAAGCCATAAAGAGACTTCTTTAATCTGCATACAACATCAGAATTAGGCACAGAAAGGCCAGGAGGAGGAGCCATATAAACTTCTTCTTTCAAGTCACCATGGAGAAAAACTGTGTTTACATCAAGTTGATGTAAGAACCAGTTGTGAGCAGCTGCAAGAGAAAGAAGTACACGAATTGTGGTCAATTTTACCACTAGACTAAATGTCTCTAAGTACTATATTCTAACAATTTGGGTGTAACCCTTGGCTACCAATCTCACCTTGTATCTTTCCACAGATCCATCAGCATTATGTTTGATTTTAAACACCCACTTGCAGCCCACTACCTTCTTACCAACAGGAAGTGATGTCAATTCCCAAGTGTGATTTCTGTCCAAAGCATTCAACTCAAATTGAATAGCATCCTGCCAATGAGACTCAACAATTGCTTCTTGATAACATTTATGCTCAACAAGAGAAGATACAGCTAAGGAAAATGTATTGTATGATGGGGATAATGTCATAGGATAGAACTAAGGTTAAAGGATATTTTGGTGTTGAATGAGCTGAAACAGTGGTGTTGTTAAGTAAAGAACAATGATAGTATTGCAAGTATGAGGGAGGTTTTCTGACTCTGTGAGATTGTCTAGGAGGTTGAATTTCTGGTGTAGTATGTGATTCAATAGGTATGGTTGGTTGAGGTATGGTTTCATGTATGATTTCAGGAATAGGGAAAATAGTGGGCTGTAAAAAATCTGGCTGGCTTGATGAAGATGAAGTGTTTAAGTTAGAGAAGGGAAAAAAGGTGTTCATAAAATATTGTGTTTCTGGAAACAAATAGCTCTCTTGTTTTGATATCAAACAACAATGAACCTTTAGTGTGAGACTTATAACCAAGGAATACAAAACTTCTAGATATGGTATCTAGCTTCTTCCTCCCTGCAACCAAAGTAGAAGCATAACACAAACATCCAAAAATCTTGAGGTTAGAAATGTTTGTTGGACTACCATAAAGAATTTGGTAAGGTGTTTGATTGGACAAAAATCTAGTTGGTTGTCTATTGATCAGATACACAGCATGTGCAACACCATAATTCCAAAAGTACTTGGGCATACTAGATTGTAACATAGGAACTCTAGTCACTCTTAGGATATGTTGATGCTTCCTTTCAACAATTTCATTCTATTGAGGGGTTTCAACACAGATTCTCTGGTGAATAATACCTCTAGAATCATAGAATGATGAGAGATTAAATTCAGGTCCACTATCTCACCTACCACACTTCACCTTGGATCCAAATTGAGTAAGAACCATCTCTACAAAACATTGGATGAGTGAAGAAAATTGTTCTTTGTTTTTCATAAAATAAATCAATGTAAATCTTGATCTATCATCCACAATAGTGAGAAAGTACCTACGACCACTCAAAGTGGGAATGGATATACGACCCAGATATCAACATGAATTAAATAAAAATGTGAGATGATCATGTGAAGTGCTTAAGGAAAAAGGAAGTTTCTTCTATTTTGCTAAATGGCAAGTAGCACAAGGATCTTTTATTCTCTTATAGATATTAAAGGAATATTGAGTCTGCATTATTACAAGTTTGGCATGAGCGGGATGCCCAAGTCTCAAATGCCACAAATTATTATCATAACTACAGAAATTGTTTACACTAAACAATTGTAAATTGGAAGGAACATCTAAAAATGTTGGATATGTTAGAACATATAAACCTTCTTGAGCTTTAACTGCACTAATTATCCTCAAGCTCTTGAGGTCCTGGATTTCACATTTAGACTCAGGGAACTCAAATTTGAATTGTAAACTAGTTGTAAGCCTTGATACTGAAATCAAATTAAAATTGAATGATGGCACATATAGCACATCAATGAGGAAAAGATCATTGGAGAAAAAAATATGTCCACGCAAAGAAGTGTTAACTTTGCTCCCATCAGAGAGATTAAATAGTGATAGGATCGATCTTTCTAAAAGATTGAAAACATTGTGATGAAGAACACACAGTCTGTTGCACCTGTGTCAATAATCCATGATGAATTCTTTGAAACTGGCTTATTCATACCTTGTATTTTGCTATGCCCAGGTTGTTTCGAAATGGTAGCAATCTGATTCATAGAGTGTTAATTATTCTGTTGAATCATGGCAAGAATTGCCTTATGTTGAGCAGGTATAAAGAACAAATTGGAATCTGCATTTTAGCTTCTTTCTTTTTGATTTTGAGACACTATGCTTGATTTATCATCTTCATCATAATCTTGACCTTCTTCATTAGAACGCAAATTGTTAATCTGCACTCCTTTCTTAAAATGAGGTGGAAATCCATGTTTCCTATAACAATGATCAACAGCGTGTCCAGTCCTATTACAATAAGAACAAATCTTTTGTCCTTTGCCTCCTCTTCCCAGGACTTGAACTATAAGATCTGAAACCTCTGCCTCTTGATCTTCCTCTTCCAATATAATTTCCTTCAGTTGCACTCACAAGAACCTTGGCTTCTTCTGAATTGCAATTGGCTCCAAATTGCCTTTCTTGTTGAATCAACATAGAAAATTAATGCCTTAGCAATAGTAGGAAGATGTTCCATCAACATTATTTGAGATCTGACTATAGAATACTCTTCATTCAATCCTCTCGAGAAACACATGACATAATCATTTTCTCTATGGATTTGATAGTTGAAACTAATGCACAACTGCAATTTACCTCACAAGTACAACTAGGTATTGGCCTGAAATTATCGAATTCTTGCCAAAGAATCTTCAATTGAGTGTAATAGCTAGTGATACTAAGATCTTTCTGCTTAAAGGAGTATATTTCCTCTTGTAATTCAAAGATACGAAACACATCACCTTGATAATATCTCGCATGTAAATCACTCCAGATTTCTTCTGCAGTATCCATCCGAAGAATGCTTTGAGCTATTTCTTCATTTACAGAATGAACAATCAATGAAATAACCATCGTATTACATCTTTTCCATGAAATGCTCATCGGATCTCCATTTTCTGGATTTGGAAGGCTTCCATAAAAAAACTGTAACTTATTCTTCAAATCCAATGCCATTTCCATGGCTCTTGACCAGGAATGATAATTGTCACCAACAAGAACACTCAAAACCAGAGTAGACGCTGGATTCTCATTTGGATGCATGTAATAAGGATTCAACAAATCAATATTAGCGTTCGCCATCTTCGAACGAAGATGAGATAAATTAAGAATCAAAAGAAACAAGTTGAAGAAACAAGAATCAGAGAAGGAATATGCAGAAGTAGCTATGGCAGAGCTCCTAAGAAAGGAGTAATGTGAAAACTCTTCAACATATCTTTGAGAGGGGAAAGGCTACAAGAGAGAAAACTTTCTGAATGTGAATTCTCTGATTAGATTGAAAAAGTATACAAAGGAAGCTTATATACAACCACACTCTGAAGGGTGAAAAGTTAACTACTTAACTACCTAATAAAACAGAAAAGGAAAGCTAACAGAAAAACCACTCAACTAACTAACAGAACGTTAAAAAATAACTTTTAACTTAACAACTTCAACAACTTCATTACTAAAACTAGCTAGCTAGATAACTCAACGTTTCAAATGTTTACAATGAATTTATAGATGCCCATCAAACCAAAGCACCCTTTAATAAACTTTTTCTATTCTAGGCTAGGATTAAAATAAAATGACTTAAATAACAAAGAACAATAAATATTCTCAAACAAAATACAATTCTAGAGTGTGAAAGCTGGTTAACTCGCTTGTAGACTCGATTTTCGTCAAATTCAGGTGGGCTCGTACTGATTTGGTCAAACTCGGTCAAAATCGTGAGTCAATGACTGAGTTAGTGAGTGTATAAAATGTCACATAAGCTAACCCAAAAATATGCGTTTCACTTAGGTTTCTTCCCGTTTTCGTGTGTTCCAGCCAGCTACCCCATTCACATATCAGTAAAACTCTATTATATTGGACGAGTTCTCAAGCCCTCACAATTGCATCACTCTGTCTCCCTACTTTGGCAACATGTAGAGCTCCATTTCGGACAATGTGCCTCTCACATATCTGGATTAAACTTGATAAACTTTCTCCAATTGTAACTAGATTTTTCCGAAGCTGGGTGACTAAATAAATAGTCAGCATCAATTGCTTTAATTTCTTTCCTAAATTTATAATAAGTCATTATCAGGGTCCATTTAATTTTATAAACATTTTCTATTTTTATTTCCTATTTTTTAGTTTTAATTACAGAATTATTCTCAGTTTTAGTTATAAAAATATTATAGTGCCACTACATATATATTAGTGTTTAATCTACTAACCTTAAATGGTGTGAGGGTTGGGAAAGCCTTTTGCAACATGTTTATTTCTATAATTTCGGATTCAATCCATGCATTAGATTTTCTTTCTTAATTCTTCATCCTTAATTAGTGTTTTGGTTTGGGAAAGTATGAAGGGCATAATTACAAGGTATAAACAGCACTCTCAAAGCATCAACGAATTGGACAGACCTCTAGAACTGCAGGTAGTATTTCTAAATTTAACTCATATGAAGTCCAAATTGTAAAATTAAATATGTTTACATAATTGCTTTAATTTATTTTTCTTCATGATCTCTAGCATTATTTATGCATTTTTATATCTTTTTTGAAAAATAAATTCTGGTTTATCAAACAGTGATGTAATTAATCAAACTCCCTCTTAATACTCATATTAATTAGGTTGTACGCTTTCAATCAAGTTCTATAAATTGTTGATAGTTTTACTAATAATTGGCAGTTCTGTGGTTTATTTCAGCTAGAGAATAATAACAAGATAGCTGAATTGCATAAGGAAGTTGCTGATAAAACCCAACAACTAAGGTTTACCAATTTTCTTAAAGTGAACAAGAGTTAAAATATAAAAAATTAAAATGCCTTTAGGTTTGTGTGTAAAGTTCAGTATTTATATATTTTGATCAGGAGGATAAAAGGTGAGGATTTTCAAGGGCTAAACTTGGATGATTTGCAGCAACTGGAGAAAACACTTGAAACGGGACTCAAGCGCGTGATTGAGATCAAGGTATGTATAAGGTCACTTGATGAATTTAGACAAATCCTTTGGTTTATACTATAATGCATTGCAACCTTTACTTTCAGGAAAAGAAGATTATGGATGAGATTGTTGCACTTCAGAAGAAGGTTTGTTGGTAGTTTTTAATTACGTACATTTGTAATACATTGGAACTCTGATGATTTTACCTTAATTTCTTAACTTTCTTTGTATTCTTTAATCATGTGGCAAATTAAAGGGAAACACGTTAGAAGAGGAGAACAACCATTTGAAGCAAAAGGTATGAGTCTTAGAAATAAGAATTTCATTGTATAATTGTTTATTTTGAGAAAAAGTCATTTTCCCTTGAAGGTCTATTGAATAGAGAAATAAGATATAAAAACAACAAAATCACAACATAAGATTAATTATCGTGGATAATTTTAAATTTGGAGAAAAATAACCACGGTGGTTATTATCTAAAGACAAACAGAGAAAATTATCACTATGTGAAAATTTTTACTATTACACGGACACTTCTATATTTAAACTACTTTTCATATAATACTCCAAAATTATATATAGAGGAAGAAAGCTAGATATAAGTTTAAGTGGTTCTAACTTGGGGTGTGTAGAACCAAAGAACTTGAATCCAATATATAGCATCGGCCTCCTCCTTCCCTTGCGATCCTAGAAATGTGGGACTAATTTCAATCAACCCCAACATATATATATATATATATATATATATATATATATATATATATGCACCACTCCAATATAGCTTCTATAACCTTATCAAAAGAGGCTTGTAACCTTACTATGACATTACTTATAATCCATTCGTTTAGTTTGTAACAAGGGATGTGATTGAATATTGAAAGTGGTTTGAAATTCTTGTTTCTCCTGTGTTATTTCATATACTGTTATAAGCAATATCATGGTAAGGTTATTACAAAAAGATATTGACAAGATTATTTATAAGCTACACTTAAGGTTCCTTTGAATGTGGAGCGATAATGAGAGGATTGAAAATGGAGGTAAGTGAAAATAAAGGGATAATGAGTGGATTTTTAAATTGTTTGAATCTGAAGAAAAATTAGTGAAAAATGAATGAAAAAATTATGGGAGAGTAAGTGAAAACATGGTATACGTTCCTCCCTTAATTTTCCTTACTCAAACAGCTAGCTTGGTGCAGATGGCTGCTATGCTGTGTAAGGGAAGAAGTCCTTTCCTGGTGGATTCAGATATTACCATGCAGGAAGTTGTCTCATCAGATTCTATGAATAACGTCTGCAGCTGCAATAGTGGCCCTTCTCTTGAAGATGATTCCTCTGACACATCTCTCAAGTTAGGGTAAGCGACTCTGGCATCCACTTAATTAGAAACTAACTCAGAATTAAACTCTGTTTTGCATGTCATTTATTACCGCCACTAAAATTAGCTGTATATTATTATAATTAATTATATTATATGTTAAAAAGTCGTTTGGTCTTTTCAGGTTGCCCTTCCCTAAAAATTGAAATATGACGACAGAGCAGTGAGCGATTCTAACTTATTGGAAGGGTAAATTTGTTTTACTAGTTCCCTAATCATGATTATGGACAAATTAATTTGTGATCACAACTATCTATCTGATTATGGACACGTAAAATCTTATAATGGTATAATTGATCCGGCCGGTGTAAGAAAATTTTCTTCACGTTAGGCGGAAGCAAAGAACTTCTGCGTCAAGCTGCAATAACCTTCTAGTCAAATCTAATATATATATGTAAAACTTAGAGCATGCATGGTTTAAGTTTAGAAGCTTAATATATTATAACATTAATGTCTTTGCAGGTTGTTAATTTAGCTGTTATATATGCGTATAATATTCTAAACTTTATGTCAAGTAGGAGTAGTTTGTCATTCTGCGATCCAAGAATAATTTGATAGGATCCGTTTGTTTGTGCATTTGTATGTAATTAATGTGATCGATCCACAATTATGGATGCATTGTTTGGATTAAGAGAAAGATAGAAGGGAGTTGGTTAGAGAAAAAAAATGAGATAATTTTCTCAGTTTGATTGTGAGAAAAAATAAGGAGAACAAGAATTTTTCTCCTCTCTTTATATTAAAAATAGAATGGAAATGGGAAGGGAAAAGAAAATTTTGTTGAAATAATAAATTAATCCATTTATTTGTCTATCCCCATTATATTAATGAAATGGTGTAAAAGTTATTTAATATAAATATATTTTTTTCAAACCATATATATATATATATATATATATATATATATAACCTTTTGGGAAATGCTACGGTACCCTCTAGTGGGGGAGAGTTTTGGTACCTTCGTTGATCATTTAATCAATTTCTCTCAACTTTCTTAAATGGTCTTAGTATTTTAACAGTTACGTGATAATATTTAATTATTAGAATTTGTATTTTTAATTTTTGAAAAGACTTTTTGACCATGTATATATAACCATTATCATGTATTTTTTATTGTATTTCCCCATTTTTCATATTTTCATTTGTAATACACATGTGTCTCATAATTTAAAATCTACTTTATGTCTTCGAAATAATTTAGAACGGAGTACACACGACTTGTTCATATGTAGTTTTGGTTTTTATGCCTCCATTCAATAAAAAAATAACAAGAAGGTACTAAAACCCTCTCTGACCGGAGGGTACCAAATTGTGACCCTAATCTTTTTAGTTGACCTCTCTATTTTTTTTTTGGGTTAAATGGTTTTACGCCCCTAAGAATATAACAAAATTTGGTTTTGTTCTCCCTTATTTTTTTCATTGGTATTAGTCTTTGTTGTTAGTTATGTTCTACTAAGTGATGACATAATAAATTTTTATGTAAATTTTTCTATGGATTTTTCTTCGAATTTTTCCTGTGAAGTTCAAAATTCATAGAAAATTTTGTTTAGATTCTAAATTTGCGTTCAATTTCCAATGGATTTTTTATAGTAAAGCAAAGAAATATCATGTCAACATTTTTACATAAAAAAATTGGTGGGTTTTTTTAATTTATTACCGATAATTTTTCTAAAGAAAAAAATCATAAGAAAGTTTTGTGAATTTTTACTCGGGAAAACATGTAGTGGAGCTGCAAATGTGACTCAATGAAGTATATATATAATTAACAAGAAGAATTAAAAACATATGATTTTAAAACACAGAGGACCAAAATCAATAAAAAATAAATGAAAGTTCAAATTCAAATTTCATTTCATTTTTAGTGACTAAAAATATATTTAAATTTTTTTTCCTTTCATTATTTTATATTTTTTTGGCATAAACGTAGTACAAGTACGAAGTTTTTTTTCTATATTATTATAAGATGATATAACTAAGATGTCTTAAATTACTTTTAGTACATTGTTTGACTTCCCAATAAATTACTTTTATAGAATATGAAGTTAAATTCCTTTAATAATATATAAAATTTAGTATATAAAAACATAATTACTTATCTAGTTTAAAAGTTTTGCAAAATGATGAAAAGATTCATAATAAGCCTTTTCTTGTTGTTTAAAACTTTTCTCAATGATATAAAAATCAGACCCAATTATTCAATAAAAAAATTGATGAACTGATAAGCTCTATCCTATTCATTCAACCAAAAAAATTGACTAATCTAAAAATTATAGTGAGAATTATTAAGTATTGAATTAAGAGAAGAATGCAACTTGAATTTTATTAGATGCTAGTTGATCTTATGTACAGAGAAAGTAAAACAAAAAATGGAAATCAGTTACAACAAAGAAACAATCAAACTGAAAGATAGCAGAACTAAAAATACTAACTAATATAGAGTCTAATACCCCCCCCCCCTCAAGGTGGGGAATATGTGTTGATAGTTCCCAACATGGAAATGAGAGAGTGAAACTGAGAAATCTTCAAAGGTTTTGTAAAGAGATCTGCAAGCTGATGTTTACTGGGAACATGAGCCAATTTGATGGTTGATGCTTGAACAAGCTCCCGGATAAAATGATAATCAATATCGATGTGTTTTGAACATTCATGATGGGTTGGATTGGAAGCAAGGTGAATTGCAGAAGGTTGTCGCAGAAGACAAGAGTAGCAGGAATCTAAACTTCAAAATGGTGTAGCAACCTTTGAAGCCAAACCACTTCACCAGCGAAAGTGGACAAAGCCTTGTATTCAGCCTCAACTGAGGATTTAGAAACTGCAGATTGCTTCTTTGACTTCCAAGAGATAATGACATCTCCAAGAAAGACATTGAAACATGTGGTAGATCATCTAGTATCCAAACACTAGCCCCAGTTAGCATCAACATATGCAGTAAGTGTAGAGAGGAAACTAAAGGAAATAAAAGACCTTTTCCAGGGGCAGATTTTAAGTATTGGAGAAGATGATGCACAGCTTGAAGATGAGGTTGCATTTCCAATTGTCTTGGACAGTTGGTTGTCCTAAATGACAAAATGGTCATGAAAAAATGGATGGTTAAGGAATCAATATGCAATAATGTGTTGATAGATATAAGACTGAATTTGATATTGGCAATGTAATAGACATTATGAAGGATCAAATCAGAGGTAAGTTGAACAATACCTATAGCCTGAACAACAATGATAGAATTATCAGGTAAGGTGACAATTTTATTATTAACAGGAGCATAGTGTGTGAAAAAATTTAAGGAGTAGGCAATATGAGTGCTTGCACCTGAGTCAAGAATCCAAGAATCAAAATCAAAACAAAACATGACAGGTTTTGTAGAATAGATTATACCTATGTTATCATGAAGAAAAGGACCAGTATTGTGTTGGAGAAGGTTCATGAGTTGATGATATTGTTGTGAAGTTAATTGAAAGTGTGTGTCATCAACAGGAGCAACAACAGAATTGACACTGGATAAGGAAGAATCACCCTGTGATACTAAATTGACTGACTTAGTAGAAAATTTCTTGTAATTTGGTGGATAAACATGAAGCTTGAAGCACATGTCCTTGGTATGTCCAACAAGTCCACAATGCTGACACAGAGGATGATCCTTTCTTGGAAATCTAGATTTGGAATATGTACCTTTTGAGTTAGAATCCGAGCTATTCTTCACTGCAAAGACGGGTTATGATTCTTGGTGAACAACAGAAGTGCCAAGTTCCCTTTGCTTCTCATCTTGAAGAACGAGGGAGAAAACTTGATTAATTGGAGGTATAGGATTCATCGGCAGGATTTGACCTCGAATGTGAGAAAAAGATTCATTGAGACCCATAAGAAAGATCACCACATACTCCATGTGCAAGAAGTCCAAGAAGGGTCGAAGACCACCACAATTACATTCAGCTATTGGTCGGTATTCTCCCAATTTGTCCCACAGAGATTTTAATTTGGTGAAGTATTGGCTAATAGTCAAAGAACCTTGATGGAAAGTGACCAAGTCTTGTAGGAGCTGAAAGATTCTGGGACCATTCTTTTGATGAAATCTGTCACAAATATCGGACCAAATATCAGTGGCAGAGGAGGTAAAGATAACATTCCCAATGATTTCTGATAGCCGGATAGTTGTAGGATCTAGAATTGAGCAAAAACCACCGATTAGAATTGAAAAACAAGCAATAAACAACTTTGTCTCCTAGGATTCTCTTCATAATACTCCTCTCTTTCTCTCCTAGGGGTTTCCTCATAGTAGTCTTCTCTAAACCCTCTAGGTTCCTCACGCCTCCTAGGCCTTCTATGCTCTCTTTCCCTTTCCCTTCTCCTATAGGTATGGCTAGAGTGTCTTTCTCTCCCTCACTACTCTCAGCATGGTACCTATCTTCACTTCTAACCACGTTGTATCTATCCTCACTTCCTCCTTCTCGAGAAGAATGTCTTCTCTCCCTCCTATTCCCACTTAGTTCTTTCCTAAGTTCACTCATCTCATGCCTCATCATTCTGGCCATGTCTTGAATTGCATGTTGCGACTCGGCCCTATACCTCAAAGTTCTAGGTGAAGGAGGTGGTGAGTTTCTACTACCCATTGTTTAAGTTTTTTATTTTTAAGAATTTGGACCTTTCCACTCACTAAGTGTTTACACTCAAGAGAATGTATTCACTCGTGTATGTCACTCTTTTTTGGCTTTTTCTATAATGAAAACTCTCTTGCCTCTTCTACTCGGTTGGAGGTTGGTTAGATTTTGCAAAGACCAACTTGAGACTATGTCTTAACCCTTACCCAAAATAGAAGCGCACCAACAAAAAAAATACCTACTGAAAGCAGATTGGAAAATCCTAAGACAAAACAATGGAGTTGATATGACAAACAAGAAAAGCTGACACTCAAACAAGCTTATACACAAGAACAGACAACAAACAAGACAAGACGGAAGAAATTGCAAAGAGAATTGTTTTTGGTGATTTTTGAAAAAAAAAAGTTGCCAAAATTGTCGTTTTAGAAAAACAGCAAATACAACTCAATTTACAATATACAAAGAAATGAAACAGAAAATTAAAGTAAACTGTCAACTGTATTGTTGGGATAACTTTTTGTTTTTGTTTTTCTATTTTTCTGATTTTTTTTTGAATTTTTTACTCTTTTTGGATGTCTTTGACTTTTTCTTCTTTGTTGTTAACTTTTGCACCTTTTTTGCTTTTTACACCTCTTTTTGTATTTTTTTGGCACGTACGTACTTTTTGTATTTTTCTTGCCTTTTCTTTCTTTTTTTTTGTCTTTTTTCCCAACAGAAAATTACAGAAATTTGTATACAATGAAAAGAAAATAAACTGTAACTACTGTAATATTTTTGGAATTTTCTGACAGTAAACTGGTCCAAATGGTACCAGAAAAGCAAAAATAATGAATAAACTGATTTCTAAAAACTGTGAAAACGTAATGGCAACCTGATTTAAAAAATGACAAAAAAAAATTGCTTAGCACTTCCTTGTTGATTATACAAAAGTGGTATGGTCACAGAAACGCGCTTGGTTCAATTTTAAGATTGGAATTAAAATTTGAAGGAAAATCAACAATTGGAATTTGTTGATATTCTTCCAATACTATGAACCAAAAATCAGCCTAATGGTGAGCGTTTTGCACAATCAAACAGGGAAATTCCAAGGTAGAGATAGCAGTCAATTCAAATTTGCAATCAGAATGCCAATCAAACAGACAAATAGGAGTAGAAAATTGAACAATACATGAGCCAAAAGAATGCGCATAAATGGCAAAGAAAAGAAGAAAAAATTGCGCAAAATAAATGACAAGAAAGTAAAGGGGAAAACTGAAATTAAAAGGATGGGAAGGACAGAAATGTAAATGGCAGAATGTAAAAGGGGATGGCAGAAAGTAAAAGGATGGGGAGAGCAGAAATGTAAAGGGGAAGCAAAAATTAAAAGGATGGGGAGGACTGAAAATAAATGACTGAAAGTAAAGGGGGATGGTAGAAATTAAAAGGATGGGGAGAGCAGAAATGTAAATGGCAAAATGTAAAGGGGAGAGCAGAAATTAAAAGGATGGGGAGAAGCGGAAATTAAATGGCGGAGAATTAAAAGCGGAAAGTAAAGAGATGAATATGGGGGATGAACAATTAATGGTGAAGGGGAGAAAATGTAGGTGAACGATCTTTGGAAAAATGAAGACAACAATGTCTCCTCTTACCACACTTCACCCACAAACAAGCAGTTTATAGCAATTAATTGCAAGAATCACTCAAGAACAAGTATGAGCAATTAAGAGGCATTTAATCAAACACCTATGGGGTGAGAATTAGCGGCCCAAAACAGCCCCCAAACTAGCAAGAAAGCAAGCAATTCAATCAAGACAAACAATGCTGATAGCAGCAGAAAGGCACCTCGGGCCCGGGAAACAGTCCAAGTCCAAGTTACAATTGAAAAGAGGGATGGAATTACACTAAATTGAATGAAAATTCTGCACATATAGGTGCAGCAAAACCGCGCCCAAACAGCCCCAATGTGCTCCAAAAATTGCTCAATCCATCAATCTCTGATTACCAATTGATAGGCGGATAGTTGTAGGATCTAGAATTGAGCAAAAACCACCGATTAGAATTGAAAAACAAGCAATAAAAGGCGTAAAATAGGTGCAGGGCAGCAACTATTTTGGGCGAGAAAATGAAAGAAAATGAGAGAAAATGAAAGAAAAAGTGGAGAGGAAGAAATGGTAGGGATGCCACTGAAGCAGGAATCCACCCACAGCAGATAAGTCCAATCGCCAGACGCCACTAATTCGGGGGAATTAGATAAGTCTCAAAGTATGGTTTGAGCATCAACCACCAAGCCTCACTCAACTCACCAATGGAGGAGAAATTTGGGCATAATGCCTTTACTTAAAATTCAATTGTGTGGAATACATGTGTGAAGGCTCCTTTATATAGGAGAGGAGGGGGAGTGGGGCGGCTTCATGAAGGAAATAAAAGGGGAAAAATAAAATGATGAGTGTAATCCCATCCTAAGAGAGATTTGAACCCAAGCCCCTAAAGGTGTATGGCTAAGCTAAGCCTTAAGCCAATAAACCTCCCAATTATGCGCCCATTTACATAGGAAAATACAAGATGAGTGAATTTTCTATCCTAGGTGGAATTAGAACCCATGACCCTCTACACCTCCTAGTAAGGCAACCTACTAACCACTAAACCCATAGGTAAGTGGCGCCCCTAATTAATAAAATGACAAGGATGTCCTAATTACATCATAAATCCTAATTACATTGATTCCTACTTAAGTTGAGTCTTGCATGTTGACTTTGACTTCTTAGTCAAGGGTTGACTCTCATGAGGAAAGCTCATGATTGGTTCAGCTCCAAACATTTCAAGCAGCTCCAAGTTGATCCTAGCCATTAGCTGTCAGTTCAGAACACCACTGACAAGATGCCATCAATTTCTTTGTTGATAGAATTGAGAATCCATGAAACAACTATACTATTATTGCGCTTCCATGCAGGAGAAAAGGGGGTCGTCTGCAACAAGTTGAGGAATAGATCCATCAACGAATCCAAACTTGTTTCGGCCATTGAGAGCCAATGTCATGGCTCGAGCCCAAGAAGCATAGTTATCTCCATTCAACTGGTAGGAAACAATAGAAGTACCATTGGTGGAATTATCCGAGGGATGGAGAAAGTAGGGATCAGAATGACCTGCCATTGTTGAAAGAATGAGAGGAGGAGGAGGAACAGAGAAAGGTTCTTAACAGAGGAGCATAGCAAAAGGGGAAACTCCTGAATACCATATTAAGTATGGAATTAAGAGAAGAATGCAAATTGAATTTTATTAGATGCTAGTTGATCTTATATACAGAGAAAATAAAACAGAAAATAAAAATAAGTTACAAAAAAGAAACAATAAAACCATACTAACTAACAGAGTCTAATAAGAATTGATAGTCGGTGAAAAGAAAAAACTAGTCTAATTAGTTCAAAAACAATGATGAAGAACTAATTTTAACCGGTTATTTTCTATTTTTCAATTTTTTATTTTACTTAAAAATAATTTCTAGCTGAATAAAGATATGTTAAAACACAGGCAAAGACAAGAATGGGGCTGAATTGTGTTTCTAAAGACTTTTAGTTTTTCTTAAAATTTATTTCAAAAAATAGATTAAAAAATACTTCTAGACATCTAGAGATATATAAGTCTCAGATAAGTGAGTTTTCATAAGGGTATTTTTTAAATGTTTTCACAAGAGTTTGGTTTACCCTAGAATTGTCCTTTTTAGAGTCACTTTTAACCCCGAGTTAAATAAAATAGATATATTAACCGAAATATTAATTAAGATGATAAAGGCGTTAAGAGAACTTGCACATATATTTATTCTAGTTCACTCACAATCACAACCACAATGAATTACATCTAGTCCCTGCGAATCTCGACAAGATTTCCACTCACTTGATCAATAATACAAATATTTTTTTCTTCAAGCCTCTTTAGATTCACAATACACGAGCATTCTTTACACACTAACCTCTTCAGGCTCTAAACATTGTGTTTTTTTTTTAAAAAAAAGAAAGAAAAGATAAGATTTTCTCTAAGAAAAATATCTCCAGAGAAAACTTAATATACGAGAGATTATTGTACTTGGTATACAATTTGAAAGTTTTACAAAAGAAAATGTTGAGTTGCTTTACTCCTATCAATAGGCATGAGCAATGTTGTAATAATAGCTATTAGAGTGCTCATCGCTGCTTTCCATTTTTGTGCAAGACTCAAGTTCTGCAACATGTAAAGTTACCTTTTGGCTTTCCTTCTTCATGGAAGTTAATCTTCTCCAGGTGTAGTGTCTTTTGACTTGAGAAAATTTGAAATGAAAGGTTGACATGCTCCTTCAGATGCCTTTTTCAAAGATGTACTTCAGATAACTGATAAGGTCATCTGAAACTTGAAGATTTTGTCTGAAGTAGCTAAGCTTCTGAACTTTCTGAAACAAGGAAAATTAAGTTTTGATACATTTTTACAAAGAATAATGAAGTTTGTTATCACCAGAATTTAATGGGAGGCTCTTAAGGTCTTAAAGACTTGAGACTCAACATTCTCCCCTTTTTTATGATGACAAATATCATAAACATTATAATAAAAATATTCAGAAAAAGTTAGAAGTGTATTATGAATATGAAAGATCTTCTGAGATAGTTTCCCCTCAAGTTGATATTCCTTAAGTCTTCTTTCTGCAAAATTTCTAAGTCTGCACATTTGATCAAATTTGTTAGTCATAATTACTCTCCCTTTTGTCATCATCAAAAGGAATGATCATTAGAGGAGAAAACGGAAATATAAGTATTCATCGGATAAGAACATAAGTATTTATAATATAGCACAAAAAAATGCAGCAAAAAATTGTTTGATTTCATTAATTAAGAAGTGACTTTTAGTACATTATAGAGATAATTAGACCTTCTTATGTAGGGCTTATTTTACAAAGTTCAATCTAATATTTGACTTTCGATATTAAATATATAATTAAATGTATGATCAACTATTATATTCAAATAATAAGATATATTTGAATTTTGTTGATTTAATTTTAATATGAATATGTCATGTAAATTTCTAAATAAATCTTATTTGAATTTCTATCAATTCAGATTAATTTTCATTAAATATTGAATTAAATTCATAATATAAAATATTTATTTATTGATTTTTTGAATATTAACTATACCTTTGTTGAAATTACTTTTACATTTAAGACTCTACCCTTGATAAAATTGTTAAATATATATTTTTTGAATTTATTTCCATATTTAGTAATCTACACTTGATTATAATGCTAATTATTTTCACATTTACGTGAATTTCATTTTTATAGTTTATTTGAATTTAAATATAAATTTGTTTTAACTTTGCTAATTTTAAATCACATGATTACGTAACAGCCCGTTGGGCCAACCCGTTTAACCCACTAATTTAAATAAGTTGGGGGTTGAGGATAATCAACCCAACTTCCCGTATAACTCGACCTGTAAAACCTATTGAAAAACAGGGTGATGAAAATATGGGTTGGGCCCACTCGTTTGGACTGTTTTTCAAATTTTCATTTTTCTTTGTTTTTTCTTTCTTTTTCTTTTGTTTTTTTATTGGGCTAGCCTGTTTAGCTCGTTACCCCATTTGGCTCGTTTAGCCCATCCAAATATGGGTAAGATTAGAATTTTTAGTTCATTTTCAAATTTTGGCCAGCCCGTCCAGACCTATTTTTTGACGGGCTAACCATTGTCATCCCTAATAATGTATACTCTATAGGCTTTTTTATGTTAATAAATATCCAAAGAAAATAGTGTTATCAGATTTTGAGTCAAATTTTCCTAAATTGTGTTTATTAATATAGCATTCACATCCAAATACGTGAAAGTATGAGATGTTTGATTTTCTTCAGTTTCTTGTTTGATATGCTTCTGATAGTAAATGTATTCAAAATATAGCGCATGAAGTGATTACAAATTCAAACCAAAAGTATTTTTGAATCCTAGAGTCATTTAAAATGGTTCTGGCTATTTCTTGAAGTGTTTTATTTTTTCTTTCCACAACTCCATTTTGTTGTGGAGTTCTAGGACATGAGAAGTTGTGAGAGATACCATTCTCATAAAAAAAGGCTTTAAATAAAGAGTTTTGAAACTCCCCTCCATGATCACTTCTCACATAAGCAATATTAGATCCTTTTTCATTTTGAATCTTGTTACAGAAGCTTCTTATGGTCTCAAAAGACTCATCTTTTGCGGTTAAGAATAAAACCCATGTGAATCTTGAGTAATCATCCACTATGATAAATCCATACATTTTTCTCCCAAGACTAGGAGTTTTAATAGGACCAAAGAGGTATTGCAAAAGTTCAAGAGGTCTTTTTGTATAAATTATATTTTTAGGATGAAAACTTGAATGAGTTTAATTCATTTTAACACAAGCTTCACAAACTTTATCATTCTCAAAACTGATTTTGGGTAATCCTTTTACCAATTCTAGTTTTGAAAGCTTTGAAATTGTTTTCATGTTTAATTTTCCAACTCCTTTATTCCAAGTCCATTTGTCATTTTCAAAAGATGCAAAGCATGAAAGATTAGCGAGTTCTTCAAGACAAATATTATATAAATTCTTGTATTTGGTTCTAGAGAATATAATGTTTCTAGTGGATCAATCTCTTATCACATATATTGTTGGTTTGAACATAACTCCATAGCCCCTGTCACAAAGTTGACCAATTCTAAAAAGATTGTGTTTTAGACCTTTCACATAATAAACATTATGTATTTGAGCAAAATTAGGCTTACCAACTTTACCTATTTCTTTAATCTTGGCTTTGTTGTTATCACCCAAGTGAGAATACCTCTTTCTTTCTTTTCCATGGATATGAATTTGCTCTTGTCTCCACTCATATGTCTTGAGCAACCACACTCTAAGAACTATATATAGCCTTTTCTTTTTGGCTGTTAGAAGGCATTCCTCTTCATCTTCTGGTTCTGATCCATTTTCCATAAGGCATATGCTGCAAGTTTCTTATTCAACTTCTTTTCTAAAGATTCTTCTGAGTCATCCCATGTTTGTAGTTGGTTGAGTCTCAAGAAAAGGGTTGAATTGAGACGCATTTTAAGATTCTTGAAAACTTTAGATTTCTTTTATGATGTGCTTCGATCAAGTGTTTAAGACTTGGACATTCAGAAAAGAAATCCTAACAGAGAGTTTGCACAGAGTAATGTTATAGATTATGCACTTAAGATTCTAGAGTTTAGAATGGTAAACTTAAGATGCTAAGCTTAAGATGTAGAGATTAATATGGATGAATAAACAATGTTGAATCTCAGGTTATAAAATAAAGCTATGGAATACATTTTGTTCTTAGTTAAAATATGAAGCTTAAGATTGTTGTCTTAATATCAATGTATAGTTTTATAAGCTTAGCAGTAGGGTAATATGAGATGCAGAGATAAGAAGAGAAGAAAGACAAACATATTTATATTGGTTCATCCTACCAACTTAGGCTATGTCCAGTCCTTACACTTAGTGAGATTTTTGCTATTCTTCTTGAACAGTTACAAGTACTCTTCACACGACTATTCATGCTTCTTATTAGATTGAGTATTCTCCTTCAAAAGATTCTTCGGGCTTCTAAGTATTTTTCTTCAAGAGCCTCTCCAGGCTTCTAATTGTATTCTTTCAATAGCTTCTCCAAGCTTACAGTCACTCACACCGACGCTAAGAAACACTTTGTAGCTAGGTTGAGTACTTACAAGAAGATGAGATAAGAATTTAGGTTTGCTTGAATATCTAATCACACATAATGTGGATGTACTAAGATGCACCTAAGTTTTCAATTATAATAAAATCCACTAGATATCTCATAGAGCTTATTTATAAAGAAATGCATTGAATAAAAGTAGATAGAATAAGGAGTTTGATCGCTTTTTGTTTGAATAAAGTTTTGGCATTGTTGAATTCATTCTCTACTTTGCTTCTGAAGTGTCTTCCTTATTTTATACAATTTTGGAGCAAGGTAGTCGTTATGTAGCAGTTGAGGCTTCCAACAACTCTTTTTCACTTTTGTGTCAATGCAACTTGTCCAGCTCAGCACTTGGTCTTTACTTATGATCTTAAGATAAGGATCTTAAGATGCATCTCATTTTTGTTTCTTAACTTGGGTCTTAACTCAGTGCTTGTCTTCTCAAGTCTTGTAGGTGATGATTTTCTTCTCATGGGTTGTTGAACTTGATTCTTGAATCTAATGTGTTTCTTAAGATGATGGATCTTGGTGCACGATTGATCAAACTTCTTAACTTTGTCTTCTAGGCTTTTTAATTTGATCTTGTTACATGTCTCAACATGTTTCTGCACACTCAAGCATCTCAATTAGATCATCATATGAAATCTCATAATGACCTTTCAATTTTTACCTTTCTTTAGGAGTTTCCATCATTAAGACACTTAAATCTTAAAAGGGTTTGTCTTAACAATATTTTCATCATAGTTTTCTCTTTCTTATGGAACGTTTTTTATCCCTTCTTAAGTGAAGGACATTCTATTTTAATGTATTCAGGTTTATTGTATTCATAAAAAGTTATTTGACTTTTGTTTCCACAAGATTTTTGTCCTTTTTTCTTTGGTATGAAGTTTCTCTTTTTCCTCTTCCTTTTGTTCAGATCATCCACTATTCTTTTCTATATGAATGCAAGCTCATCTTCATTTCCAAAAGAAGTAGAATCCACTTCTTCATTATCACCATTTCCTGTTTTGCTATTGAGTTTAATGTAGAAAATGAGATGATTGATTTGAAGGAGACTTTCCATTTATTTAAGTAGAAGCTCTGAGGGCTACATTTTTCCCTCTTTTAGGGAAAATTTCTTCCACAAGTTCTTGCTCATGAACCTTGAATGAACCAAGAAGCTCATCTAACTTCAGCATGGCCGGATTTTTAGATTCTTGAATAACTTTGACTTATGGTCCCCAGATCTTAGGGAGACTTCTCAAGAATTTTCGAACTTGCTCCTGGTTAGTATAACTTTTTCCAAGAGACTTTATTTCATTGATGGTGATAGTGAATCTGTTGGACATTTCTTTAAAATATCAATGACAATGAATCTTGAAGAGTTCATATTAATGAATCAAGATATTTATCTTGGAGTCTTTTACTTGATTAGTTCCTCGATATGCAATTTTTAGTGCATCTTAAATTTCTTTGGCAATTGCACATGAAACAACTTTGTCTTATTCTTCTTAGCTATGTGCACTTGACAACAAGAACTTAGCTTTTGAGTTTAGAAGTTACTTTTCCTTTTCTTCTAGAGTCCAAGACTCCTTAGTTTTTGTAACACCCCATTTTCCCGAGTCTATTTCTGTTAATTATATAGTAAAAATTGTATAATGTATTATTTTTTTTTGTTTAACCACAGGTATCCTCCACAGGAGGCAATCCTGTTCAAGCCGGGAACATCCACATCATGGTGAGGCTAACTCTCCCAGCGGGGATTTTTTCCATCCACAAGACTCGAACCCGAAACCTTGCTTAAGGGGAATCAAGCATGTACCACTTGAATCAACCCCCGTTGGTTATATAATGTATTATTAATAATGATGACAAATGGACCAATAAGACTATGGAATTACTCAAAACTACAAGGGGGTTTCCCTTTTAGTGTGGAGTTTGGCTTATCATTCCTTTCGTCTCCATCATTTTCATTTTCTTCTCCTTGTTTCCTTTATGGTTATGCACATACTTGTTTCCCATTTGTGCTAATTGTGTTGTTTTGCTCATTACAAATCTAGATCCTACCTTGTATGTTATAAAATAATATAAAGGAGATATCTTTTGTTCTAAATGAATAAAATTCAATTTAGAATAAAGAGAATTACCTATCCATAGTTTTTAATATTTTTTCCAAAGTAGAGTTTGAAATTATAGAAACTGACACTGATAAATAGACAATTAACACAATAATTATGAAATAATTAAGGAAAATTATAAATAAATAAGGAAAAAGAAAATTTAGGTTGAAAATATTATTTTTATAATATTTATGACTTTTAGGTAATTTTGTCCAAATTTATTTAATTAATTTCCTTGAAATGAAAAAAATGCCCTTTCTAGACAGTAAAAATATTTAATGTATAAAAACTGTGAAAAATTCCTGGAAGTCTCTAAAAATACTGGAAAAAATATTAGTAATGGTATTTTAGGTGATAGTAATTTTATTTGATAATTTTAGAATTTTTATATGTAAAATGACATAAATGACCCTATTTAAGCTATGAAATGACAAAAATGCCCTTTCTTTTCTCTCTTCCTAAGGAACGAAATTTTCACTAAGGAAATAAGTTGAAACCTAAATAAATAAACTACAATTAATATCTGAGCAAGTAACCTAATGTAATCATGATTAGCTTTTTACTAATTTATTCAAAGAAAATTATGAATCCCTTGGATCTATTGATTTAACCACTAACTAAATCTCCACCTTTGGTGTATTTACTTGATCCCAAAGTTAGTTCACCTCTTCATTTCTTCTTTACACAGTCGAAATTCTTTCTTCCTCTCGTCTGCATTTTTCTCTCTCAAAATTTCTTACTATGTTAAGGTTCCATCTCTGAACCTTAATCCAAAATCTTATAAACGCATGATTTCTTCACTTTGAGAGGAGCTATTACTTGTCTTGGTGAGGGCGGCTGTCGTAGTTTCATAGCGTGGGAGATTAAGAACATTTAAAGTTTCACTTGGCAAGGGGAGAAGAAATGTGCTACTATGTGATGAATAGAGCTTACTGAAATTCCCTTTGCTCCGATATATATTTTTTTATTTTGCAAGACTTGTAATGTTTTTCTTCTTCTTCTTGGTTTTAGCAGACTTAGAAGAGAGTGTAGCTGGAATTTAAAAATTTATTTAAGGGTCAATTCATGTTTGTATATGTGTGGGGATGATAGAGGCACTTAAAACCAAAAAAAAATGGTTTTATTGGGGTTTTTTTTGGTTTTCGCGTGGTTTAAACTCCAACTAACAGCTTTACCAGGGGTTGCCCAAGCTGTAGGCAATGTAGGCGTGGCAAATATATTCCCCACGGTTTTGAGCAACCGCCGGAGAAATCAAACTTTTTCTGAGGGTTCACAACCGTGGGTAATTACCTGGGGTTGTGCAACCGCGGGTAATTAACTGGGGTTGTGCAACCTCAGATAATCTCTAAATTTACCCACGGTTAAAAGTGTGAGTAATGCCAATCTTTGGCCTGTGATTTTATAGAGTTCCCCACGCTTTAAATTTTGGTTAATGTAGTAATTTAAAATTTTTTTCTCTATACGTTAATCTTATAGTAAACCGTATTAATTTTCTTTTTTTTTTTATATTATTAACAAATATGGAAAACTTTTTGTTTTTAAAGGTGAATGACGAGTTTTCATATATACGATGGTTGATTTTTTTAAAAATTTATAAAGATATATCATAATAATAAATATATATTTATAATGATAAATAATATGGGAAAATGATCATGCCAAATTTATAACCATAAAAGTATTAACACAATTCAAAATCTTGTACTAGCTATTGAGTTTTTGGAGTAATTATTAAATGAACATCTACGAAAACACTACACACATAAGTAAGCATCTAGTCTTTTAATAAGGTGCCTATAGCTTTTTCATCATTAAATGAATTATTCTCCATCTTTAGAATTTGTTGGAGAATGATGAGTCACATTGTTGGTTGGATGTGCACTTCCTTCATCAAACACCTAAAATGCATTGTAAAACACAATTAGAAATATGAAGAATACATTCTAAAATTTTAAAATATAAATATAATTGAACTTATAATATTACCGGTGAAGTTTGAAACATAGCCAAGTCTGGGGGCAGCTGACCCTGAAAGTTCTATATAAAAAATTCATCATTTCATCAAACTTTTTATTTTGTTCTTCTACTTGTGACCGTGATGCAGTAACTTGATTTTTTAATTCCATATATGAAGGAGAAGATGGGGTCATCCCAGTGTAATAACAAGTTGGATATCCAAACACTTGGGATGGACAAGGACCCAATCCCAACCCCCGAACATGACCAAAGTGTTCTTTACTTCCTAGAGCACGGATCAATGAATCTTGAGTTGATATGTCTTGTGAAAGTAATATTGTATTTTTCATATTCTTGAATTTTTTTCCTGCAAGAAAGTATAAAAGCAATATTTATTAGCAGAGAAACAAATTAAAGGAAGCAAACATAGCTTAAAATTAAAACAGTAGCAATTAACCCTATAAAATGAAAAACTACACACTATAGAATAAATTCATAAAATATCCTTCACCATATGTATACAAATTGTTGAAAAACTACATGTAATGGTTTGTCTTATACCCACTAAACACCCCTTGAGAATACTCTTAATTTGTAAACATGTTTTTTTTTATAAAATTTCCTTTCAATAAGGCATATGTGATGTAACCCATCATTTTGTGTTTATCCATGTGAACAAAAATTACGAGTACTGGTGATATAATTGCTAAAATAAATTGTTATTTCTTTTGTAGCTAGAACTAGAATGGATTCAAATCCGCAAATACCATACAGAAAATATACTCTGTCAGAAGTGCTTAGGAAGTGCCTTTTTTCCTTGACACTCTCAAAATGTCCAAAACAGTTGCATGCATGAAATGCAACATTCGAATTTGCAAACAGTCCCACCCCTCAATGATGAAAAAAGAAAAGGTGAAGCTTTTTGTCTAGTCTCGTGCTTCTCACATCTTAGTTTCTAGACACCTAACATCTTTCCTCTGCTATATAAACCCCTCCTTCATTTCATGCATTCAATTCCCACTCCATCCTTCAATCACAATAACTTCCCCTACCTATATTTTTCTCTCTTCACATTTTCTTATAATGGAAAGAAGCCAATCCCACAGGGAACTTTCTGCTATGAAACAGTCCCTCATTGACCAGGTTCTTCCCTTATATTAACATACATGAATTGATTGTGGTGGATTATGAAACAGTATGGGTGGCAAAACGGGCTGGCCAGACCCGCGATTAGCCCGCTAAAAAATGGGACGGGACGGGCTGGCCCTAAATGAAAAATGGACATATAATGCCAGCCCAGCCCATATTTAAACGGGCTGAAAGGGCCAAAGGGCCAGCCCTTATAACAAAAAACAAATCAACAACAAATCCAATTATCTACCAATCAACCAATAAAATTCAATTGTTCAAACAATAAAGCAACAAAATAAAGACAATATCATAAAAATTACAGAACAAAAAATCATAGAACCATAATGATAAAATTACAAAACCAACAAAATAATAACCATAGAGAATAGAGAATGATAGATAACAACTGAAAAGAAATGTGAACTGAGCTTAGTTGCAGACTGGAGAACACAAACCAAAGCAGTTGCAAGGATGGAGTCACGTGGAGGAGAACGAGCTGCTGCCTGCTACAGGGACGACGTCGTGCTGAGAAGCTGCAGGCCGAACGGCGTCGCTCGGAAGAGCTGCAGGGACGGCGTCGCACGGAGGAGGAGTTGCTGCCTGGGTGTCGCGCGGAGGAGAACAAGTTGTTGCCTGGGCATCGCGTGGAGGAGACCGGACCAGATCGGAGGAGGGAGGCGCGACAGTGTGAGGGGACGCAGGGACGTTGTTGGTATGCGAATGAGTGATGAAGAAGATGATACAACCGCAATGACACACAGGGAAAGGGGCAATTTGACTCTGAATTTTGTGTAATGGAGTTGCCCTAATTTTTTTTCACCCAAATGGCCAAATCCCTGTTGAATCTCAAAATCAATTTAAGTATTTGAAATTAGATTTAAGACTCATTATCCTTGGTTTTAATGATTAACAAATTAGACTGTATAAAAACAAGTTCTACTGAGAAAGGTATTTGTCTTTATCTTTGCAGCAACTCTAAAAAAAGCAACTAGCTGAAGAATTGATCAACCTGCTGAAAGTATGTGCGTACTGAACTTGTATCTGTCGAACAAATACTCTCTGAACCATCAGTTGATGACGTGGCAATTCGAACTTGCTGATATAAAGAACTTGAATCTGCTGAAGATCTTCTCAACTCTCCGATGACGTGTACCAATCTTTTTTATGAGAAATCTTACTGAATTCGTGCAACATAGTAACTGTCAAAGTTAGAAGGCACTCTGCGCAAAGACTTAAAGGTCTCTAAACGACTTCTGCCTTCATTTATAAAAAGAAGCTTTTACAGAGTTCTTTCCGCATCTTAAGGAACATCGTACACGTAAAAGG
This sequence comes from Sesbania bispinosa, assembly GCA_026901365.1. Taxonomy (NCBI): domain Eukaryota; kingdom Viridiplantae; phylum Streptophyta; class Magnoliopsida; order Fabales; family Fabaceae; genus Sesbania; species Sesbania bispinosa. The sequence continues at coordinate 1,171,039 of QLOH01000153.1, forward strand.
AACCTCTGTACCTGTTGTGTGTCAGAGCAGTGTTATCTTTGCACACCTACTCTATTCAAGTCAAAAGTTATAGGTCATCTCTCAACGGTAACCAAGAAACCTCTCAACGGTTACATTTCTGGCCTCTATAAATAGCTTCATTCAAGACTTTGAATATGTCGGCCATATTCGTAAAAGATATACTCTGAAGCTACTGATCAAATATACAAGGGCGAGAACAATATATAGAAAAAGAAAAATGCCCAAGAGAGAAAATCAAGAAAGCATGAAAAACTAGAGAAGCTCTCGTAGAAAAGAAAAAGAGAAGAGTCTCAGCTAACAAAGTGAAAAGGCCAAGTCAAAAGAGAAAGATCTATCAAGCCAACCCTCTGAAGAAACAATTTCTGCTGAGAAAAATACAGAGAAGAGAAAAGAAGAAAATACATCCAAGTTATATACTTGTATCTCTCTGTTTTTCCTTGTACTTAGAACTTATCTTCCGTATCCTGAGTTTTACTCAATTATCCCTTTGTACAAGAGAATCTGTGTTTATGTTTCTCTGAAACTTAAACCATCAATCATTGTAAACACTTTTAAGTGTCTGAGAGCTTGGAGAGTCTTGGAGGAACAAAGAATACTCGTTTTATCCTGGAGAGGCTATGGCCAAAGAATACTTGTTTAGCCTGGAGAGGCTGTGTCCAAAGAATACTTATTTAGCTTAGAGAGGCTGTGTTCAAAGAATACTTCTGAGCCTGGAGAGGCTAGGTGTGCAAATAATACTCGTTGGGCCTGGAGAGGCCAGTTGTGCAAATAATACTCATTGTAATCTTGCGGAATTAGTGGAAAATCCAGTGGTGGTTTTCCTTGGGACTGGACGTAGCTCACTGTGTTAGTGGGTGAACCAGGATAAATTTCTGTGGTCAAGTTCTCTCTACCCTTAACTCTTTTACTTTCCGCTGTTATCTGATTTATCTAACCAAGGAGGGTTTAAGAAAAGTTGTTTTATTAATCAACGCAGAAAACAATCTTTTCTTCACACGAAAATACTTTAAAATTGTTTTAACACAACCTTCTGAGTTGCATCAGCAAGTTGCTGAACTTCCCAGTTTCGGAAGGTTGCACAAATATTTTCAAACTCAGTTTGCTTGTTTAAAAGGTTTCCAAAAAAAATCTGTAAAGATTATAAAACATTATTCAACCCCCTTCTAGTGTTTCCTGTGGTCCTAACAGTTGGTATCAGAGCTCAACTTCGGGTTGAGCATCTAACAAGTGCTAAAGGAGTAGATCCAGATGGAAACCTCAACAAGCTATAGTGTTTACATCTTAGAAGGAGAATCTGTATCAAGACCACCAATCTTCAACAGAAAAGATTATTCTTTCTGGAAGGAACATATGAAGCCATTCTTGGAAAGCTATGATCTAGATCTCTGGGATGTAGTTACTGATGGTAACTATACTCCCATGAGAAATGGAATACCCATTTCTAAAGCTGAGTGGTCAAATGAGCAAAAATTTAAAGTTCAACTTAATGCTCAAGCCAAGCTCTACTTGATTTGTTCCCTGAACAGAGTTGAGTATGACATGGTAAATGGACACGACTCTGCCAAGGATATATGGGATTGGCTAGCTTCATATGCTCTCAAAGGAAATGAAGATTATACATCCTCAGAAGAGCTAACATCTGAAAAAGAAGAAGATCCATCAGAAGAAGAGAACCAATGCTCCATGGCAAATCAATTAGAAGATTCTGATTCTAAGGTAACATCCTTAACTCTTCTTGATAACTATGATGACTTAGTTGATGGTACTAAGGAACTCTTCGGAAAGTATAAGAAGCTCTCAAGTGCCTATGCTACTGCATACACTAGAAAACAAGATTTTGAAAAAGAAAATCTTATACTTAAAGAAGAGCTTTTGAAGCAAGAGAATAGTAAGGTCAAAAGTTTACTTGAAGAAAAACAGGGTCTTCAAGGACAGATTTTAGAACTTACTAAAGATATAGCCAACTTTACTGAAGGAACTAATAATCTTAATAGATTATTAGAAACTCAGAAAAGATTGAATGATAAAAAAGGCTTAGGATTCTCTGTAAAAACATCATCTAAGACATCAAACTCTAATAAGCCTAAAAAGGAAAAGAAAAAGGTAGATGGGTGTCCTCACTGTGATAAACAAATTATTCAAATCTGAATGTAAGCAGAATGAGGAACCTACACCTATCATTGACCCCGATGGACCCAAAAAGATATGGGTACCAAAATTATCAATTGTCTCTCTTGCAGATGTTCTCAACAAAGCAAAGAAAACTCCAAGAATAACCAAGGAAGAATGGATGAGTCGAGAACTAAATGGAAAGAAGGTGTACATGCTGAAAGCTCTAAGCACAACATGCTGAAGCTAATCATCATTTCAGAAAGCAATGATTGAGTCTCAATCTTAAAAAGATTCCATATTTTAGGGTAACATCTTTCTTATCTCAGACTATCCGAAAATAAATTCATATATGTGTACTTTCTGAAATAACTCTGTGATGATCTTACTGAAACTCGTATTTGCTGAAAAATTAGTTTTTGAAAATAATTATTTTATCCAAGTAATATGAATGGTCTTTAAAATCCAAACGGTTTTGAAATAATTATGACTTAGCTCTCTGTAAATTGATGGCTCATCAACTGTCTCCACGAAGCGGCACATTGCACGACTCTCCATGACTGCGCAGTCTTTGTAACCGCTGTCATCAATGCTTCTAATGTTCCTATTTATAGAGATTGAGGGATCATCATGAGAACTACACTACAAATAAAAAAATCCTCAGAACTTCCAAAAGAACTTCTCCTCTCCCTCTCTCTCAACTTCAAGCTTTCTAGTTCAGAACTCTCTATTCTTAATCAATGGCTGCTGAATCTGTCGCCTCTTGTGCCCCTACCACAACTCAACACGATGAAAGAATTATCCCCACTCGTTGGGTAAGGCTAAATGAGTTTGTTGAGGCTGGACACAATGTCTCAGAATATTTTGATGTTGCCGGTTGGACTCCCTTCTTTGAAAATGCCTCTTCTCCATGGCATGAAGAGAGTGTCCTAGAGTTTCGGAATAACTCTGAAGTGGTTGCTGAAAGCCACTCCTGTGGCATCAAAACCTCTGTGATGGGGAGGCCATTGTTTGTGGATTCTGAAGTATTGAAAGAGGTTACTGGTGTTCGTGGTAGAGGAACGCAATTATCCCTGACTGGGAGGTGAACAATGGAGGGATGTGGATGTATGACCAGATGCTTTTTGGTCGCAGAATCTTTGAAGCTCCAGAGTGTTCACAGCTCTTGGAGACTACTAGGACTCTGCTGGCAATCATTAACCGCTGTATCCTTCCCAAAGGAAGTGGAAAAGTTCTCATCTCTGAGCTGGAGAGATTTGTGTTGATTCATCTTCTCCAGAAGAAGAAGTTGAACCTTTCTAGAATCATCCTATACCAAATGATCAGAAGGTCAATGGATGCTGCTGAAGAATTTCCTCATAATGCATTAATCATGAAAATTCTGCAGCACAAGGGCTTTCCTATGGATGGACTCTTTGATCAAGCACCTTTTTCCTTCTTCACTCCTGCCATGTTTAACCTGATGGATCAAGGTTTGGTGGAGAAAGAAGAAGCCCTAGAGAAGAAGATGGCTAAAGTCTCTCCTGAGGCATCCCCTGTCAGAAGGAGAAGGACCAGAGCCACTGATCCTCTTAGTGCTCATGGAAGGGCTAGGAAGGTGTTTGGGGCTACAATGTGAAAAAGGTTGCATGCTCGCGTAGGACGGCTAGAAAAGAAGCTAAAGGAAACTCAAAAGGAGTTACTAAAGCTGAAGGCAGAGAAGGAGGGTGCCAGTGCTGCCGAGATCATGCCTACTGATAGCCTTTAATTAATTCAAGGAGCCATATCACAGTCACTTGTTCTTGCTATTTTGAACAAATACTTGTTAAATTTTTATAATTTTTTTAAATCAATACAAATGAATTTTTCTCTTTTCTGAAGATTCTTCTATTAATCTTATGGTTCAGTATGTGTGATTTAGTTTTATATATACTCTCTGAATACGCTGATATTGATCATTGGTTGCTCGCATTTATTGATCTTACGCTTAACCTTTCTATTTGAATACCTGAATTTATTACTCTATTTCACGTGCTTAAGTTATTTGAACCCTTTTAAATAATGACAAGGGGGAGAAATATAACTAACAAATTACTGAAGCAAAGAGTAACTAAGAAATTTTTCAGAAGAAAAATCTCCTGTTCAAGGGGAGTTAGCAAAGCTATTTTCAGAAAGTGAGAGTTTCTCAAGAAAAAAATCATTTATTCAGGGGGAGTTTTTCAGCTCAACTCATTTATCTGAAAAAGAAGGAAAACTTTTCTTCCTAAACTTAAATATAAATCTTGCAGATATTTGTTAGTCATATCTAATTTGTCATCATTAAAAAGGGGGAGAATGTTGAGTCTCAAAATCAATTTAAGTATTTGAAATTAGATTCAAGTCTCATTATCCTTGGTTTTAATGATTAACAAATTAGACCGTATAAAAACAGTTTCTACTGAGAAAGGTATTTGTCTTTGTCTTTGCAACAACTCTAAAAGAAGCAACTATCTGAAGAATTGATCAACTTGCTGAAAGTATGTGCGTACTGAACTTGTATCTGTCGAACACATACTCTCTGAACCATCAGTTGATGACGTGGCAATTCGAACTTGCTGATATAAAGAACTTGAATCTGCTGAAGATCTTCTCAACTCTCCGATGACGTGTAACAATCTTTTTGATGAGAAATCTTATTGAATTCGTGCAACATAGTTGATAAGTGAAAATCATATGATAAATTAGAGCACTTTTTAGTTCACTTATCAAGGATAAAATAATATTTTTGCCCCAAATTAATCCCTTTTTATTTAATATTAGATAAATTGTATATTAATCTTGGATTTGAATTTGATGTTATTTTGATATAAATATTGCTGATTTTTGAAGAATATTGCAAGGATTTGATTTGAAGGAAAGATAGCATTAAATAAGAGAGATATCTGCAAGATCTGAAGTTTAATTGAAGGCATTTAATGAAGATTTGAAGATTACTTGAGGGCAATTAATGAAGATATCACTGCCAATTAAACAAGGATTCTGCAGACAACCTTCCCAATTAAATCCAAAATGCTCAATAAATGCAAGATCTCATCAAGAAAAGGGAAACAAGGAAAGACAATCAAACAAAACCAGTCTTGGGGAGAGATCAAGTTAAAAAGAGAAAGATTGAAGCTGCAGGACACATCCTGCTCTTCAACCTGCGCTACAGCGCAGGGTGAAGCGCAGCCCTCTGGAACCTGCGCTGCATCCTGCGCTGTAGCGTAGGGTGAAGCGCAGATCACGCTGATACTTGCCCTGTTGCCATTTTTAGATAGATTTCTCCCTAGTTTCCTTTGTCTTTCCTTAGCCTATAAATAGGACCTTCTTGCACCAGATCAGGTGTGCACGATTATTGTAATTCAGTCATATTTCAGTGAAAATGCACCGGAGCTAATTTTAGAGTAGGAGAGGAGGAGCGCTTCACAAGGATTGAAGATGGTGACAGCATCTTCGGTGGTTTGTATGGCTACCTTGTGTAGTTAACTCTCCATTAGGATTGGATGTAATTGATTCTATCCCCAAGTGTAAGTAAACTCTATATTATTATTTCCTGATCTCTCTGTCTATAATATTGGTAATCTTATTTTGTACTTAATTCCTAACTTCTGCGCTTGCGCCGGAGTTATAGGCTAGTTTCGACTAGGATTGAGGATGGGGGAGCGGATTCTGAAGAAACCCATTCTCTGAGTGAATAAGAGGACTCGGTAGCCAGTGAATCAAAACATGGGCGTTGCTAGTGATTGATGGGTAGTGTGAGTACTTTAATGAAGGGCATCTACAGGATAGGCATGGTTATTAAATTACTGATAGCAAAGGTTAGTTGATTGTCAATCCAGGATTCGACGCAAGGATGTATCTAATGAGTGATGGGTAGTGACAATACTCTAATGAAGGTGCGTCTGTAGCTTTAGGCCTCGTTTATCAACTAGTTCTTTTACAAACGGAATAAAAGAAAGCAAAATAAGCCGAGGGTAAGTCTGTCGCCTGGGAGAGCCCGCATGGATTACCTTTGAGTGTGTGAGGCCGCTGGTAACTCGGGGTCTTAGCAATATAGTTTGTCTACAGTATTATAGAGTAAACCTAAAATAATAGATAGTTTTTGTTAGAACCACAGGAAACACTAGAAGGGGGGTTGAATAGTGTTTTAAGCTTTTTGTGTCAATCTTGGAAATCTTTTCTTTAAATCATGAAGATAAATAATGTTTAAAATGAATCTTAAGATCAGATATAATTAAAACATGCGGAAGAAAAAAAATTAAAGTTTCTTTTAGGTCTTAAGATTATTTTAAACAGATACTTCTCAAGATATCTTCTGAATATTATTACATTGAATGTTTTTCAAAACTGTTTCTGAAATACTTCAGACGACTATAGGTTGTCTGAAGTCTGTTCCAGATTTATGAACTGAGGTCTTTCCAGACTCACTTCAGATAAATGTTTCAGAAGTAATTCAAAAGACATTCTTTGTAATGCTTCAAGTGATGTGAGAAACATCTCATGTTTTGTTCTCATGAAAGATCATTTTATTGAAGTCATTGTGTTAAGTTTGTTATGAAAATAACTTTTCAATCCCCAAAATAAATAAGAAAACTGTAAATAGAGAAGGTAAGGGAAGGAAGACTTAGGCACAAAATTTATCCTGGTTCACCCACAAATCCGTGAGCTACATCCAGTCCCAGAGGCAAACAACCACTGGATTTTTCCACTATCTGAATATGAGTACAGTCTCTCCAGACACAACGAGTACAGTCTCTCCAGACATAACGAGTACAGTCTCTCCAGACATAACGAGTACAGTCTCTCCAGACATCACGAGTACAGTCTCTCCAGACATCACGAGTACAGTCTCTCCAGACATCACGAGTACAGTCTCTCCAGACACCACGAGTACAGTCTCTCCAGACATCACGAGTACAGTCTCTCCGGACATCACGAGTACAGTCTCTCCAGACACAAGTATTCTTTCTTCCACCAAGCCTCTCTAGGCTCTCAGACACTTAAAGTGTTGAGTAGTTTCACTACTCAATCCAAGTTAGATGTTCGTCAGAACCTCTAAACTTATATTCTACTTGTACATAGAGATTACTGAGTACACACTCAGGATACAAACATTATAAACTAAGTACAAGGATAGACAGTGATACAAGTGTTTGAATTAAGTACAATCCCTGTCTTTCTATGAGGAATATATCCTCTGAGAGTAGGCTAACTAAGATGTGAAATGATGCTCCAGCCTTGTTCTCAAACCATTAGTTTCCACGGGCTACATTCTCACCCATATCATAGGAACACCAAGGTATATCAAAGCTTCAAACTGTACCCAGTTTGATAGTCATTTGTTCAGCATGATTGCCTTTCGAACAATCAACTCACTTGATCAAACAGACCAACTGAACAACCTAACTAACTGACCAGCTAGTCAGTAGCCTGATTGAGAACCAACTCTCTGATCAAACTTCGTTGACATCTTCATGATCCACTTAAGCTCAAGTCAACTCTTGTTAACCATAAGGCACTCAGCCTGATTAACTAGTTTGATTCTGTTGATTCAAGTAAGCATGGTCAACAACCAATAAGGTTTTTCTGATACACCTTGATCAACTGATTGAACCATGTGAATGAGTTCAACATCTTCAAATTCTTCCTTGAGGCTATTTATATGTTCTGTTGGAATATATTCGTTTGAAGATGATTCATAATACCGTTGAGATAATTGATGATGTGGCTCATATAGCCGTTGTGTAGTAGGGTCTCAAACGATTGCTTCTTCTTAAGCAAATAAGTGTTCAAACAGTCCTGTTCTGACACTTCTGTAGATGAGCTCTTTAGAGAGATTTTCTTGATATTATTTTGCATGTTCTCTCTCTTGATATCCTTTTGCTTTTCTTCAGATGTCTTGTGATTTCTTCTGCGTTCCTCAGCTGACTTCTGATTTCCTCTGCTTTTCTTCGGAGTGTATATGAGGAGGTATCCGTTGGATTTATCCTTTTGCTTATTTTGTATATGCTCCTTTTCTGTTTGCTTCCTGACACCATTTCTTCTTTCTTCTTTAAGTGAGGTGTCTTGTCGAATAGCTGTTGTTGCAGTTTCTTCTTTGAATTTCCTTCTTCTGAGATATAGATGAATAAAGATGTTGAATCAATTGTATTTTATTCAAACATCTTTCTGGTTGCTTTTTCTCAGTCTTCTGATCACCTCTGTATGGCAGCAATCGCAGGTGCAGGTCTGCGCACACAGATCCCTTATGTTGCAGGTGCAGCATGCGTTGCCGAAAGTCTTTGTCGAGTTTCCTTATTTGTGAAAGACTTTGGTCGAGGTATAAAAGTATGTTTAGCTTTTATACTGAAATGCCTTTTGTTGCAGGTGCAACAGTCATTAGAGAAAGTCATTGCAGAGTTTCCTCATTTGTGCAAGACTTTGATTGAGGCATAAAAGCATGTTTAGCTTTTATACTGATATAAGTGTACTCCATTTTGGTAGAGTGTGCTTTACACTTTAGCAACGTCTTCAAGAGATAAGTTCTTGATTCTGTTTATGGGCTTCTTCAGATAGTCTTCTCGTCTTCATATGGCTTGCGCACTTCAGACGGCTTCAGCACTTCAGACGACTTCAGCACTTCAAACGGCTTGCGCACTTCAGACAGCTTCAGCACTTCAGACGGCTTGCGCACTTCAGACAGCTTCAGCACTTCAGACAGCTTCTATGCTTCAGACCAATTGCTTACTTCAGACGGCTTCTGCACTTCAGACGAGTTGCTTTACTTCAGACAACCTTTATATTAAATCATGCATTTGTTCTTCTGATCCTTATCTTCTGATTCTGATTCTTATCTTCTGATTCTGATTCTGTTCAATCTTCAGACTGCTTCATGCTGTCTTCATTTCTTCGAGTCTTTAAGTAGTCTTCTATTCTTCAACTCTTTTCAGATAGCCTTCGAGTCTTCAACTTGATTATAGATTACTCTTCTTCGGATTCTGCACTTTGTTTATCAAAACTTCTTTTTCTTCTAATGAATATTTCAACCTGAAACATAATCAACAAACCAATACCTTTCTCAGTAGAACCTGTTAATATAATCTTATTTGTTAATATTATGTTCTTATATACTCTTATTTGTTAATCATTAAAACTAAAGGATATTAAGTCTTTGAGTCAAGTTTGAATGCTCAAACTGATTAATAGACTTCACAGTTTTTCCATGCACGAAGGGTGTAATGAGATGAAGTTCAATCCTAATCCAAGAAAAGTGTCTCTAACTCTTTCTTTCTATTTTTATTACTTATTAATTTGCAATTTATAATTTCCACGCATAATATCCTCACAAATCTGTTATTTGTCTCTTGATAAATAGACCATGAATATACGCGAGTTGACCGTTCCCTGTGGATACGATAACTCTTCTTACTATTATACTACTAGATTTTTGGTTCACTTGCCAGAAACCCATCAATAGTATCTGTGAAAGTTAGAAGGCACTCTGCGCAAAGACTTAAAGGTCTCTAAATGTCTTCTGCCTTCATCTACAAAAAGAAGCTTTTACAGAGTTCTTTCCGCATCTTATGGAACATCATACACGTAAAAGGAACCTCTGTACTTGTTGTGTGTCAGAGCAGTGCTATCTCTGCACACCTACTCTATTCAAGTCAAAAGCTATAGGTCATCTCTCAACGGTAACCAAGAAACCTCTCAATGGTTACATTTCTGACCTCTATAAATAACTTCATTCAAGACTTTGAATGTGTCGGCCATATTCATAAAAGATATACTCTAAAGCTACTGATCAAATATACAAGGGCGAGAACAATATATAGAAAAAGAAAAACGCCCAAGAGAGAAAATCAAGAAAGCATTGAAAACTAAAGAAGCTCCCGTAGAAAAGGAAAAGAGAAGAGTCTCAGCCAACAGAGTGAAAAGGCCAAGTCAAAAGAGAAAGATCTATCAAGCCAACCCTCTGAAGAAACAATTTCTACTGAGCAAAATACAGAGAAGAGAAAAGAAGAAAATACATCCATGTTATATACTTGTATCTCTCTGTTTTTCCTTGTACTTAGAACTTATCTTCTGTATCCTGAGTTTTACTCAGTTATCCCTTTGTACAAGAGAACCTGTGTTTAAGTTTCTCTGAAACTTAAACCATCAATCATTGTAAACACTTTTAAGTGTATGAGAGTCTGGAGAGGCTTGGAGGAACAAAGAATACTCGTTTTAGCCTGGAGAGGCTGTGGCCAAAGAATACTTGTTTAGCCTGGAGAGGCTGTGTCCAAAGAATACTTGTTTAGCCTGGAGAGGCTGTGTTCAAAGAATACTTGTTGAGCTTGGAGAGGCTAGGTATGAAAATAATACTCGTTGGGCCTGGAGAGGCCAATTGTGCAAATAATACTCATTGTAATCTTGCGGGATTAGTGGAAAATCCAATGGTGGTTTGCCCTGGGACTGGACGTAGCTCACTGTGTTAGTGGGTGAACCAGGATAAATTTCTGTCGTCAAGTTCTCTCTACCCTTAACTCTTTTACTTTCCGTTGTTATCTGATTTATCTAACCAAGGAGGGTTTAAAAAAAGTTGTTTTATTAATCAACGCAGAAAACAATCTTTTCTTCACACGAAAATACTTTAAAATTGTTTTAACACAACCTTCTGAGTTGCATCAGCAAGTTGCTGAACTTCTCAGTTTCGGAAGGTTGCACAAATATTTTCAAACTCAGTTTGCTTGTTTAAATAGTTTTTAGAAAAATCTAGAAAGATTATAAAACACTATTCAACCCCCTTCTAGTGTTTCCTGTGGTCCTAACAATCCCAATAATTTCAATTCCTTTTACCATAGCAGGCAACAACACTTCCAACCTAATTCCAAAGTTTCTTAAAGAAATCATTTCTTTTAACAGCCCAACGGGTTGGCCCGACCCTAATACTCCTCTAGCCCGTTTTAGAACAGGCCAAAACCGGACGGGTTAGACGTGTCAATGGGTTGAGAGTCCCCAACCCAGCCCTACAACATTAACAAGTTATGATGGGACAAACCCGTTTTGCCATCCTTATGAAACAGTCCCTCTGACACTAATTTATACATTTCAACAAGTTGTATTGCTTATGAGATCATAACTCAAGTGTAGGGATAAATTTATCCAGTTCAACAAGTTTAAAAAATTTCAGCAATAGCAACATAAGTGAGGCATATTAATTACAATAACAGAATACTCAAATTTGTATATGTATTGATTCATAGACTTACACTGATTTCTCTGGCCTCATTACTCACAAATTCTTCATTGGCATGTGTGTGTGGTTGTCCATACTTCTCCTCTACTAACTTTGTGACCAGAATCTTTTTCCTACAAATTCTAATAAAAGTGAAAAATATATGAGAAAACCACAGTGTGTAAATTATAGTTTAAGGTTACCATCTCTGCCCTCTTTTGTGCAAGTGTCTTAGATCCATTAGTGTGAGGGATAGTTTGCTTCATTCTATTTTCTTTATTTTTTTGGCCTAGTGCCTAATCATTGACACAAAAGAATTGTAAGTCCAACTTCAAAAATATTAATAGTGAAAAGAATTAGTTATACCTTTGTCTTTGGATCTAGATGATAATAAAAAAAGCCAATTAGTCTCTATTTATTCCATCTGGGACCATCGCAATGAGTTCATCTCTGTTACGTATTTTATCGTCCCTAGCTTGCCATAATTCTTGCCTATGCTCTCTCCATTTTGTAACAAGTGATTTGTAGATGTAACTCTTTTGAATGTCAGACTCAATAACAAATTTAACCTTCAAATTAAAAGATGATAGTTAATGACTTTCATAATATTATCATTGAAGTTGGAACTCTTACCCAAATACAACGCTTACCTGAATTTCTTCTTCCAAAACTGTTTTCTTGTAATCTTCAGGAACTTTCTTCCAACTACAATAGCTTATAGGGAATAGTCCAAAGTCCCTCCCAATCGGACCTAAGAACCTATTCAATAATCCTCTGCCTTCTTGATAAGTGCAAATTATATGATAAATTCTTGTATTTTTACTGCACTTATCAATGTTAAAATAGTAATTTATGCCCCAAAATAATTTGCTTTTTAGTAATAATTGTAATAATTGTGATTATTTGATTTGAATTTGAATTTGATGCTATTTTAATAGAAAATCAGTTAAATTTGAAGATTTATGAGAAGATTTGAATGGGGAAAGAAGATAGCATTATTTGAGGAGAGGATATGCTAATTTGAAGTTTAAATCAGAGCAAATAAAGATAAGATCAGCTGCCATTTAAACAAGGATTCTGCAGATAACTTCCCAATTTAAATTTAAAGACAGAATAAACACAGAATCAGATCAAAAAGAGGGAAACAAGGAAAGCCAAGCAAACATGTAAAAGATCAGGAAGAGATCAAGCTGTTAAAAGAAGAAACAGAGCAATCAATTACGCGTTCCACGCTTCACTCGTGCTTAGCGCAAGTGAAGCGCAGATTCAGAATTTGCTTACTGTTTCCTGTGCTGCAGATGCGCTGAGCGCAGATGAAGCGCAGCTGCGCGAAATTAGTTTTAGATCTATTTTCAGATCTATTTTCAAATCAGATTTCTTCCAGATTCAAGATAGCTTTCCTTAGTCTATAAATAGAACCCTTTGTGGAGGCTTGAACACAGTCTACGGAGGTTAGCAAAGGAGCATTTAGGAAGGAGATTAGAGAGACGACAAAGGCAGAGCTAGGATTGGAGCAAGGTGATAGCTTCTCCATTGGGTTGTAATGGCTACCATGCGTAGCTAAACGTCTCAATAGGGTTGAATGTAGTTGATTCAATCCCCAAAGTGTATGTGAATTCTCGTATTTATTTATGAATCCCTGTTTTATAATATCGATATTTTTATCTTTGCTTAATGCATAGTTTTCGCCTGTGTGCCGAAGTTATAGGTTAATTTTATGATTCAGGTGACAGATGTTTCTATAAAATTAACAGCGAGTTTGGGAAAACCTAGACATAGGACACCTAAAATTTTGATTGGTAAAAGTACTCATAGTAGTTACTATAGGGTCATAGGAGAAAGTGATCATTGAAGAAGAAGTAGGCAATCTCTTCATAGCTGACACTATGGGTCTATAGGGCGAATTGATAGTGTTAACGAACGGAAAGATAGAGTAATCAAGCCAGGGTAATTTGTCGCTTGGGAGAACCCGCATGAATTACTTTTGAGTATCTTGTGATATGGGACACCAGCAGGGGATAACATAATTTGGCTAAGGTATTATAGAAATATATTAATAAATAATACTGGGATTCACATGAATAAGGGGTGCGATGATACGAAGTTCAATCCTAATCCAAGTAAAGTATTTTATCTTCTCTCAATTGTCTCTTTCTTTTATGCAAATTTACTTTCCTCACCACAAAATCTCAAATACCGTTTTCTAGTTGATAATCTGATCAGGGGTAAATACGAAGCGAACCGTTCCCTGTGGATACGATAAACTCATACTTACTATTATACTGCTGAAATTTTGGTACGCTTGCCAGAATCTCATCACTTCTCCAATCGGTTGGTGTAACATCCCGAAAAATGGACCTAAAGAGAATCTAGAGGAGAGTTAGGAGGGGAAGGAGAACCGAAGGGTGTGGGAATGAATTTCAAGGAAGGACTTGAGTTTTAGTTAAGAGTTCATGAGCGTTAAGGGAAATTTAGAAGGGAGACCAAGTATCAAGTCCCAAGTGGACGTAGAGTTAACCTAGGAGGAGTCACACTCGATGGTGGAAAGGATAACATTGTGAGGAGGTGAGGAATGAAGTAGAGACATTGGAACGAGGGAACTAGATTAGGACTGAAGGAACTAAGCTTAAACAAATTGGCGGGAAGGAAGAGGAGGGGCTTAAACTCAGGGAACCGGGGTAGAAGGTGATTTAATGGAAAGTAACAAGGGAATAGAGGAACATAGTCTCATGGACAATTAGAACCCTTAATGTTAGCCTTATTGGAGTGAATTGATGAGTTATAATATGATTCATGTAAAGTGTGCCCCGTTACTGCTTAATTTTGGGTTTTAAGCTTAATGACCTTGGTGCATTAATTCGAGAATATCTAGAGTTATAGGTGTCCGATTGAGGTGATTCCACTTGCATTAGAAAGCTAAGACCGGGGGCTTCAGTTTGATATGCTATATGATAGTATTCCGAGCTCGTTTGCACCTCTAAACAACAAGTTTACGTGCTCAAGCGTGCAGATGCGCGCTCAACCACGTATGGCAGCAGAATCAGGAATGGCCTCTCAGTTTAGTGCGCTCGAGCGCACATAGGGTGCGCTCAAGCGCGCACGCGGGTCTGTTTTCCTTAAAACAGAGTGTGCAGCCCACTTTCTTCATTCCACCCTTTCTCCTAGGGTTTTAGAGTGAGAGAGAGAAGAAATTGGAGAGAGAGAGAGAGAAAAGGAAGAAGAAGATCTGGATGGAAGGTCCCTTATCACCTCCTAGGCTTGTGCTCAATGTCCTCCTCCTCCCTCCTCCTCCATTATTCCTCCATTTAAGGTGAGTGTGGTTCTCACTCACTTGTTTTCTTGGTTGTTCTCCTATGTATGCTCCCTATTCTTCCCCCTTGCTATTGTTGATGATTATGGTTGATTTTGATGCAAACCTAGGGTGGTTTATTGGATTGATTAAATGTATGATTGCATTGCTTAAACCCTAGGTTAGAGGATTTGGGAATTTTGTGAAATCTTGGATTGTTGATGTTGAATCTTGAAATTACTACTGACTATGCACATGTTCATGCTTAAGGAAGCATTGCTATTCTCATGAAATCATTTACTCATGTTTTTGAAAAAGTAAAGGATTTGGGTCTTAGGACCTCATGTTTTGAAAGGAAGAGTTTTGGGTCTTTTAGACCTCATGTTGAGATTAATGACTTTGAATCCTTGGACTTCATGTCTAAAAGATTTATTTTTGAGTCCTTGGATTTCATGTTTAAAATGATCATGTTAAATACTCGGATTTTGATCCCTGAACTCATGTTCCCAAGACTTTGTCTTTGGTCCTTGGACTCATGTTAAATAATCAAGATTTTGGTCCATGGACTCATGCTTCAAGACTCTGTCTTCGGTCCATGGACTCATGCTAAAATAAATAAATTCTTGTTTGAATCTATCACAGTTAATCGGTAAGGTCTTATGGCTTTTAGGGACGACGGTCCCTGTTAGTCTGAGCTCAGTCTAGCCTCACAGATAAGTGGAAAGACCCATTGGGTGTTGGGTAAAACACTTCATGACTAACATTGCATTTATGGTTGTCATTTGGATGGCTAACATTACATGTCTTGAATTGCCATTATGAATGTTTTTTTGAATTGATCAAGTTATGCTATATTGTTGTATATCATGTGCTTTGCCTCCCCACATGCCGCACACACTGTTACCTCACTCACTGGGGCGTAGTCTCATCCCACGATGTGGGAATTATATTTCAGCTGTGCAGATTGCTGTTTAGGTTCTGGGCGGGGAAGTTGAGGACTCGATTGAAATAGTGTTAAGGATTGTATTTGTAAATTAAAAGTTTATTTATGTAGTAAATTTGAAACTTTAGTATGGCCATGGAGGCTTGGATAAGGATTAAAATTGTATTGTGCTATTATCAACTGTATTGGTGGTTTTTCTGGTTTTCAGGTTAAGTTAGAAAATTTGGAAATGTCCAGTTATAGGGGAGACTCTACCGGATTTCCGGCAGGAGTGTTGTATCTTTTTATAACCTAAGATGTAAGTTAGTTCCATAAATTTGAATGTTGTATGGCCTTGTGGAAGCTTAAGCAAACGTTGGATTGCCTAAGCAGTTGTACGAATTGTTTGACGATATCAATAATGGCGCGAAATAATTTCAGAAATTCGGGAATAGTGTTTCCAACGGACATGATTCTTTAATTAAGAAATTAGGACGTTACAGTTGGCCTTCTTCATTCCATTGCAAGACAATCCTCTCATTATGAGGAAGTAATAAGACATCATTGGCTGTAAGCTCTTTTGTCTTTCTTGAGCCATGTTCATCTGTAAATTAATATATACCACATGTCAAAAGAGTGTCATATTAAAATGCATTGTACTCTCAAAACATGCTTACCAAATACGTCAACAAGCCACCCTCTACTTCGTTGTACACGCTCTACCGGTGTCTCAATGACCTCTTCCTCTTCCTCTTCACCATCATAATAATAATGTAACTCAACTGAAGGTTGAGAACTAGGTGCATGTGAAGGCTGAGTTATACTATGAGATCCACCATGGGTCCCTACTGATGCAAAGTTAGTCTTGCTCGGAATACGCTCCAAGGTTCCTAGTAAACAATAAAATTAATATTAGTTAAATCACCAACTTAGTATATTATACAATTACATGTAAAATAAACGATTTTAAAATGAAATTATCAAGTTAAGTACTAGGTTGAGGTGTCGGTGGAGGTTGAGTAGTAGGTTGTGGTGGCAAAGTATATGGCTTTGTCCTTGCGGATCCTGAAAATCAATATGATAAGAATCACCAATTTTATAGGTAATATAGATAAAATGAATAAAGACAACATTAAAACAAAATTATGAAGTTGAGTACTAGGTTGAGGTGCTTGTGCAGGTGGAGGTCGAGCAGTAAGCCAAGGTGTCGGTGCATGTGGAGGATGAGTGTTGTGAGTGGCTGCTGGAACTTGTGTAGAAGAGCCACCATGGATTCCTATTGGTGTTGAGTTAGTCTTCTTTCTAGAAAATGGCTTTGTCCTTGCGGATCCTAAAAATCAATATGACAAGAATCACCAATTTTGTAGGTGACGAATAAGCATATATTTGAAGTGTGTGCTTGAGAAGATTTTAAAGCATTTTTTCTTTCTTATTATTGATTGGACACAACAGAAAAAGAAAGACTTTTACAAAGGAGTTGCAGATCCTCCATGAAGTTAATTGTACATGGTTGTATGATAATTTACTATCTCATATTGAAGGGGATTTTAGTGCCTGTACTTAGTTCCTGATAACTAATATTCATACTTCACATACAATGAAGGCTTCTTTCTTCTGATGGATAATTGATAACATTACATTTCTGGTTTTTGTTCAGACATATATGGACTTAAGCAAGGAATAGCATAAGGATCAGACTCAAATCCTCTGGTCATGAAGTTGTGTTCAATTGAAATTCCTTCGCAGAAATCCACACTCTTGTTTGGAAAATGATGACTAGTCAAGCATATGATGGTTACCCTTTTGCTCTGAGTTGAGTTATTGGCATAATATTTAACAAGAGAGGAAAGGAATTAATATGTTTCTCAGTGTAGAGACAATTGACAACACAAACCCAACATGGACCTGCAATACTGAATCCTTAAAACCCTTTAAAGAAGGGAGAAGTTTAGAAGGGGAAGAAGATTGAGGAGGAATTGCACTGCATCAACACAATAATTGAAATAATAGCAGAGAAGATGGAGGGTTCTGGGAGACAAGGATGGTGTTTTCTTGTCATGTCAGCTACGTTTTAGTGTCCCATGTGCTTCTGCCCACCGTGTTAACCACTGAAATTACCTTATTGCCCTCCAGGATGGTGGCTGACTTACACTCAAAGGCTCCATATACATAGAAATAAGGAAATAATATATACAAAGGTACCAAGTGGTAAATTAAGCTCAAGCTTACCACTTTACCAGTGTGGATAAAGTTGTACCTAGAAATTGTTGGTGCATTACTTAGGTCGATTAATAACATGGGATAACCAAAAGCTAGGCACAGAGTGATTGTATTGGCTTAACTTTACCAAAATCAATGACAAATCAAACTCATGCTTGTTGAGGACAGATAAAGCAGGGAAAGCAATTACCATCGACAGCAAGAGCAACCTAAAAGGGCAAACAAATTCTATAGCCAAAATAATCCTAAATTATGTGAATGTGACACTGTTACACTCCTAAATTCTATAGCAACCTAAAAGAACAACCTAAAAGGGCAAACAAATTCTACAATCAAAATAATCCTAAATCAAAAATTGATTTAGAAGCTTGTATTAGGAAGCAACTATTATTTTGAGATTAAAAAACTAGACATGAAGAAAAAAGTTCAGGCAAGGAAGCACGCGGACGCACACAAGGGAGTACATGTAGTATTGATTAACACAGTTAACTGAACATATCTCAAAAAGATCATCATAGTAAGGATAAAAAATAATACCAAAAAACACCATATCTTGAGTACATATCGCCATTATGCCATTCCTTCGGCTATAATAGACTCTTGTTGCTCTCCACAATTGAACGTAGATGAACTAGATATCATACTACTATAGATTCTACTTTGATGTGTATAAGCAAGCGAAAAATCAAGATCTAAAGCAAAGAGATTCAAAGGAAGAAGGAAAACAGCGAGCAATCGAAGAGAACAAATGAGGATTAGGACTAGGGTTTTCACCTTTGCGATTGGGTTTGTGGCACCGCTTCACGAGCCTGACGCTGTCCTAAGGAGAATGCGACGAGCTCCAAAATTCTGTGAGTGGATCGAAGATAGAACTGCGAAGCAAACACAAGCTTTTGAATCTTAACGAAGCACTTTGCGTTGCATCTGAAGGAGGAGAGAAACTGTGCGTCTGAAGGATGTGGGAAATGTAAATTAGTCCATTTTACCGGGGGTTTTTTCAACCCCCGCTAAGAAACCGTAGGTAAAACCACGTTTTTTTGTAGTGAGGAAACCCTAGGTTAGATGACCCTTTGGTTGGCATGTTTGAAAGACTTGGTGGTGTGTTTCCTTTAATATTTGATTTATCATTTTTGGCATGATATATTATGTGTATGAGTTGTTATTGCATCTGGTTGCTTGGTTTAAACTAGTAATTTCCATGAGAAATACATAAAGAATGGATTTTTATTTACCAATGTACAAAAAGAGTGATCAAAGCTTAAAGTGAGAGAGAAAAATGACTTGGAAGATTGATGATCTTGATTTGTGAGACTAAATGTCACGAATGCCATAAAGGAAGAAGATTGGATTTTTTATCATTGTTAGACAAAAAAGTTGATGGAAAGTAGGAAAACAAGTAGACTAAGATTTGACACAAAATTAACTAAGTTACAAAAGTGAAAACAAAGTTAAAATTTGGTTAATAGACTTAGATTTGGACTATACTAATACTTGAAACTAAAAGACTTTAATAAATCAAACACTTAGTGACTGCATGTGTCACGACTACATACTTGGAGAATGAAGATAAAAACGACAATTTTAAGTAATTAGAAATTTAACCTTAATTTAAAGGTTATAGGTAAATTATTTAATTGAATAGTTAATAAAAGTGATAAATATGTTTTTACTCCCTGAAATATAGTCGAGATTTGATTTTAGTACATGTAACTTAAAAGCAATGGATTTGGTCCCTCACAAAGTGAAAATACCATTTTTCAGTCCTTATAGTTAAAAATTCGTAGCAAAATTGTGCAATAAGGATGAAATTAGTGTATTTTCACTTTTTGAGGTACCAAATCCATCAATTTTAAATTACATGGACTAAAATTAAATCTCGACTATATTTCAAGGATTAAAAACATATTTATCCCTTAATACAATTTGATCGATTAAGTAACTTAGGATTTTACACTTGCTAAAACTGAAGCTACATAGGAAGACTAAGTATCTGTTTGGTTCCTAGTTGGGAACCATTAAAATCAATTCTATGGAATTGATTTGAAATTACTTTTGTCCAATGTGCTTCGTAAATTGTGCAACATTCATTTTTTATCATTAATTCTATAAATCTATCAAAATCAATTCTACCCGACTGCAAACCAAACACATCCTAAAAAAATATTAGAAAATAGATATATTAAGAAGTTAAAGAAAACTATAACAATTAAATAGCTATGATTCCATAAGACAATGTAAAACTTACTAAGTTACAGTTTTAGGGAAAACTTTAGGTGAATTCTATCAAATAAAATTCTAGTAATTTAGGCTTCGATTTGGAAGTGGATGATAGGATTTGTTATATAAAAAATAATTTAACAATTTAGCCAAATAGAAAGAAAAGACACTTGCAGTTAGGATTTGAAACTTAACTCTGAAACACATGAACACCTCACTGTGAAAAATTGATGAATGGCTAAGCCTTGAGGATTCACTTAACAATGAACCTGTTTGATGGTAAAGTCCTATAATTTAACTTGGTGGTTGAAATTGCTAGTGAGAGCAATTGGGGTTGTCATGATTACAATGGAACTATGCCAGAGCAAGGTAAGAATTGTAAAAGCTTCAAGCTAAGAGATATGCATTTGAATTGATGTGGATTGAGACATGTATCATATTTGCATGATTTTCAAAAGGCTTTGGGCCTGCGGATGGAGTGAGATATCACTTGGTATGGTGGGAAACATCAGGTGCCAGTTGAGGTCACCAATGGAGGTGATTGGCCTTTATGGATAAAGCTATGTTTTTTGGCTGCACTAATAGCATAGATTTGCAATCTATAGCTGGGTGGCTAGTGTTGAGTCTCAAAAATATTATTAAGTAATTAATAATGATTTAAGACTCTTATATCCTAGGTTTTAATGAATAACAAATTTGACTAAGTCATTTACACATTTGATGCGTAAAAGTGCTTATATGTTTACAACAAGAGTGGATTCAACATGAAGTTATGTACTCCTAAAAGATTAACCTGCTGAAGTGTGCAACCTCTCTGAAGTGATCAACATGTTGAAGAAACTAACTCACAGTGAAAGGAACTCTCTGAAACTGTTTGACGTGGCTTGGTCTTCGCACCAATTTCTTTAATCATAGAGACCTCTGAAAGACCTTGTCAAAGTTCGGAGCTGCTCAAGTAACTCTGCACATTCTCTACTCTCAGTTGTGTACGCAGTAAGCCCTCTGAAGTTGTTTTTCAAAAAGGATACCTTAAAGAGGAAGTCTTGTCTGCTTCAAGTACAATTGTTCAGAAAAGCAAGTCAGCTTTGCACACCTACTGCTTACTGTAGAACAAGCTATTAGAGCTTTGTGTCACAACGGGAGAAAATGCATTTAGTGCTATTTCAACAGGAATTAAATTGAGTCTAACGGATTTCAAATCCACCTCTATAAATACCCATGGAGAGCTCATGCAAAGCAGAGAGGAACAAGCCAACTTCCTAAGTCTACCTCAGTTATCTTGTATATTCCCAGAGTTTGAGCTTTAAACTTGTGTAGTTTACAAGCTTAGACTTCTGCTTTTAAAACACTGATTTGTGTTGAGCCTAGAAATGCTTGTCTATAAAAGAAAACTTGTGTAAAGCCTGAAGAGGCTTGACAGAAAAGAATACTTGGTAGAGCCTGAAGAGGCTTGACAGAAAAATACTTGGTAGAGCCTGAAGAGGCTTGACAGAAAAGAATACTTGGTAGAGCCAGGATGATAGCCGGATAGATGTAGGATTTAGAATTGAGCAAAACCAACCGATTAGAATCAATTAAAGGCACTAAAATTGTGAATTATAGGTGCAGGGCAGCAGCTATAATTGCGCAAGAAAATGTAAGAAAATGAGAGAAAATGAAAGAAAAAGTGGAGAGGAAGAAATGGGAAGGACGCCACTGAAGCAAGAGTCCACTTGCAGCAGATAAGTCCAATGCCAGACGCCACTAATTCAGGAGAATTAGATAAGTCTCAGTATGGTTTGAGCAACAACCACCAAGCCTCACTCAACTCACAAAGGGAGGAGAAAATTGGGCATAATGCCTTTACTTCAAAATTCAATGTGTCCAAATACAAGAGAGGAGGCCCCTTTATATAGGAGAGGGGGAGTGAGGGGGCGGCCACTTACATGAGGGAAGGGGGAGAAAAATAAAAGATGAGTGAAATCCCATCCTAAGTGGGATTTGAACCCATGTCCCAAATGGCTTATGGCTAAGCTAAGCCTTAAGCCAATAAACCCAAAAATAGCGCCCCTTTTAACAAGGAAAATAAAGATGAGGTAATTTTCTATCTTAGGTGGGATTAGATCCCATGACCTCCTAAACCTTGTAGCAAGGTATCCTACTAACCAATAAAACCCATACAATTAGCACCCATGTGGAATGAAATAAAAAGGAAAATACAAAAATAAAAAGAAAATACAAGAGAGTCCTAATTAAGGGTGGTCCATAGGACAAGGGTCCTATCCAGGGTCAAGGTGTCTTTCTGTAGGATAGTGACCTTTATTTTGTAGGGTAGTGTCCCTTTATTTGTAGGACACTAATTTCTCCAACTCTTCCTTGCTTGAAGTTGGTGCATATCCTCCAATGTAGGTCTTGCAGGTCCAAGCTCCTAGCAGAGTGTTATCATTCCCTCCCCCTTGAAAAGGATTTGACCTCAAATCTGAAAATTCAGAAAGAAGCCTTAAGAGTAATGAACTGGGTAGAAGAAGGGGATGGATGACAAAATTTAGGAAGTAAGAAGATACTTCCCTTAGCCCTTGGAGAGTAGAGTTAGAGGTCCAAAAGTTGAACATCTTCCTTGAGCCTAGACAACAAGAAGAAGACCCATAAGTATTATTCCCAAGCAAACAAAGTGAAGACTCATAACAAAAATACTTGGGGATCATAAAGATTGGTAAAAGAAAAACATAGGATGTGAACAAGAGGTAGTTGAGATAAGGGTTAGAAAACTCCCTCAATGAAGATTGAACCATCTTGTCCATGTACTCTGTTGATTTAGATCCTGGATCAAAAACTAATCTTTTGAAGCCCTTCTTTTCAAGTAAAGAGGTTAGTTGGTTAAAATGAAATTTAAACAAGTGATATGCATGTTTCAAACCAACAAAGTAATCCACAATATATTGCCAAATGAATGCACAATTAAAACTATGTGGCATATATGATTTATTTTTCAACAAAGCCTCAACATGCCTATAGTCATTGTTATAATTTGTATCATAAATGCATTTACTCAAGTATGGAGTTGGAAGTGCCTTACGTCTATGAAAATCATCATTTGTGGACATGTAAGGTGGTATACTTAAAGCTTCACTTTGAGCATGCATATCAAGAAGCATATCATCATGTGAAATAGATGTCAAACAAGTTTTCCTACATGTGATATCTTCATCCAAAATTTTATTCTTTTCCTCTACTAGTTCAAGAGCATAATACACATCTTTATATGAAACAATTATTTTAGGTCCAAAATGTGTATGCACATTATAGATACAAACCAAAGGCACATGCATATTCAATCCAACTTTGTTATCATTCCTATCATGCAATCTAAATTGATCAAAGGAATTGATTAAACATGCATCTTTAGTAAGTTTCATGGTACTCTTAAACTTAGTTGGTTTTTCTAGACATGCAATAGGTTTCAAAGCATTATCAATATTGTTTACTTCTTTCACACATGCAATGCTTTGAGGTATATAATTATGCATAGAGAGAGACATTCCATGCATAAAGAAAGTTAGTTTAGGGAACTCCCTCTCATTAGCTTGAGTTGTCCTCTTTGCAACACTAGAAGTACTTGCCATCAACTTATTCATGTCTTCACACAAAGGGTTAGCTATCAAATGATCACAAGATAAAATTAGTTGCTTTCCTAAATCTTTGTTTTTCTTTTCTTCTATTTGCACTCCTTCTTCCTCCTTTTCTTTTTCTCTCTTAAGCCCTTCTTCTTCTTCTTCCCTTTCTAATTGTTCCTTCTTTTCTAATTTTCTTTTCTCTTCTATCTCAATTAAGGACTTTGAAAAGCATTTTGAAATTTTATCTTCGATTTCATTAGCAAATTTTTCTAACTTTCTTCCAATTCTATCTTCAAAAGAATCTTTTGTACTTTTCCTATTTTCTCTTCTTCTCTTTTCATGACATTTTCTTCTAATTTCACTCTCATAATTTCTCCTATATTTTCTCTCTTCTTCATACTTTCTTTCTTCATCATATTTTCTAAACTTTCTTTTTCCTCATACCTCCTCCTATCATGGTTAGAGTTAACATAACTTCTTTCCTTCTTCTTACTATCTTCAAAATGATATCTACTTATTTCTCTTTCCTTCCTTTCTTTTTTATACCTTTCATCATGAGAAGAGTGTCTTCTCACTTCCTTTTCTCTTCTAAATTCTCTCCTATCTTCATCTAGCTCCTTTCTCCACATTCTATATGACATCTTAAATTGATTTTATTTGAAAGCTTTTTAAAGGACCTCACCACTCACTAAGTGTTTACACTCAATGGAATGTAATCACTCATGTATGTCACTCTTTTTTGGCTTTTTCTATAATGAAAACTCTCTTGCCTCTTCTACTCGGTTGGAGGTTGATTAGAAGTTGCAAAGACCAACGTGAGTCTAAGTCTTAACCTTTACCCAAATAGAAGCGCACTAACAAAGAAAAATACCTACTGAAACAAGATTGGAAAAAATCCTAAGACAAAACAAAAGAATTGATATGACAAACAAGAAAAGCTGGCACTCAAAAAAGCTTATACACAAGAGCAGACAGCAAACAAGACAAGACGGAAGAAATTGCAAAGAGAATTGTTTTTGGTTATTTTTGAAAAAGAGTTGCCAAAATTGTCGTTTTTAAGAAAAACAGCAAATACAACTCAATTACGGTATACAGGGAAATGAAACAGAAAAATTACAGTAAAATTGTCACTGTATTGTTGGGATACTTCTTTGTTTTTGTTTTTCTATTTTTTTGAATTTTTTTTTGAATTTTTGACTCTTTTTGGGTGTCTTTTGACTTTTTCTTCCTTGTTGTTGACTTTTGCATCCTTTTTTGCTTTTTACACCTCTTTTTCTATTTTTGGCACGTACGTACTTTTTGTATTTTTCTTGCCTTTTCTTTTTTTTTTGTCTTTTTCCCAACAGAAAATTACAGAAATTTGTACACAATGAAAAGAAAATTAACTGTACCTACTGTAATATTTTTGGAATTTTCTGACAGTAAACTGGTCCAAGTGGCCCAGAAAAGCAAAAATAATGAATAAACTGATTTCTAAAAACTGTAAAAACGTAATGGCAACTTGATTTCAAAAATGGCCAAAAAAATTGCTTAGCACTTCCTTGTTGATTATACAAAACCGGTATGGTCACAGAAACACGCTTGGTTCAATTTTAAGATTGGAATTAAAATTTGAAGAAAAATCAACAATTAGAATTTGTTGATCTTCTTCCAATACTATGAACCAAAAAAGATCCTATAGGTGAGCGTTTTGCACAATCAAACAGGGAAAGTCCAAGGTAGAGATAGCAGTCAATCCAAATTTGCAATCAGAATGCCAATCAAACAGACATAACAAGAGTAGGAAATTGAACAACACAAGAGCCCAAAAATGCGCAAAAATGGCAAAAATAATAAGGAAAAAATGCGCAAAAATAAATGGCAAAAAATTAAAGGGGGAAACTGAAATTAAAAGGATGGGGAGGACAGAAATGTAAATGGCAGAAAGTAGAAGGGGATGGCAGAAAGTAAAAGGACGGGGAGAGCAGAAAAGTAAAGGGGGAAGCGGAAATTAAAAGGATGGGGAGAGCATAAATGTAAATGGCAGAATGTAAAGGGGAGAGCAGAAATTAAAAGGATGGGGAGAAGCGGAAATTGAATGGCGGAAAAAATAAAAGCGGAAAGTAAAGAGATGAATATGGGGGATGAACAATTAATGGTGAAGGGGAGAAATGTAGGTGAACGATCTTTGGAAAAATGAAGACAACAATGCCTCCTCTTACCACACTTCACCACAAACAAGCAGTTATGTCAAGCAATTTGCAAGAATTACTCAAGAACAAGTATGAGCAATTAAAGAGGCATTTAAACAAACACCTAGGGGGTGGGAATTAGCGGCCCAAAACAGCCCCCAACTAGAAAGAATTCAAGCAAATCAATCAAGACAGACAAGTGCTGATAGCAGCAGAAAGGCACCTCGGGCCCAGGAAACAGTCCAAGTCCAAGTTACAATTGAAAAGAGGGATGGAATTACACTAAATTGAATGAAAATTCTGCACATATAGGTGCAGAAAAACAGCGCCCAAACAACCCCAATGTGCTCCAAAAATTGCTCAATCCATCAACCTCTGATTACCAATTGATAGTCGGATAGGTGTAGGATCTAGAATTGAGCAAAACCAACCGATTAGAATCAATTAAAGGCACTAAAATTGCGAATTATAGGTGCAGGGCAGCAGCTATAATTGCGCAAGAAAATGCAAGAAAATGAGAGAAAATGAAAGAAAAAGTGGAGAGGAAGAAATGGGAAGGACGCCACTGAAGCAAGAGTCCACTTGCAGCAGATAAGTCCAATGCCAGACGCCACTAATTCAGGAGAATTAGATAAGTCTCAGTATGGTTTGAGCAACAACCACCAAGCCTCACTCAACTCACAAAGGGAGGAGAAAATTGGGCATAATGCCTTTACTTCAAAATTCAATGTGTCCAAATACAAGAGAGGAGGCCCCTTTATATAGGAGAGGGGGAGTGAGGGGGCGGCCACTTACATGAGGGAAGGAGGAGAAAAATAAAAGATGAGTGAAATCCCATCCTAAGTGGGATTTGAACCCATGTCCCTAATGGCTTATGGCTAAGCTAAGCCTTAAGCCAATAAACCCAAAAATAGCGCCCCTTTTAACAAGGAAAATAAAGATGAGGTAATTTTCTATCTTAGGTGGGATTAGATCCCATGACCTCCTAAACCTTGTAGCAAGGTATCCTACTAACCAATAAAACCCATACAATTAGCACCCATGTGGAATGAAATAAAAAGGAAAATACAAAAATAAAAAGAAAATACAAGAGAGTCCTAATTAAGGGTGGTCCATAGGACAAGGGTCCTATCCAGGGTCAAGGTGTCTTTCTGTAGGATAGTGACCTTTATTTTGTAGGGTAGTGTCCCTTTATTTGTAGGACACTAATTTCTCCAACTCTTCCTTGCTTGAAGTTGGTGCATATCCTCCAATGTAGGTCTTGCAGGTCCAAGCTCCTAGCAGAGTGTTATCACAGGAGTGGCTTGGTAGGACAAAGAATACTTGTAATAGAGCCTGAAGAGGCTTGGTTGACAAAAGAATATTTGTACTACTGATCAGATAGTCAAAAACCTTTGCTGTTGTGGCATCGGACTGGACGTAGCTCACAGTATTTGTGAGTGAACTAGTATAAATCTGTGGCTAAGTCTTTTGAACCTTTATCTCTCGTTAATTTCAATTATTACTAACAAAGGGGATTTGAACTTGAAGTTATAAAACTCTAAGTGCTTTCATTAAAAAGATTGAACTTTATAAAAACAACCTTCTGGAGATACTCAGAGAGGTTTTTACGAAACAGCAGAGAACAAGTTTTTCAAAAGCTTCCAAAAACTCTTTAGAGTTTATATAAACACTATTCAACCCCCCATCTAGTGTTCACCTGTGTTTCTACAGTTGGTATCAGAGCTTAACCACGGGTTAAGCATCTCATCGTGCTGAGGAAGTAGATCCATGAAAGCTTCAACCAGTAATCCTCACTATATCACAGAAGGCGCATCTATTACTAGACCTCCAGCCTTTAATGGTGTTGATTATCATTAATGGATAGATCGTATGAAACTGTTCATTGAAAGCAGCAACATAGATCTATGGGACGTAGTTACTGATGGTGACTATGTACCAATGCATGGCGGAGTACCTATACCTAAGGCTGAATGGACAGGCGATCAAAAATCTCGAGTTCAACAAAATGCTAAGGCAAAACTCTACTTGATATGCTCGTTGAACAAGCCTGAGTATGAGAAAGTGAACGATTGCTCCATTGCCAAAGAGATCTGGGATGCATTAGCTGCAACCCATGAGGGAACTGACAATGTCAAACAATCCAAGATTAGCATGCTTGTTCATCAATATGAGATGTTTAAGATGTTGGAGTCCGAAACCATTGATCAAATGTTTGGGAGGTTTCAAACAATAACAAATGGACTCAAGTCTCAGGGGAGAACCTATGACTCTAGTGACAATAATCGCAAAATTCTTAGGAGTCTTCCAAAGGCTTGGAGACCCAAGCTAACTGCCATCCAAGAAGCCAAAGATCTTAACCCTCTTAGGATGGAAGAGCTTTTGGGTTCTCTTAAGGTCCATGAGTTAGAATTGGTAGAAGATGCACCAGCTAAAAAATCTTTAGCGTTGAATTCAAGGTGCAAACAGCCTAGGCATGAGTCACATAAAGCCATGCAAGCTGAAGAGACTTCAAAAGATTCTGAAGGTTCAGATGGTAGTTCTGAAGATGATGAAGATCTAGCCCTGTTAAGTAAGAAGATCAAGAAGATGCTTCAAAAGAAAGGAAGATACATAAAGCATTTTCTGTCATCCTAAAAAACAGGTAAAACAGGTAAAGAAATTTCTGCAAGTGACAAAGTTACGTGTTTTGAATGTAAACAACCAAGTCATGTGAAGGCAGATTGCCCCAAACTGAGATAACTCTTCTTCAAGAAAAATAAGTTTCTCAAGAAGAAGAAGGGTCTGATGGAAACCTGGGAAGATCTTGATGACTCATCAGAAGATGAAGAATCATCAGACGAGGCCAACCTATGTCTTATGGAAAGCCTTCCATCATCTGATAGTTCTGAGTCTGAGGTAATTCCTCAAACCCTACAAGATGAATATAATGATCTGATGGAAAGCTCAAGAGAACTTCTCAATGAGTTCAAAGATCTTTCAAGAGGATAAACTGAAGTATGTGACAGAAATGAACTTTTAGAAAAAGAAAATATTCTACTCAAAGAGAGACTCTTGATGCAGGAGACTAATAATTCAAAAGATCCTTGTGATGAGATTGAAAAACTCAAAAGAAAGATTGATGAACTTACTAGAGACCTTGCCAGATCGGTTGGAGGAACAAAAAATCTCAAAATTTTGTTAGGAAATCAAAAAGGTTCCTTTGACAAATCTGGACTGGGATT